>OX422141.1:71854348-72562698 GCA_949129095.1 Volucella bombylans | reverse complement strand
TCCCAATCTCGCCGTAGGAAAGCTCGTCGTCGTCCACGAAGACAACAGTCCACCTCAACAGTGGACAATAGGACGAGTCGTCGCAGGGAAGGACGGAAGGGTCAGGGTCGCAGACTTGAGGACACGAGGAGGTGTAATCAGACGTCCAATCGTCAAGTTAGCCGTTTTGCCTGAGGAAAATTGAAGCCTGTAGCCCTTCAACGCGGCCGGTGTTTCGGCAGAGCTCAATAATATAAACAAATGGTATAAACGTTTGAATTTCGCGCCCAAGCAGCCATCTTTTTTTAACCCTCATCGGTACCTCATTTAGAGCAACGTATGAGTTTACACACTCCTTGAATATTTTTTTTTTATGCATAAAAACCAAACAGGATTACTTTTTGTTTATTTCAACATTATTTCGTTTATTGGCTTATTATAAAATGCAATTTCAAACTAAAATACTACTACAAAAAAAAATATTTACATTAAAATGTTAGATATGTTTGAAGAAGGTGAATCAAAGAGCACATTTTTCACAAACTCTAAAATAGTACTTTGGACATACATATTTAACACATTTATCACATCGCGTGACATGATTGTTAGAATTTTTTAGCGATGGGCGCATATGACATCGAGCCCTTTTTTTGGTTACAGTTTGATGACTCAGTGGTAGTAATCCAATAAGTGGTGGATCTGTTGCTCTTTGCGCTTGTTCAATCTGGTCCGAGCTTGATGTTGATGGCATATTTGGATTTCGGTCTCTGTTAACGACAGCTATAGCGTTTGCACCTCGTGGCATCGACTTCCGTTGTTTTATATGTGGAAAACACAGCTGTTGGCCAAGTTCAATCAAAAACAATCCTCTTCTAATGTTTTTTTTAGCAATTTCCCACTCTGGATTTAATTTCAAGCATATAATTAACGCGTTGCAAGCTGATATATCTATCATGTTGCAAAAAAGAGCAACAGACCATCTATTGACCTTTCTCTTGCATCTATATGTCCCAACCAACTTGTCCAAAACATCGACTCCACCTTTTGTTCGGTTGTAAAACTTAATTATTTCCGGTTTTTTAGGGTCATTATCGTCGATGTCGACAGAAGAATGATAAGTTGATAGAAGCGTGACAAATCGGCGTTTTTTTGGGAACATAAGATAACATACAAGCACGAAGATTATAGTCAAAAACATACTCTGTATGATGCAAAGGTTTTTTCTTCATATCAACTAGTAGAGGTGGTATCTCCTTCCGGTTCTTTCGAATGATACCCACTAAAGTCATTTCACGTTTTTTCAATTTAGCAGCAAGTTGGTGAGTTGTGAAACGTTGTCAATTTCAAAGTCGTTAACCAAAAACAAGCCCTGCTAGAAAGTTATATGCTGGAAGATCTATTTGAACGAGAAAGCGGCATAGGATGCAATGCATAGAATACTGAATGCGTTTATCTTTAGAAAGTAGCAATATATTTGGCTCTTCAACGGCGGCTTCTCTAATCTCAGGTTCGATATACTCAATATCGAAACTATCACTTTCATAGTTATCTTCACTGTTAGCTTCACTCTCACTTGGAATATAGTCATTGTCATCATCTGATGAATATGGCTCACTATCACTTCCGTACTGATCAAAATAAAATTCCATATTTTTCAATATTTTTTGAAGTTGTACTAAAACTTTATTATAAATAATCTGACTTTCGATTTGAATCACTCCGCGTTTTTTTCTAAAATAACTCCTCTTTATTTCAAAAGCAATTTATATTCTCTTTACTTCAAAGACTTGTAATGGGACGCCAATGGAAGGCTAATTACCCATGCTTCCTGTTTTTTTTCGCAAAAAAGGGTTTTTATAATTCCATCAGGAATTTCTTCGTTTTAGCGTTCGTTTTATTATACATATCCCTTTTATTAGGTTTTATGACTTGTACCGATACTTTTTACTGCTTTACTTACCGGGAATTTCCAAATGTACTTAGAGTTGAAAACTCCAGACATTCAACCAATTAACAATAATGACGGCCAACGACAATTATAAAAAACCGCAATAAAAAACTAACGATCTAACAAAAAAAAAATTCACACAAAGGTACCAATTAAGGAAATTATTTGTACAGCCTTTTAGCGACATCTGTTCAAAAAAATTTTACTAAAAACATAAATTTCTTATATGATTTTTACCTTGAGCCGAAGTTATTGTCCAATTAAATCAAATGGTATTGAAAAATATCAATTTGAATTTCAAAAGTAATAATAACTGAAGTAATAAAAACTTACCAAAACAACGGAGAAGAAATCACTGGTCTGCGAATCAGCAAACGGCTAAGACGCGTTTTTTTTAAATTTAAAATAAAGTTGAGTCTCAAAAAGTAAAGGAAAGGTTGCAGTTTCTCCTTTTTGAGTTCTTTTTTTGCAAAAATTATTGCAATTTTTTTCATGGAGCCTGAGCAGGGACGATTAAAATATAAAACATCACATCAACATACATCAAGGCATTCAAATTGCAATTGTGAGCAGTGCAAAAGGGAGGTTTCCAAGGTATACAACAAAAATTGAAAGTGATTAAATTTGCAAAAGCAACAAGATTGCAGCTTCATTTAAGCATAAAAAAAAACTTTCAATTTTTGTCAAATTTGGAATACTAAAGATATACATATACACATATGTTATGTACATAGCACATACGAGGGGCGTTCAACATATTCTCGGTATCGGTTTGAAGCTGTGGTTGTATATATAAATTGACTTATTTATCAAGTAATACTATTATTTTAGTGCATTCGTGCAAAATTTCATATAAATGTGATTATTAATTCGCGTTTTATCTCTAGTTAAACAGAATCATAATGGCAACTGAGACGATGATGGTGAAAATTGAGCATCGCGCTGTAATTAAATTTCTCACTAAGCAAGGAAAAAGTCAAAAAACTATTCATGAAGAGATGGTGGCTGTTTACCAGGGTTCCGCACCTTCATTATCAACTGTGCAAAAGTGGTCAAGTGAGTTCAAGAGAGGCAGAGAGAGCATTGAAGACGACCCCCGCTCCGGCGCCCCGGCTACTGCTTGTACGGGAGAAAGCATCAAAGAAGTCGAAAAACTTGTTCTTGAGGATGCCCGAATAAAGGTGAAAATGATGGCAGAGATCACCAAGCTTTCAATTGGTACCATTCACACCATTCTTCATGACCATCTTAACCTTTCAAAGGTCAGTGCAAGGTGGGTGCCACGAATGCTCACAGCGCCTCAGAAAAAAAGTGAGAATCGCATGCTGTAGAGAGCTTTTGGAGATGTGTAGTGAGAACGCGGACGGTATTATGGATCGAATTGTTACTGGGGACGAAACATGGGTCCACCACTATGACGCTGAAAGCAAACAAGAGTCCATGCAGTGGCATAAAAAAGGAACAGACCCCCCGAAGAAGTTCAAAGTCACTCCGTCTGCCGGGAAGCTCATGGCCACAGTTTTTTGGGACTCAAAGGGAATCTTGCTCATTGAGTAAAAAAAGGTGAAACCATCAACGCCACATCCTACGTTTCCACTTTGCATAATTTGCGGGAGGAAATTAAAAAGAAAAGACGGGGTAAACTCGCAGTGGGTAAACTCATGACAACGCTCCTGTTCACACGGCGCGAGTTTCCAAGGCTGCTGCGCGAGATTGTGGTTTCGAAGAAATCCAACACCCACCCTATAGTCCAGACCTTGCCCCTAGTGATTATTTCCTGTTTCCGGATTTGAAAAAATGTCTTCGTGGAAAAAGATTTTCGGATGATGAAGAACTCAAGTCGGCAATAAATGGGTATTTTGCAGAGAAAGAGGAAATTTATTTTTTTGAGGGTTTAAAAAAGCTTATCTCAAGATGTAACAAATGCATTGATGTTAGGGGAGATTATATTGAAAAATAAAAACAATTTAAATTGAATTCGCATTTTCCTTCATATAGATACCGAGAATATATTGAACGCCCCTCGTATGTACATGTAGTGTCAAAATCAAAAAAACAAGTTCGCGATTCGCAGAAGTCCAATTTATTCGTGTCTTAAAACTAACAATTAAAAGTTTAAAATTAATTTAAACTAACAAATAATTTAAAATAAGTGTGAGCTTTGTTTTTAAAGTTGTATATAAACAACAAAGAATAAAACTATTCGCCACTCGTTTTGGTTGCCATCACCACCTCCGCTACGCCGTCGTTTTTCTTCTTATCCTTATCCGCTGAAGATATTCGCCGTACTCAAAACTCAGTGCTTAAAACTACTTTCGACAATCAATTAATTCGAAATTTGATTGAATATCACTCGAAATTCAATGTGTTCAACCTAGTGACAGTTCTGTTTACATTTGGTTTGTTTACGTTTTGGTCTGAATTTCAATAAGCTTTCAGTACAAAAAACAAAATAATTTCTGTACTTTTGCGTAAGAGTGCATTCAGCGAGATAAACATAAAATACGATCATTGAATTATTTTAATGTGGTGAAAAAAGGTGAAATTAAACTATTAACTAATTTGTAAAGTATTTTGGCTAAAAACACAAAATTTAGTTGCGAACATTTAAATTGTTGCGTTATTGTTTGGCTACTAAATTTATTGCAAATTTGCCTACTACAAGCGACAATTATATCAATAACCAGTGTAATCATAGCCAGTGGACAATCTAATTCAAAAAAAAAATACAAGGTGGTTTAACTACATCTCGCGAACAATTTATTGTTATGGCACCAAAGAGACAAGTTTCTCCGAGTAAGGGTGACTCTTTTAAGCAATTAAAGCATCAGAGGTCACTTATTGTAACGAATATTTCCCGGATAAAAGTGACATTAGAGCAAAAAACGATGTCACAAAATCCAATTGAACTGGAATGTCGATTGGAGTTATTAAATTCATACATAGATCAAGCCATGATTTGTCAAACGGACATTGAGCTGGCTGATCATCGTGACACGTTCTGTTGGGAATTGGAAGATATTTGTGTTGGAGGCGCAAATCCAGTGCCATCGAGCACTCATTTTCTGGACCTCATCACTCACGACTTCCCAAAATGTCTCTTCCTAAATTTAGCGGCAAATACGCTGAATACAAAAACTTTATCAGCCTTTTTGAGAATTTGGTGGATAATGGTTCTACTCTTCCAGACATTGAAAACTTTAATCATCTGATTTCGTGTCTGTCCGGTGAAGCATTAGGAACGGTTAAAGCCTTTCAAAGCCTTTGAGGTCGAAGTGGGAAGAACAGCTTGACTACAGCACACTTCCTTTATGGAGTGATTGTGAAACAGCCCTGAGCAAAAGATATCAGCACATAGCTGCTGAAGAGTCTTCATCTTCAAGATGCAAACCCAATTACAGGCAATCAAACAATATAAAAGAATTTAACCGTCAAAAGAGTCAAAGATCATCGTTTCGTGTGTCAATACAGAACAGCAACAGCACAAGCCGAAATGTCTGTTTTGTAAATAGAATGACCACTATATAACCGCATGCCAGTCGTTCACTGCACTCTCGGTCTTGCAAAGATTTGAGTTTGCAAAGTGTCCCAATTTGCATTAACTGCCTTCGAAAAGGACACACAGTTTCAAAATGTAAATTGAGCCGGTGTAGTATTTGCAATCGTGCACATCATTCATTGCTGCATCGGTATGCAACAACGTTCAATGGGACCTCCCAAGCTATGCACGCCTCTGTATCGACTGAACAAATCATTCTTGCAACTGCAAGAACGGCGAATATATGCGAGCGCGAGCTCTACTTGATTCTCGCTCGCAAATTAACTTCATAACTGAAGAGCTAGCATAGAGGTTGCACCTTCGTAAGGAAGATAATTCATTAAATTTGCTTGGCATTGGTAAAACTAACTCGAAAGTCAATAAAAAGGTACACGCAGTCGTAAAATCAAGGTTAAATGATCATTCTTTCTCGGCAGATTATTGGGTCATGACATCTATTTCAGCATATCTTCCAGATCATGCTATTAACACTACCAATTGGAACATTCCAGCAATATAGAACTGGCTGACCCATGGTTTCATAAACCACAAAAAATTGATTTGCTATTAGGCGCAGAAACATTCTTTGAACTACTTTCTGTTGGTCACATAAAGAAAGGCCCAGAGTATCCTGTTATCCAAAAAACTCTGCTTGGCTGGATAGTATCTGGAAAATTCTCTAAATGTTCAAGTTCGAATACGAGAATTTGCAACAAAAATGTCGAGTCTAGACAAAGTTATTCAAAAATGTTGGTTATTAGAAGAAATTCCAGGAAAATAAAATAAAATGCTCACACCAGAACAACAAAGTTGTGAAAAGCACTTTGTTGAAAATACGCAACTCTTACCGATAGGTCGATTTCAGGTTAAGTTGCCCTTCAAAGCACCTCCTAGCTCGCTTGGATCATCATTTGAAATTGCTAAACGTTGTTTCCTCTCACTTGAGCGAAAAGTTCATGAATGAATACCTCACAATGGGACATATGTCGCTGACGAACAATGAAATCCCGAATAGCCCACACTACTTCATTCCACATCAGTGTGTCTTAAGACCACAAAGTGCAAGCACGAAATTGCGTGTCGTATTTGATGCGTCGAGTCGTACAACGTCACAAAAATCATTAAATGACTTGTTGATGGTCGGCCCAACCATTCAAGAGGAGCTGTTTTCGACGTTACTCCGTTTTCGAACGCATAAACATGCTCTAACGGCGGACATTTCGAAAATGTACCGGCAAGTTCTAATTGCCAAAGAGCACTCGATTTACCAGCTCGTAGTGTGGAGGAAGCATCCATCTGAACCACTTCAACATTTTCGGTTAAACACTGTCACTTATGCTACTACGCCAGCGCCATTCTTGGTAGTACGGTGTTTAAAAATGTTGAGCGATACACATAAAAACTCGCATCCGTCAGGATCGGAAACAATTCTCAAAGATTTTTATGTCGACGATCTATTAACCGGTGCTAATGATCTTAAAACCCTCACAAAAATCAAACAAGAAGTGAGAGAAATACTGAAACGAGGTGGATTTCAATTGGCAAAATGGTTTTCTAATCATCCAGCCTTATATGAAGCTGAGAGTCCAAAAAAGGAAATCAAATTTAATGATTCAGACTCCACAAAAACACTTGAGATTCAATGGCAACCAAAAGAAGATATGTTTAGCTTCAACTTAGAAGAAAGCTTTCATAATCTTCCAGCGACAAAACGAAACATTTTATCGGTTTCTTCACGTCTCTTCGATCCTCTTGGATTACTATGCCCCATAGTAACTAAAGCAAAGATCTTATTACAAGAGATATGGATCGCAAATTTGATTGGGATGAGTCGATTCCATTGCGCCTTGATACCAGTTGGCAGAACTTCAAAATGAATTTGACACAACTTCGCGATATCAAAATACCGCGATTTGTAGAAACGCATTCTAATGCGAAAATTGAAGTTCATGGCTTCGCCGACGCTTCGATGAGAACATATGGTTGCTGTATTTACATACGCAGCCAAACCGGATATGGTATCAAGTCGACGTTTTTAACAGCGAAGACAAAAGTAGCCCCATTAAAAGTCAAATCGCTTCCTAGGTTAGAACTTTGTGCAGCGCATACTCTGTCCAAACTGTGGATGAGAGTATGGGCAATGTTGAATCTCCATGTAGAGCAAACTATATTTTGGACAGATTCTGAAATAATTCTACATTGGATAAAGACTCATCCTTCGACTCTGACAACATTCGTGGCAAATCGCGTGTCAGAAATCCAAGAGTGGACACAAAAAATTTCGTGGAGACATGTCCCAACTAAACAAAATCCGGCGGACATTGTATCTAGAGGTTGTAATGTGGATGAACTAAAGGGTTCAATTTGGTTTAATGGTACACAGTTCCTTTTAGAAAGTCCAGCTGATTGGCCCAGTAACACTCACCTCGAGCTATCGCCAAGCTTTAGAAAGACGAAAAACAAACCTTTCATTGATAGCAGTCGAACATCCTCGAAACTGTCTGATGGATGTTATCGACAAAGTTTCGTCGTATGCAAAGCTAGCAAGCATCTTTGTGTACATAATGCGTTTTGTTAGAAAAATTAAGAACAAAACAGAAAACTTTGAATCGTCACCTACGGCTAAGGAGTTGCAGTTGGCATTTCTAAAACTAATAGAAATTGTTCAACATTTTGAATTTTTCGATGAAATTCGAAAATTAAAACGAAACGTCGCACTTTCACCAAATATTCAGAAGCTCAATCCATTTATGCATGAGTTTAAAGACAGTGATTGCTCATTTTCGCTACTTCAAGTAGGCGGACGCCTGTCACATGCACCGATTGAGTATGATGATAAATGTCCGCTATTACTTTCAAAAAATACAAATTTTAATAAAGCGTACTTGCGGTATTTGCACAGAAAAAACTGTCATGCTGGTCCCAAAGCATTGGTAGCGCTGCTTCGAGAAAAGTTGTGGCTAGTCAATGCCCAAGAAGCATGCCGAAAAACCGTGCAAAACTGTGTACATTGCTTTAGGTATAGGCCGAAATTACTGACGCAAATTATGGGTAATTTACCAGCCGACCTTAAGCACAACGACCCTTTCTTATATGGGGCATTGATTTCTGTGGTCCCGTGTATACTACACTTAAAATACGCGGTCGACCACCAGTAAAAATATATATTGTTATCTTTGTCTGTTTCACGTCCAAGGCTGTACATTTTGAACTAACCACAGATTTGTCTTCCGACTGTTTTATCTTTTCTTTAAAAAGGTTCATTGCTCGCCGAGGAATTCCAAGGACAGTCCATTGCGATAACGGGACGAACTTCGTGGGTGCCCAGAGGAAGCTCCAGGAAGCTCGCGTGCAGTTCGAGCGAGGGAAGGAAGCAGTTCACCAGTACGCAGCCGAGGAAGGGTTCAACTTCGCTTTCATACCGCTAAGGGCTCCTAATTTCGGCAGTCTGTGGGAGGCAGCAGTGAAGTCCGCGAAAGGACTTCTACAAAAAACAGTAGGGAACGCCCTGCTGACAAGAGAAGAGTTGCTGACTGTCCTCCTGGAAGTAGAAGCGGTCCTGAACTCAAGGCCCATAGCACCTCTCAGCGCAGATCCCAGCGACGGCGAGGCCCTTACACCCGCGCACCTCTCCATAGGAAGCCCACTGCGATCTTTGCCACCGGAGCAAATTCCAAATCGAATAAGCTGCTTAAAAAGATGGCAGCTTGTATGCTGTCTCAAGCAGCAGTTCTGGCGGAAGTGGTCAAAGGACTACCTGCTGAGTCTGCAAGGTCGCAGCAAATGGGCTCAAAAGCATCCCAATCTCGCCGTAGGAAAGCTCGTCGTCGTCCACGAAGACAACAGTCCACCTCAACAGTGGACAATAGGACGAGTCGTCGCAGGGAAGGACGGAAGGGTCAGGGTCGCAGACTTGAGGACACGAGGAGGTGTAATCAGACGTCCAATCGTCAAGTTAGCCGTTTTGCCTGAGGAAAATTGAAGCCTGTAGCCCTTCAACGCGGCCGGTGTTTCGGCAGAGCTCAATAATATAAACAAATGGTATAAACGTTTGAATTTCGCGCCCAAGCAGCCATCTTTTTTTAACCCTCATCGGTACCTCATTTAGAGCAACGTATGAGTTTACACACTCCTTGAATATTTTTTTTTTATGCATAAAAACCAAACAGGATTACTTTTTGTTTATTTCAACATTATTTCGTTTATTGGCTTATTATAAAATGCAATTTCAAACTAAAATACTACTACAAAAAAAAATATTTACATTAAAATGTTAGATATGTTTGAAGAAGGTGAATCAAAGAGCACATTTTTCACAAACTCTAAAATAGTACTTTGGACATACATATTTAACACATTTATCACATCGCGTGACATGATTGTTAGAATTTTTTAGCGATGGGCGCATATGACATCGAGCCCTTTTTTTGGTTACAGTTTGATGACTCAGTGGTAGTAATCCAATAAGTGGTGGATCTGTTGCTCTTTGCGCTTGTTCAATCTGGTCCGAGCTTGATGTTGATGGCATATTTGGATTTCGGTCTCTGTTAACGACAGCTATAGCGTTTGCACCTCGTGGCATCGACTTCCGTTGTTTTATATGTGGAAAACACAGCTGTTGGCCAAGTTCAATCAAAAACAATCCTCTTCTAATGTTTTTTTTAGCAATTTCCCACTCTGGATTTAATTTCAAGCATATAATTAACGCGTTGCAAGCTGATATATCTATCATGTTGCAAAAAAGAGCAACAGACCATCTATTGACCTTTCTCTTGCATCTATATGTCCCAACCAACTTGTCCAAAACATCGACTCCACCTTTTGTTCGGTTGTAAAACTTAATTATTTCCGGTTTTTTAGGGTCATTATCGTCGATGTCGACAGAAGAATGATAAGTTGATAGAAGCGTGACAAATCGGCGTTTTTTTGGGAACATAAGATAACATACAAGCACGAAGATTATAGTCAAAAACATACTCTGTATGATGCAAAGGTTTTTTCTTCATATCAACTAGTAGAGGTGGTATCTCCTTCCGGTTCTTTCGAATGATACCCACTAAAGTCATTTCACGTTTTTTCAATTTAGCAGCAAGTTGGTGAGTTGTGAAACGTTGTCAATTTCAAAGTCGTTAACCAAAAACAAGCCCTGCTAGAAAGTTATATGCTGGAAGATCTATTTGAACGAGAAAGCGGCATAGGATGCAATGCATAGAATACTGAATGCGTTTATCTTTAGAAAGTAGCAATATATTTGGCTCTTCAACGGCGGCTTCTCTAATCTCAGGTTCGATATACTCAATATCGAAACTATCACTTTCATAGTTATCTTCACTGTTAGCTTCACTCTCACTTGGAATATAGTCATTGTCATCATCTGATGAATATGGCTCACTATCACTTCCGTACTGATCAAAATAAAATTCCATATTTTTCAATATTTTTTGAAGTTGTACTAAAACTTTATTATAAATAATCTGACTTTCGATTTGAATCACTCCGCGTTTTTTTCTAAAATAACTCCTCTTTATTTCAAAAGCAATTTATATTCTCTTTACTTCAAAGACTTGTAATGGGACGCCAATGGAAGGCTAATTACCCATGCTTCCTGTTTTTTTTCGCAAAAAAGGGTTTTTATAATTCCATCAGGAATTTCTTCGTTTTAGCGTTCGTTTTATTATACATATCCCTTTTATTAGGTTTTATGACTTGTACCGATACTTTTTACTGCTTTACTTACCGGGAATTTCCAAATGTACTTAGAGTTGAAAACTCCAGACATTCAACCAATTAACAATAATGACGGCCAACGACAATTATAAAAAACCGCAATAAAAAACTAACGATCTAACAAAAAAAAAATTCACACAAAGGTACCAATTAAGGAAATTATTTGTACAGCCTTTTAGCGACATCTGTTCAAAAAAATTTTACTAAAAACATAAATTTCTTATATGATTTTTACCTTGAGCCGAAGTTATTGTCCAATTAAATCAAATGGTATTGAAAAATATCAATTTGAATTTCAAAAGTAATAATAACTGAAGTAATAAAAACTTACCAAAACAACGGAGAAGAAATCACTGGTCTGCGAATCAGCAAACGGCTAAGACGCGTTTTTTTTAAATTTAAAATAAAGTTGAATCTCAAAAAGTAAAGGAAAAGTTGCAGTTTCTCTTTTTTGAGTTCTTTTTTTGCGAAAATTATTGCAAATTTTTTCACTATGATTTTGAAAAGTTTAGGTATGCAAGAGAGTTTCGCTATGGGCCTATAATTATCGACTTCGGCCTTACTTCCTTTTTTATGAATAGGGATGATATAAGATTCCTTCCATAGAAAAGGGAAAGTACCTGTTGAAACAGACAAGTTAAATATAGCAGTGAGGGGAGGACGGAGATGGGTTACACACTTTTTTATTACAATAGCTGGAAGACCATCAGGGAGGGATTTCGTCCCTTTAATCATCTTTCAATTTGGTAATATTTTCAGATACCAAAGATGTTGTTATATTTAACGAAATGGATGACGTCTCAGGATAGTTTCTCATATAGCTAAAGTAACTAGGATCGGGTTCAGCTGTTTTCTTAGAAAAGGATTTGTTAAAATGACAGGCAAAGAAATTTGCAATGGTTTTTTGGTCGGCAAAAGATTCACTAAGAAATTTGAGAGTAGATGGGTGGCTACCCACCCATGACTTTCTTTTGGTATTAAAAAACTGGTAGAAGCGTTTAGGGTCCGAGACTAAGTTAAATTGCATGCGGTAGAGGTACTCAAGGTAAAGAGGCTCACAAAGTTCAGAAAAATCGTTAATTACTGTAGTCGGAATCAAATTGAGTTCTAAGAATTTGTGCCACAACTTGTTTCTGTTATTACGAAGAGAGCGCAACTTGTTTCTGTTATTACGAAGAGAGCACAACTTGTTGTACCAGGGAGGAGCTGACATGCAATCTTTTCGGAAGGTATATGGAACCGATTGGGAGAAGCAGGAGAAAATTAATGAATAGAAAGTTGACAGGACAAGATCAATGTTAGTTGTCTCAGCAATAAAGTCAAAGTTAATGTTGCTGATGAGGTTTTTAAGTTTGTTAAAATCGGTTCTTCGGAAGTTAAATGGAAATCAATTTTCCGAATCGACACATGTGTTGCCATTTTCATATTTCGATTTTAGAGGACGAATTAAGAGAGACGAAATGAATCATCGGAATGCCCCGATGAGGGAGGTTGAAATCTCCTACTAGAACAATACAATCTTCAGGCTGTGCATCATCAGTCAAAAAATCCACTGCGTGAACTACAGGTCGATAAGACTCAATTGGTTGAGATGGTTGAATGTAACAACAAAGTACGTAAAGACAGTGTTTGGGGAGCGTAATGTTGACACATACTAACTCAAAGTTGTCAGTGTGGGGAGTATCCACAGGAGTTGGGATAATAGGGATTATCAACTCTTTCAAATCCATCTTTTCGAAAAACGTTGGAATTTGGAGGAAACAGCTCATGGTTTTTAATGTCAGGAATTAGATTTGTTTCAGTAAAAACCATTAGGTCGTAGGGAAACTTTTGAGAAATGAGATATACGGCGGAGATTTTAGAGTGTAAACCTCTTACATTTTGGTAGTAAATGGACAGGCATTGTGGACTGGAGGATACAAAATTCAGTTTGTGAGGAACTGTAATAGTTTTTAAAATTTGAACGAGTTCTTTGCAAGTGGGAAAGACGTTTAGAGTTGACATGCGAAGACAGTTTAGAAAGATCATTATGAACTTCGTTGGAAGAGGTGTCGAAACTCTCATGGTAGCGAACGAAAATTTGCATCAATTCCACTGGCTTAATAGGAAGACCTTCTCATTGAATCGAAACCATAATGTTGGATGTGGTTATGCCATCAATGCAAACGGAGTTGGGTTTCTCGTGCAAATAGGCAAGGTAGAGCCGAAAATTTTCATAAATGTGGCGGTCTCTAAAACGAGATACTGCATAACGACTGTCATCATTTATATCAGAAATTTTTTTAGTGAGTTTGACAGTTGGTGGAAGGAGTGGGTGCGAATCGGGGGCAGGCGAATTAAGAGAACGAGCGGATGAAAAAGGGACAGATTGGTCAAGCACCACGGATCTAGAATCTTGACTAGGAAGATGAGAAAGGGGTGGTTGGGTTTAGTATACGGGAACTAATAAAGTTAGGATATTTGTCTGATGGGGCAACGCTAGTTGGGTTGAATGAAACTCTGTTTTGAAGCGACTTTAAAGTTTTGGTGAGAGGAGGGAGAGGATTTGGTGTCGCGAGTCTGGTAATCTTTATGGATGGAGCGAAGGGGGGAAGGAGTGAAGAAAATCTTGGAAAGATTTGGGTCGGGATGTTGATGGGATAGGGCAGAATTCTGCGTTCTAACTTTTTTTTTATTAGTAAACTTATTATCTAATATTATCACAAAGGTATTGCTACAATTGGACGTTGGACACACATCTCCAGAAAATTGACGAGAGAGAGAGACTAGGAGAGTAGTTCTCGTTCTATTCAACACCTATCAAACGGGGAAATTAACAGGCACGTTAAACAAATGGACGAGACCATAAAACAATCAATTAACAATACGATAACAACTCAACTATTAACGCATTGCACCAACACAAAAGTAGACTGATGTCGAGATGTAAGATCTTATTCAGACGGTTGACTGACATGACATTGAAGTCGTGGCCGTGTCTCAAATGTGAGTGGACCAAAATGGACCTTCCTTCGGTGTTCGAATCCCAGACTCGCCCGAAAGACATTCATTTTTTCAGTTAACGAAAATCAAGTAAGATGAGTAGTTGACTAGAAATCAACAACAAGCCAACTTCCACTAAGAATTTAGTCTCCCCATTAAACGTTGGATGTCACCCATGGAGCGAAATAACCACTGAGCCTAAACATCTTTCTTTCTCTCTCTATTCCATTTTCCAAACAACTTAACACGTGCTCAGGCACTTTAAGTGTATTCATACCCACTTGAGTCTTAAGTTCTTTAAAAAAAAAAGTTCCAACTATTAATACAAGAAAATAAAAAGGTAAAAACCACCAACCCGGATATGTTCCTGCAAAAATTTAATTTAAATATTGTGATAACCACTTAAATGTGAGCAGCGACATCTAGCAGAAAATGTCGATACTGGAATAACAAAGTCTCGACTGGAGAGTGGAATCGAATGTTCTAGCAAATTGGAAATTGTTTGGGACGCTGGATGGCGAGGATTGTTCTCGAAGTATGTCATTCGAGTATAAATACCAGCATCCCCGAGGTATGCAAGTGAGTTCTAAAGTGTAATTTGAAGTGTTAATTAGGAGAAGTGATTAAGTGGTTTAAGTAAAAGATAAGAAAAGTATAAGTGGTTGAGAAATTGGATTGTATTGAGAGAAAGAATTAAATAGTGAATTTTAACTGTACTGAATAAAGGGATTTGTATTGAAAAGAATAAGTTCTATTATTTGTACCCACACAAACATTTTACAATATTTTGGAGGAAAGATCAAAACAAAGTTCGATAAACAACGAACAATTATTGTCAACAGCCTAGAAGAAACTGGCTATGAAGACAATTTTTTTGTGATCGAGGATCCTCAAGAGAAATTAGTTCATAGAGCAATCTTGTATACACTACGCGAATGATGCCATTGACCCGACCAACGACCTGGAAAATCATTTCATTTTGCATAATTCGAACCTTCGAAATGATATGGAAAACTGATGATGCGAGTAACCAGGTGATCAAAAGAGTCCGGACTAAATGGATTGAGGGTAAGAATATAGTTACGGACAATTAATTGGGTTTCAAGGCGGAACACAAAATCTTACTTCTGAAGGCCTTTGAGATCGTATAGTTAGAGGGACGTTTCTTCAAGCTTAAAAGGCTGGGCATATAAGCAAACCACTACTGTAAATTCTTTTTAATATGCTCACCAATAGACAGTTCACAGCGAAGAATGGCGATGTCACTTCTGCTGAATTATTTGACATTAAAAACGGTATGCAACAAGGTGTCATTAACTCGACGATCCTATCAACATCTATACAAGCGATCTTATGAGCTCACTTCACCATACCATAGCGTACGCAAACGACTTAACAACGTGCAGACCAGGGCCAAAGATCGCGGCCATTAATATGCTCTTACAAGGTGACTTCGATAAGACTAAACGATATTGCTATGACTGTTGAAGATCAATATTCCGAGGTCGGAAACCATACTTTTTAGGACGCCTATGACCGCCGATGCTAAAAGAATTATCGAAAATTTGCGATTGCGGGACTTGCGGATATCGTCGCTCGAACAGCTGCGAACAGGCAACTCAACTACGAAAGAGACACGGCAGTACGATGCGTCTCCGGTTAAGTAAGGCGGTGGGAAGTCGTGATAAGAGGGATGTTATTAAGCAGCACCACGCATTTTTATGGCTTTGTATAGGAGACAAAACTTCTACGTCGTTTCGTTCATATTTGAGGTAGATCGTTATGGAGCAGAGTTGGTTTTGCTTAGCTTATAAGTCATGGCTCGCTTACATAGTTTAAAATTTATTAAGTTAATTAAGTTACCTTTTAAAAATTTGTTTGTTTGTGTCGCTTATAAGTATTAACGAAAGTATGGATCACTTTTTCGAACTGGCTAATAACACGTGTAATGTTGTCTTCCAAGGCTGCAATTGACGCTGGATTATCGGCATTGACGACTGATTTGACGCATCCCCATAAAAAATAGCCAAATTCACCGGTCCAAAACCAATTTCTCAATTGGTTCATCAATTTGGTCACTATGGCTTGACTTGCTTGACAGTGTGTCACATATGTGACAGTGAGCGAAAAACATTTTTCACAGAGCACGAATTTTGCTAACAAAATCCAATAATTTATAGGCGTTGTTCGAGTGTAAGTCTTTCCAAAAAGTGATGACGTTAGGAAAATTACTTATTAGCTGATTATCACTTATCGGTTGAGATTTGAACTTAGATTCTACTGCGTAGTAGACGACTAATTTTACAAGGACCACACTTCTCACTCTAGCCAGAAAAAATAGATACTCCAACAAAACCGGATTCAAAATTTTCAGTATGAATATCTCATAGAAAAAATAAAACTATAACTCTGAGAATATATTTTATGCTGAGTTGAGCTAAGAAACTTTTAAATAAAGGAAAAAGAAAAATGTTGGTTACCTGTGTTGCTGTTCGCGAGCTTTACTCGCCATATCTTTCTCACGATTAAGTGACTGTTCCAATTCCTCTTTGAGTTTCCTCTTTTCATCGTCTTGACGTCGCAGTTGGTTTGTTGATACTTGCACTTGAGTTTCTAATTCCATTACCTTCAAACAAATTACCATAAATTAGCTTGTCTCTCTTTGCAATAACGACTAACCTTTAAGCGTAGTTCCTTAAGCTCTGTGAGAGTATCCATTTCTCTTAATCTCGTAGTCATTAAATCTTCTTCGAGTTTCTGCATTTCACTTGATTTAGTTGTAGAGTCCCAAAAGTTCGTAAGTAATTTCTTTGGTGTTGAGTCAGCGGCCGCATTGTGTTCAGTCTTTTGTTCCTGCAATTGACGTTGCCACTGCGTGTTAAGTTCTTGCACACGTTGCTTTAGGTCTTTTAAAGATAAGTTGGCCTCTGCTTCACGCAATTTACTGGCTATAAGCTCATCTTGTAGATGTGCAACTGAATTCTCTGGAGTTATTTCACGTAGTTTTTTATTTTCTTCCTCAAGATCCTCAACTTTGGATTTTATATTACGTATAATATCTTCGCTTTCAGCTAAGCTTTGACGTACTTTAACAAGCTCTTCTAAAAGACAAGAGACCATTTCATCGCGCTGTTTAAGTGCTTCCTCTTTCATGCAAAGTTCATCAATAGAACTTTGACGGGAGTTATTCTAAAAAAAACACAAATGCAATGCTTAATAATTGTATATTTGAATATTATACCCATGCAAAGTGTAAATTCTACAAATAATACGAAATAGACATGCATAACGTGTACTAAATATTACAGGTCAGAATACTTAGATTTGAGGTGTCAAGCTAAACAATTAAAGATAATAAAAATTCTAATAGTAAATTTATTAAGTCGTAAAGTACGAAATTGCCAATGTACATATCATTTATAAAGTGATTTGATTATTGTGATATGAGGTTGTTTTTATTTATTAAATTATTGAAAAGAAAATTGTATTCTTTGAAAAAGTTCAGTTTCGCTTTTTTTAGCTTATACTATTATTTCATTAAATTAACTTACATAAAGAATGGACTTCCCAATAGGTTTAAGGAAAATTTTGATTTTTCAATTCAAAAAAAGAAATTAACATAGCTGCAGTGGACCAACTATGATTTTGGTTTATGTAAGCTACTCAAATCAAAATAAGGCCCACTAAGTTTTTAGGCTCTCATTCAACGGTCAGTTCCGTGAATGAATGGGTCGGTAAAACGTTCACCTTGTCTTCTCCACACGCGTACTCGTTTATCGTCACTAAAAAACTTGACATTCGTCTGTAAAGAGTACAGGCCTCCAGTTGCCCATAGTCCAATCCGAATGCTCACGGGCGTAACTTAGCGCGCTGCCCAATGTGCAGTTGTCAGTTTCGGTCGATTAGCGCGCACTCTGGACCGTTGACCATTTTCGCGGAGTCGATTACGTACGGTTTGATCACTTACTTGAGTGCCAGTAGATTGCCGCAGTTGCTTTTGTAACGCCCGGGCGGTTACGCTACGCTCTCGACGTGCAATTATTCTTGCACAGTTGTGACTCTGGTTCTTCCTAATCCAGGTCTCCCGGTTTCTTGGAAGCGTTCCCAGACGGTTCGGATAGCTCGCCGCGATACACCGATACGAAGTGCGACAGACCTTTGATACTCTCCCTCCTGAAGCAAATTTACCGCCCTTACTGCGTTTTCGATATCCATATGATGACGAGAACCGGGCAAATAATAATGTTGTCTAAGAAAACAATTACAGAAAGTAACACTTAGCCACAACGCTTAGAATTAGACTAAGAAAACAAATACAGGAAATTTCGCATTAGTTGTTTTTTAGAGCAATGCGCTTCTCTATCTACTTATTTGGAGGCAACGGTAAAATTGTTGCTCAAAGTATTGATAAATACTCATAGACATGCAAGCTATACAGTTAAATACTTCGCTTCGATAATGTTTACCAATAGAGTAATTTTTAGACAAAAATCAAAATAACCCTTTGGTGGGCCATATGTTGTTTTGAGTAGTTTATATGCAGCGAAAATTCGAATCTGGTTTAACAAGAACATTTTTCGCTCGGAAATAAGCCAAAGGGAACACCACAGTTATTCATAATAAGAAACTTACGCTCGCTGTGGGATTCATTTGGAAGTTCCTATATCTCTGACCAACAGACAACGTTGTAGTGTCGGCACCTGTGACAGTATTGTGGATGAGTGTATTATTTATTTTCCGAACATGGAGAAACAATCACAGCAGTTATATCTTAAATAGAACGACAATGATAATGCGTAGCAAATTTTGCCAAAAACGTCTTCACTGATAAATAGGCAATATCCCACCCTGTTACGTAATAATGCAAGATCACATTTAGCACGGTTAACGCTTTTGCAACTAGAAGGGTTGGGATATGATGTTTTGAATTACCAAACTTGTCCACTACTGACTACCACATTCCAAAATAGCCAGTTTATAAACCTAGAAGCTAAAAGAATAAGAGCTGACGAAATAACGAAAGTGCTCTAATCTTAGAGTAAATTATTTTAGGTAGTAATAAAAAATAGTCATATTGGTGGTTAATTTATTTAACCTTATACCTGCAAAATTTTAAGCCCCAGGTAAAAACTTTGTAAATTTGTAGTTAACATTATGGCGCACCAGAATAATAAAAAAAAAAAATTATAAGCAAACTTTTCCGAGATAAATGTGATTTTTCCAAAAATTTACTAAAAAATATAATAAAAATTGGGTTGAAGACCAATAGCTCGAAAATTAAAGCATTAATCAATTTGTTATCAAACAAGCCCAGCTTGGTTACTCTAGGTATAATGCACAAGTAGTTATTGGTACCTAATTATTGGTACCTAATTCTCTGAAGAAACTTTTTTAAACACCCTGTATCTCAGTGGGTGCTGAAGATGGATCCTTCTCTCCTATACGATTTTCTTCATAACATGAACCAATGAATCAGATCCCATAATATCTGTATCCCAAACCGGACCACTCTGTATATTGAGCGATGTTCATAAAGACTTGTAGCTTTTCCACAAATGGGCTTAACAGAGGAAACAGTGGAAAAGACAATCAAGAGCCACAGAAAGACAATGATGTTAATGATTCTAGAAAATCGGAGGGGAAAATTACAACATACAACAAAGGCTTGCAGCCATGGGCATGTTTCTTTTAAAATATATCACCTATAGGTTAAAACCCTAGTGAACACGGCTACAGAAACCGACATTTTATCTTTTGATAAGTTTTCTCATTAAAACTAGATACGTCTTTAATGGAAAAAAACCAAATCGAATATATTGAATTTTTAGATATTAGAAAAGTGAAAGAAATGTATGTTCATACATATGAAATATGATAAGCCTTAATATTTAAGAAATGAATTGTGCAACCATCCTTGGCCGAGAATATTGTGTTAAAATAATTATTCTTAATACCTACTACATACATATAAAATAAAATCTATTTCGAAAGAAAATGAATATATTCCATTACATAAATTTACATCAAGTTGCACTCGTAAAATTGTAAACAAACACAATTGTGTTAATAATTACTAAAATTAATGTATTTTATGTGGTCCTAGAAGAAAACATCGTGGCAGTTATAGAACCATCAACGTAAAGATGGTAACTGCGAAATGAGCTTAAAGAATAATTTAAATATATGGAAACATTAAATATTACTATACGTTGTTTGTGAAGCTAATTTGAAAAGTTCGTTTTTTTAGTAAGAAAAGCTAAGGCGTAGGCCATATATATTAATCCTCACAATTTAAATAGAGAAATAATACACCCATATTATCAATTTCTGGATGTGTACGAACCAAAATCTGTTGTTAGGGGCGAATTTAGCGATGCTTAAGAATCGTCAAGGTTATGTACGTTTATAATTCCCTTCGAAAGGTTTCGATTATTGCGTTCCCATTCGTAAACCATGCGACCGCATTGGAATTGATTGAGTATTTTTTTTTTTAAATGAACATTTTTGTGGCAATGAAATCTGTAATAAGGTGGTATTTGTTCCGATGGGAGCAAAATTAAAGCTATTTTTAGAATGCCACCACCTAGCAATGTCAAAGACCGGCAATGGTTAATAGATATGGTAAAAACCTTTCTATTTTTATTACCTTTCTGATAGGGAAGCTCTTGCATTTGCTGCGAAAATCGAAAATGAAAATGTTATGATATCTTTACGTTATTAGCTGTTCGTAATTGTTTTAGAAAGGTTTAAAAAAAAAAATCTGTATGTATGTGTGTAAGAGATGGGGGTAAAAAGAGATATATATATATATATATATATAGAGAGAGAGCGAAACAAATAGAGAGAAATAGAGATAGAGAGTATGCATGTCCCTATGTGTAAATTTTTTGGCCTACAATAACTCGCAAACGAGAAGTGCTATCAATTCGAATTTTTGTCAGATTATGCGTCTTCCTACCGAATCGCGGCCATTTTGACCAAAATCTGCCAATGACTTTTTAGTTATTAAAAAAAAACACACAAAATACAATCATTATTTTTTTTAAATAGAGGACCTTTACGAAATTTTTGCAACACTAATCGAAATATGTTAGCATAGTGCACATTTGACGAAAAATTAAAAAAAATCGGGACAGTTAAATAGTAGTAAAATAGCAATTTTACAACTGGCAATGCAGTACTAACTACGATTGAGTTAATACAGGGAGTCCCAAATCTGACCGGTCTTTTATGGTTGATAAGTTTTGGTGGACAAAAATAAAAAATTGCATGACAAGGGGTATATTCTCCTCTGAGTAAGAGGGGGATGAAAACATATTGAAACGCTCTCAAAATTAGTCGTTTTTTTAAAAAAGGAAACAATATATATATTTTTTATTTTTTTCAAAAATTAGTCAGTCAGAAATGTATTTTACTTCATTCGTTAAAACTCTTTGCAAGCGTTTTGGAAACTTATCCAATTAGATGGAAATGAATTTCTCACTGCTGGCGACGAGATCGGAATAGATGGCAATCTCAGGAGTATATGGTTGTCGTGATGAAAGACTACACCCTTTCTGTTCGCCAAAGATGGGCGTTTGCCCTGAATTTCTTTCAAAAAATCAAGCTGAGTACAATAACGATTAGCATTAGCAGTTTTTTACAAATTTAACGAGCTCATAGTACATCCATGGTTCCACCAGGACCACAGCATACCCTCTTCAAATACAGGCTTTTTTTCTCGGCTTTACCACATCCTCTCAAGCTTAAGCGGTCAGGCTTGACCTGTTTTTTGACCATTTTCGGACTAAATTATCCTAAATTCTAATAGGATATGAAATATCAAAAACTATTGGAGAATACTACTACTACTTCATACGTATATGAACATCAACTTTGAATTCTTGTCGGCAGAATTATGAATTATGAAGAGCATCTGTTTGTGTATATTTTTTGTTGCCATCGCTTTCATCATTTTGCTTGCAGTTAATAAATCTTAGTTAAAATCCTACTATAAACCAATATTCATTTAACCACTTTATAGGGTGTACGAGTATCACCACCACTGATTTTGCATAGTTTACAAGAACCTGGCCTATAAACCAAGTAAAGATAAGTATTGTAAAATGTAAAATTAATTTTTAAAAAAATTCAAAAATGATTCAATGTCTCAAAATTTCAAAATTGCCCTAGAGTGAGTCAAAATTAGACCAAACACGAAACAAATCCGCTACGGATCCTGCTTTAGTTTAAGTAATGGAGGTAAACAAAGATGGTCTGGTGTTAAAAATATAAGGGATAAAAGAAACATATTGAATTTTTTATTATTTTGTATTTAACTAACCTAGCTTTATCTTGACTTACTAGACCTTATTTATCTAATGAACAGCTGTATGTGTAATTTCTAATTGATATCATTTGTTGAAATACATTATTATACTGTCTTAAATTTCAGCTTTATACTTTCAATTAACTAAGCATTACATGTTATTTAAAATGCATGCAATGTTACAGTTACTTTAATTTAATAAATAAAGAGTCAATCTGAAGCTGACCATCAGACGAGTAAATTATTTCTAGTTGATACTTACACACAACATTCGAAAAGAAATCTGAGAATGTTGGAAGATCTCGACCATATATTCAACCAATTTTTATTTTAAATTAAAAACTATTAAAAAAAAACATCGGTCTTGAACATAAAACGCACATGGTCACTGATTTCAAAAAACGAAACTATCATGCGACATAACACATAATTATTAGAAACACTTGGCGATATTACTTACACTATCAATGGAGACATTCTGTTTATGTATTTTAAAGTAAACGAATTAGAAAGAATTATTAAGTATTATATAATATTGAGAAGCAAACAAAATAAAGTATCTTACATTTTCCTGTAGCCTTAAGCTTAGACCTCGAATTTCTTCATTCGCATTTTCTAACTGATGTGATACTTCAAGAAAGTTTCTTCGCAACTGCAGCAGTTCCGTTTGAATCGCAAAACTAAATAAATAAACACTTGCTTTTATTAATTATGCGAGGTTCTGTTTTTATTAGTTTGTTAAACCTCGTTTCCTCTTCTTCAGCACGGGATACCTGCCCACGCACCAGTTTATCTGCCAATTCAGCACTTTCAGCTTCAAGCAATTCATTGCGTTGCTTTAGAAGGCGATTTTCTCTTCGCAGTCTTCGAAGTTCTACCATTTCCTCTTGCTCTTTTTTCTTTAAGTCAGAATATTCCTTTTCCATTCTTTTCATCCGTTTCGTATTAATCTTAATGGAATAAGTCAAATTGAAGAAGTTTTCAGGGTCAGCTTCAACTCTACCTGGAAGCTCTTTTTGGAAGAACTACAAAAATATTAATAATATATATATATATATATGCATATAATTATAATGTGTATATACTACTTTTAACATTGCCTCCATATCCAAACACAGTAGAGATTCTTTGCCCAGTGTAAGCAGGGCTATCGCCACCTTAAAAATAAATTCCATTCCTTCGCTCAAAAAAACATCCATTATACGACAGCTTAAATTTAAATTTAATGTCGTTGTATAAAGTGTAAGAAACCAACTAGATGCGTACATAGTTGTTTGGAATGCCTGTTGCTGAAAATGAATATGCATTTCTGGAAGTTGTTCTTGTACTAAATTTTCTAACTGATACATGCACAGGCCCAATTCAGACATAGAGGGTTTAAACATATCACGCATTCGATGTTGTTGCATTATTTGAACTAATACAGCAAACGCTTCTTCTTCTGGCATCTTAAATAAACAAAAAAAAAACAATCCATATTAATTAACAGAAGCTCAACATACATATGTATCAGGCTTTGTAGATCCATACAAAAAAAAGTACACGAGATTACTATAAGTTAATAATTCACTTCAGAACTTAGAAGCAACTGTTTATAAATTTACTCTCTAATCACCTAAGCACTGATTATACATTATATATTACGAGTATGTAAAAAGACTTAGAAAACTTTCCGCTTAATTTTATGTTTTTGAACGCAAACTTAACCCAAAATTCTCTCGTTGTGTATTTAAAAGCTTCTTTCTTCCCATGTTTATGTTAGTTATCTTTCTTTCATTTTATGGATTTATGCGATACATATTATACATAGGTAGAATTTAATGGATAATTCAAATCCAATTCTCATGCTTCCCAAGAATAACTAAACTCACTAATCACCCGGTCACCAATAAACTTCCCTATACAATCCAATTCCCTATTCAAATATAAATGAGCACATGTAATTGATACACAAACTTCAGTTCAGCGATAATTCAAGTAAATATGTATACGTATGCTTGTGTATAATGTGACGTGCACAAGTGGTTATATACGAGTATATGCCATATACACTTCATAGGCTGACAGTCTGAACCCTGTGCGTCAGTAATGATTGAGTGGTCTTCATAAATTTTATATACATACGTATGTACGAGTATATATATATGTGAATCTTAGATCTGTGCTACCCTGGCTCTTCAAATCAAATCCAAATACAAGTACAACACCTAACATATATACATTATTCATGCAAAGAGAATAATATAAAAAATAGTTTGCTTCATACTCAGCTTCGGGTTCAGCTCTGAATAGACGTAATATCCGAGATGGACATGAAATTTGTAGTTGTCTGTTTCAAGAATAAGATAACCAGAGCTCTCGCATCCAAGTTTACGAAATATTTTCTTAGAAAGAAAATTTGTATAGATGATGATCCAATTTTTTTACAATTTAAAACACTTTCTTTTACGCAACTACCGTTAGATAAGAATTTGTGTTACATTTACCATTTAGAGTGTGAACTGTATCTGTATCAGTGAACGTACGCGGAGAAAAATCCATTTTTTATTTAAAAAAACATATACTTAAATCTGTACAAAAAAACATGCTTAAAAATTAGCTGAAATAACTTACTAGCCCTCTAAACTTAATTTACTTATTTAATTCATTTCCATGTTCAAACTAAGAAAATATATGTTTTAAAATAACACGAACTTTGTTATCACTATAAAAAAAAATCGTCACCACCATTAAATAAATTGTAACCTACTTAAGCTATCATAATCTGTCTTCTTTTCTTCCGAAATTTCAAAATGTAAAGAGACGAGGAAAAACGTCTTTTCACTAAGCCACAAAAATTGTTATTGCTGCCAGCTACATCTCTCATATCGCGGCTCCCTACCACCATCCATGCGATGTCTCTATCATAGTTAATGGACCTATTTGCAGCTATTCGAGCGTCGTGACGATTAGTGACAAATCACATCTGTCTAACCTGGGGGAACGAATCCGTTAAAACGTAATAACTCTAACTTAGGGTAATACGACCCCAAGATAATAAGTCCCCAAGATCAATTTCTTCGTCATGGTCAAAATCAATGTGCCTTACAGTCAGCTTAGTAACGAAACTATCCACTCTTATTAGGTTCGCCATGCTGTAAGGGGTGTCCCAAAATTCACGTAAGATTTGAATTTTGCGCCTTTTGTGCGGTAGTGTTGACAGCGTAACAGCTGAGAGAGTTATTCAAAATAGAGCTCTACACGTAAGAATAACGCATTTTTATTGTTGTGCAATACTTAAAAAATAATGAACGTTTGGCTGCTACAGTTCGGAATAGTGAGCAACTGTGAAGAAATTAATTCAAAAATGCAGGGAGACTGAATCAATCAGTGATCTTAGACACTCTGGTCGTCCTTCAGCCAGTCGTTTAACACAAAACATCGAAGTAGTTCGTGAGAGTTTTCCTGAGGGTCGATGAACATCACTTCAGTTGTCAAAAATTGGACACTTCAAGAGGCTCTCTACAGCGTATCCTCATGAAAGATTTGCATCTCCCTGCATACAAAGTGCAACTGACTGAAGAATCAATAAAAGATTTATAATTTTTAATTGAAAACCAGCGTTTTCTAAAGGGTGTCAATGGAAAAGGTTCATGTTTAAATTGTAATTACTCGTAAACGAACAGGGTGAGGTAAGTTAAGGGGCATGGTTCGACGCACGTGATTTGCGGATTTGCCAGTCGCAATTAGTCACTGGTCGGGAGCGTATCAAGAGTTCGCGGTTGAGCAATATTTAGACAAGCAACAACGGTCATTATGCACAATTCGCGAAAATCTATTGGTAAGAAGAAAGAAACTAAAGTTTCACCCATATACTGGTACAATGTAAATTACCAACGAAAATTACTATTCTTTACGAGAAATCTTAGCGGTAACGATGCTGGAAAGTAACGCTTGGAAACATATTGTTCACTGACGAAGCACATTTTCATATCGATGGCTGTTTTAATAAACAAGACATAAGATACTGGTTCCCCGACAATCTTAGGCAACGCCATCAAAAACGTTTATGTGGTGTGAAATTTCTACCGAGGGATTATTGGCCCTTATTTTTTCAACCAGCGACGTGTATTGCCCAATGATCGACAAGTTTTTGGTACTGCAACTACAACTGCTTTCCGGGTTCAATAATAACAGAACACAATTTCAGCTCCAATTTCAACGGAGAAGCTGAAGGTAATTTTTCGCAGTAAATTATGTATCCGTATACATACCTTGAGAACCTCGGTCAGCGGACCTTATATTGTGCGGCTTTTTTTATGGCGAACGTTAAGTCGAGGGTTTACACCAACAATCCCCGAACAATTCAGGCCCTACAAGAAAATATCCGCCATGAAATTCCTGCTTTGCTCTCGCGTGTTCACAAATTTAAGGGTCCGATTGCAAGAGTGTGTTGCGCGGAATGGACAGCATTTAGACGACATTGTTTTTAAAACATAAAACCCGAATTGTCAAACTCCATTTTGTCTAAATAAAATACGAGTATGAAAATATCGCTGTAGTTTTTTTTATTTAATATTAAACTTGAAAATTTTCCGCTGGATACCCTTAATCACAATTACTTCTTGCGTGAATTTTGGGACACCCTTTACAGAGACCTGATTAGGATAGCATTTTATCTACTCTGACTCTGGTGTTCTGTACCCTCTTAAAAATCCGAATCTTTTCCAATAAACATGTTCTCACCTTGAACATTCTCGCATCGAGTTGCCTGATGTAAAATGCAGAGTACATTTGTAAGGCAAAACCATCAGTCAGACCATTTATATATATTTGCTAAAATACAGATATTGATCTAACCAGATCCCAAAGTATCTCACGATATCTTATATGCTTATCTTCGATAAGCAAGTTGTTGCCTTATTGTCCCACGATCGAAATTGTTCGTCTATTCTTTCTTGTATTCGAAGAGGCCCTAGATAAAGCCTCCCAAAAAGTTGATCTTTAAATTCCACTCATCGCAATACCGTTTAATCCTATCGAAATCAAGTTGTAAAAGTGTATTAATGCCCTCGATCTTGAGAACCTTATATCGTCTGCATACGCTACGGTATTCCAAGTGATTTCACAAGATCCCTTATGTAAGTGTCGAATAGGATCCGTATAACAGGCACATATATTTCTAAATACAATGATGTTCATTGCTTCTAGTGGGAGATGTCAGAGAGATAGAACAAAAGTCAAAAAAACCCAGTAAAATTGCAAAAGCGTATAAATTTTTTATTTGAGTTGATAAATCAATGGTTGCCATTTACTTTTTAAAGATTATTTCATGTAAATGTTGGTCACGACACGACTACGTGTTAAGTGGTCCATGCGTAGAGTCCAATTTTGAATCACTTTTTCGAGCATATTGGCTGGTATCTCGCAAATAACACGTGTAATGTTGTCTTCCAAGGCTGCGATTGACGCTGGTTTATAGGCATAGACGATTGATTTGACGTATCCCATTAAAAAATTATCTAAAGGCGTCAAATCGCATGATGTAGCCAGTCAATTCACCGGTCCAAAACCAATTTCTCAATTGGTTCATCGATTCGTGTGCTATCTTGCTGGAACCACATGTCGACCAGGTTCAGCTCGTGCAGTTTGGACAAAAAAAAGTTCGAAATCATTGAACGATAGCGGGCGCCATTGACAGTAACCTTGTTCTCACGGTAATCTTTGAAAAAATACGGGCCAATGATTCCACCGGACCAATAAATGCAATTTTCCGGGTGCATTGGCATTGGCAGCGGTACGGTAGTTTTGTTTATTAACATACTCATTCAACCAGAAATGAACTCCGTCGCTGAAGACAATTTTTCGATCTTCCTCTTCTAAGGAATACTCACCGAAAATTCGATGCTGTGGTAAGTCGTTCGTTCTTGAACGTGGGTGGCCGTGGCTCAAGTGGTAGTGGACTGGTTTCCAAATCGGAAGGTTCGGTGTTCGGATCCCAGCCTCGCCCGAAAGACATATTTATTTTTTCAGTTAACGAAAATCAAGCAAGATGAGTAGTTGACTAGAAATCAACAACAAGCCAACCTAGACTAAGAATTTAGTCTCCCCATTAAATGTTGGATGCCACCCATGGAGTGAAATAACCACTGAGCCCAAACATCTTTCTTTTTCTCTCTATCCCATTTTCCAAAAAACTTAACACGTGCTCAGGCACTTTAAGTGTCTTCATACCCACTTAAGTGATAAGTTCTTGAAAAAAAAAGAGCTGTATTTTGTAAAGTTTTAGACCAAGATCCTTGCGTAAAATCTTCCACATAGTCGAGTAACATAATCCCAATTGCTCCGACCGGCAACGAATAGACAAATCACGGTCTTCATTAACAATGGCGGATGCAGCAGCAATATTTTCCTCTGTACGTACTGTACGTATACGGGTAGGTGACTTGATGTCCAATAGCATGAAACTGGTGCGAAATTAGTCAATGTGCACGAAAAACATTTTTCACAGAACACGAATTTTTATAATAAAATTCAATAATTTGTAAGCGTTGTTCGGGTGTAAATTTTTCCATGATGAAATGGCAATGCTAACTGAGCATTTGACACATGTCATGAAACGCGCGTGAGTTGTCAAAAACCCTTTACTATTTATCACACGGTTTTGAATCTTCTATAGCAAGTACAGAGGGATCTAAAGATAACATGACCAGACTTGGACATTTTACTCCAATTATTTCGACCAGATCAGAAGGAGCAAAGAATTTCTTAAATCGCTTAAGGAAATTTAGACATTTCGCGGCATTTTTGGGAATATAGATGTATGTGGTCATTTCAATGTAGGGGATCATTGACACACATACGGAGAATGGAAAGTTTTTCAGTTTCAAGACTGTAAATAGCATTCAAGGATAATGCCTGAGATTTTAATTTAACTTCAGCGACAGAGCTGAGGCTTAATCAGCGTTTCAATATTCTTGAAAAGAAGGGAAGTAAGTGCATTGGGTGCTGTAAGAGGATAGGGAAGATTCGCCGTTTTTAGGGACGAGCTGAACTAATGCGGTTTTCTATCTACTCGGAAAGATTCTTAAAGAGAAGGATTGTCGAAAAACTTACGCAGTGGTTTTGCCAGCGTGGAAGAACAAAGAAGAAGATATATAATATCTGGACCAACTGATTTGCGTTTATTAAGATTTTGAAGTAGCCTTGCTTCTACCCGAGTGCATCACATTGAAGATTCGACGCTCATAAGGGGTTAGGCAAATCTAGAGGCTGTAAAAATAGGCTTTTTTGTGATTTTTTATTGAATGTAACAATCTCAACCCACCGGTACAACTTTTTCTTTAAATGTGTCAAAGAAATATACCAAATAAATATATCAAAGTTTATCTGTATCATATCTTTATCCGCAACGCATCTTTATCCGATTGCTTTGTGCAATCTCCCGCACCGATTTCGTTGGGTCCGCAACTACCGTTGCTTATAAAACATCGCCATCAACTAACGTTTCCGGCTTCCCACGTCTTTCATTTTTGAGGCTGAAATCTCCCGAACGGAACTTTCCAAACCAACGTCGTATAGTGCTTTCGTTTACCGCTATATCCTCAAATGCGCCATTAAATTTTTTAATTGCCAATGACGCATTACGTTCCATTTTAAATTCGAAAAGGAAGAAAGTTCGAATTTGAACTGAAATTGAATAATAGAAAAAAATAACGGTTCTTGTAAGGAACTCTAAAATTCTCACACGTCAAGCACACGTACCACTTTATTTTATAAAAAAATAAAATTTATTGTTCGGGCACAGATATTCGCTCGAGAACTTATTTCCGACTGAGTGAAAATCTGACATTTCATGTGGTACAACCCAATATTTAAATTCAAAGAAAGGCAGGATCAAAGAGTTAAAACTGAAAACAACTACAAAAAACAACGTTACTACATAACTGAAAGAAATATACAATTTCGCTGGTAATATCACCACTTACAAAGTGGAAAAGGAAAATAAATATTTATAACTTAATATTAATGTGAAACAGCTGCAACAGTTTGAATTGCTGAAGTTTCGTGAATTCATATGTATATATATATATATATATATATATATATATGTACATATATATAAATAATAGTGGGCGAAAAATACCTGCATAAGAAGCAATCCAACAATGAAACCTGATCCTTGGCAATAACCAACTTCGCGGTCATGCAATGAATACGCTTTCATTACGTTGAATAATGCTTCTTGCCCAAGCCCATCTTTTTCCTTAAAAAAATCATGCTCTGGATATGTTCGAGCAATATCTCTTCGAATAACTTTTTCACATGCAGATGTAGCCTTAATATGCTCCGCGTATTGTTTCTTATCAATTTCACTTGCTCCGCATAAAAGCTGCCATACGATGGGGCGGAAATGGTGAGGAATTCCACGGCGCACAAGTTCTCTTACGCAAGGATTCTTTCTCCTGAGGCTTCCCTCCCAATCATTGAGAATAGTAGCCCATGTAGTCCAAATATCCTCTTCTGCAACTGAATTGCAACCTTCAATGAAAACACAATAATTAAAAATGCTATTTAAAACTTTAACTCTATTTTAAAATCTTTACCGGAATTAACGCTTATCTGACTAGTGTCGGAGTTTTTTCGACTATGTGAATGTAGCGAATTTAAACTTTTGGCATCGCTTTCAATTAATTTATTGGCAGCCTCTAGCTTTGCAAGGAGATCCATTTCAGAAGTAGGTAAACTCTCAGCACATTTGACTTCCATTTTTTTATCACTTTCCTGTTGAGTAGCAGCTGTCAAGGTCATCGCCCTTGATTTATTTAGAAATGAGAATTTTTCTTTCTTTTTTTATGATTTCGGTAGAAAGATATATATATCTATTAAATTTAACCGTATAGTTTGTTTAAATTTGTTTAATCCTTAAACCATTCTTCCCTAAAAACAAATACAAGCAAAATGTCTCAGTAATTTTTATTTAATATGTTAAATAAAAAATAATATAATAATATCTGTAACTTCTTAAAATTATACCAATATCTATCGCGTTGTCTATACTGTGGGATTTAGAGAATTAGCACATTGTGATTCTATTAAGAAGTAATACTACTCGTACCTTATGTTCACGAAATCAATGGGAATTTTCTCTAATTTATTTCAGAAAACTTGATATTTTTCTATTCTGCTTTTAATACATATTTATATAATCTTTTACAAACGAAACGGCGGATGAATAAAAACTCCTTTTTTCATATACTCCCTGACCTGCCGCTCGCAATGTTCAATCGAAAAACCTACGTCATTAGGGCTACAGTTAAAATTTGGAGTTGACCGGTTGAAAACCGAAAGTTTAGAGAACGCATTCAAAGTTTGAAGTACAAAGATGTTAAGGAAATTTATTGTTTACTCGTAAGTGCTTTAAATCTTGATTTCTTGAAATTGTTGTCTTACAGGCTTTGATTGTAGACATCAGAAGACTGGTTGAACTGAAACAGAATGTCGTCTTTGCATGGAAGACGACGAAACTGTGGAACACATTTTCAGTGCCATAAGGAGACGACACTTCCTCAGAAAAATGTTAATTTCCCTGAGGAAATTCTCAAAATCTCAACCAGAGAGATTCTCAATTTTTACTCATTTTGTGGTACAAATATCTTTTAGGTCGCAATTGGGGCATCATATCACAGATGCTATAGTTTACATAGATATTGCACGCCGAAGGAAAAAATCTAACCAGTTATTAATTGCCTGTTTGTACTTCGAACTTCAAGTTCTGAACTATTTGTATGAACAAAATGTATTATAAAACCGAAGTCAATTCTTGGGATCGTATGTGTGACCTATTTGGATGTTTATTTATGTGACTGAACAATTTTTCTTAATAAATTTTGTCAGCGGTACTATTTCAGCGATATAATTTCTGCAGTTTATTTTTCGATAGCAATGGGTGACAAGAGATTATCTGAAGTTTCTTATTCTGTTTGTAGGAAAACTAAAAGGAATTACCCTGACTTGACAATTTTTAAATGTCCTTCTAGGGAAAAAAATGAAATTTTAAATAATTTGTGGATGACGGCATGTGGTTTTAAAAATGAAGGCAAATACTTTGTTTGTGGAGATCATTTTTGTCCCGAGTTTGTAGGAAAAAAATATCTTAAGGCGAATGCTGTTCCTTCCTTAAATTTAAATTCTGATTTGGATTCAAACTTGAATATAGAAGATTTGAAGTCTCCTTTAACTAAACGAAGAAGTACGTTGCAGCATTTCGTGTGCAAGGTGCGATCAGTTATTGGAAAGATGTGCAAAAGAGGAGAAAAAAATACAACTTTAAAAAAAATATTGTTAAGTTACAAGCTACAAAAAAAAAACATTATAAAAAAACAGAGCGCATACTGCCATAAAAATTTTTAATAAAAATAAAATATCTACGACGTCTCAAATCGAAAGGCTTAATATTTCAGACCATTCAAAAACATTTTGTAAAATGCTTCTGAAATATTCAAAGACTAGAAAATACAACAGCCACGAAAAAGAACTTTCCCAAAATATTTATTATAGATCACAAAGCGTCTATAAATTTTTGAGAGATAGAATTGGCTTTAAACTTTCTTCCATTTCCTTTTTCTGTAGATGCGATTCTGTAAAAGGATTACAACCAGCATATGAAAAAAATGCTCATTCGTATCTTAAGTCAAAGTTCGCTTTATTAAACCAGCGAGAACGTTGTGTTGTCCTGATATTTGATGAAATTAGAATTTGAAAAACCTCACATATAATATAAGAAATGATTTAATAGATGGTTTCGAAGACCTTGGTGTAGAAAGAAGTAGATTGTTTGCTAATGAAATATGTCTTTTCATGCTAAATGGTTTGCTTGATAGTTGGAAGTGTTTTATTTAAACTATTTTGTATCAGCAAACGGTGTAAATGGGGATAACCTAAGCGAAATTATAAAAAACAATTTGAAAATCTGTCAAGAACTTGGTCTAAAGGTATGTGCTATTGTTTGCGACCAAAGGGCCAATAATAGAAAAGCTTATAAAAAGTTAGGTGTTTCTGAAGAAAACCCATTTATAATTTTTAATGATGAACAAATATTTTGTTTTTAAGATTTCCCTCATTTGTTAAAATCACTTCGTAATGTTCTATTGAAATCAGATCTACAAACTCCAGATGGTAAAGTGTCTTCTGATGTTATCAGAGAAATGTATAATTTGGAAGTTGACAACGTTGCTAAGACATGTTTAAAATTTAGAAGTTGTCATATAGCACCAAATGCCTTCGAAAAAATGCATGTTCACCTTGCAACGCAAATATTTAGCCGGACAACTGCGGCATCGATTCAAACTGTTTTCGAACCTAATTGCTTAAAAGAAAGCTCTAATAAAGCTGTACCAACGAAAGAGTTCGTACTATAGTAAAAGTGAACAATGTATTTGACCGCATGGATAGTGGAGAATCCAGCTTATAATGAGTTGAAACAAGAAACTTTTGTTTAAAAGGAATGGAACAAACTATAAACGGGGTCTTATTATTTTGTCATGATATAAGCAATGGCCCATATGAGAACGTGGATTATTTACAAAAAATTCATCAAGACGTATTAGAAAATTTATTTTCTATTATTCGCATCAAAGGTGGTTACAACAAAAATCCGTCTGTTTACGAATTTAATGTTTTGATGTCGAAAATTCTCTCGTCAATTCCTATTAATTTTTCTCCTTTCAGTAACTGTGATGATGATGATGTAGAATTTTTAAACGTAGACTTATCCCCAACTCAAACTAATATTCTAAAAACTTCTTCATTGCTTAAAGATCGTAATAAAATCTTATGCGATGAAACTCTGTACGAAAAAGTCATTTGTGATATGGAAATCACATTAGAAACAACAGCAATGCAATATTTTACTGGATATCTTGCTTTTAAAATGCAAAACAAATGTTTAAATTGTTCCAAACTATTTTTAAAAACTGATGAAAAAATAACATGTCCTTCCGAATTTTTCATCTTTACAAAAAATTATTCTCAAAGAAGTGACTTTGGAAGTCTGAAGGCACCAACTAATGAATTTTTTAACGTTTGTAAAGTTCACTTCAAAGTATTTAATAGAATTTTCAGAGAACGTCCACAAGAAAGAAATATAAGAGACAATGGCCTTGGAATGCATAAGGATAACAAATACTAGACATCCGAAATGGTTTGATGGAAAAAGTCCTTACTATGAGCATCGCAAGGACCTTCTATACCTTGCTCTCCTCGTTATATTACGGAAGCATTGTTCGTGAAAGATAGAAAAAAACATAGCATCCAAAAATCAAAAAATTCAAATTTTATCTGGAAAAAAACGTAAAACAACTATTCAATAAACACAACATTAAGGAGAGCGCATTCTGCTTTGACCTCCCTACTGAAATTTGTTCTCAAATATAATGTTTATTATCAGTCAAATTTGTTTTAAAAAAATTACGTTGCGAAAAACGGTAAACTTCTTATCCAACAAACAGAACACGCAACTTGATAATACAAAACAATTAAGAGTAACATCATGCCTGAGTATGATTCACTCTAGTACGATCGAACTGGGACGTACGGGTACGTCCCATTGAATGGAAAAATGGTTAAATTTTTTCCTTCGGTGTCCAATGTCTATGTAACCTATAGCATCTGTGATCATATCATTTAAAAAAAATATATAAAAATTATTTTACAACGAATTCGAAAGTGCAACATATTTTCTATCAAAACTGTCACACAATACCTAACAAATTTGTTTAAAATTTCACACGTCTCTAATCCAACTTACATATTTCATCTTTGTGATATTCAACTGTTTAAACAAAACATCAGCTGTTAGCTTCTTGCAGAACCTCGAAAAATAAATCTAATAAATACAACTGTATTTTAATGAAATAAACTTACAATTCATAGATAAACGGAAAAATAAATAAAATTAATACAATATATAAATTCCCTAAAATAAAATGTGAGATCTTAAAAATTTTAATGAAAATTTAAATATTTTATTCCTGAAATGCAAGGTGCATCTTAACATTATTTGCCCATTAATTCTATTACATACTACCCTCTCATCAGGCTGTAAGTCCTCGGCGTTGACGTGGTGGGTACTTATGTACAAGGAGAGCAATCGACTAGTTCTATGCCTAAGTGCTCTATTCCAACAGAAAAAAAATTATATTTTGAGAAACAAGGACATTTACCTGCCATTTATGTAAACACAATAAAAAAAACTAAATTATATAGCTATTATGTGATATTCACCTGATGTCACAAACTATTCAAATACAAAAACCTTAATAAATCAGCTTCTGAAACAAAAACAAGTTCCCCCTCCAAAAAAAGGAAAAATTATGTCATGGCACTTGTCTTAAGGAAAAAAAAAACATTGTACATATTGAGATGATGTCCACACCTGCCCGATGAAGCAACACTAGATGCAATAAACCCACAAATGCATTTGGAATTATTTTTAAATTATGAAATAAAAATTCACAAAGAATATTGCCATTCACCTCACCATCTTTAGCTGCAATTAGCCTGAAAGGCGGTATCATATTCTCTATGTAGCTACATATACATATACATATGTAGATACTTACTGGATGACATGGTCCGGTAACTACCTACCATTTTTCTATGAATGCTATTGGCGAAGAAAAAAATTCGAAACCTCAGATATTTTTTTCATGTCCTTTTGGTTAAGCGATGAGCCAAAGACGAGAATACAATACAATACAATAAATATATACTTGGTTTCTATAAAATAAAAAACTATTGCACAGAACCGAACAATTTATTTTAAACACTTTCAGATATGTAATTGGAAAACTCACGTACTTTCTTTTTTATTATATTGTGTGCCACGGGGTGGAAGCGTAAGTGCAAACGTCACTTATTCATATTCATTCTCTTTATCACTGATTGACTAAATATTCTTAATATTAACTCATCACCTTCAGTAAAGAGTTGCAAAATTTTTTGGAACACAAAATTATAAATGAAGACTTATCGTTTTTAATTTGCTTGGTCCAGATGCAATAATTTCAGTAGACGCAATATACGTACCCCAAAATCGAAGTCAACTGTGGTTTCTGAATGATTAATATGCTTTATTCTTTATTTACAACAGAATGAAACGTACTAGATTTAAGGTATACAATTTAAGGCTATAGCACAAATTGCGTACAGTCAAATCTCAAAAACATAGTCAGTAATCAAAAGCTCATTTGCAACAAAATCTTTGTCTGATAAAATTTGCTAGTTTTAAAATGATGTTTTAAGGTGTTGGCGTTATTTAAATTTGGTAAATGTAGTATGGCGGATATGGTTTTATTATATAATATTAGTTTGATACAATTAAGAACTCTTTTTCAAGTTTGATGATAATATTTCTTCTTCTCTTAAACCGGATTGTACAGAGAGATGTACTGTCTTATTCATAAAAACTTATAAGAGGCTTATAAGTTTGTTATAGAGAGGTTCTTCAAAAACATTCTTCATAAACTTTCAATTGCACTAAAATGCTCTATAGGTATTCAATAACCACTCCATAAGCTATAGAAGGATTTACCATATTATAAACCTCTAATAGAGTAGAAAAATGGTCGTCTTTACATGACAACTGATTTTTGATTGACGTTTTTGACGGATTTCCGTTTGAGCTTAATTTACTCATGCACGCCAAACAAGAAACAGTGAAATTTAAAATAATTGAAGTGAAAAGTGAAAGTGCTACTCGTATATTGTATCCGAGTATGCAAGCGCTGCAAGCTTTAAATGCCGTGGAGCTTATAGAAAACACTCCGTGGAGTTAAAACGGCGATATGGCTTTAATAAACATACGGCAAACTTCATCGTTGATCTCGTAAGGCATTATTTGCAACTCGATCCAAGCGGTTGTTGTACATCACCGGAGTAGCAAGTCTTAACAGCTATAAGACGTTGGGGTCGTCATGAAGTAAGTATACAGCTTCCTGTACCTACTCGTTTGTTTCCCATTTAGGTTCAATATGATGGGGGTTTGTCCCAACCAAGCCTAAGTCGCATATGTTCGGCATATACGTGAAGAAAACTACAATCGGGCACATATTGCCACAAGGAACTGTGTTGAACGATGCTTTGGTGGTTGGAAGCAGCTGTTTCAAAGTCTGTTGTGCGGCATAACGGTTCACATGCACAATGTCAAGCCTACAATTGTAGCTCTTGCAGTGTTGCACAATATTGCAATAGAACAACGAGACCCAATTCTAAGTAACTTACCTGTATCAAATAATTTAAACCTATAATTGTTTAATTTTCGCATCTAGATACTTTAGATGAACACTTTCCTGATGCTGAACTTTCTCCCCAAGTATATGAAGCAGAAGGAAGGGGCTCAAACAATGCTCTCTTACTAGGTGGGGTGAAAAGGAATGAACAAATTTTTTTTTTTAAATGTTTTATTTTATTTTATTCAATATAGTCCCCGATTTTCCAACTTCTTCTTGATCCCGTCCGAAAAGTAATTTTACGGAAGGTCTGCAAAATACTCCTCCGTGGCGTCAATGATTTCCTCGCGTGAGCTGAATTTTTTATTGATGAGCCATCCTTTGAGGTTTAGGAAGAGATAATAGTCCGAGGGAGCCAAATCGGGCGAATACGGAGTATGCCATGGCAATACCAGAAAACCGACGCCATAACCTTTCCGACCCATCGAGCCTCCCTCGGTCGCTTCGGAACACTGGTGCCGGCTTCAGTCAGCATCGGAGGGCCTGCCGCTGCGGACTTGATCGGTAGTGGAGTTGCGGCCACCACGAAACTCTCGAAACCTATATTTGACGGTGTAATCTGACGGAGCATTAGCCCCATAATATTTATCCAACTTTTCCTTTGTTTCCTTTGCCGTTTTGCCTCTCAAAAAATAATGTTTTATGAGAGAACGAAAATCGTTTTTGTCCATACTCAACATGATGCCAAACACGTCAAAAACAATCAGCTGTCAAAACAAAACTAAAAACATTATCGCACTGAAATTTGGCATGTCTGCCTAAATATGAACGGACTTCAAAGCACCATAACCTTTTTTGCAGTAGCAGCGCATTCTGGCGGTCAAGGAGGTTATATTTCACCCCACCTAGTAAGAGCATTTATTGATAGACATTTCAGTCAATAGTAGTTGGTATATAACATAGGTCAAACATAAACACAGAAATTGAATTTTGAAGTAATTTATTCCTTTTGTCATAATACTCTATTTTTTCTAATAAAATTTGCTCTAAATCTAGGCTTATGGCTTTCTTTTTTTCGTTTTTCATTTGGATTTGGTGCAACTCTTTCCTACACCCTGTCTCTGCCTGGGTTATATCTGCTGCATAATTTGGCTGAAATAGAATTAGTTGTGTGTAAGTTTTCAATGCAAACTTAACCTTCGTATTGTTATTTGCATATTTTCTTCTAGTTTTCTTAAGGGATGTTTGCAAGGGTGTTCCTTCAGATTTAACAGCACGATATGTATGACTGGAAACATCCTATATAAAGTGAAAAAGTCTATGTTAGTGTAATGAAAATTATAAAAAAAAATAAATATATTAATCTCACACTATGCTGATTGCCATCTTGTTCTGAAAAATTTAGGAAACATCAGTTACTTAGTTGCTTGTCTTATTTCAGCAATGGCTAAAACATATTATTTTATATAACATTAAATACTCACATTATTAATCTAATGTATAATAATATCAACAAAAAATTCAGTGGGTAGCCAAGAACTGATGTCGTCAGTGTTGTCGGGTTCCTTCGGTAGTAGTGGGCCACCACCAGTCTTCAATAAGTACCTCCGTTCCTCTGACAATTTTTTTTGAGTCATTTTGAGAATGCCCTACTGAGATTTCAGCTGTGAAAGGGTGCGAGTGCCACCGATTCACATACTATTAAAACTAAAAAAAAATTAAAACAAATGATAATCAATTAATTACAGATAATTGAAAATGCTTCATAAATTTATTCAATGATAAATATGCTGCTAGCTTTTTGGAATTGGTATTAGTATCGGTGTTTTTATTTTCGAGGACTGAAACCCTCTCTCACTAAGTCCTTCGATAGATTATATGGGAATAAAAATAAACACATGTAGTACTCGTAGCATATTGTACTAGTATATAAGAAACAGAGACAACCTTCTGCTGTCATCTGAAATACATCCAAAATGTAGTAGCTCAGTAATTAGTAAAACTAGTGGTGGTAACTGGTAACTGAACAGATACTTTCTCTCTCTTAAAGCGAACGTCGTGCCGAAAGCACATATTCTGTGGCACTTGTAAACATATTTATTATTTTAAGACAATAAAGATCCAAAAAAATAAGAAACATCCTTATTTAAAAGTATATAAAACCCTACTGAATTAGTTTATTAAACACATGATATTTGATTATAACAACAAAAGAAATACTTAGGTACTGCTTTACTTACCTTGTCTTCCTCCCGCCAATTCTCACTTCTTTGCCTCTTTTTATTTGTAAATGCCTTTTGTCTCCATTATTTAATTTTTTGAATTTGTTAACTACAATTTCAGAAAATTTTCAAACGGCTTTCGTGACAGGAAATGCAAAAAATAATTGTCAAACTTGTTTTTTTAGAGAGTAGTTCACAATGGAATCACAATGACAACATAATGACGAGGTTTATTGAACGTTTATGAATAAATAATTTTATAATAGGTTTATTTGTGAAGAGCATTTTAACTAAATTATGTTATAAACCTATTATAAGGGATTTTTATAAATAAGACTGGTAGCCTTTAAGATTATTATTATTATTATTCCTTTCAATATAATCGCTTTATTCAATACAATTACAATTCACAATTCAATCGCTTTTCTCAATCCCTTTTACTTTTCTTAGTCTTTTACGTAGACATCTTTATCACTACTCGTAATTCACAATTCAATCTAGAACTACATTCCACTTTTTGTGGGACGCTGATATTTATACTCCACTGACGTCATTCGAAAACGTGCTGTAGCATCCGGCATTCCATACAATTTACTATTGTACAATGGAGTATTCCCACACCAGATTTCTTTCGTTGAAGCGGGAAGTTTTCAATTTGATGTCGTACCTAGTCTTCATGCGGTTGCTCGCTAGTTTCAGTTCTAGCAGGATCTAAGTTACTTTATTTCGATTAATGTTCTTTTACTAAGAGTAAGTATGTGGGACCTGATTAATACAATATGGCGGAATGAATATTATATGTAACGAGTGAGTGAGTATACTCGTAGTCAAAATAATTCAATATGCAACAAGAACGATTATATTCCGAGCATTTACGGAGTTCAAAACTAAACGTAAAGTTTTTCTGCTAACAGACTTATTAGCTTATTTTTGGAAAGGCAGAATCTATTTTTTTCATAATCAGTCTGTCGGTTTTAAAAGCATTACTTAAGAAATACTTAAACTTGCTGAGCCTAAACCTAAAAGAACTGTACTTCTTAACATTAGCAGACAAACGTTTCCTATATTTTGTGGGTACCGATAATAACCTCACAGTGAAAAAGTGGTCATCCAAGCTCGGTAAGTTATTCAAAAATAGCGTTTAATAATAAAATTTTATAAGTCTTCGGATTGTTTAACTACACGTCTGAAAGTGACCACATCGCTCAAAAATGCATAACTGTAGGACCAATTTTCAAACCAGGATTTGTGATGCAAATAGTGAAGAAAGTTGTGGAACCGTCTGTGTGCAGACTCGGTTTCACAGAAGTTACTCTGTGGTAGAATTAGTGAAGTCGAAGTACGCAGCTCCTAAAATCTGCTCTAGGATATTTTTAATATACTGTGATAACCACTTAAATGTGAGCTGCGACATCTAGATTCGGAGAGCAGAAAATGTCGATACTCGAAGACCAGAAGATTTCGATACTTGAATGACAAAGTCTCGACCATTGACGACTGGAGAGTGGAATCGAATTTTCTAGCAAATTGGAAATTGTATGGGACGCTGGATGGCGACGATTGTTCTCGAAGTATGTCATTCGAGTATAAATACCAGCATCCCAAAGGTATGCAAATCAGTTCCAAAGTTGAATTTGAAGTGTTAATTAGGAGAAGTGATTAAGTGGTTTAAGTAAAAGATAAGAAAAGTATAAGCGGTTGAGAAATTGGATTGTATTGAGAGAAACAATTAAATAGTGAATTGTAACTGTACTGAATAAAGCGATTTGTATTGAAAAGAATAAGTTCTATCATTTGTACCCACACATTTTACATTCGTGTCAGAAGTGGGATAGGACTTATTGTGTGTAAAAAAAAACGCAGTGTTTTCTGACTACATATTTGAAAAAGCTAGAATGGGTCGAAAACTATGGCAGTTGTTTGAGTTGTCCGAGTTGAACAAGAGAAGCCTCAGCGCCAGTGGAGGAAAAAGTGACCTGGTGCTCCGACTTCAGGAGGCTTTGAACAACGAGGGACATGATCCTGATGCATACTCCTTTGATGTTGACGACGATGAACAGACAAGTACCGGCAGTGACATGGCTGCGATGATGCAACTCCTCTTATTAAAAATGGATGAACAAAAGAAAAATCTGGAAGAACAAAAGAATAGCCTCGAACAAAAATTCGACGAACAAACAAACAATCTCCACGGTCTTCAACAGAAAATGGATGAACAAAAGAATAATCTGGAAGAACAAAAGAACATTCTCCAGCAAAAGTTCGAAGAAATCGATGACAAATTTGAAAGAATAGAGAAGAAAGTTAACGACAAATTTGATAGAATACAGAAGAATGTTGGCGAAAAATTCTAACAAATGGACAGCAAAGCTGAGCAACTGGCAAAAGAGCTCGACACAGTGCGAAAACAGAAACTGCGAGAATGTTCTTTAAGCTGTCCAAGGAGAAAACAGTTGAAGCCTCCTTCATTCGATGGTCAGACTCTTTAAGCTCTTGAATGCCGATCATCTCTCATGGAGATGGTAGAGCAGTTCAACATTCACCTTTGTTGGGTGCCGGGCCACAGAGACATTCCAGGGAACTGCAGAGCCGATGAACTCGCCAAAATTGGAACCACTCTACCTATCCTACCAGACAAAGGTAGTATAGGTATACTAATCGCTACGTGCAAACTAACACTAAAGCTAGATGCCAATGAAAAAACAGACCTTAAGTGGACTACTGGACAAACATGTCTAGCGACCAAACAGATTTGGCCAAGGCTGGATCTGAGTCGCTCTAAGTGTCTGATACTTTTAGATAGGAAACATCTCAGCGCCATAATAGGTGTCATTACTGGACACTGCCTCATAGGCAAGCACGCAAGAAGGCTTGGCGCTTTTACTAATGATTTCTGTAGACAATCCCCCACCTACTCTGCACATGCCCAGCTCTCTCCCAGAGAAGAAAGCTTCATCTAGGAGCTTTCTTCTACAACGACCTAAACGATCTAGAAAAAATAAACGTCAACAGTCTCCTACGCTTTATTATAAGCTCAAACTGGTTCCAGTAGTAAGAAGATCATAGATCCACGTAGCATCACAATGGGCCAATAGGCCTAAGTGGGTTGGTGTTTCCAACAGCCACTCTTACCTAACCTAACCTAACCTACTGTGAACTAATAAAGGGCTGACCAGAATGTGAATCTGAAGCTTGAATCTGTATCTGATATCGAACTGTCAAAAGTGAATACATGTATAGCCATAAACGCCAACACAATGCGTATCTGTGTGAATCTGTATCTCGAAGTTGGGTGCTTTTCAACTGTGTGAATCTGTTGAAAAGCACCCAACATACACACGATACACGATTGACGTGTATCTGCGTTTGACAGCGATTCAAGATTCAAATTCACATTCTGGTCAGCCCTTAAGTACTCGTATTTGTTTTAACATTAGTGCAGAGTGTACGCTGGTTGTGTTTAAAGGCTTAAAGCACTGCAATATTAGTGGGTGGCCGTGGCTCAAGAGGTAGTGGACTGGAACGTTCGGTGTTCGAATCCCATCCTCGCCCAAAAGACATATTCATTTTTTCAGTTAACGAAAATCAAGCAAAATGACTAGTTGACTAGAAATCAACATCAAGCCAACTTCCACTAAGAATTCAGTCTCCCCATTAAATGTTGGATGCCACCCATATGGAGCGAAATAACCACTGATCCGAAACATCTTTCTTTCTCTCTCTATCCCATTTTCCAAAACACTTAACACATGCTGACGTATTATAAGTGTATTCATACCCACTTGGGTGCTAAGTTTTAAAAAAAAAAATTTCGTATAATGAGAAATGAAATTTGCCTAGAAACGCGGAAAATTTTAGTGGATTTAAGAAAAGAAGGAAAATCGTATCGAGAAATTGGCCAAATTGTTGAAAGGAACCATATTTCGGTTAAAAAAATTATTGATAAATTTGAAAAATTGAAAACATGGAAGAATTTTAAGCGGACGGGTAGACCAAGAAAGCTAAGTGAAAGAGAAAGAAGAGAAGTTGTAACTGAAGTTAGAAAAAATCCAAGTTCAAGTGCCGTTAAAATTGTGCAAAACATGTTAATAACACATAACAAATCAGTTAGTCCGAGTATTGTATGGCGAACATTGCATAAATCGGGTTTACATGACAGGAGTGACAGAAAGAAACCATTTACAGTTATGTAAATTCGCATATAGTGACTTCGGTTGTAACGACATTTCGGTTATAATGACAAAACTACAAAAGTTTGGTTTGCCACTCAATAATGAATTGGTAACGTCTTTCGGTTGTAACGACTTCGGCTATAGCGGCCATTTCGGTTATAACGACTATTTCATGAGGGTTGTTTGTCATGAAATTCAGTTGTAACGACTGAAAACAAAAAAAGGAGCTTTTTTTCCAGTTTGCTTTTTTCTTGTGTTGAGTGTCTAGACAAGATACAGTTACACATTTATTGAATGCATCTGGAGTTTATTTTGATGCAATTTTGGGTCAGTTGGGCCAATTTTTCATTGAAAAGTGTCGAACCCTAGCAAAGCGACCTGAGTTTCGTGTACTAAGTTTATTTGAGGTAAGAAAAAGATTTATTCTTTCGATTCCGGGAAAACTCAGTATGTTTTATTCTGCAGAATGGGATCTAAAAAGGAAAACTTTTACTATTGAGGAAAAGGCTGCCATAATTTGAAGATTTGAAGCAGGAGAATCCAATTCAAATCTTACAAAATAATTCATTTCTGCAATCAGAGGAATGTGGAAAAATAAAGAAGCTGTTCAAAACAGTTTTAAAGCGAAATCAATAAAGGTAAAAAAGATTCGTTCTTCAAAACATGCGGACGTTGAAGAATCACTATTAAAATGGTTTAGAACTCAGAGGAGCAATAATGACCATTAACTGTAAACAAAAGCAAATGAAATTGGACAATTGCTTGGAAAGGATTTTCAATGTACTGAAAGTTGGATCTACTGTTTTCGTATGCGAAACAACATTGTGTTTGGAAAAATTTCGGGAGAAGTTAAAAACGTTCAGCCAGGGCAATGCGATGAGTGGTTGCAAAAAGTATGGCCAATAGTTCGAGGAGAGTACCAACCCTGTGAAATTTTTAATGTGGACGAAACCGGCCTGTTTTACAAGTTAACACTTGACAAAACGTTGAAATTTAAGGGAGAGAAGTGCACAGGAGGAAAAATTTCAAAAGAAAGAATAACCGTGCTCGTTGGTGCAAATATGGACGGATCGGAAAAACGAAAACTGCTTTTTGTAGGTAAATCAAAAAATCCAAGATGTTTTAAAGGTACCACGTGCTTGCTAGTTGAATACACAAAACGGCTTGGATGACCTCCGAAATTTTCTAGGGAGTTTTGTGAAAATGGGATACAGAGCTTAGAACAAAGAAAACGAAAATTGTGTTACATGTTGATAACTGCCCTTCACATCCTAACAATCAAAACCTTTCTTCAATAAAACTGGCTTTCCTTCCCCCCAATACAACATCTATGTTGCAACCAATGGACCAGAGTTTTATAAGAAGCCTTAAAAGCAATTTTCGAAAAAATCTTGTGCTCAAAATTCGGGACATAGAAGTTAATAAGGAATGTACCATTTGCTTATTAGACGCTGTCAGCATGGTGGCCACAGCTTGGGATTGTGTCACTAGTAACACAATTTCTAACTGTTTTAAGCTTGCAGACTTTGAACAACTCTCGAAACGAACAACAATTTGATGAAAAGGATGATTGGCCCCTTTATAAATGGATTGCACTGATGAACAATTCAAACATCTGCACTTCAGAAATGGCATGGGAGGAGTACGTAAACGTTGATGACAACATTTTAACCTCAGATGATCCAAATTTGGAAGAAATAGTGAGTGCTGCTGCTGCTGTAGAAAATTCTTTTCTCGAGGATTTTAATGACGATGGAGATCATGTAAACAAAACAAGTCCTTCGAAAGCTCAAGCATTAAATGCAATAGGTCTTGCTAAGGATTTTTGTTTTTTTGCAAACACAGCACCAGAATTAACAAATAATGTAATGGAAATAGAAAAAAAATTAGAAGTTCTTTGCCTTCACAATAAAAAACCATCAAACATCACAGAATTTTTCAAAAGAACTGAATCGTAAATTAAAATAAAAAAAAATATGAATTTGAGTGAGTATGTACTTGTAAGAATTGAATTAATTTTTTTTTAAATGAAATAAAAATATAACATAATATAGATATTGAAAAAATAATTTTTTTTTATCATTCGGATATAGCAACATTCGCTTATAACGACGGAAAATTTGTCTCCCATGAGCAGTCGTTATAACCGAATTCCACTGTATATCTAAATTAAATAAAAAAAAAGCATTTCGATTTTGCTAAAAAATACATAAATAAAGACATTTCGACAAGAGTACAATAACTTAGGTGACAAGAAATATTATACCTTCCCAACTTTTTAGTTTAAAACCCGTTTTTTCAAAAACTATGCATAAATTTCACTTAATTTAAAAATTAGCTAATAGAACAAAGCATTGGCTTTAAAGAAAGGTATAAGATTTAATTGTAAGTATTACCATTATTTTTTAATATTTTTCCCCATTTTTAGTACTTTTTTTTATGAAATTGCCCCTCCCGCCAGAACGGGGTGAGATAGACCCCCCCTCCCATAGTAAAAATTCTTGTATTCAACTGTTCTACAAAAAACCGTTATCAATTTTTGGCTCCTAAGTTATCGTACTCTCCCCGACATTTCGTTTTTGGAAAAACATTTTATTTACAGACAAAAGCAAATTTCAAATTTTTAAAAGTCACACAAATTAAAAATTCGGAGAGAAAAGAATAAAGAATTTAGTGAACAAAGTGGTAGAAATACAGCAAAGCATGGGGAAAGTTCAGTGATGGTGTGGGAGTGTATGACAGCATCTGGGATTCTTGTCTTCATTGAACACACAATGAATAAGGAAGACTATCTGAGCATGCTAAAAAATAATATGGTTAGGAATTGGATCAGCAAGACAATGATCCTAAGCATACCTCGCGGTTCGTTAAGGAATGGCTGCTTTATAAGACTCCAAAGCAGTTCGATCACCCCCCACCCCCCCCAAATCACCAGACCTAAACCCCATTAGACATTTGTGGGATCACTTGGATCGCAAAATTCGCAGAAGGACTATTAGGACCAAAAATGCCCTCAAAAAGGCTTTAATTGAATGATGGTCCAAAGTATCTCCCGATGTTACAAGCGAACTTGATATATCCATTCCACGTAGACTTAAACAAGTCTAAAGGTAGTCAAACGAAATACTGAGTTTTGTTTTTATAATTTTATATTTGTGAATTCCTGAAAGAAATATCTAATGTTTACAAACTCGTACTTTTGACGCGTAAAATATGAAGTACAGTTAACTGTTGTTAACAAAAATTGTGTATCACATTTATTTTAAATTTTTTTTTATTTTTTTTTTATCACTATTGAATAAAGCTTATGTTTTGTACTATTGGAAATTCATTTTTGTTAATTTTTATGTTTAGATTTCATATTACTTTGGAAGTTTGGAAGTTTTATTGTTTACTCACTTTTGTGGCTCACAGTATGTTTTTTTTGCGTATATTGAATTTGTTTCTCTATTGATATGTATTATTGCATACTTCTTTGTTCGTTAATGTTCTTTTGGTTTTTGCCTTTTCTGTCATCGCAATTTTTCTTTGCTTTCTTGAGAAGCAAACTAAAAGATTTTTTTAATTCCTGTTTGTTTTTACCAGTGTACTTTGAAATTTCTTCGATGTCGCTTTTATTAATCTCCAGGTGTAAAGTTTTGCCAATTGCAGTGACAATGTCGTAAGCTTTCTCGATAGTTTTCATTGGAAAACATACCCAGTTTATACGACAACCTACAGCGCATTGACTCAATGCGCATAGCTTCAATACGCTCATATGAACACCACTTCCAACCGGATTTAACATTTCATTTCTCAGTTAATACTAATGGCAGAAACTTCGTTGATCAATTTCTTTTTAGAAGAAATACTACCCTTTATAACTGCATTTAAATAAAATTGATATCTTGTTAGGGTCTTCAGATATGTATCTAATTTCTAAGCCTGCTCCATTTTTCTTGCCCAGGCTAATTTTTGACTTTGAGGTCACTTTTCTCCAGAAAATGCCTAATTAACATAACCTTTTACTATTTCTTTCTTATGAAAGTAATAATAATAAAAAAAATCATCAATAAGTTTGCAGAGAAACTCACAGATTTTATTATACTTGGAAAAATCTGCAGCAGGTAAAATTTATAAAAAAAGTCATAAACTGTATGTTACCAGCAGTTGGGGCAACCGAGGTGTTTGGAGTCGGACAAGGGACTACAGGCCAACGGGGACATACCGCTCTCGATCAAAGGTGAATTGGAGGCCGACGTAAAATATAACAACACGACTAATAGGCTGATATTATTGGTGTTGAATAGTGCCGGCGTGAACATTCTTGGCTTGGATTGAGTTAGAGCTTTCAATTTAAAAATTCATCAACTTGTTTTGCAAATTTATTCGAATTCTTCTCTACTCTAGAATAATGATCGAGTCTGCGAGACACATGCGGATCTTTTTTCAAAAAGGTTAGGTAGATTTATTCGCCATTGTCCTATACCTTATACACTATTGGATAAAACGAAGAAAGAGATTGATCGGCTGGTGGAGGCGGGGATCTTAAAGCCAGTACCGTGTACACAGTTGTCAGCTCCCGTAGTGATAGTGCCAAAGGCGAATGGGGACTTTTGAATCTATGGAGATTTCAAGGCCAGCGTGAATCCCCAGCTAGTAGTGAATCGACATCCAATCCCATGTGCTCGAGACTTGTTCCATAAGCTTCGTGGGGGGAAGCTGTTCACAAGAATCGACCTGTCGGATGCTTATATCCTGATCGAGTTAGATGACACATTAAAGGAACTGTCAGTAATTAATACACCATTCGGACTATTTCAATGTCAACGATAACCATTTGGAATCAGCGGTGCTCCAGGGGAGTTCCAAAAAATTATGGAACTACAATCTGCCGACTTGCCCGTAGCTATTTATCTAGACGACATCGTCATGTCAGCAGTTTTCGAGCGGTCGCAGAATAGGGGACTTCAGTGCAATAAACAGAAGTGTACTTTTGGTAAAGGAGAGCTAGATTATTTGGGGCATATACTTTCTGCTGCGGGCATTCGCCCCTCCAAGAAACACTTTGATGCACTTCGCAACATGCTGAAAGCTTTGAACTTAAAGAACTGGAAGCAGTAATAGGTAGATTTAACTATTATAATCAGTTTATTCCAAACCTCTCGCAGGTAGCAGGCCCTCTGAATGCACTCAGAGCCCAAGGTGCTCAGTTCGTCTGATCGGCTAAATAACAGAAATCCATGGAGACATTGAAAAGCAGTATATTACAAGTGGCACGGTTTGCTCATTTCGATGACAAACTTCCTTTGATCCTAACAACGGATGCTTCGAAATATATCCAGACTGCACCGACAGGCCGAACGCGTTCGCTACTAAAACACTTGATCGTCACCAGAAATTGTACAGCCAAATAGAAAAGGAAGTATTATCCATAGTCTATGAGGTGAGAAAACTTCACTGCTATATGTATGGTCGAGTTTTTGAATTGCAAACCGATCATAAACCTTTGACGGCCATATTCAATCACAGCAAGCAGGTTCCAGAAATGACAATGCGCCAACTACGAACTTTGGCTCAATATTTGTCTCAGGAAGTGTTATTTCTCGGACTGCTAGAAAACAGCCCATCGCGAAACCCGGCAAACCGAAGAATAATCCTGAGAGTTAGAGACCTATTAGTCTTTTTAGCTGTCTGAGTAAGATTTTAGAAAAAATTGATCACCACTGGCACTGAGGCTTCTCTTGTTCACCTCGGATTTGAGTTGAACAAGGGTCAACTGCAATAGTTTTCGACCCATTCTAGCTTTTTCAAATAGTCACAATTTTTTTCTTTTTAAACACACAATAAGTCCTATCCCACTTCTGACACCAATGTAAAATGTTTGTGTGGGTACAAATGATAGAACTTATTCTTTTCAATACAAATCCCTTTATTCAGTACAGTTAAAATTCACTATTTAATTCTTTCTCTCAGTACAATTCAATTTCTCAACCACTTATACTTTTCTTATCTTTTACTTAAACCACTTAATCACTTCTCCTAATTAACACTTCAAATTACACTTTAGAACTCATTTACATACCTTGGGGATGCTGGTATTTATACTCGAATGACATACTTCGAGAACAATCCTCGCCATCCAGCGTTCCATACAATTTCCAATTTGCTAAAAAATTCGATTCCACTCTCCAGTCGAGACTTTGTTATTCCAGTATCGAAATCTTCTGGTCTTCGAATATCGACATTTTCTGCTAGATGTCGCTGCTCACATTTAAGTGGTTATTACAATATCTTTGATATCCCCACATACTCCTACCTGCCTTTGGCGAAATTCGAACAAAATAAATAGGAGTGGTTTTGGCTGGTACTCTTCAGGTCCTTTAAGCAACATTGAATTTAACGATATTCCGTGCACTTGAGCAGCGGCATCAAAAACTAGACGTAGTTTGTTGCCTTTGTTTATATTGCAGGTCGCGAAATGCGGGAGATACCACGTGCGATCACTACTCATGGCGGCTTCTTCTGGTGATAATTTTTTTGCATAGTTATTTGCTAAATAATAGTTAATTTTAGACCTATACCAATTAGAAAATTCCACATTGTTTGCCATTTTCCGTTCTACTAATTGCAATCGTTTCAGTGCCATGCTATAACTGTCTTCAAATTTCATATTCTCGTACTTCCAAAGGAGACCGGTCTCATATTGTCCCGTTTGGGGTACCAGTTTTGTAGTCTCTTTTAAATTTTTTACGGCTCTTTTATCAAATTGAGAAACGATAAGTTTAGTTGGTTTCGAACCGAAATTTTCTATCGTAGAATATTCTTCTACTAGTTTATGCAAATCGTTTGTTCGATTTCCTTCGCTATCGACGAAGCTGACAATTGCATGTGATGCATTCTCTTCGTTTGATCCGAATAGCGGCCACCCTAACTTAGTCTTATGGAAAAGCCTTCATCAAAATTTATTAATTCTATTGGTCGAACTAAGCTCGTGTGAGGAATTCCAATCAAAATTTGTGGTACGGCATCAGCATAATCGACAATGGGAACGTTCTGTATTTGATTGAACTGCTTCCGAAATTCTGTCAAATTTAAACTTTGAGGTGGCAATAATAGTTTTTTTATTGTGCGAACATTTTTCATCTGAAATTTTTTTGTATTTGCTTGCACACCTGAGATTTCAATATTTACGTGCTGTGACATTTCGCTTGTTGTCTGATCGCCAATCCATTTGAGTGATAATAACTCTGCAGCGCCCTTTATGCCGATGGTATTAGCTACACTCTCTTCAATCAAGAAAATCTTCGCCCCTTCGTCGATGAATGCAATGACATTGCAAGTACCTTTCGGGCCACTTAATTGTACCGGCAAAAACTTGAATAAGGTAATCTTCCTTGGACATTGTTTTTTTATAATGGTATTGACAGTTGTATTGTTTAAAACAGACGGCATATCATTCGTTGTTGTTTTGATTACACTAACTGTTGCACCGGCTGTTTGATTACCGGCAGAGATCAATGGATAGATCGGCTTTTTCTTTCCCACAGAGTCATGAAGCCGGCGGTTGTGACACTTACGGCATGATAAAATTCCGCATTCTCTGCGATATGGGCATCTCGATACGCTATGATCGGAGCGTAGGCAGCAAAAGCACAAATGATTTTCTTTAACTATATTCCACTGCTCACTAGTGTTCTTTGCTTTAAACTTCACACATTGATATAAATGGTCACACACTTCCCCTTTTGTTGGCAGTCTTCTCCAATAACGCACACGGTGTTTAAATTTTTGAATCTTTTTTCGTGTGAAGGTGACTGCATATTAATGGAGTTATTAGGTTTTATTTCAGTGGCTATGGTGAAGTATGTTGCGACTTGTGTTAGCCAATTGCTAAATTCGCGTACATTCGGATAGAGCGTCATGGTAGCGATCGTATGATTAGCCCACTCTTCCCTTTTGCTTAGAGGAAGTTTCCCAACTAATTCATCGAGGAGTGTTGGATTGGTCAGGTGGGGTGTTGCACAAGCGTTCTCTAAGAATACGGTCAAGTTGGATACCACTGTGCTGAAGTTTATGATTTCGGTTGGCCTGGATTCATGTATAGTTGGAAAGGCTCTGACTTTGGATAGTTGACTTCTAATTAAGACTTCTGGACGCCCGAAGTGAAATTCTAGTGTGCTCATTATTGTGCTAACACTATTCGGATGAATAAGCAGTGCTTCGACATGTTATTTTGCTGTGCCCTGGAGAGCTTTTTGAAGACGTGACAGGTTTTCTAAATTGGTATAACAATGTGCGGCTGTGGTTTCTTTATAGGCGACGGAAAACATTGGCCATTGTTCTGGTTGGCCGGAAAATTCTGGCAACTCTTGTAGTTTGCGAATTGGCTGGTGATACTGCTGTTGTAGGTTACATGGAGTTGGCTGGCTTACGGGCGGTAAGCGCGTTGATGTAGCAAGGTGCGAGTACGGCATTTGCACAGACGTAGTGGAAGGGTAAGAGAATGGCAAGTGGCTTGGAGCTGTGGTGTTTAATAAACTATTGAACGTACCTGGCAAATACGGGCTCCAATATGAGTTCGCTGATATGCACTCAGTACCATGAGGTCGGGTAATAGATGATGTGGGGTTAGGATTGATCGGCGTTGTAGTGTTGATCGGCAGTGGCGATAACGAACCTAGGGGGAGGGACGATTTGTTGGCGATAGGAAAACTTACGGCTGTTGGAATGGTAGAACACGAGGATGAAACTGTAGCTGGACTGGTGCTCGCAGCTGCTGCGGCAATATGGGTAGATATTAGCTGCTGTAACTTCATTCTTTCCTTCTCGGACTCGGCAAACGAGAGTTTCAGATCCTCAATCTGCTTCTTGAAGTCAGCTATCGATGTCGAATCATTGAGTTGTTCGAAAGTTGACTCAGCGGTCGGCTTTGCATCATCATCAAACACGGCTAGTGAAGGCGACGACATGTCGACAACTCTTCTAGTTCTTTGTCCTTTGTAGGAGGTCACTTCGGATGCGGCGGATGATGGCGACGGGAATATGACTTCTGGAGATTAAAGAATAAAGATGTTGACTAGCCAGTTAAATGCACGACTTGAGTTCGAAAATATAAACTTGATTGAAAATATAAAATACAGTTTAATATGTTTAATACAATATAATTAAATTAAAAAAATACTTAATCGTTCTCCTGGCATCTGGCAAGTCAACCGGATAAAGATCAATTAATGAAAAAGTAAAACGTGGGTTTCGCCAAAAAGTAAATGTAGTAGAGTAAAAGGTTGTAATAGGTCGGATGATAAGAACAAAGTAATAGATAAATTCTTGGGGTGCTAACAGAGAGAGAGCAGTGTGATAACCATTTAAATGTGAGCAGCGACATCTAGATTTATATAGCAGAGGATATCGATACTAGAAGAGCAGAAGTTTTCGATACTTGAATAACAAAGTCTCGACCATTGATGACTGAAGAGTGGAATGGAATTTTCTAGCAAATTGGAAATTGTATGGGACGCTGGATGGCGAGGATTGCTCTCGAAGTATGTCATTCGAGTATAAATACCATAGGTATGCAAGTTAGTTCATCAGTTGAATTTGAAGTGTTAATTAGGAGAATTGATTAAGTGGTTTAAGTAAAAGATAAGAAAAATATAAGCGGTAGAGAAATTGGATTATATTGAGACATAGTATTCATATAATAGTACTATCACTTGAGGAAATCGATGGTGGTACCTCTTGTCAAAGCAAACATCAGTCGATGAGTACCACAAAAACATTACGTTCTCTTGCCTCAACAATTTCTAAATGCACTCATAAGGCATAACACATTTCCGCTCTAATCCAACCAATCCCATGTCAGTAACTCTCTATGCACAAACCCACCCCACTCAAACATCATGCTGTGTATGTGTCGAGGAAGATAGATACTAGAGCCCTGCATTGGTGCAGTCAAATTACTGTGCACAGTAGTCAACTCATTCACACTGATTTAGATTAGAGCCCTGCATGAGTGGAGTCAAATAACTTCAAATAACTCATCTCATTTTAAAATGACTCTGAATGAATCATATGTCTCATTTTATGAGACAGAATGAATCGTGTGAATTGAAATGATTCAGTCTCATTCAGATTCATTTTCTTTCATTGCCTTTCATACCTCACAGTTTGTGATTCGAACAGTAACTGCAGTAAGGAGTTATTTTTCATGTGTGTGAGTGGCGTGATTCATTGTGATTCACTGTGATTTCATTTGATTCGTTGTTTTGAAAGACGGTCGGAGAAAACAATAAGTGGGAATAGGAAATATGCAGCACGTAATGAATATATGTACATATTCTTAAGGAATATGTTTACTTAAAAAAAATAGTATTAGAAAAGTAACATTTAATGAGATGTTTAATTTGAATACAGAAAACTTGCAATTTTAAGAGTTTAATAAAGAAAAAAAAATAATAAAAAAAAACTTACGCTTTGGGTTTTAGAGCGTTTCATGAATGAACAATAATTTGTATTTGTTGTTTTTTTTTGTGGGGTTTTATTTAGTGCTTATGCTCTGAAACTTTTTTATCGCAAATGTTTTGAGTGTATAATGCAATAAAAAGGATTTTCTGTAATTAATATTTTCATCGTTTTGATTTTTTTGTGTGCATTTATAAAATATATTATTATTGTAAGCAATATATTCCAAAAATGGAGGTTAAAATAATGTACTGTAAGAGATTATATCTTAATGGACGAGGAATCTGTATTATATGCAATAAATTTAAATTGGAAAAAAAATATTTTGTTTTGCTAAAATCTAAAAGAATTAGTATTGAAATAATATTGAAATAATCATTATGTAAGAGTTTAAGGATTTAAAATATATACCCCTCTTTTTCATATATACAAGGGTCAAATAAAACTATTGACTGGAACAAATAAGAAAACAACAAAGCTCAGTTCTGAAATAACTTACAATACAAATAAAAAAAAACTGATTTTAAATAAAGCATAGGCATTTATTTATTATTGATTTGTTAAAGAAAAATCTAGTTGTAGCACATTATAATTTAAAAACATGATTTTGCTTATCATCTCTTCATTATGTGTAAGAGGGCATCGTTTATCAGTTATCAAGTTTCGGGCCCTCGAAAATACTCTTTCTGATGCAGTGCTACTAGGTAGTGTACCCAAAAATTTGCAGCTCACTTTATGCAAGAGCGGAAAATGTGTTTTATTAGAGTTCCACCATTGTAAAACATCAAAATTTTGGTTTAAGTTTAGATTAACTGCCAAGTATCCTTGTATTTCGTTGTTTATTTTGTCATCCATTGAATATTGTACGTAGGAAGGAAAGAAATCAGTAAGGAGATTATTGAATTCATTTTGATCCACAAACGCATTTTGTTGACCGTAAGTGGCATTACTTTCGGTCCAATATGGTCTCATCATTTTCTTGCAATCTTCAATTATCTGCAATTTTTCTTCTTCGTTGCATTGCAACAATTTATTTGTAGGTGGAAACAAAAACAGTGCCACCTTATGTACTTTACCTAAGTACTTTAGAACCATCGAATCTGCTAGTTTTTTTTTATGTGTTTTTTTAATATACATTCAATGTCAACTTCATTGGAGTAAGTGGTGCAAATTTTTCTTAGATAATGTACGCAAGGGATGAACAGATGCAAGCTTAGATAATTTTCTGCTTCTAAAGTTTTGGAGCACTTCTCAAAACTCTTCAGGTCCTTTAAGCAACATTGAATTTAACGATATTCCGTGCACTTGAGCAGCGGCATCAAAAACTAGACGTAGTTTGTTGCCTTTGTTTATATTGCAGGTCGCGAAATGCGGGAGATACCACGTGCGATCACTACTCATGGCGGCTTCTTCTGGTGATAATTTTTTTGCATAGTTATTTGCTAAATAATAGTTAATTTTAGACCTATACCAATTAGAAAATTCCACATTGTTTGCCATTTTCCGTTCTACTAATTGCAATCGTTTCAGTGCCATGCTATAACTGTCTTCAAATTTCATATTCTCGTACTTCCAAAGGAGACCGGTCTCATATTGTCCCGTTTGGGGTACCAGTTTTGTAGTCTCTTTTAAATTTTTTACGGCTCTTTTATCAAATTCAGAAACGATAAGTTTAGTTGGTTTCGAACCGAAATTTTCTATCGTAGAATATTCTTCTACTAGTTTATGCAAATCGTCTGTTCGATTTCCTTCGCTATCGACGAAGCTGACAATTGCATGTGATGCATTCTCTTCGTTTGATCCGAATAGCGGCCACCCTAACTTAGTCTTATGGAAAAGCCTTCATCAAAATTTATTAATTCTATTGGTCGAACTAAGCTCGTGTGAGGAATTCCAATCAAAATTTGTGGTACGGCATCAGCATAATCGACAATGGGAACGTTCTGTATTTGATTGAACTGCTTCCGAAATTCTGTCAAATTTAAACTTTGAGGTGGCAATAATAGTTTTTTTATTGTGCGAACATTTTTCATCTGAAATTTTTTTGTATTTGCTTGCACACCTGAGATTTCAATATTTACGTGCTGTGACATTTCGCTTGTTGTCTGATCGCCAATCCATTTGAGTGATAATAACTCTGCAGCGCCCTTTATGCCGATGGTATTAGCTACACTCTCTTCAATCAAGAAAATCTTCGCCCCTTCGTCGATGAATGCAATGACATTGCAAGTACCTTTCGGGCCACTTAATTGTACCGGCAAAAACTTGAATAAGGTAATCTTCCTTGGACATTGTTTTTTTATAATGGTATTGACAGTTGTATTGTTTAAAACAGACGGCATATCATTCGTTGTTGTTTTGATTACACTAACTGTTGCACCGGCTGTTTGATTACCGGCAGAGATCAATGGATAGATCGGCTTTTTCTTTCCCACAGAGTCATGAAGCCGGCGGTTGTGACACTTACGGCATGATAAAATTCCGCATTCTCTGCGATATGGGCATCTCGATACGCTATGATCGGAGCGTAGGCAGCAAAAGCACAAATGATTTTCTTTAACTATATTCCACTGCTCACTAGTGTTCTTTGCTTTAAACTTCACACATTGATATAAATGGTCACACACTTCCCCTTTTGTTGGCAGTCTTCTCCAATAACGCACACGGTGTTTAAATTTTTGAATCTTTTTTCGTGTGAAGGTGACTGCATATTAATGGAGTTATTAGGTTTTATTTCAGTGGCTATGGTGAAGTATGTTGCGACTTGTGTTAGCCAATTGCTAAATTCGCGTACATTCGGATAGAGCGTCATGGTAGCGATCGTATGATTAGCCCACTCTTCCCTTTTGCTTAGAGGAAGTTTCCCAACTAATTCATCGAGGAGTGTTGGATTGGTCAGGTGGGGTGTTGCACAAGCGTTCTCTAAGAATACGGTCAAGTTGGATACCACTGTGCTGAAGTTTATGATTTCGGTTGGCCTGGATTCATGTATAGTTGGAAAGGCTCTGACTTTGGATAGTTGACTTCTAATTAAGACTTCTGGACGCCCGAAGTGAAATTCTAGTGTGCTCATTATTGTGCTAACACTATTCGGATGAATAAGCAGTGCTTCGACATGTTATTTTGCTGTGCCCTGGAGAGCTTTTTGAAGACGTGACAGGTTTTCTAAATTGGTATAACAATGTGCGGCTGTGGTTTCTTTATAGGCGACGGAAAACATTGGCCATTGTTCTGGTTGGCCGGAAAATTCTGGCAACTCTTGTAGTTTGCGAATTGGCTGGTGATACTGCTGTTGTAGGTTACATGGAGTTGGCTGGCTTACGGGCGGTAAGCGCGTTGATGTAGCAAGGTGCGAGTACGGCATTTGCACAGACGTAGTGGAAGGGTAAGAGAATGGCAAGTGGCTTGGAGCTGTGGTGTTTAATAAACTATTGAACGTACCTGGCAAATACGGGCTCCAATATGAGTTCGCTGATATGCACTCAGTACCATGAGGTCGGGTAATAGATGATGTGGGGTTAGGATTGATCGGCGTTGTAGTGTTGATCGGCAGTGGCGATAACGAACCTAGGGGGAGGGACGATTTGTTGGCGATAGGAAAACTTACGGCTGTTGGAATGGTAGAACACGAGGATGAAACTGTAGCTGGACTGGTGCTCGCAGCTGCTGCGGCAATATGGGTAGATATTAGCTGCTGTAACTTCATTCTTTCCTTCTCGGACTCGGCAAACGAGAGTTTCAGATCCTCAATCTGCTTCTTGAAGTCAGCTATCGATGTCGAATCATTGAGTTGTTCGAAAGTTGACTCAGCGGTCGGCTTTGCATCATCATCAAACACGGCTAGTGAAGGCGACGACATGTCGACAACTCTTCTAGTTCTTTGTCCTTTGTAGGAGGTCAATTCGGATGCGGCGGATGATGGCGACGGGAATATGACTTCTGGAGATTAAAGAATAAAGATGTTGACTAGCCAGTTAAATGCACGACTTGAGTTCGAAAATATAAACTTGATTGAAAATATAAAATACAGTTTAATATGTTTAATACAATATAATTAAATTAAAAAAATACTTAATCGTTCTCCTGGCATCTGGCAAGTCAACCGGATAAAGATCAATTAATGAAAAAGTAAAACGTGGGTTTCGCCAAAAAGTAAATGTAGTAGAGTAAAAGGTTGTAATAGGTCGGATGATAAGAACAAAGTAATAGATAAATTCTTGGGGTGCTAACAGAGAGAGAGCAGTGTGATAACCATTTAAATGTGAGCAGCGACATCTAGATTTATATAGCAGAGGATATCGATACTAGAAGAGCAGAAGTTTTCGATACTTGAATAACAAAGTCTCGACCATTGATGACTGAAGAGTGGAATGGAATTTTCTAGCAAATTGGAAATTGTATGGGACGCTGGATGGCGAGGATTGCTCTCGAAGTATGTCATTCGAGTATAAATACCATAGGTATGCAAGTTAGTTCATCAGTTGAATTTGAAGTGTTAATTAGGAGAATTGATTAAGTGGTTTAAGTAAAAGATAAGAAAAATATAAGCGGTAGAGAAATTGGATTGTATTGAGACATAGTATTCATATAATAGTACTATCACTTGAGGAAATCGATGGTGGTACCTCTTGTCAAAGCAAACATCAGTCGATGAGTACCACAAAAACATTACGTTCTCTTGCCTCAACAATTTCTAAATGCACTCATAAGGCATAACACATTTCCGCTCTAATCCAACCAATCCCATGTCAGTAACTCTCTATGCACAAACCCACCCCACTCAAACATCATGCTGTGTATGTGTCGAGGAAGATAGATACTAGAGCCCTGCATTGGTGCAGTCAAATTACTGTGCACAGTAGTCAACTCATTCACACTGATTTAGATTAGAGCCCTGCATGAGTGGAGTCAAATAACTTCAAATAACTCATCTCATTTTAAAATGACTCTGAATGAATCATATGTCTCATTTTATGAGACAGAATGAATCGTGTGATTTGAAATGATTCAGTCTCATTCAGATTCATTTTCTTTCATTGCCTTTCATACCTCACAGTTTGTGATTCGAACAGTAACTGCAGTAAGGAGTTATTTTTCATGTGTGTGAGTGGTGTGATTCATTGTGATTCACTGTGATTTCATTTGATTCGTTGTTTTGAAAGACGGTCGGAGAAAACAATAAGTGGGAATAGGAAATATGCAGCACGTAATGAATATATGTACATATTCTTAAGGAATATGTTTACTTAAAAAAAATAGTATTAGAAAAGTAACATTTAATGAGATGTTTAATTTGAATACAGAAAACTTGCAATTTTAAGAGTTTAATAAAGAAAAAAAAATAATAAAAAAAAACTTACGCTTTGGGTTTTAGAGCGTTTCATGAATGAACAATAATTTGTATTTGTTGTTTTTTTTTTTGTGGGGTTTTATTTAGTGCTTATGCTCTGAAACTTTTTTATCGCAAATGTTTTGAGTGTATAATGCAATAAAAAGGATTTTCTGTAATTAATATTTTCATCGTTTTGATTTTTTTGTGTGCATTTATAAAATATATTATTATTGTAAGCAATATATTCCAAAACTGGAGGTTAAAATAATGTACTGTAAGAGATTATATCTTAATGGACGAGGAATCTGTATTATATGCAATAAATTTAAATTGGAAAAAAAATATTTTGTTTTGCTAAAATCTAAAAGAATTAGTATTGAAATAATATTGAAATAATCGTTATGTAAGAGTTTAAGGATTTAAAATATATACCCCTCTTTTTCATATATACAAGGGTCAAATAAAACTATTGACTGGAACAAATAAGAAAACAACAAAGCTCAGTTCTGAAATAACTTACAATACAAATAAAAAAAAACTGATTTTAAATAAAGCATAGGCATTTATTTATTATTGATTTGTTAAAGAAAAATCTAGTTGTAGCACATTATAATTTAAAAACATGATTTTGCTTATCATCTCTTCATTATGTGTAAGAGGGCATCGTTTATCAGTTATCAAGTTTCGGGCCCTCGAAAATACTCTTTCTGATGCAGTGCTACTAGGTAGTGTACCCAAAAATTTGCAGCTCACTTTATGCAAGAGCGGAAAATGTGTTTTATTAGAGTTCCACCATTGTAAAACATCAAAATTTTGGTTTAAGTTTAGATTAACTGCCAAGTATCCTTGTATTTCGTTGTTTATTTTGTCATCCATTGAATATTGTACGTAGGAAGGAAAGAAATCAGTAAGGAGATTATTGAATTCATTTTGATCCACAAACGCATTTTGTTGACCGTAAGTGGCATTACTTTCGGTCCAATATGGTCTCATCATTTTCTTGCAATCTTCAATTATCTGCAATTTTTCTTCTTCGTTGCATTGCAACAATTTATTTGTAGGTGGAAACAAAAACAGTGCCACCTTATGTACTTTACCTAAGTACTTTAGAACCATCGAATCTGCTAGTTTTTTTTTATGTGTTTTTTTAATATACATTCAATGTCAACTTCATTGGAGTAAGTGGTGCAAATTTTTCTTAGATAATGTACGCAAGGGATGAACAGATGCAAGCTTAGATAATTTTCTGCTTCTAAAGTTTTGGAGCACTTCTCAAAATGGCTGAGGATGTTTACAATTGAAGATATTTTATTAAGATTTAAATCATTAATACGGACTATTTGCTTTTTTTCTATTAAAATGTTGATGACGTCCATCCAGTTCGGTTGAATTGATTCTAGAAGGTAGTAAGCAGTATTCCCCCGAGTCGGGCAAACACTTTTTAAAGACATTTCTAGGGTCGAATTCATTTAATTTTTTTAAATATTTTACCAGCTTACTTGCTTTTTTTATATTACATATTCGCCAATTCGTAATTTTCTTGAAAAACCTTCTCAATAACATTGTTCAAAAGATGATTTATACAATGTATTTATGTGTTATTTTTAATGCGGCAATCATATTGGATCCTCGGTCAGTTACACATATTGTGTCATCAATATCCAAATCACATCCAAATTCGCGTAGTTTCCTTGAAATTTTATCTTTTATTTTTGCACCTGTGCATGTTTCACTTCTCATGTTTGTCATTGAAAGTAGACGCCTTCTCATTGTGATTTCCTTAATGTAGTGAATTATTATGGCTAAATAACTACTTCGTAGAAAATGGTCTGTCCATACGTTATATTATATATTATACTATATCCACACAATTTCGTTCTTAAAATTTCTTGTCGAATTTCTTTAAATTGTATTTCATACAACTCAGATACATTTCGGGATACGGTTGTCGGATGAGGAAGCAGATGATTGACGTTAATGTTGTTTTCTAGTTCCGATCCTATTTTCAATACTATGGAAGCCACTTTTTTTAAATCCTGAATCTTCAACAATAATAAATGGGCGGCAATTTTCCACTGTCCATTCTGTTACTGCACGCGTAATGCTTTTCTTAGTGTCGGTATCTATAAAAGTTTCCGGTAGATTCTTTTGATCGATTTTGTTTTTCTCTATCTTATAACACTTATGCTGAACAAGATTCGAAATACTTTTTGAAAATTTAAAAACGTTACTACAAATTCGGCATGCCACAATATTTTCAACCTCAGTTCCATTTTCTTGGATCACCTTTCCGAAAATTTTCCACACTTTACTGCGACCAAGTACATCGCTTACTTTTATTATTCTCCTTATTCTCCTGTTTGCAATTTCACCTTGACGAATCCGGGATCAACGCCACCGTTAGAGTTTGTCAAATTGATCTGTAAAAAAAATATTATAAAAAATAAGGTATTTTACACAGCAAACAATTTATTACTTACATTCTCAGTTAAACTTATTTCCTCCATTTTTTTCCTTTTAAAATAGCAAAGAATTGTCAACACACTTAAAACAAAAACTTTTTTCCGTATATTAAATTTCTATAACAAGAAAACACACTAATTAAGAATTGCTACAAAAAATAACAATACAGAATCTCCGTGTTTATTTTTGCATAACACTTTCTTTCTACTTCCTACTTCAATTACAAAAAATGAAAGTTTCCTAGAATTCCTGAAAGAAGTTTTTTGAATTTTTCGACCTAATTGCCAAATCTTCATTCGTTCCTTCATATTTTTATGAGTGGAAGAAATTATAATTAACTCGCCTAATCATTATTCTTTAATTATAATGTAATAAAACACATAATATTAAATTCAATATATTGTAAAATGTTTGTGTGGGTACAAATGATAGAACTTATTCTTTTCAATACAAATCCCTTTATTCAGTACAGTTATAATTCACTATTTAATTGTTTCTCTCAGTACAATCCAATTTCTCAACCACTTATACTTTTCTTATCTTTTACTTAAACCACTTAATCACTTCTCCTAATTAACACTTCAAATTCCACTTTAGAACTGATTTGCATACCTTTGGGATGCTGGTATTTATACTCGAATGACATACTTCGAGAACAATCCTCGCCACCCAGCGTCCCATACAATTTCCAATTTGCTAGAAAATTCGATTCCACTCTCCAGTCGAGACTTTGCTAATCCAGTATCGAAATCTTCTAATCTTCGAGTTTCGACATTTTCTGCTAGATGTCGGTGCTCACATTTAAGTGGTTATCACATTGCTCCCTCCCTACAGTTGTTCGTCCCGAACAACTTCGTCATTCAGCATCCCGTTGAAATGACACATTCTATCCAAATAGACCACTTTAAATTTTCCTCGATCCCCACGCTGGATCCGGTAGACAACGTCATTAATGCGGGTTATCACCTTGTATGGACCTTTCCAGTCCTGTTGCAATTTTGGTGATTTGCCTTTCTTACGCTGAGGATTATACAGCCAAACCAGATCTCCTTCGTTGAAACCGGAAGATTTCGCCTTGATATCGTACCTAGTTTTCATGCGGCTGCTTGCTAGCTTCATCTTTTCTCTGGTGTCTTCATGCAATTTACGAATCCTGCTGCGTAAGTCATTCACGTACTCGTTCACCTCTTTGGGCTCCGTCGGTGGGGATCCGAATTTTGCTTCACTTGGCAACCGAATCGTTTGACCAAATAAGATCTCGGATGGTGTGTGCCCGGTTGAGCTCTATTAAGAAGAGGGGTATGTGTCGATCCCAATCCCGCTGGCAGTTGCTGACAACCTTAGATAGATGCTCACTCAAGGTCCGATTGAATCGCTCGACCATTCCATCAGATTGAGGGTGTAGTGGCGTTGTCCTTGTCTTTCTTATTCCAAAATATTGGCATATTTCCTGGAAGACTTTTGATTCAAAGTTTCGCCCTTGATCAGAGTGCAGCTCCATTGGGACCCCAAATCTGCTCACCCAGACTATCTGTTCGCCTACGGTCTTAGCCTCTTGATTTGGGATGGCAAACACTTCCGGCCACTTACTGAAGTAATCCATGACTACGAGGGTATATCGGTTTCCATTAAAGGTTTCGGGAAACGGCCCAGCGAAGTCGATGGCTATTCGTTCGAAAGGTGCTCCGACATTGTATTGTTGCATTTGTCCATGTGGCTTTACTTTTGGACCCTTGGTAGCCGCACATCTTATGCACTTTTTGCACCAATTCTCGACATCTTGTTTAGCGTTTAGCCAATAGAAACGTTCCCTTACCTTTTCCAACGTCTTGTTTATTCCCAAATGGCCTCCTGAGATTCCGTCATGTATTTCATGGAGCACTTGGTTGACTCTGGACCGTGGCACAATTAGCTGCATACGAGATGTTGTCCCATCTGCACTTTCCCATTTTCTCTTCAGCAATCCATCTTGCACAAAAAGCGAGTCCCACTGTGCCCATTATGCCTTCAGAGTTTGGCTCCGATCTGATATCTGCTGCCAGCTTGGTCTTTCCTCGTGTTCTTTCCAGGCCAATATTGGTTCGATGTCATTGTCTGCCTGTTGGGAGGAACGGATTTCGTCTATACTCCAACCCTCTATTGGCTCAGTCCTGATCGTTTGGATAGTTGCCTGTTGTTTCGCTTCTTTACCACTGACTACTTCTGCTGGGAGGCTTTCATTGCATTGTTTTACCTGTGAGACTGGGATAATTACCCTGGAGTCGTCGACTCCTGCTACAGACTTCTGCCCCGCGAAGTAAGCATTTCCTAACTGATGGCTTCTGGAAATTTGACCGGTTTCTTGGTAGCCGTTTCTGCCGGTTTTTCTTTCTATTTGCCTGTAACCCCAGTGCAGGCAGCCTTCTCGTCTTACCGGTTCTTTACAATGCCCTTGCAAATGTCCTACTTTATCGCAGTTCCAGCAGCGCATCCTTCGTCTCTCCCGCCAGATATTTCGTTGCATGGTAGTTGGTCTTGAGCAGGAGCATTCACCAGATACTATTTCACTTACGAAATGCATTCCTTTGGAAGCCTGATTGGATGCTTCCATCGCCAGAGCGAAGGCAAGTGCTTCAGCTAGGGTTCTTTTCCCGGCCATCCTTACTGCTGATTGTAGCTTCAAATCTGCAATTCCCCTGATGAATGCGTCCTTTGCCATTTCGTCGATTATTTCCTGGCCTGCGGTGGGATATGACAAATGTGCCAGTCTACTCACGTCTGCTTGGAGCTGCTGCAGTGTTTCTCCTCGTTGCTGCATACGGCCTTGCAATTGAACCTTGTAAACTTCCCGCATGTGGCTATCCCCAAACCGTTTCTCGATAGCCTGCACTAAAACCATATAGTCTCTATTCTTTTCGATATCGATTGTTTGTAACAATTCTGCCGCAGGACCACGTAAGGCCATCGCTAGGGCAAAGCACTTTTCCTCATTGTCCCAGTCGTTTGCACAGGCAGCCATTTCAAACTGCTTCTTATAAGTAGACCATGAGGTCTGGCCATCGAATGAGGGAGGTTCCAAATCTTTTCTCCTTGGACCGCTTAAAGAACATTCTCGCAGTTTCTGTTTTCGCACTGTGTCGAGCTCTTTCGCCAGTTGCTCAACTTTGTTGTCCATTTGTTCGAATTTTTCGCCAACATTCTTCTCTATTCTTTCAAATTTGTTATCTATTTCTTCGAACTTTTGGTGTAGAACGTTATTTTGTTCTTCCAGTTTTTGTTCTAGACTATTCTTTTGGTCGTCGAATTTTTGTTCAATGCTGCTCTTCTGTTCGTCCATTTTTTGTTCCAGACTGTTCTGGAGAATGTTCTTCTGTTCGTCCATTTTTTGTTCCAGACTGTTCTTCTGTTCTTCCAGATTTTTCTTTTGTTGGTCGAGACTGTTCTTCTGTTCGTCCATTTTTAATAAGAGAAGTTGCATCATTGCAGCCATGTCATTGCCGGTACTTGTCTGTTCATCCTCGTCAACATCAAAGGAATATGCATCAGGATCATGTCCCTCGTTGTTCAAAGCCTCCTGAAGTCGGAGCACCAGGTCACTTTTTCCTCCACTGGCGCCGAGGCTTCTCTTGTTCAACTCGGATTTGAGTTGGACGAGGGTCAACTGCAATAGTTTTCGACCCATTCTAGCCTTTTCAAATAGTCAGAAAACACTTTTTTTTTTTTTTTTTTTCTTTCTTTTTTTACACACACAATAAGTCCTATCCCACTTCTGACACCAATGTAAAATGTTTGTGTGGGTACAAATAATAGAACTTATTCTTTTCAATACAAATCCCTTTATTCAGTACAGTTACAATTCACTATTTAATTCTTTCTCTCAGCACAATTCAATTTCTCAACCACTTATACTTTTCTTATCTTTTACTTAAACCACTTAATCACTTCTTCTAATTAACACTTCAAATTCAACTTTGGAACTGATTTGCATACCTTTGGGATGCTGGTATTTATACTCGAATGACATACTTCGAGAACAATCCTCGCCACCCAGCGTCCCATACAATTTCCAATTTGCTAGAAAATTCGATTCTACTCTCCAGTCGAGACTGCTAATCCAGTATCGAAACCTTCTAGTCTTCGACATTTTCTGCTAGATGTCGCTGCTCACATTTGACTGGTTATCACAATATTGTAAAATGTTTGTGTGGGTACAAATGATAGAACTTATTCTTTTCAATACAAATCCCTTTATTCAGTACAGTTACAATTCACTTTTTAATTCTTTCTCCCAGTACAATTCAATTTCTCAACCACTTATACTTTTCTTATCTTTTACTTAAACCACTTAATCACTTCTCCTAATTAACACTTCAAATTACACTTTAGAACTGATTTGCATACCTTTGGGATGCTGGTATTTATACTCGAATGACATACTTCGAGAACAATCCACGTCATCCAGCGTTCCATACAAGTTCCAATTTGCTAGAAAATTCGATTCTTCTCTCCTCGACTGTCTTTGCTAATCCAGTATCGAAACCTTCTAGTCTCCGAGTTTCGACATTTTCTGCTAGATGTCGCTGCTCACATTTGAGTGGTTATCACATTGCTCCCTCCCTACAGTTGTTCGTCCCGAACAACTTCGTCATTCAGCATCCCGTTGAAATGACACATTCTATCCAAATGGACCACTTTCAATTTTCCTCGATCCCCACGCTGGATCCGGTAGACAACGTCATTAATGCGGGTTATCACCTTGTATGGACCTTCCCAGTCCTGTTGCAATTTTGGTGATTTGCCTTTCTTACGCTGCGGATTATACAGCCAAACCAGATCTCCTTCGTTGAAACCGGAAGATTTCGCCTTGATATCGTACCTAGTTTTCATGCGGCTGCTTGCTAGCTTCATCTTTTCTCTGGTGTCTTCATGCAATTTACGAATCCTGCTGCGTAAGTCATTCACGTACTCGTTCACCTCTTTGGGCTCCGTCGGTGGGGATCCGAATTTTGCTTCACTTGGCAACCGAATCGTTTGACCAAATAAGATCTCGGATGGTGTGTGCCCTGTTGAGCTATGGACCGCGTTTCGGTAGGCCATTAAGAAGAGGGGTATGTGTCGATCCCAATCCCGCTGGCAGTTGCTGACAACCTTAGATAGATGCTCATTCAAGGTCCGATTGAATCGCTCGACCATTCCATCAGATTGAGGGTGTAGTGGCGTTGTCCTTGTCTTTCTTATTCCCAAATATTGGCATATTTCCTGGAAGACTTTTGATTCAAAGTTTCGCCCTTGATCAGAGTGCAGCTCCATTGGGACCCCAAATCTGCTCACCCAGTTGTTGACTATCTGTTCGGCTACGGTCTTAGCCTCTTGATTTGGGATGGCAAACACTTCCGGCCACTTACTGAAGTAATCCATGACTACGAGAGTATATCGGTTTCCATTAAAGGTTTCGGGAAACGGCCCAGCGATGTCGATGGCTATTCGTTCGAAAGGTGCTCCGACATTGTATTGTTGCATTCTCGACATCTTGTTTAGCGCTTAGCCAATAGAAACGTTCCCTTACCTTTTCCAACGTCTTGTTTATTCCCAAATGGCCTCCTGAGACTCCGTCATGTATTTCATGGAGCACTTGGTTGACTCTGGACCGTGGCACAATTAGCTGCATACGAGATGTTGTCCCATCTGCAGTTTCCCATTTTCTCTTCAGCAATCCATCTTGCACAAAAAGCGAGTCCCACTGTGCCCAGTATGCCTTCAGGGTTTGGCTCCGATCTGATATCTGCTGCCAGCTTGGTCTTTCCTCGTGTTCCTTCCAGGCCAATATTGGTTCGATGTCGTTGTCTGCCTGTTGGGAGGAACGGACTTCGTCTATACTCCAACCCTCTATTGGCTCAGTCCTGATCATTTGGATAGTTGCCTGTTGTTTCGCTTCTTTACCACTGACTACTTCTGCTGGGCGGTTTTCGTTGCATTGTTTTACCTGTGAGACTGGGATAATTACCCTGGAGTCGACTCCTACTACAGACTTCTGCCCCGCGAAGTAAGCATTTCCTAACTGATGGCTTCTGGAAATTTGATCGGTTTCTTGGTAGCCGTTTCTGCCGGTTTTTCTTTCTATTTGCCTGTAACCCCAGTGCAGGCAGCCTTCTCGTCTTACCGGTTCTTTACAATACCCTTGCAAATGTCCTACTTTATCGCAGTTCCAGCAGCGCATCCTTCGTCTCTCCCGCCAGATATTTCGTTGCATGGTAGTTGGTCTTGAGCAGGAGCATTCACCAGATACTATTTCACTTACGAAATGCATTCCTTTGGAAGCCTGATTGGATGCTTCCATCGCCAGAGCGAAGGCAAGTGCTTCAGCTAGGGTTCTTTTCCCGGCTATCCTTACTGCTGATTGTAGCTTCAAATCTGCAATTCCCCTGATGAATGCGTCCTTTGCCATTTCGTCGATTATTTCCTGGCCTGCGGTGGGATATGACAAATGTGCCAGTCTACTCACGTCTGCTTGGAGCTGCTGCAGTGTTTCTCCTCGTTGCTGCATACGGCCTTGCAATTGAACCTTGTAAACTTCCCGCATGTGGCTATCCCCAAACCGTTTCTCGATAGCCTGCACTAAAACCATATAGTCTCTATTCTTTTCGATATCGATTGTTTGTAACAATTCTGCCGCAGGACCACGTAAGGCCATCGCTAGGGCAAAGCACTTTTCCTCATTGTCCCAGTCGTTTGCACAGGCAGCCATTTCAAACTGCTTCTTATAAGTAGACCATGAGGTCTGGCCATCGAATGAGGGAGGTTCCAAATCTTTTCTCCTTGGACCGCTTAAAGAACATTCTCGCAGTTTCTGTTTTCGCACTGTGTCGAGCTCTTTTGCCAGTTGCTGAACTTTGCTGTCCATTTCTTCGAATTTTTCGCCAACATTCTTCTTTATTGTATCAATTTTGTCATCAACGTTCTTCTCTATTCTATCAAATTTGTCATCAACGTTCTTCTCTATTCTTTCAAATTTTTCATCGATTTCTTCGAATTTTTGCTGGAGAATGTTCTTTTGTTCTTCCAGATTATTCCTTTGTTCATCCATTTTCTGTTGAAGACCGTGCAGATTGTTGGTTTGTTCGTTGAATCTTTGTTCAATGCTGCTCTTCTGCTCGTCCATTTTTTTGGTTTGTTCGTCCATTTTTTTTAAGAGGAGTTGCATCATTGCAGCCATGTCATTGCCGGTACTTGTCTGCTCATCCTCGTCAACATCAAAGGAATATGCATCAGGATCATGTCCCTCGTTGTTCAAAGCCTCCTGAAGACGGAGCACCAGGTCACTTTTTCCTCCACTGGCGCTGAGGCTTCTTTTGTTCAACTCGGATTTGAGTTGGACGAGGGTCAACTGCAATAGTTTTCGACCCATTCTAGCTTCTTCAAATAGTCAGAAAACACTTTTTTTTTTTTTTTTTTTTTTTACACACAATAAGTCCTATCCCACTTCTGACACCAATGTAGAATGTTTGTGTGGGTACAAATAATAGAACTTATTATTTTCAATACAAATCCCTTTATTCAGTACAGTTACAATTCACTATTTAATTCTTTCTCTCAGTACAATTCAATTTCTCAACCACTTATACTTTTCTTATCTTTTACTTAAACCACTTAATCACTTCTTCTAATTAACACTTCAAATTCAACTTTGGAACTGATTTGCATACCTTTGGGATGCTGGTATTTATACTCGAATGACATACTTCGAGAACAATCCACGTCATCCAGCGTTCCATACAAGTTCCAATTTGCTAGAAAATTCGATTCTTCTCTCCTCGACTGTCTTTGCTAATCCAGTATCGAAACCTTCTAGTCTCCGAGTTTCGACATTTTCTGCTAGATGTCGCTGCTCACATTTGAGTGGTTATCACAATATGAAATTATCCAAAATTAGCGAGAGAAAATTGAGAGAAGTTTAACAATTTTCATTGTTCATTTTCACATTGAGCTGTCAGATAAACTGGGTATGTGCCAACTGTATCATTTGTATATGTAATTAGTTATATGCAAAAGAAAAAAACAACATTTCTGAAAATATTTTGCCTAAGTTGCGAAGACTATTTTTAATTTGATGTACAGGGTGCGGCAGAACCAATTGAGCAGTGTGGAGGGGCAGGTGTTCGGGCGGTGGTGGGGGTAGGCAGCTGCACTATGTCTCCTTTTGTTCTGTCGCCATCCCTATTTAGTAGCAAACATGGTTTGGACCGGAGTACATCGTGGCTTTGCCGTGCGTGCGTTTTATGAAAACAACCGCCGATCTGTGGTTGCGACGCAAAGAGCTTTTCGCCGACGCTTTAACATTCCGCGCAATAATGCTGTTCTTACTGCGATCACAATTCGGTTCTGGACTTGGCAGTTGGAGGAAACTGGTAGCACACTAAGAATAGATAGAAATGTTTTAAGAAAAATATTTGAGCGATGACGTCCGGTGTCCTGCGCGGTCGCCGGATGTAAGCATATGCTACTTCTTTCTTTGGGGATATTTAAGGAAAAAGTGTTTAAACGTCGCCCCAGAAACCTGCTAGAGCTAAGGAAGCGAATTGTTGAAGAAGTGGACACGTATCCATCGAAATGTGTCAGCGGGCTGTTCAAAACTTTAGAAATCGACACCAGCAATGTATTCCAGCTAACGGCAGCCATCTTAAAGACATTATTCTACGGATTTCAGAAATAAAAACATTTGTTTCATATATACTCTGTTTTTTTTTATAACACTTCAAAACTGCTCAACTGGTTCTGCCGCACCCTGTATAATGGATTAGTTTGCTTCGTCATTATTAAAAGGCTTATGAATTTCTTTGAGTATCAAGGTTTCTTTTCAAGGTACAACGGTTTTTGTGTATTTGTCCTCTCTTTTCTGGGACGCCCAAACCGTCATAGATCTGACTCTAATTCTATTCCGAGACTATAATTGAGATTTAAAACTAACATATTACCCAATTTCGCCCCTCCCACCCACATCTCTAACCAACTTCATCAGTTCTGCAATTATATTGCAAAAGCTGTCTCCGTTCCACCCAATCCCCCGCGTCAAGTTAACCCTAACGCCCACACTATCTCCTCTGAAATACCTAACCCCTCTGCACATGACCCCACTAGCAATTCTTTCCCAAATTTCGATCTTAAAACCGGAGCTAAATATCCCAATTTCATTAGTTCCCATATTATAAATCCCTCATCTGAAAATGTGGCTAATGCCTCTTCAATTAACGATGTTTCGCCCTCAACATCTTCGTCTACTAGCCCCACTTTTGACCCCCTTCTGCCTCCCACAGTTAAAATAACTCAACAAACTTTTGACACAACAGAATGTCGTTATGCACTTTCTAGGCTTAAGGGAAAAAAGACGTACGAGAATACATAATACGTCTCCTTCTGGCGTATCTGCATGCCAAATCCGACTCAGTTTGGAGGGAAAAACTAAAACAAGCGTCATGGTTTCCATACAGCAGGAAGGTCTCCCTACTGACCTTACAAATCTGAGGAACTTATATATCAAGTTCCACGAGATTTTCAATACGTCTCCCCAAAAAGTCTCAGACGACCTTGCTGTTTTCGGTAACTATGTGCACTCAAAAACAATCTCACACCATCAACGAAGCGGAGCTGACAACGACAACGTCACGCTCTCCCATTTGGGGTCTACGCTCCTACCGAAACTAATCTAATTCCCGATATAAAGAATCAAGAATTATTCCCCCCCGTTTTTCGAGACGACGATCTTACCCGTCCACAAGATGATTCTCCTTGTCGAGGCATACTACTGGCCGTCCACAATGACCTAAACTCTTCTCCAATCACTGTTTCTACATCTTCTAAGCATCTCAATAAAGATAACATTCCCCTGCAGGTCCCTGTACGTTATGTGTTTTTACATCCTACCGGCGCAACTTATCGAATGCTACCAACTCGCTAACGATGCAATTGATCAAATAATTAACTTATCTGATCCTCTCGATGATATCATCGTATTCGGCGATTTCAATCTACTTCAACTGCACTGGACGCAATCAGATGATGAATCTTATTTTATCGCAAACCCTAACTTGAGTAAAGAATGCCTCTTCTTGGATAAGCTTACAGACTCTAGCTTATACAATGTTAGTGGGGTCTCCAACTATACGGGTAGACAATTAGACTTCATTTTCACTACTGACCCCATAAACTCCACTGTCTCTTTCTGTCCCCTTTCACTATCGACCATTGATAACTTTTACCCACCACTTCTTCTTTCTCTTTTTCACCACTCTCCTATCCAGCATACCCCATCTGCAGCTGCCTCTTACGACTTTCATACAGCGAATTTCCGCAAAATTAACGCGTATCTTTTTAAATGTTCTTTTAACTTCGCCAATATGTCCCTTAATGGTGCTCTCTCTATTTTCTCCAGAGAATCATTCAATTCTATTTTTCTCTATGTCCGCTTTTCGCGCAATAAAACCCTTCCTACGAGCCCCCCGTGGTATAATCGTAGACTTAGCTCTTTACGTAATAAGAGAAACAAATTATGGGCAGTTTTCCTTCGATCCAATTCTTTTGCTGACTATTCCAACTATCTCGGGTCATACCTTCAATTCGCCCAGCTTTATAACGTTGTCTATTAGCGATGACTGGATAGTGCGTAATCAAGGCTTATAAACTTATAAAGTCCTTCTACCGATTCGTTAACTACAAAACAAAATCTGACGGTTTTCCTCCATCCCTCTCATATGAAAACATATCATCAACCGATCCGCATACCATAGCCAACTATTTTGCTACTTTTTTTAAGCAATCTTTTGCCGATAATTCCTTCGTACCGGATCCCTCTTATTCCAAATACCTACTTAACTTCCCCATTGACTCCTCTATTTCTCAAAGTTTTGATCATACAGTAAAGAAAATAAATTACAACAACTTATAGGTGAATACTTACCCAGCACAGATAGCCTTCCATCCATATTTTTTAAAACATGTTCCTCCAAACTTTTCTACCCCCTTTCAAATCTCTTCCAGTTATTGCTCTCTCAATTTCCGCAGATATGGAAGTCTTCTTTCCTAAAACCGATACACAAAAACGGATTAAAGAGCGAAGTCACTAATTACCGCCCCATAGCTAAACTGTCACATATACCCAAACTCGTCGAAAGCATTTTGTACGAAGCCTTAAGCTTCGGCTTTCTTAAAGGTAGATCAACTACCACTAACCTCGTCGAATTCGCGTTCTCTATTCTCTCAGCCTTAGAAAATGGTAAAGAAGTTGACGTTATAACAACTGATCTCAGTAAGGCTTTTGACAAGATATCTCATAAACTAATCCTGTACAAATTGACCGTCCTGGGTTTTGAACCAATTTTGCTAAAATGGATATCTTCTTACCTGGATAATCCTTTTTATAGTGTTCGTTTCAGGTCTGTCCTATCGGCTCCTTTCTTGGCCACTTCAGGAGTTCCTTAAAGTAGTCACCTAGGTCCACTCCTCTTCATCCTAACCATTAACGATCTTGAAATGATTATTCAATACTCAGCACTTTCTTTCTATGCTGACGATACCAAATTTGTTAAACCCATTTCCTCACAACATGCCTCCAACCTCCTTCAAATAGATCTAAATAATTTTTCCACCTAGTGCATGAAGAACTGCTTGGAACTCAATTCACCAAATGTCAATCGACTACCTTCTCACGAAAGTGCAACAAGTCTGCTCCCCGAATTTGCCTTCTCCACGGCCAACCTATATCCCTTGTTCAGTCTACCCGCCACCTTGGCATATTATGCGACAGGGAGCTTAAATTCTACTCGCATATTGATGAGATAATTACTGTAAAATGTTTGTGTGGGTACAAATGATAGAACTTATTCTTTTCAATACAAATCCCTTTATTCAGTACAGTTACAATTCACTATTTAATTCTTTCTCTCAACACAATCCAATTTCTCAACCGCTTATACTTTTCTTATCTTTTACTTAAACCACTTAATTACTTCTCCTAATTAACACTTCAAATTTCACTTTTGAACTGATTTGCATACCTTTGGGATGCTGGTATTTATACTCGAATGACATACTTCGAGAACAATCCTCGCCATCCAGCGTCCCATGCAATTTCCAATTTGCTAGAAAATTCGATTCCACTCTCCAGTCGAGACTTTGTTATTCCAGTATCGAAATCTTCTGGTCTTCGACATTTTCTGCTAGATGTCGCTGCTCACATTTAAGTGGTTATCACATTGCTCCCTCCCTACAGTTGTTCGTCCCGAACAACTTCGTCATTCAGCATCCCATTGAAATGACACATTCTATCCAAATGGACCACTTTCAATTTTCCTCGATCGCCACGCTGGATCCGGTAGACAACGTCATTAATGCGGGTTATCACCTTGTATGGACCTTCCCAGTCCTGTTGCAATTTTGGTGACTTGCCTTTCTTACGCTGAGGATTATACAGCCAAACCAGATCTCCTTCGTTGAAAGCGGAAGATTTCGCGTTGATATCGTACCTAGTTTTCATGCGGCTGCTTGCTAGCTTCATCTTTTCTCTGGTGTCTTCATGCAATTTACGAATCCTGCTGCGTAAGTCATTCACGTACTCGTTCACCTCTCTGGGCTCCGTCGGTGGGGATCCGAATTTTGCTTCACTTGGCAACTGAATCGTTTGACCAAATAAGATCTCGGATGGGGTAGTCCCCCCTTGAGCTATGGACCGCGTTTCGGTATCCCATTAAGAAGAGGGGTATGTGTCGATCCCAATCCCGCTAGCAGTTGCTGACAACCTTAGATAGATGCTCATTCAAGGTCCGATTGAATCGCTCGACCATTCCATCAGATTGAGGGTGTAGTGGCGTTGTCCTTGTCTTTCTTATTCCCAAATATTGGCATATTTCCTGGAAGACTTTTGATTCAAAGTTTCGCCCTTGATCAGAGTGCAGCTCCATTGGGACCCCAAATCTGCTCACCCAGTTGTTGACTATCTGTTCGGCTACGGTCTTAGCCTCTTGATTTGGGATGGCAAACACTTCCGGCCACTTACTGAAGTAATCCATGACTACGAGAGTATATCGGTTTCCATTAAAGGTTTCGGGAAACGGCCCAGCGATGTCGATGGCTATTCGCTCGAAAGGTGCTCCGACATTGTATTGTTGCATTTGTCCATGTGGCTTTACTTTTGGACCCTTGGTAGCTGCACATCTTATGCACTTTTTTCACCAATTCTCGACATCTTGTTTAGCGCTTAGCCAATAGAAACGTTCCCTTACCTTTTCCAACGTCTTGTTTATTCCCAAATGGCCTCCTGAGATTCCGTCATGTATTTCATGGAGTACTTGGTTGACTCTGGACCGTGGCACAATTAGCTGCATACGAGATGTTGTCCCATCTGCACTTTCCCATTTTCTCTTCAGCAATCCATCTTGCACAAAAAGCGAGTCCCACTGTGCCCAGTATGCCTTTAGAGTTTGGCTCCGATCTGATATCTGCTGCCAGCTTGGTCTTTCCTCGTGTTCTTTCCAGGCCAATATTGGTTCGATGTCATTGTCTGCCTGTTGGGAGGAACGGATTTCGTCTATACTCCAACCCTCTATTGGCTCAGTCCTGATCGTTTGGATAGTTGCCTGTTGTTTCGCTTCTTTACCACTGACTACTTCTGCTGGGAGGCTTTCATTGCATTGTTTTACCTGTGAGACTGGGATAATTACCCTGGAGTCGTCGACTCCTGCTACAGACTTCTGCCCCGCGAAGTAAGCATTTCCTAACTGATGGCTTCTGGAAATTTGACCGGTTTCTTGGTAGCTGTTTCTGCCGGTTTTTCTTTCTATTTGCCTGTAGCCCCAGTGCAGGGAGCCTTCTCGTCGTACCGGTTCTTTACAATGCCCTTGCAAATGTCCTACTTTATCGCAGTTCCAGCAGCGCATCCTTCGTCTCTCCCGTGGGATATTTCGTTGCATGGTAGTTGGTCTTGAGCAGGAGCATTCACCAGATACTATTTCCCTTACGAAATGCATTCCTGTGGAAGCCTGATTGGATGCTTCCATCGCCATAGCGAAGGCAAGTGCTTCAGCAAGGGTTCTTTTCCCGGCCATCCTTACTGCTGATTGTAGCTTCAAATCTGCAATTCCCCCAATGAATGCGTCCTTTGCCATTTCGTCGATTATTTCTTGGCCTGCGGTGGGATATGACAAATGTGCCAGTCTACTCACGTCTGCTTGGAGCTGTTGCAGTGTTTCTCCTCGTTGCTGCATACGGCCTTGCAATTGAACCTTGTAAACTTCCCGCATGTGGCTATCCCCAAACCGTTTCTCGATAGCCTGCACTAAAACCATATAGTCTCTATTCTTTTCGATATCGATTGTTTGTAACAATTCTGCCGCAGGACGTAAGGCCATCGCTAGGGCAAAGCACTTTTCCTTATTGTCCCATTCGTTTGCACAGGCAGCCATTTCAAACTGCTTCTTATAAGTAGACCATGAGGTCTGGCCATCGAATGAGGGAGGCTTCAAATCTTTTCTCCTTGGACCGCTTAAAGAACATTCTCGCAGTTTCTGTTTTCGCACTGTGTCGAGCTCTTTTGCCAGTTGCTGAACTTTGCTGTCCATTTCCTCGAATTTTTCGCCAACATTCTTCTCTATTCTATCAAATTTGTCATCAACGTTCTTCTCTATTCTTTCAAATTTGTCATCGATTTCTTCGAATTTTTGCTGGAGAATGTTCTTTTGTTCTTCCAGACTCCTCTTGTTAAAAATGGACGAACAGAAGAACAGTCTCGACCAACAAAAGAAAAATCTGGAAGAACAAAAGAATAGCCTCGAACAAAAGCTGGATGAACAAAAGAATAGCCTCGAACAAAAGCTGGATGAACAAAAGAAAAATCTAGACGAGCAGAAGAGCAGCATTGAACAAAAATTCAACGAACAAACCAACAATCTGCACGGTCTTCAACAGAAAATGGATGAACAAAAGAATAATCTGGAAGAACAAAAGAACATTCTCCAGCAAAAATTCGAAGAAATCGATGACAAATTTGAAAGAATAGAGAAGAACGTTGATGACAAATTTGATAGAATAGAGAAGAATGTTGGCGAAAAATTCGAGGAAATGGACAGCAAAGTTCAGCAACTGGCAAAAGAGCTCGACACAGTGCGAAAACAGAAACTGCGAGAATGTTCTTTAAGCGGTCCAAGGAGAAAAGATTTGAAGCCTCCCTCATTCGATGGCCAGACCTCATGGTCTACTTATAAGAAGCAGTTTGAAATGGCTGCCTGTGCAAACGACTGGGACAATGAGGAAAAGTGCTTTGCCCTAACAATGGCCTTGCACGGTCCTGCAGCAGAATTGTTGCAAACAGTAGACATCGAAAAGCATAAAGATTATGTGACTTTAGTGCAGGCTATCGAGAAACGGTTTGGAGACAGCCACATGCAGGAGGTCTACAAGGTCCAATTGCAAAGCCGAACGCAGCAAAGAGGAGAAACACTGCAGCAGCTCCAAGCAGACGTGAGTAGACTTGCACATCTGTCATACCCCACCGCAGGCCAGGAAATTATCGACGAAATGGCAAAAGATGCATTTATCAGGGGAATTGCAGATTCGAAGCTACAGTCAGCAGTAAGGATGGCCGGAAAAAGAACCCTTGCTGAAGCACTTGCCTTCGCTCTGGCGATGGAAGCAGCCAATCAGGCTTCCAGGGGAACACATTTCGTCAGGGAAGTGACATCTATCGAATGCTCCTGCACAAGAATTAGTGCCGAGGAACGAGATACTCGACGGGATAGACGGATAATACGCCGCTGGAATTGCAATAAAATAGGACACCTTCAAAGGCAGTGTAAAGAACCGGTGCGACGAAAAGACTGCCCTCACTGTGGTGGCAAGCCAATAGAGGAAGAAACCAGCAGAAACAGCTATCAAGAAGCCGGTCAACCTTCCCGAAGCCATCAGTCGGGAAATGCTTAAGCACCAACTTCGCGGGGCAGAAGTTTGTAGCAGGAGTCGACGGCCCCAGGACCATCATCCAAGTTTCGCTGGCAAAACGATGCAACGAAAGCCTTCTAGTAGAAGTAGTCAGTGGAAAAGAAAAATGGATGGCAACAGTAGACACCGGTGCCACGGCCTCAATCATCAGGAGGAATCTTGTGCAGAAGTATTGGCTGCATAACACTAGCAGTTGCAGCTTGCGAATAGCTACAGGAGCAACGATTAAGGTATACGGTGAAGTTCGCATAAAAATCCAATTGGCCGGAATAACATTCACTCACGCGTTTCTGGTAGCTGACATATGTGACGAGTGCATCATTGGTACAGACTTCATGAGAGAACATGGACTTGTAGTCGACTTGGGGGCACAAACCCTGAAATACGGAAACATGGAGATACCAATGATATACGGAAACGCCAATACCTCAGTCTCAAATGTCGTCATCTGCAGCAATCAGAGTCTAGAGCCTTCGTCAGAAGCAATTTTGTGGGCAAAAGTGGAAGGTGGTCCTGGTAGCCACCGATTCTATTTGATGGAGCCAGAAAAGAAAAGAGACTTCATGGTGGGAAAGACCTTAGTGGAGCCAAAGAACAACATGGTCCCTGTAAGGATTCTAAATCGAAAGACATTCAGTGTAAAGGTGAAAAAGGGGGAGATAGTGGGAAAATGCGTACCTGTTGAGGCTATATCGACCACAACGGAAAAAAAGGGTGCAAAACCGGTCACAACAGTTCAGAGCATAAAAATCAAGAACAAAATTCTCAGCCTCTGTAATCTGGACGAAGATCAGCGAATCCTGGCAGAAAAACTAATCGGTGAGTACGCTGATATATTTGCTACACAAGACGGAGAATATGGACGTACGCATATTGTTCAACACCAGATTGACACCGGAGACGCTCGACCAATCCGTCAACCTGCAAGGCGTCTTCCATTGGCAAAGCAAACAGAAGTTGCCGAAATGATGTCGAAGATGAAAGCTGAGGGAGTGATTGAAGAATCGCAAAGTCCGTGGGCATCTCCAGTGGTCCTCGTGAAGAAGAAAGATGGCAGCACGAGATTTTGTGTAGACTACCGACGTCTCAATGATGTCACTAAAAAGGACAGCTACCCACTTCCGAGAATCGATGACACTTTGGATATGCTTTCTGGAGCGAAATGGTTTTCAACACTTGACTTGAAGAGTGGTTACTGGCAGGTAGAGATAAATCGTGAGGATCGTGAGAAAACTGCCTTCACTACAGGAAGCGGTCTTTGGCAGTTTGCAGTGATGCCGTTTGGACTGTGCAACGCTCCGGCCAACTTCGAGCGACTAATGGAACGAACATTGCAAGGACTCACCTGGAAAACCTGCCTAGTATATTTGGACGACGTTATCGTCATAGGTAAGACGTACGAGGAGCACCGCGAAAATCTAAAAGAAGTGTTTGAGAGGCTACGAAGTGCTCATTTAAAGCTCAACCCAGAAAAGTGTGCCTTGTTTCGTCCGGAAGTAAAATATCTGGGTCACATTATATCAGCGGAAGGAGTAAGAACGGATCCTGACAAAATCGAAGCCGTGAAAAGTTGGCCTTCTCCAAAAGATGAACACCAACTGAGAAGCTTCTTGGGCCTCGCCACGTATTACAGAAGGTTCGTAAAGGATTTTGCTGGCATTGCAAAGAGCCTGCATCAACTTACGGAAAAAGGCCGACAGTTCAGGTGGTCTGGAGAATGCGAAAAAGCATTTCAAGAACTGAAGCGACAGCTGTGCAATGCCCCCATCTTGGGTTACCCGACGCCCGGAAAAATGTTCATCGTGGACGCAGACGCTAGCAATGTTGGGGTCGGAGCTGTGATCTCCCAAGTTCATGACGGTCAAGAGAAAGTGGTCGCATATTACAGCAAAGTACTCTCCAGACCTGAACGGAACTACTGTGTAACCCGGCGCGAGCTTCTGGCTTTAATTCTGGCTACGAAGCATTTCCATAAGTACCTCTACGGACAAAAGTTCATTCTCCGGACAGACCACGCAGCTCTGAAATGGCTACTCCAATTTAAGAACCCTGAAGGCCAAGTTGCAAGATGGATCGAGCAGTTGCAGGGTTACGACTTTGAAGTGCAACACCGCAAGGGAACACTCCACTCAAATGCTGATGCTCTCTCTCGTCGACCATGCGGAGTAAAATGCGAACACTGCAATCGTAAAGAAGCAAAAGAACAGGCAGCTATCCAAATGATCAGGACTGAGCCAATAGAGGGTTGGAGTATAGACGAAATCCGTTCCTCCCAACAGGCAGACAATGACATCAAACCAATATTGGCCTGGAAAGAACACGAGGAAAGATCAAGCTGGCAGCAGATATCAGATCGGAGCCAAACTCTGAAGGCATACTGGGCACAGTGGGACTCGCTTTCTGTGCAAGATGGATTGCTGAAGAGAAAATGGGAAAGTGCAGATGGGACAACATCTCGTATGCAGCTAATTGTGCCACGGTCCAGAGTCAACCAAGTGCTCCATGAAATACATGACGGAATCTCAGGAGGCCATTTGGGAATAAACAAGACGTTGGAAAAGGTAAGGGAACGTTTCTATTGGCTAAGCGCTAAACAAGATGTCGAGAATTGGTGCAAAAAGTGCATAAGATGTGCGGCTACCAAGGGTCCAAAAGTAAATCCACATGGACAAATGCAACAATACAATGTCGGAGCACCTTTCGAACGAATAGCCATCGACATCGCTGGGCCGTTTCCCGAAACCTTTAATGGAAACCGATATACTCTCGTAGTCATGGACTACTTCAGTAAGTGGCCGGAAGTGTTTGCCATCCCAAATCAAGAGGCTAAGACCGTAGCCGAACAGATAGTCAACAACTGGGTGAGCAGATTTGGGGTCCCAATGGAGCTGCACTCTGATCAAGGGCGAAACTTTGAATCAAAAGTCTTCCAGGAAATATGCCAATATTTGGGAATAAGAAAGACAAGGACAACGCCACTACACCCTCAATCTGATGGAATGGTCGAGCGATTCAATCGGACCTTGAGTGAGCATCTATCTAAGGTTGTCAGCAACTGCCAGCGGGATTGGGATCGACACATACCCCTCTTCTTAATGGCCTACCGAAACGCGGTCCATAGCTCAACAGGGCACACACCATCCGAGATCTTATTTGGTCAAACAATTCGGTTGCCAAGTGAAGCAAAATTCGGATCCCCACCGACGGAGCCCAAAGAGGTGAACGAGTACGTGAATGACTTACGCAGCAGGATTCGTAAATTGCATGAAGACACCAGAGAAAAGATGAAGCTAGCAAGCAGCCGCATGAAAACTAGGTACGATATCAAGGCGAAATCTTCCGGTTTCAACGAAGGAGATCTGGTTTGGCTGTATAATCCTCAGCGTAAGAAAGGCAAATCACCAAAATTGCAACAGGACTGGGAAGGTCTATACAAGGTGATAACCCGCATTAATGACGTTGTCTACCGGATCCAGCGTGGGGATCGAGGAAAATTGAAAGTGGTCCATTTGGATAGAATGTGTCATTTCAACGGGATGCTGAATGACGAAGTTGTTCGTGACGAACAACTGTAGGGAGGGAGCAATGTGATAACCACTTAAATGTGAGCAGCGACATCTAGCAGAAAATGTCGAAGACCAGAAGATTTCGATACTGCAATAACAAAGTCTTGACTGGAGAGTGGAATCGAATTTTCTAGCAAATTGGAAATTGTATGGGACGCTGGATGGCGAGGATTGTTCTCGAAATATGTCATTCGAGTATAAATACCAGCATCCCCAAGGTATGCAAATCAGTTCTAAAGTGAAATTTGAAGTGTTAATTAGGAGAAGTAATTAAGTGGTTTAAGTAAAAGATAAGAAAAGTATAAGTGGTTGAGGAATTGAATTGTACTGAGAGAAAGAATTAAATAGTGAATTGTAACTGTACTGAATAAAGGGATTTGTATTGAAAAGAATAAGTTCTATTATTTGTACCCACACAAACATTTTACAATATCCTTGTTTCCAAAATCTTAAACTAAAAAAATTATTTTTCTCTTCCGTTTGTAATAAACAATAAAAAAAAACTGTCGTAATAAAACGCAACAATTAAGAAATCCCAAAAATATTAGCGGTTTCCTTTTATACACAGTAAATACTCACAATTACTCCGTTCTCATTTCTGGTGAAATATTGCAAAAAATAAATTTTCGTTAAGTTTGTGCCTTCTTAATAAATTAATATTGTGATAACCACTCAAATGTGAGCAGCGACATCTAGCAGAAAATGTCGAAACTCGAAGACTAGAAGATTTCGATACTGGATTAGCAAAGTCTCGACTGGAGAGTGGAATCGAATTTTCTAGCAAATTGGAAATTGTATGGGACGCTGGGTGGCGAGGATTGTTCTCGAAGTATGTCATTCGAGTATAAATACCAGCATCCCAAAGGTATGCAAATCAGTTCCAAAGTTGAATTTGAAGTGTTAATTAGAAGAAGTGATTAAGTGCTTTAAGTAAAAGATAAGAAAAGTATAAGTGGTTGAGGAATTGAATTGTACTGAGAGAAAGAATTAAATAGTGAATTGTAACTGTACTGAATAAAGGGATTTGTATTGAAAAGAATAAGTTCTATTATTTGTACCCACACAAACATTCTACATTGGTGTCAGAAGTGGGATAGGGCTTATTGTGTGTAAAAAAAAAAAAAGTGTTTTCTGACTATTTGAAAAGGCTAGAATGGGTCGAAAACTATTGCAGTTGACCCTCGTCCAACTCAAATCAGAGTTGAACAAGAGAAGCCTCAGCGCCAGTGGAGGAAAAAGGGACCTGGTGCTCCGACTTCAGGAGGCTTTGAACAACGAGGGACATGATCCTGATGCATATTCCTTTGATGTTGACGAGGATGAACAGACAAGTACCGGCAATGACATGGCTGCAATGATGCAACTCCTCTTATTAAAAATGGACGAACAGAAGAACAGTCTCGACCAACAAAAGAAAAATCTGGAAGAACAAAAGAATAGCCTCGAACAAAAGCTGGATGAACAAAAGAATAGCCTCGAACAAAAGCTGGATGAACAAAAGAAAAATCTAGACGAGCAGAAGAGCAGCATTGAACAAAAATTCAACGAACAAACCAACAATCTGCACGGTCTTCAACAGAGAATGGATGAACAAAAGAATAATCTGGAAGAACAAAAGAACATTCTCCAGCAAAAATTCGAAGAAATCGATGACAAATTTGAAAGAATAGAGAAGAACGTTGATGACAAATTTGATAGAATAGAGAAGAATGTTGGCGAAAAATTCGAGGAAATGGACAGCAAAGTTCAGCAACTGGCAAAAGAGCTCGACACAGTGCGAAAACAGAAACTGCGAGAATGTTCTTTAAGCGGTCCAAGGAGAAAAGATTTGAAGCCTCCCTCATTCGATGGCCAGACCTCATGGTCTACTTATAAGAAGCAGTTTGAAATGGCTGCCTGTGCAAACGACTGGTACAATGAGGAAAAGTGCTTTGCCCTAACAATGGCCTTGCACGGTCCTGCAGCAGAATTGTTGCAAACAGTAGACATCGAAAGCATAAAGATTATGTGACTTTAGTACAGGCTATCGAGAAACGGGTTGGGGATAGCCACATGCAGGAGGTCTACAAGGTCCAATTGCAAAGCCGAACGCAGCAACGAGGAGAAACACTTCATCAGCTCCAAGCAGACGTGAGTAGACTGGCACATCTGTCATACCCCACCGCAGGCCAGGAAATTATCGACGAAATGGCAAAAGATGCATTTATCAGGGGAATTGCAGATTCGAAGCTACAGTCAGCAGTAAGGATGGCCGGGAAAAGAACCCTTGCTGAAGCACTTGCCTTCGCTCTGGCGATAGAAGCAGCCAATCAGGCTTCCAGGGGAACACATTTCGTCAGGGAAGTAGCATCTGTCGAATGCTCCTGCACAAGAATTAGTGCCGAGGAACGAGATACTCGACGGGATAGACGAATAATGCGCTGCTGGAATTGCAATAAAATAGGACACCTTCAAAGGCAGTGTAAAGAACCGGTGCGACGAAAAGACTGCCCTCACTGTGGTGACAAGCAAATAGAGGAAGAAACCCGCAGAAACAGCTATCAAGAAGCCGGTCAACCTTCCCGAAGCCATCAGTCGGGAAATGCTTAAGCACCAACTTCGCGGGGCAGAAGTTGGTAGCAGGAGTCGACGGCCCCAGGACCATCATCCAAGTCTCGCTGGCAAAACGATGCAGCGAAAGCCTTCTAGTAGAAGTAGTCAGTGGAAAAGAAAAATGGATGGCAACAATAGACACCGGTGCCACGGCCTCAATCATCAGGAGGAATCTTGTGCAGAAGTCTTGGCTGTATAACACTAGCAGTTGCAGCTTGCGAACAGCTACAGGAGCAACGATTAAGGTATATGGTGAAGTCCGCATAAAAATCCAACTGGCCGGAATGACATTCACTCACGCGTTTCTGGTAGCTGACATATGTGACGAGTGCATCATTGGTACAGACTTCATGAGAGAACATGGACTTGTAGTCGACTTGGGGGCACAAACCCTGAAATACGGAAACATGGAGATACCAATGATATACGGAAACGCCAATACCTCAGTCTCAAATGTCGTCATCTGCAGCAATCAGAGTCTAGAGCCTTCGTCAGAAGCAATTTTGTGGGCAAAAGTGGAAGGTGGTCCTGGTAGCCACCGATTCTATTTAATGGAGCCGGAAAAGAAAAGAGACTTCATGGTGGGAAAGACCTTAGTGGAGCCAAAGAACAACATGGTCCCTGTAAGGATTCTAAATCCAAAGACATTCAGTGTAAAGGTGAAAAAGGGGGAGATAGTGGGAAAATGCGTATCTGTTGAGGCTATATCAACCACAACGGAAAAAAAGGGTGCAAAACCGGTCACAACAGTTCAGAGCATAAAAATCAAGAACAAAATTCTCAGCCTCTGTAATCTGGACGAAGATCAGCGAATCCTGGCAGAAAAACTAATCGGTGAGTACGCTGATATATTTGCTACACAAGACGGAGAATATGGACGTACGCATATTGATCAACACCACATTGACACCGGAGACGCTCGATCAATCCGTCAACCTGCAAGGCGTCTTCCATTGGCAAAGCAAACAGAAGTTGCCGAAATGATGTCGAAGATGAAAGCTGAAGGAGTGATTGAAGAATCGCAAAGTCCGTGGGCATCTCCAGTGGTCCTCGTGAAGAAGAAAGATGGCAGCACGAGATTTTGTGTAGACTACCGACGTCTCAATGATGTCACTAAAAAGGACAGCTACCCACTTCCGAGAATCGATGACACTTTGGATATGCTTTCTGGAGCGAAATGGTTTTCAACACTTGACTTGAAGAGTGGTTACTGGCAGGTAGAGATAAATCGTGAGGATCGTGAGAAAACTGCCTTCACTACAGGAAGCGGTCTTTGGCAGTTTGCAGTGATGCCGTTTGGACTGTGCAACGCTCCGGCCACCTTCGAGCGACTAATGGAACGAACATTGCAAGGACTCACCTGGAAAACCTGCCTAGTATATTTGGACGACGTTATCGTCATAGGTAAGACGTACGAGGAGCACCGCGAAAATCTAAAAGAAGTGTTTGAGAGGCTACGAAGTGCTCATTTAAAGCTCAACCCGGAAAAGTGCGCCTTGTTTCGTCCGGAAGTAAAATATCTGGGTCACATTATATCAGCGGAAGGAGTAAGAACGGATCCTGACAAAATCGAAGCCGTGAAAAGTTGGCCCTCTCCAAAAGATAAACACCAACTGAGAAGCTTTTTGGGACTCGCCACGTATTACAGAAGGTTCGTAAAGGATTTTGCTGGCATTGCAAAGAGCCTGCATCAACTTACAGAAAAAGGCCGACAGTTCAGGTGGTCTGCAGAATGCGAAAAAGCATTTCAAGAACTGCACAGCTGTGCAATGCCCCCATCTTGGGTTACCCGACGCCCGGAAAAATGTTCATGACGGTCAAGAGAAAGTGGTCGCATATTACAGCAAAGTACTCTCCAGACCTGAACGGAACTACTGTGTAACCCGGCGCGAGCTTCTGGCTTTAATTCTGGTTACGAAGCATTTCCATAAGTACCTCTACGGACAAAAGTTCATTCTCCGGACAGACCACGCAGCTCTAAAATGGCTACTCCAATTTTTTTTTTTTTTTTTTTTTTTTATAATTTACGCGCGCCTAAGGGGTTTGATACCCTTTTACTGTTGCCTGGGCGCGGGCGGAAAGATAGAAGGAGGAGAAAGGAAAATTGTTTTTGTAGTGGTTTGAAACTCAGGTGTGTTTGGTTTCTATGTTTGCTCTCCAGGGGTGGGAGTCCGAATAGGACGGAGAGTTTTTCTTCACTCAGAGTGATTCGAGATATAATTCACAGTATTTTTTTCATTGCTTGAAACTCTTATAACAGCCAAATCTACGTGTCAGTGTTATGCCTTCACACGCAGAATTTTTTTGTCTGAGTTCCAATTATACAATGAAAAACTGATTTTGCCATGGGCAGGATTCGAACCTGGACCCTCCGAGTGAGAAGCGTTTGCTACTACCACTACACCACGGCCACCCCAAATTTAAGAACCCTGAAGGCCAAGTTGCAAGATGGATCGAGAAGTTGCAGGGCTACGACTTTGAAGTGCAACACCGCAAGGGAACACTCCACTCAAATGCTGATGCTCTTTCTCGTCGACCGTGCGGGGTAAAATGCGAACACTGCAACCGTAAAGAAGCGAAAGAATAGGCAACTATCCAAATGATCAGGACTGAGCCAATAGAGGGTTGGAGTATAGACGAAATCCGTTCCTCCCAACAGGCAGACAATGACACCGAACCAATATTGGCCTGGAAAGAACACGAGGAAAGACCAAGCTGGCAGCAGATATCAGATCGGAGCCAAACTCTGAAGGCATACTGGGCACAGTGGGACTCGCTTTTTGTGCAAGATGGATTGCTGAAGAGAAAATGGGAAAGTGCAGATGGGACAACATCTCGTATGCAGCTAATTGTGCCACGGTCCAGAGTCAACCAAGTGCTCCATGAAATACATGACGGAATCTCAGGAGGCCATTTGGGAATAAACAAGACGTTGGAAAAGGTAAGGGAACGTTTCTATTGGCTAAGCGCTAAACAAGATGTCGAGAATTGGTGCAAAAAGTGCATAAGGTGTGCAGCTACCAAGGGTCCAAAAGTAAAGCCACATGGACAAATGCAACATAACAATGTCGGAGCACCTTTCGAACGAATAGCCATCGACATCGCTGGGCCGTTTCCCGAAACCTTTAATGGAAACCGATATACTCTCGTAGTCATGGATTAGTTCAGTAAGTGGCCGGAAGTGTTTGCCATCCCAAATCAAGAGGCTAAGACCGTAGCCGAACAGATAGTCAACAACTGGGTGAGCAGATTTGGGGTCCCAATGGAGCTGCACTCTGATCAAGGGCGAAACTTTGAATCAAAAGTCTTCCAGGAAATATGCCAATATTTGGGAATAAGAAAGACAAGGACAACGCCACTACACCCTCAATCTGATGGAATGGTCGAGCGATTCAATCGGACCTTGAGTGAGCATCTATCTAAGGTTGTCAGCAACTGCCAGCGGGATTGGGATCGACACATACCCCTCTTCTTAATGGCCTACCGAAACGCGGTCCATAGCTCAACAGGGCACACACCATCCGAGATCTTATTTGGTCAAACAATTCGGTTGCCAAGTGAAGCAAAATTCGGATCCCCACCGACGGAGCCCAAAGAGGTGAACGAGTACGTGAATGACTTACGCAGCAGGATTCGTAAATTGCATGAAGACACCAGAGAAAAGATGAAGCTAGCAAGCAGCCGCATGAAAACTAGGTACGATATCAAGGCGAAATCTTCCGGTTTCAACGAAGGAGATCTGGTTTGGCTGTATAATCCTCAGCGTAAGAAAGGCAAATCACCAATATTGCAACAGGACTGGGAAGGTCCATACAAGGTGATAACCCGCATTAATGACGTTGTCTACCGGATCCAGCGTGGGGATCGAGGAAAATTTAAAGTGGTCCATTTGGATAGAATGTGTCATTTCAACGGGATGCTGAATGACGAAGTTGTTCGTGACGAACAACTGTAGGGAGGGAGCAATGTGATAACCACTCAAATGTGAGCAGCGACATCTAGCAGAAAATGTCGAAACTCGAAGACTAGAAGATTTCGATACTGGATTAGCAAAGTCTCGACTGGAGAGTGGAATCGAATTTTCTAGCAAATTGGAAATTGTATGGGACTCTGGGTGGCGAGGATTGTTCTCGAAGTATGTCATTCGAGTATAAATACCAGCATCCCAAAGGTATGCAAATCAGTTCCAAAGTTGAATTTGAAGTGTTAATTAGAAGAAGTGATTAAGTGGTTTAAGTAAAAGATAAGAAAAGTATAAGTGGTTGAGGAATTGAATTGTACTGAGAGAAAGAATTAAATAGTGAATTGTAACTGTACTGAATAAAGGGATTTGTATTGAAAAGAATAAGTTCTATTATTTGTACCCACACAAACATTCTACAATATGTATACATACATACTCGTACATACATATGTACATATGTTGTGGCCGAAGCCGAAGCCGAATCTAATGGAGATTGTATTTCAAAATGCTAAAGAGCCTAAAATATAATGATCAGTTTTATAAAATTGATCGGTAGATATTTTCTTTTTTATTAATTTATTTTACAAAGACACAAACAGTAAAATATTGCAGTAGACTCTTTTAAATGACACATAAACGGAACAATCAAAATGAATGCTTAGCAAAGAAATAAAAACAAAAATAACCAGTAAAAAAAATTCAAAAGCCCAGGTACATTCGATAACACGTAAATACAACAAACAAAGTTAATATGAGAAGACAAACGATGAAGTAGAATTAATAATCAAAATTAAATAACTTAATATTATATGCAAGAAACAACAGTTTTTGTACATTTTCTCCCTGCAAATTAGCCCCGATCAGCATACATTTGTCCAGCAGCACTGAATAATTGGTCAATCGCTACAGTAGTAGGAGGAGCTGATAAATATTTGTTAGCTACTTCTTTCAAGTAGGTATAAGGACTTGAGGCCTAATAATTAAAAATATCAGCATTCCTTATAACAACCTGCTACAGAAACGAAACAAACATGAAATGACTTGCTCGAAATCTCCTCCAAAACACGGTGCGTATGATAGTTTAATTTTTGCGGAAAAATGGTTCGGCTTCGGCAAAATCTTCGGCTTTTTCTTGCCGAAGCCGAATGTTTTGCCGAAGGTGGAAATTTAAGCCGATTGTGGCCGAAGCCGAAGCAAAAGCTGAATGTTCGGTCGGACTCTATACAGTATATGATTCATTAACTCAAAAATTCATATTTTACTATGGTAGGATTCATGAATCTGAGATACTTTGCAATGCGAATAACTCATCGGCCTAACCCAACGCAGTGCTACACTCAGTAGTTGCTCTGGAAGGTGTACGATCTTTCTGAACGTAAATCTGAGTGATAATGCGAAAAGAAGCGAAAGGAATGTGCTCAAAAAAAATACACACACACATAGCACATTCCCTTTTTGCTTATTTTACACAAACATACTACACTCATACCTTTTGTTTTTACGATAGATTTTTCTACGTAAACTGCCCTGTAAGATTTCAAATATGCTTTTATGTTGCTTTGCAAATTATTTGATCGTCCTTCATCAGGATTAATTTTAGAGACTTCTTCACTTTTTTCAAGAGGTTCAACATGTTTAAAAAAATCAATCATATCTACTGCAGCCATGTCAGGCTCATCATCATCTAAGATTTAATTTATGTCTTCTCGATTTAGCTCTGTGAAATTGTTTCCTGTGATTTGCCCAAGTTGAATTAATCCTTCCAAATCAACCTGTGAATCTCTGTAATTTTTTTTCCAAAAGCTTCGAATGGTGTCAATGCCATTTTCTTCATCAGATGCTTTTATAAGCTCCGAAAATGTGTGCTTAAGGTAATCTAACTTAAGATTGGAAATTACCCCTTGATCTGTAGGTTGGAATAAAGCGATTATTTTCGAAAGTAAGAAAACAAATTTTATATTAGGGTGCAAATCTGCTAATATGCTGGATGTGATTGTACCTTGTCCAGAACAAGTAAGGCTTTGAAGGAAATGTTGGACTTTTTGCCTAATTCTTCTCTCGACCTCCAGAGAACAGACAAATGCGGCTTAGAAATGCTCGGATCGAATGTGTGATTAATCAGAGGCTTACATCACCATCGGCATTTGCGCATAATAAAATCGTCCTTCGTTCTTTTGTTTTGCTTAGCTGTTTCTCCTTTAAATTCAGGTTGTGAAGATTTACGCCTTCTTTTGAATTTGTCAAACCAGTCTCTACTTGTCGAAATTTGTTCTGCTGTATACCAACATCCTTCTTCCCTTTTTAACAGCTCATACAATTGCAATGCCTTCTCCCGAATAAAAGTTGTATTCAAAGGCATACAGTTAGATGTCTGCCATTGTATCCACGCAGCTAAGATTTGTGCATATCTGTTGACAGAAAAATTATAGCGCGCCATCCTTTGCACAATCCTTTGAAAAACAAAACCGATATTTCCCACAAAGCGAAGTCGCGCAAATATGAAAATCGCGCAAAGGTGAAACTGCGCAAAACGAGTTATGAGTGTATTTCCTTTTAACCTATGCCTGTGGTGTGGGGTTTCGGGGGAGTGTGTGTATTTATTTCATTGCGATTAACTCATCGGCCTGAGCCATTGGCAGTGCAGTGCTAGTTTGCGTCATAAGTATATGATCTTTTAAGAATTTGTTTGTGATTTTCAATCTGTGCTTTTAGTCAATTACTGATAAACTCAAATAAAATTGTCAGTGAAATTGGCTACCCAAGTTTTTAGTGCTAATGTTGCTGCTGAAGTCTTTAACGCAATGTCAGCAAATTGTTTTAAAACGTAAGCCGATAAGAAGTAACTTTTTTAAGCAAAATGAATGATCTTTTCGACAACTTAAACAGATACAGTTCACATTGGCGCGGGCAGGAAGATTGTCCGAAAGAGAGGGACGCCTTTTTATTGAAGTGGAAAGAAGAAGGGTTATTTCCACATCGTGCAACACATCGTTTTTTTCCATATCGTTCCATTTCTGACATATTTTTTCATTTTAGATTTGATCGTTGATGAGAAAGGAAGTGTGAAGAATAGGAAAAAAGAATTGTTTCAGGCCAACTGCTCAAATTTAAAAATAAAAAATGCTCCGATTCAAGTGTTCCACTTGTCAAATAGTCTTTCAACCCCATTCAAATGAATGCAATCATCTGCGATTTCAGTGAATTATTGAAGTCTTTTTGAAGTAATTTTGAAGTCAAAAACCATTAAAGTCATTTTGAAGTCATTGAAGTCATTTTGAAGTCATTGCTGTCATTTTGATGTCTTTATATCTTTTTTTTAAATAATAAAAGTACATTAATACTTTGAATAAGTTAATTTTAAGTTACTTTCATAAAAAATCAATATTGCACGGTAAAAGAAAACAATCTAACAACCACGAGTATACTTAATAATCCTTTTTTTTCATAAACAAACATATTTAAAAATATAAAAAATAACATTCCATAAAAAACAAAATAAATTCCTTTTTTTACGCATTCATTTGAATGCAATCATTGAATTCACTAAAGTGAATTAACAATCAATGACTTCAAAATGAATGGAGATTTCATGTTTTGAAGTTAAAGTATATTATTGAATTCATACGATTGAAGTCAATACATAGAAGTTTTCTCTGTGACTTCAATGACTGAAATCAAAAATGATTACATTCTTTTACAACTCTGGTTTTGGAGTATCTTCCGAAGATTTGCTAAGTGCGCAAAAAATTTCTGATGAACACCTGAATAATGGATTCAAACGAACCTAATAATGAAACAAGAGTTTGGCATCACAGTCCGTATTAGAAGTTGATAAATTATTTTTACAGATTAAAGAGTTTGACAGCATAGAATTTAAATTGTGTGGTATCAAATCCGGCGTTTAAACATTTCTTTAAAATATTACGCACAAATTAATTGAAAATATGTCAGATAACACGGACAAAGTTGTTCCCGAAGGATGGGAAGTTCGTACAAGCAGATCTACAGGTATATACCATACTTATAGCTCAAATTGCAAATTAATTTTAAGGTTCCTTTTATATCAAAAATTAATAAATAAATCTAATTTAGGGATGACTTATTATCTAAATATCTATACAAAGGAGTCGCAATGGGATATGCCAACCGAGCCCGCCACGAAACAAGTAAGCATTTTTTTAAGGTCTGTGCGGTAGTAAAATAGGAGTACAGTTAAATTTGCAAGATTGATAAATTTGAGCTTGAGTGGGTGGGAGCATACTTATTACGTCTTCAAATTTCTCTGGAAACCAAGCAGATTGAAATGAGAATCAGCGTGGTATTCGCATTTCCAGGACTTAAAAATAAGTTGCAATTTCAATAAGAAGCATTTTTTTTTATATACAAGTCTATGCGATAAAAATTATACAAAAAATCAACCTATTCGGAACTCTAAACCATTTTGTCCAAATTGACAACATTTCTGCAAACATTTTAGGTATATAGAAGCCAAGGTAAAGTAAATAACCGGTGGCGTTTGAACAAATCCTGGCTAACCGTATTCACATGCAAAAAGGTCTCACATCAAATTACTCTGAGTTTAAATTTCGCATGTTAGGCCTTATGTATGATGTAACAGTTCATGTTTAACTCTAGACATACCAATTGTATACCTCTAAGAAGACTGCAAGATGCATACTATTCAACCTTTTACCTATGGATGACTATGGTAAGTATGTTGCGGACTTTACTACCATTAAACTGAATATTCCAATAAGGCTTCTCGTTCGTCCCTATATCTTAATAGAAAAACTGGCCACCCTTCCATTCCTATATCTAAAAGATAATCGGAAGACTGAATTACACCGAAGAAAGTCTCCAACATCTTGCACTGAGTATCTCTTCGATTCCAAACTACAACATCTAGGGTAGTTGAAAACTGTTCCTTATCTCTCTACAAGATGGTCAAGCAAACTCGTACAATCGCTATGGGCGTGGAATGCCATTCGGTGCATTCAAATTTGCAAGGCGTTAATTAAAACATTAAGTACGCTTTGCAGACAAATCTATCATATGTTTGATCTAAGACTGCAACGAAGGATTGAGTGACTGTTCAAAGTTACGTTTTGTCTTGTCAATCCCAACCTTCATACATTTTTTTTTCATGACTCGCCAGAGCTTTTCCTAAAACCATTCTAACAAGTTCAATAATATGCGCTACTTGATACTCCTTGGCGAATAACATCTGTTCTAAAATTAGTCCGGGTTTTTTGTCGGAGCATTATCTGATAATATTGTTATAAATATATAATAAAAATTATAAATTGATATATATTCATCGGCAACTGTAAATCCCCGGCATGAATATTTGAGGCTGTGAAGATGGCGACGTTAACCTTGCATGCTTAAAATTTATCGTCGAAGCAATAGAATAGGTTTGCGAAATGGACCCCATTGTACAAACAAAAGTCGAGATATTGACACCCTCTCAAAAGTTGTGGTGTTAAAAGCTGCGAAGTAGAGAGATCACAAAACTTCTTGCAAATAGAACATCCTTGTTGCGTTTCTTGACGACCTTTTCATATCTTTAATAAAACAAAAAAACTATCAACATCTGTTGATAGTAGGCGTCGATGGTAATATTCACGACATGCTATTTAGAAGCAAGAATCAAGGGGTGTTTTACCTCTAAAGTCTCTTTATAGGATTAAAGACGACCTATTAATCTCAGAGTAGTAAATGATAATTTGCAGATTTTTGATGATGTTAAAATGTACTGTACTTGAAACAATAGTTCTCTAGATCTCGCATATTGACAAATGTGTTTTTATTTAGCAAACAAAGCAATAAATCTAAGCTGTTACCTGAAGTAGGCACTTATATACAAAAAACAGTTCAAGGGCCTGATTCCACAAGCGGGAGTTTTTCGCCCGTGTATACAGTCAACAAAACTCACACTCATGGGCCTTGTACACCAATTCCAGTTCATGTGATTCTGCAACATGCTGTGAGTTTTCATTCTCAGGAAATTTAAAAATTCAAATTAAACGTGAAAACAAGCTCTGTTTACAACAACAATATAAGGGACAAAATCGGCAAATAATTGTATGTGTGTTTTATTTTCACAGAAGGAAATTATTACGTTTGTGGGAGGAGAGAGAAGAACATTTACCTTTTCGTCTTTTCTAGGAATGGGCTGGACAAATTCTGCTTCTCATCTATTCGGAAAGAGTCCTAAAAATTAAGATTGATGAAATAGCATGATTTTGCCAGCGCAAAAGAAGATCAGGAGATATAGAGATTGACCGTGTTCAAAGAGATGACAGCTAACATATACATATGTGAGCGTGATGATGACGCATACATTTTAATGTTTTCGAACGCACAGTGGCGCGGCTACGAACAAAAGTTGGCCAAAACCCCAATCAAGTTTGTAACAACTTTTTTATCATTTTTAAATCAATAAAAAACAATTACTTAACGTTTTTAAATAAGTTTATTTCATGAAAATGGATAAAGTACAAAAAAAAAGAATTTATATATCATTAGCTCGGAAAAACTTTTTCAATTGTTCAGGATAATCAACCTGAGACTTGTTTTTTTTTTTGGCTTTTAATAGTGAGATTTGTATGTAGGGGTCTGTAGATATTAGAAGATTGTGAACAACATCTTCCATTGTTTTTGTGCGTGATATTTTTCGAGCAAACCTCTCTCTATAATTTTTAATATCCTTGTTTCGGGATTCCTGCGCCTCCTCAGATAAAGAACCAATGGGCACTATTGCGTGTTCTGTAATGCTGTATCCATGAAATAGAATTTTGTGGATAGTGGTGGGCATTCTATACCAAGGGTAATTTTTTAGGAAGATTACTGCAGTTTTTAGACATGTATTATGTAGAACCGATATATTAGATTTTTGTGTACCCCAGTGACTTTGGCAGATATCTCAAAATTTCTAAAAAAAAAAAACGTTCGTGCTGTATTTGGTAGTATTGGAGATGCCATACCCAGGTTTTGGCTTATCTACTATTAAACCCAGTTTTCTTCGAAAATTCAATCAAGGTTCAATCTTTTTCTTATTATTAATTTTCACCTTCTCTTCTGGTTTTCGAGCTTCCCACCTGCATATTGGTAGCTTATAAGAAATGTGAAGTACGCACTCAAAAAACCTTATCCAAGCATGCAGTGTCGATGTTCCTAACTCAAGGTACTGCTCCTGGCTTATATCTTTATTTAATTTATTAATGTCCTTTGAAGTTCAATTACAAAGATAACACCTTTGATAAGATGGGATATCCATTACAGCATGAGCGGTTTTACCATCAATCATGCTTAAAATCAGTCTTTATTTTTTATTACAAAATGTTTGCTCTCATATTCAAACTCCGTAAATCCCAAACTTTCCGTTTGGGCAATTACAGAATTGGTTTCTTGTTTTATAAGTTCAGTTGTCTCCTTTGCGAAAAAAATGTTTAGGGGTCTGCAATATTTTGGCGAAGATGCTCTTAGGTTTTTCCATAAAACTAGCTTATTTTCATCTTCTGCATTTCCACATACAAGTTGTATAGGCATAATTGAAATAAAAACAATTGAAATTTGGTTATCATACACAAATTTTTCTTCTCATTTTCTGGCAAAGAAGTAAATACATCACCATGAGCTTTAATTAATCTCTGAGCAGTATAATCAAGCAAATTTTGAAGAATCGAGCAAAATTTGAAGCAGAAGATACAATTAAATTTCTTCCTAGATTCAGTAATTGTTTGATAAATAGGAAACATATTGCAGTTGTGTTCATTTGCTGACTGTCTCATAAAATTATATTGATGCTTGGTTATATAGGCTCCTACAACAAGTACTAAGGCCTCATCAGGTGTATAGGAAATATAAGATTGTGTAATCTCTCCACCCCCTAAAGATTGCTTTAACATTTTTGCGGTAGACAAGTTTCCCTCTGCCCTGAGTTTCATTTGAGTAGCATATACTAGTTCATCGGTTTCGACTTTTGATCGCAAATTTTCGGCTTTTCTACGCTTCGAACGATCGCTATATTCTGAAAATGAAACTGTTGGTCTACCGCTATTACTTGCTTGACTATTAAAAGGATAAGGAATACTAGTTTCCATCCAATTTTTTTTCTTTCTTCTTAAAGTACGCTTCGTTTCGTTTAACTGTTTTCCATTTTTATTTGTACTCACTAATAAATTTTGATAATAACTGCTTTGAAGTAGGTAATAGATCGCGTTGATTAAAAACAATATTTTGCACCTTCTCCACTAAAAAGCTGAATTTTTTGGTTGGATTTTGAGACGGACAATCTCATAGTAGCTTAGTAACGTTTGCCGAGATAAATATATGTGTTCCATGTTTTAACCTAAAAAGCACTACTAAAATTATAATTTTTATTATTTCTTAATTACTTACCTATATTTGAGTTTTGAATGAACTTATTAGAAATTAGCACTTATTAGCAGTTGAAGTCTTGAAAAAACAAAAGAGCATTTTATTCTTTTAAAATATTCTTTTAGAATAAATTAATACTCAGTCTAGATTACGATAAATTTGATACGTTTATACTCATTGAATTTGACGTTTAGTGAAAAAAAAACACATTTTTTCGCATACCATTTTGCGATGAGAGATAACTGCAACATTTAATTTATCATTAACACAAATAATTATTTATATATTTGTTGCAGTTTATGTACACATTAAATAGATTGAGGCGCAAATCACAATACACTTTTACTTTAAAATTAGAGTTACGATTCACGTACTTGGCATCAAATAAACTGTTTAGTCGAGTATTCAAACTTTGGACTGATGTCTCCGGTTAGTTGTTTAGAAAAAACACATACCCATGGGTAAATTTGTTTCGCCAGCATTTATTCACTACCCATTAACAATATTTTTTTAAGGGTTTTGGCCATCGATCCGCCACTGTGGAACGTCTTGTAAAACCGAAAAAAACACTTCATTAACCCTCACAGCCTCTACAGCTCGGGTCGTATTTCACTTTTTCTTTTGATTTGAAAATCTTTATCCAATGATATACATATCTCATTCCAATAGAGAATAATGTTTGTGATAATAACAGGAAATACAATGGCTGGCTAAAATTACTAAGGAAGCTGTCCGCTCCAATTAGCTACATATTTCGTATTGCCTAATCGTATTCTAAGAAATTCTTTGTCTAATCGTGTTCAGAGTACGAGAAATCAGCTGATAAGATCCTGTGTTCTAACGAGCTTATAGCGAATGAGAAGTTAAAAAAAAGTTTAATATGTTAACAATATGATACACCATCCTTCGGGTGTTGTCTGTCCAGAATGATGAAGAAATTATATCAGAATGAGAATACTTGTAAATGGTGTTTTTTTTAAAAGGTTTAGATTTTTTTATTTAAATAAAAAACAGAAATTAACTTGATGACAATTTATTAAAATCATTCGAAAGGGTATTTCACGCAATTTAATATTTTGAAATAGCTTTGGACATATGTCTACCGTGCTGCCTCGTACAAAGCGCATTCCAAAGGTCCAATGTTCGACCACTTGTTCAAGCAATTTGGAGCATATGTCACGCATTATTCGAACAATTATTCGACTAAAATTATTCAATACAAGCTTCCACAGCCGCGGTGTTCTCTCCCGAACCCACTATTCTCGTTCTTGTTGCAACGTGAGTTTTCAATACAGTGGCCGATGGTGACCACCGTAAAATGCACGAAGTGTTTTTTCAGTTTCGCAAACAAAGCTTCAATTTTAGAAAGGAATTTCAACGATTTGAAATCGGTATTCCTGCGTCAATCTTTCCATGATTATATACCTACCTATCCTGAGCAAATTCTTTCTGCTCATCGTTGCCTTATTTATTTATTTTTTGTTCTTACACTCAAAAACAGAAATACATTTTTTCGTATTTCGCTATTTTTCTCCCATTTGTCAAGTTTTGAATTCTACCCAATCCAAACCGCGTTACTTTTTTGAAGCATTGGTGGCCGTGGCTCAATTGATACCCGAAAGACATTAATTTTTCAGGCGACTAAAATCACGTAAGATGAGTAGAGTCCGACCGAACATACGACTTCTGCTTCGGCTTCGACCACAATCGGCTCAAATTTCCACCTTCGGCAAAACATTCGGCTTCGGCAAGAAAAAGCCGAAGATTTTGCCGAAGCCGAACCATTTTTCCGCAAAAATTAAACTATCATACGCACCGTGTTTTGGAGGAGATTTCGAGCAAGTCATTTCATGTTTGTTTCGTTTCTGTAGCAGGTTGTTATAAGGAATGCTGATATTTTTAATTATTAGGCCTCAAGTCCTTATACCTACTTGAAAGAAGTAGCTAACAAATATTTATCAGCTCCTCCTACTACTGTAGCGATTGACCAATTATTCAGTGCTGCTGGACAAATGTATGCTGATCGGGGCTAATTTGCAGGGAGAAAATGTACAAAAACTGTTGTTTCTTGCATATAATATTAAGTTATTTAATTTTAATTATTAATTCTACTTCATCGTTTGTCTTCTCATATTAACTTTGTTTGTTGTATTTACGTGTTATCGAATGTACCTGGGCTTTTGAATTTTTTTTACTGGTTATTTTTGTTTTTATTTCTTTGCTAAGCATTCATTTTGATTGTTCCGTTTATGTGTCATTTAAAAGAGTCTACTGCAATATTTTACTGGCTATTTTGCTGTTTGTGTCTTTGTAAAATAAATTAATAAAAAAGAAAATATCTACCGATCAATTTTATAAAACTGATCATTATATTTTAGGCTCTTTAGCATTTTGAAATACAATCTCCATTAGATTCGGCTTCGGCTTCGGCCAAAAAATTCACCTTCGGTCGGACTCTAAAGATGAGTGGTTATTCTATGCGACCAGTCCAATTACACTAATAATTTAGTCTCCCCATTAAATGTTGGATGCCATCCATGGAGCGGATATAGCCACTAAGGCCAAACATCTTTCTTTCTCTTTCTGCCCTATTTTCCAAATTATTTGGTCACTAAAACTCATTAGATTATTTCTGAGTTAAGTTATTATTACCTTTCGGAACGTTCAATTCAAATTTAACAAATAAACGCTGGTGTGCCTCAGGGCTTCGCTCTGTGTCCAAATTCTTTTTAATTTTCATCAACGATCTCTTGCCTGCTACTTTTAATCCAATATATTCCTTTGCTGACGACTGTACTCTCTGCTTTCCATATGCGTTCCAGTTCTCACGGACAGCAGCATATGTTAAGATCATCAAGTTTTGATATTAACAGCATAACTAATTGGGGAATCACGAACAGAGTAGAATTGAATGCTTCCAAAACACCATGCTGTTTACTGACGTTAAGCACCCAGCTATTGTCCGTGAATGGCACTTGCATCGTCGAAACTGAAAAACTTTCGATTCTCGGTATGTTTGTCAATGACAACTTACCTTGGAATGATCACATATTCGATGTCGTAAAAAATTCTGCGAAATGTCTAGGTTTCCTTAAGCGATTTAAGAAATACTTCACCCCATCTGATGTGGCCTCAAAATATAAGGCATTTATTCACCCGAAGTTGGAGTCAATGCTCACATCTGGTCAGCTGCGTCTAAAACATCTCTGTCTCGCAGCTCACTCCATTCTATTTCCACCACCAGTGCTCCATCAAAATCGCCAGTAGCATTCCGCCCATCAAGCTTTTAACCGTAAGACTCGTAACAAATTTTTAACTGTAAATGCTTATCAGCACACCCTGAAGCTCACTTTCGGACGTACTCTAAAATAACGTGATTCTTTCCTAATCCGTACAACTCTCTTACAGAATGACCTGATGAGCTCTTTATTTCATAGACTTTTAAAACCAACGTTTATCGGTACGTCTCTTTCTTTTCTCCTTATTTTCCTTCGCCTGCGCTGTGTACTAGCATTTTAAAGATACTCAAATCCCTTGAGCGCGCGAGTTATGTTGGAAGATCCGCGGGATAAGAAAAAAAAAACCTTTTTCTTTCTGAACAATACACAATGCTTTATTAAATTTTCTTTACAATTATTTATATGTTTACTTTTGATTACTTTACAATTTGAGAATTTACATTTGTGCTGCTTCGGCATTTACGAAGTTTTTGATTAATTTGATTTATTGAGGAAATGGGTTCCAATTGCATCCGGTTGATTGCTGTCCCAATGTGTAGTTTGCTTGTGTTGTTACGGTTAATGGCAGTCAAGGTAGTTGACCTTGGCCTGTTGCGATCGTAACTCCTCTCCCCTTAGAGTAAAGCGATCGTGACGTTATCGAAGCGGTCTCGGAGTGTTGAGGTGATGTCTCTTTGGCAGGAGCGTATGTTGATTGAAGGGGTGTTACATGATCTGGTGTGGAAGTTTTGTAAACATGATTTGTGGTTATAGAGGTAGCCTGGATGATTATGATGATAAAGATGATAATTATTGATGTTTGCGTTAAGTAGTTGGATATATCGGTGGTGGATCTCATTTCTAGTATCTTAGCTTCTGTATTGAAGTTAAAGTCTTTTAGTTTTCGTAAGCTCAATTGTTGTGGTGTTATTATGGATCCTGCTGCTCGATGGAGGAAGAATGTGTACATTATCCGAAAAGGTGTCCGGGTTGCTTTGGTATGTTATCCCGTTAACCTCGAGGTTGCATTTCTCGTAGTGTATTAAGACAGTGCCTTCTGTAAGATGTGTTTTAGGCCTGCAGGTAGAGTTTATTAATAATTCATATACGTTAATAAATAATATAAAATTGGGTTGCGATTGTGTTATTGTTGTGACTCTGCCACGTCGCTGAGTGGACACTGTGCAACCGTGTTGTCCAAGAGTTTCCCAATGCATTTGGAGCTTTCGGTGTCTTCTTCCAGGGTTGTTGTCGAGCAAGAATAGGTACCTTCTATTTTGCGGCAGGGCTTTTCGAAGTGTATGTGTTTTTCAATATAATTTATATATGGTTTGACTGTTATTATTTTTGTGTCATTTATTGGGAGGGGAATAATATGATACATATAGTATTTTTCTTTTGACATTATAGGTTATACGAATATTAAATATAATATTTGATCCATTATAATAGGCTTGGAGTCCTAAAAATTCATAACTTTGCTCAAGTGCATTAATGGTAACATTTTGTTCAATTTATTTATTTTTTATAAGCATTAATTCATAATATGTTAATAAGAGTTTGGGAATGAAGTTTGGTTTACTAAGGACTATTGCTTCTGCTATATTTGAGAGGTCGATATTGAAATTAAGTTGGTTAAAATATTGTATGTCTGTAAGTGTATCGTGTTCTCTTCTAATTTTATTTGCCGTATTTTTGAGGAAGTTTTCTATGTTGTTTTGCTCTGTATGGTTACTTATATTTTTAAATATTTCAATCATTTGAGAGTTTAGTACATGTTCCTTTTCTAATGAATTTGCTAAATCGTTAATATTAGTGTTAATATTTTGTATTTGGTCATTAATTTTAATTGCATCTTGTGCATCCATATTCCCTGTTATTAACTTAATTGCGGAACCTAATCCGTTTATCATTCCGCGTTTGTTTCTTTTAAAGGGATATAGTGTTTGAAGTTTTCTGTTAAGTTGTTCGATTTTAAGTTTTGTTATTTGAAAAGAGCTATTGATAGTACGAGTAGTATGTTTTTGGGAGAGATGGAGAGAGTTAGTGATATTTTCTATGTTGTTATTGTAATCATCGAGATTTATGATGTGTATTAACTTTTAGAAGCTAGTGATGTATCTAAATGGTCCTAATCGGAGGGGTAATTTGCTATGCTCTTTGGGAATGTTGAATATTTCTATTCTACAGCGAGTGGCGTACTGTAGGTTAGGAAGTGAGAGAAGGTGGTTGAATGTTTTAGTATAAGTATTTTGAGAGGGGTTAGTGACTCGTATCAATATTAAATGAGTGTTGTAACTTATTTAATGCTTAAAATTAAATACATGTATATATATATTATTATTGTTATTATTTATTAATTTTTTTTTTTTATTTATGTTTTTTGTGTTTCTTTCGTAATTTACATTTATGGATCTTTTTGCTTTCATTTGTAATGATTGTAATTATTTTATTTCCTTTTGCTATATGTTTTGAGAATCTTGGTGTTATTTTGTTGAGTCTAGCTTCTTTTCTCAAGACTGGTATGCCTTCAACTACTTCTTCCGGGGTTTCTCTCGATTGGTTTAACTTTTCTATCATCGCGTTAGTAATATTATTTACTTTTTCATAAATTTTTGGATATAATTCATTAAGGAATTCGTTTAGCTTTTGAAGGTACTCGTGTTCGTTTGAGAAATCAAGGGCTTTCCTAAACTTTTAGGGCTGAGCAAAGACCATAATCGTAATGTGCTTTGTTGAAGAGTGTGTAGCGTTGTTATAAGTTATGAAGGTTTCCGTTAGTATCTCTTCGTGTTCAGTAGTGAGTCTCTGTTCTCGAAAATATTTTGTAGCCCAGATAATAGCCAAGAGTTCTTTTTCCATGGTGGAGTAATTTTTTACAATTTCCGAAAGGGTACGGCTAGCGAAACAAATAGGCTTATCGTTACCTATGCGACCTTGTGAAAGGATGGCTCCCAAGGCGAAGGTACTAGCATCTGTAGTAAGTATAAATGGTTTCTCGAAATCTGGATGTTGTAAAATTGGGTCATTAATCAACATGTTTTTACATGTTTGGAACGCTTCAGAGTATTTGTTGTCTATGATAATTTCGGCGGCCTTTTTTAAACAGCTAGTAGGGGTTAGTTTAGCGAGGTCTTTAATAAACTTCCTATAATAACCTATTGTAAAATGTTTGTGTGGGTACAAATAATAGAACTTATTCTTTTCAATACAAATCCCTTTATTCAGTACAGTTACAATTCACTATTTAATTCTTTCTCTCAGTACAATCCAATTTCTCAACCACTTATACTTTTCTTATCTTTTACTTAAACCACTTAATCACTTCTCCTAATTAACACTTCAAATTACACTTTAGAACTGATTGCATACCTTGGGGATGCTGGTATTTATACTCGAATGACATACTTCGAGAACAATCCTCGCCATCCAGCGTCCCATACAATTTCCAATTTGCTGGAAAATTCGATTCCACTCTCCAGTCGAGACTTTGTTATTCCAGTATCGAAATCTTCTGGTCTTTGAATCTAGATGTCGCTGCTCACATTTAAGTGGTTATCACATTGCTCCTTCCCTACAGTTGTTCGTCCCGAACAACTTCGTCATTCAGCATCCCGTTGAAATGACACATTCTATCCAAATGGACCACTTTCAATTTTCCTCGATCCCCACGCTGGATCCGGTAGACAACGTCATTAATGCGGGTTATCACCTTGTATGGACCTTCCCAGTCCTGTTGCAATTTTGGTGATTTGCCTTTCTTACGCTGAGGATTATACAGCCAAACCAGATCTCCTTCGTTGAAACCGGAAGATTTCGCCTTGATATCGTACCTAGTTTTCATGCGGCTGCTTGCTAGCTTCATCTTTTCTCTGCTGTCTTCATGCAATTTACGAATCCTGCTGCGTAAGTCATTCACGTACTCGTTCACCTCTTTGGGCTCCGTCGGTGGGGATCCGAATTTTGCTTCACTTGGCAACCGAATTGTTTGACCAAATAAGATCTCGGATGTTGTGTGCCCTGTTGAGATATGGACCGCGTTTCGGTAGGCCATTAAGAAGAGGGGTATGTGTCGATCCTAATCCCGCTGGCAGTTGCTGACAACCTTAGATAGATGCTCATTCAAGGTCCGATTGAATCGCTCGACCATTCCATCAGATTGAGGGTGTAGTGGCGTTGTCCTTGTCTTCCTTTTTCCCAAATATTGGCATATTTCCTGGAAGACTTTTGATTCAAAGTTTCGCCCTTGATCAGAGTGCAGCTCCATTGGGACCCCAAATCTGCTCACCCAGTTGTTGACTATCTGTTCGGCTACGGTCTTAGCCTCTTGATTTGGGATGGCAAACACTTCCGGCCACTTACTGAAGTAATCCATGACTACGAGAGTATATCGGTTTCCATAAAAGGTTTCGGGAAACGGCCCAGCGATGTCCATGGCTATTCGTTCGAAATAGGACCTTGGTAGCTGCACATCTTATGCACTTTTTGCACCAATTCTCGACATCTTGTTTAGCGCTTAGCCAATAGAAACGTTCCCTTACCTTTTCCAACGTCTTGTTTATTCCCAAATGGCCTCCTGAGATTCCGTCATGTATTGGAATCCATATCATGGAGCACTTGGTTGACTCTGGACCGTGGCACAATTAGCTGCATACGAGATGTTGTCCCATCTGCACTTTCGCATTTTCTCTTCAGCAATCCATCTTGCACAAAAAGCGAGTCCCACTGTGCCCAGTATGCCTTCAGAGTTTGGCTCCGATCTGATATCTGCTGCCAGCTTGGTCTTTCCTCGTGTTCCTTCCAGGCCAATATTGGTTCGATGTCATTGTCTGCCTGTTGGGAGGAACGGATTTCGTCTATACTCCAACCCTCTATTGGCTTAGTCCTGATCATTTGGATAGTTGCCTGTTCTTTTGCTTCTTTACGATTGCAGTGTTCGCATTTTACTCCGCACGGTCGACGAGAGAGAGCATCAGCATTTGAGTGGAGTGTTCCCTTGCGGTGTTGCACTTCAAAGTCGTAGCCCTGCAACTGCTCGATCCATCTTGCAACTTGGCCTTCAGGGTTCTTAAATTGGAGTAGCCATTTCAGAGCTGCGTGGTCTGTCCGGAGAATGAACTTTTGTCCGTAGAGGTACTTATGGAAATGCTTCGTAGCCAGAATTAAAGCCAGAAGCTCGCGCCGGGTTACACAGTAGTTCCGTTCAGGTCTGGATAGTACTTTGCTGTAATATGCGACCACTTTCTCTTGACCGTCATGAACTTGGGAGATCACAGCTCCGACCCCAACATTGCTAGCGTCTGCGTCCACGATGAACATTTTTCCGGGCGTCGGGTAACCCAAGATGGGGGCTTTGCACAGCTGTCGCTTCAGTTCTTGAAATGCTTTTTCGCATTCTCCAGACCACCTGAACTGTTGGCCTTTTTCTGTAAGTTGATGCAGGCTCTTTGCAATGCCAGCAAAATCCTTTACAAACCTTCTGTGGCGAGTCCCAAGAAGCTTCTCAGTTGGTGTTTATCTTTTGGAGAAGGCCAACTTTTCACGGCTTCGATTTTGTCAGGATCCGTTCTTACTCCTTCCGCTGATATAATGTGACCCAGATATTTTACTTCCGGACGAAACAAGGCGCACTTTTCCGGGTTGAGCTTTAAATGAGCACTTCGTAGCCTCTCAAACACTTCTTTTAGATTTTCGCGGTGCTCCTCGTACGTCTTACCTATGATGATAACGTCGTCCAAATATACTAGGCAGGTTTTCCAGGTGAGTCCTTGCAATGTTCGTTCCATTAGTCGCTCGAAGGTGGCCGGAGCGTTGCACAACTGCCAAAGACCGCTTCCTGTAGTGAAGGCAGTTTTCTCACGATCCTCACGATTTATCTCTACCTGCCAGTAACCGCTCTTCAAGTCAAGTGTTGAAAACCATTTCGCTCCAGAAAGCATATCCAAAGTGTCATCGATTCTCGGAAGTGGGTAGCTGTCCTTTTTAGTGACATCATTGAGACGTCGGTAGTCTACACAAAATCTCGTGCTGACATCTTTCTTCTTCACGAGGACCACTGGAGATGCCCACGGACTTTGCGATTCTTCAATCACTCCTTCAGCTTTCATCTTCGACATCATTTCGGCAACTTCTGTTTGCTTTGCCAATGGAAGACGCCTTGCAGGTTGACGGATTGGTCGAGCGTCTCCGGTGTCAATGTGGTGTTGATCAATATGCGTACGTCCATATTCTCCGTCTTGTGTAGCAAATATATCAGCGTACTCACCGATTAGTTTTTCTGCCAGGATTCGCTGATCTTCGTCCAGATTACAGAGGCTGAGAATTTTGTTCTTGATTTTTATGCTCTGAACTGTTGTGACCGGTTTTGCACCCTTTTTTTCCGTTGTGGTCGATATAGCTTCAACAGGTACGCATTTTCCCACTATCTCCCCCTTTTTCACCTTTACACTGAATGTCTTTGGATTTAGAATCCTTACAGGGACCATGTTGTTCTTTGGCTCCACTAAGGTCTTCCCCACCATGAAGTCTCTTTTCTTTATTTTCTTTTCTGGCTCCATCAAATAGAATCGGTGGCTACCAGGACCACCTTCCACTTTTGCCCACAAAATTGCTTCTGACGAAGGCTCTAGACTCTGATTGCTGCAGATGACGACATTTGAGACTGAGGTATTGGCGTTTCCGTATATCATTGGTATCTCCATGTTTCCGTATTTCAGGGTTTGTGCCCCCAAGTCGACTACAAGTCCATGTTCTCTCATGAAGTCTGTACCAATGATGCACTCGTCACATATGTCAGCTATCAGAAACGCGTGAGTGAATGTTATTCCGGCCAATTGGATTTTTATGCGAACTTCACCATATACCTTAATCGTTGCTCCTGTAGCTGTTCGCAAGCTGCAACTGCTAGTGTTATGCAGCCAAGACTTCTGCACAAGATTCCTCCTGATGATTGAGGCCGTGGCACCGGTGTCTACTGTTGCCATCAATTTTTCTTTTCCACTGACTACTTCAACTAGAAGGCTTTCGTTGCATCGTTTTGCCAGCGAGACTTGGATGATGGTCCTGGGGCCGTCGACTCCTGCTACCAACTTCTGCCCCGCGAAGTTGGTGCTTAAGCATTTCCCGACTGATGGCTTCGGGAAGGTTGACCGGCTTCTTGATAGCTGTTTCTGCTGGTTTCTTCCTCTATTGGCTTGCCACCACAGTGAGGGCAGTCTTTTCGTCGCACCGGTTCTTTACACTGCCTTTGAAGGTGTCCTATTTAATTGCAATTCCAGCAGCGCATTATCCGTCTATCCCGTCGAGTATCTCGTTCCTCGGCACTAATTCTTGTGCAGGAGCATTCGATAGATGTTACTTCCCTGACGAAATGTGTTCCCCTGGAAGCCTGATTGGCTGCTTCCATCGCCAGAGCGAAGGCAAGTGCTTCAGCAAGGGTTCTTTTCCCGGCCATCCTTACTGCTGACTGTAGCTTCGAATCTGCAATTCCCCTGATAAATGCATCTTTTGCCATTTCGTCGATAATTTCCTGGCCTGTGGTGGGGTATGACAGATGTGCAAGTCTACTCACGTCTGCTTGGAGCTGCTGCAGTGTTTCTCCTCTTCGCTGCGTTCGGCTTTGCAATTGGACCTTGTAGACCTCCTGCATGTGGCTATCCTCAAACCGTTTCTCTATAGCCTGTACTAAAGTCACATAATCTTTATGCTTTTCGATGTCTACTGTTTGCAACAATTCTGCTGCAGTACCGTGCAAGGCCATTGTTAGGGCAAAGCACTTTTCCTCATTGTCCCAGTCGTTCGCACAGGCAGCCATTTCAAACTGCTTCTTATAAGTAGACCATGAGGTCTGGCCATCGAATGAGGGAGGCTTCAAATCTTTTCTCCTTGGACCGCTTAAAGAACATTCTCGCAGTTTCTGTTTTCGCACTGTGTCGAGCTCTTTTGCCAGTTGCTGAACTTTGCTGTCCATTTCTTCGAATCTTTCGCTAACATTCTTCTCTATTGTATCAAATTTGTCATTTTCTGTTGAAGACCGTCCAAATTTTTCTTCTGTTCGTCCATTTTTTGTTCGAGACTGTTCTTCTGTTCGTCCATTTTTAACAAGAGGAGTTGCATCATCGCAGACATGTCACTGCCGGTACTTGTCTGTTCATCCTCGTCAACATCAAAGGAATATGCATCAGGATCATGACCCTCGTTGTTCAAAGCCTCCTGAAGTCTGAGCACCAGGTCACTTTTTCCTCCACTGGCGCTGAGGCTTCTCTTGTTCAACTCGGATTTGAGTTGGACGAGGGTCAACTGCAATAGTTTTCGACCCATTCTAGCTTTTTCAAATAGTCAGAAAAAACTTTTTTTTTACACACAATAAGTCCTATCCCACTTCTGACACCAATGTAAAATGTTTGTGTGGGTACAAATAATAGAACTTATTCTTTTCAATACAAATCCCTTTATTCAGTACAGTTACAATTCACTATTTAATTCTTTCATTCAGTACAATCCAATTTCTCAACCACTTATACTTTTCTTATCTTTTACTTAAACCACTTAATCACTTCTCCTAATTAACACTTCAAATTACACTTTAGAACTGATTGGGGATGCTGGTATTTATACTCGAATGACATACTTCGAGAACAATCCTCGCCATCCAGGGTCCCATACAATTTCCAATTTGCTAGAAAATTCGATTCCACTCTCCAGTCGAGACTTTGTTATTCGGCATTGATTTTCGATGGGTTGGGTTTTACGCCTTCGGGGGTGATGATATGTCCTAGGAAGGCTATTTCCTTTTTGAGGAACTCACATTTGTCCAACTGAATCTTGAAGTTAGCTTTTTTTAGATTTTTGAATACCAGTTCTATAGGTTCCGCCATCAAACGTTTTTTTTTTTCAACTTGTGCTTATTTCGTGAATGGTAACACATAGCTCATGTCTGATTTGATAGATAATTAGTTTTATCCTTCCGCTGAACGAATATGGTTGTGTATACGCTTCAACAACGCTGGGAAATATTGTCTGCGATCGACTTAGAGAAGATGCCGATTTTGCCAAAAAAAAATCATCTTTTCAGATGAAGCTCATTTTGATCTTGGCGGGTATGTAAACAAGCAAAATTGTCGCATTTGGGGCACAGAAAACCTGCACGCATACATTGAAAAGCCGATACACCCAAAACGAGTCACTGTTTGGTGCGGATTTTGGTCCAGAGGCATAATTGGGCCAATTTTCTTTTTTTGCCCGTTACAGTCAATGGCGATCGTTATCGGGCCATGTTGAACGAATTTTTGTTCACAAAAATTGAAGAGGAGGATACTGGCAACATTTGGTTTCAACAGGACGGCGCTACGTGCCATAAAGCCGAAGCTACACTCGATGTTTTGCGCCCTGTTTTTGAAAATCGCATTATCAGCCGCAGAGCTGATGTCGTTTGGCCACCTCGGAGCTGCGATTTGGCACCGTTGGACTATTATTTGTGGGGTGCCGTAAAAGATAAGTGTTACGTCGACACGCCAGAGACAATTGACGCTTTAAAGGATAATATTCGTGAACCCACTGGTGAAATACAGCTGCACACAATCGATAATGTGCTTAAAAATTGGACCGATCGTGTAGGCTACTGCTTGGCCAGCCGAGGCAGCCATTTGAATGAAATTATTTTCCATTATTAACCGGAAGGATTGTACTTTCAAATAAAAAAAGAAATTTGAGAAAATATTATTTTTATAGCATTTTCAAAAAAAAAAATTTTTTGTCCACTACCCTTTGAAAAGTTAAAGGGGCATTTTTAAGACCAATTGGCATTCTTACGAATTCGTAATGGCCTCCTTTAACTGTGTACGCCGTTTTTTCTATGTGTTTTGGGTTCATTTCTGTTTGGTGAAATCCGCATGCTAGACCAAGCGTTGTAAAATATAGACATTTGCTTAGTTTATCCAGTATTTCTGAAATATTCGGAATTGGATATCTATCGGATATTGTTTTATCATTGATCTTCCGATAGTCAATGACCAATCTCCATTTTCTACGTCCGCTGGCATCTTGTTTTTTCGGGACAATCCAAACTGGAGAGCTTCATGGAGAGTAACTATGTCTGATGATTCTTTGATTTAACATGTTAGTGATTTGGTTTTTTAATTCTTCCTTATGAATAAACGAATACCTGTAGGATTTGGTATAGATTGGTACTTCGTCGATGGTTTTTATGTCATGTTTGATCTCATTCGTAAAGGAAAGTGGTTCGCCCTCTCTATAGAGTATTTCACTGTAGTTTTTATATAGTTGTTTGCGTTCTTCTGCGTTCAGATGGTTTGTTCTGATTAAGTCATTTACGTACGTGTTGGTAGGTTCATGGTCCTCTGTTTCGCTGTTGAAGTTATTTATCTTGATGAAATTAATGGGATCATACGCTTCACCATTTAGGGGTTGTTCAATGATAATCTTTTGGTCGTTTTCAGGTTTACTAGTTCAAGTGAGCTGTACCAGCTCTCGGCGTTGTATAGGCCTTGACTTACGTACAGATGTGGGTTTCGCTAATATTTTAGATTTGGAAGGTATTACGAGTTGGTCTGAAATGTAGTTGGGTTTGAGATGAATTTCGTTAGTAGAGTTTGTTGTAATAAGGGTTTTGTTCTCGAGATCAAGTTTAGCGTTAAGCGATAATAGTGCGTCAATACCTAGTAATCCGTCAAAGTAATGGTGGAATTTGAATTCTGAAAAAATGGGGATAATCGATTCTTTGTTCAACTGGTACTTTTTGAATACTGTGGTAATGGTACTTGTTTCACAGATAATCTGCCTACCTTGTGGTATAAATTCGGGGTTTATGAATGATGTCGAAGCCCCATTTTCTAGAAGAAATCGCAGGGGTCGCCCGAAGGGTGACGAAATATTTATATATGGCAAGATTGCCGGATGTTTCTTTCGATCTATGTATGCTGTGGCTTGTTTGGAAAAATTTTCCTCATTCACGATATCAGTTGGGTCATTCTTGAAAAAAACTGTCCAACTGTTGATAATTATTATTTTCTAAATTGTGCATTTCTTGAAAATTGAAGTTTTCCCTTCTAGTGTTTCTGGTTTGCTGACTAGAGCTTGCTTTGATTTGTGGGTGATGCCTTGTCAGGTTTGGATCAGGATGAGTCTGCTCTGTTGGCCCTTGGTATCTTGGGTTCCTATTCTGTGTGTTTGTTTGTTTGTTCCAGTATGTGGATTTATTGGGTAGAATTTCTGGAATGAGCTCTGTCTTGTGGGAAATTGTAGGGTTTATTATGATGAGGTCTGTAATGGTTTGGGTTTTGAGTATACTTTTGGTACGAAATATTTTGTTATTTGATGCACTGAGTCAGTGCTATGGCCAAAGAGTCTGGCTGCATAGCTCTGACTTTGGATCCTAGAGGCTCATTGAGTCCGCTAAGAAATGAGCTGAGAATTTTCGTGGATCAGCACATTGTTGCAAAGAGCAGATTGTAATTCTATTATTTGCCCGTAAAAAGATTCAACTGTTTTATTTAGCTGTTTTATTCGGTGGAGATCTCTTATCAGGGATGTTTCCGTACGTTTGTCAAAATAATGTAGGATGAGATTCTTTTTAATATCACCCCAGTTGAGAGGGGTTCCATACTTATTGAGAATCTCGTTGGCTTTACCCTCAACTTTATTGCGTATGGCTTTCAACAAAATCTTCACGTAAGAGGTGTTATCGGTTCCTTTAATGTAGAGGAGGATTTCCTCCACATTATTGAGGAACTCATATAAAAGTCTTTGGTTGCCGTCAAATTTCGGGAGATCCTTGATGGCATCCGGAATTCTGCTCTAATTGATTATTGTTCATTGTTTCAGAATTGGAGAAATTTGGGGATGACGTAGAGGTTTCAATGGAAAAAATCTAACCAGTTTTTAATTGCCTGTTTTTACTTCGAACTTTAAGTTCTGAACTATTTGTATGAATAAAATGTATTATAAAACCGAAGTCAATTCTTGGGATCGTATGCGTTGTATTGTGTGTACAGCCGACGAACAGACATGCGCCGCGCCGTGCAGATGTGTCTGTGGTTTCTGTTTTCAACCCTTATCTTCATACATAAAACAACCACAGTTCACGGAGCTGTGCGGAGCGCTCGCTGGCTGTGTAGTTGCTTTACCTCATTCGCCGTCAACTCTCGACCGATTTGGATGTTTATTTATGTGACTGAACAATTTTTCTTAGTAATTGTCAGCGGTACTTTTTCAGTGATATAATATTTTGCAGTTTATTTTTCGATAGCAATGGGTGACAAGATATTATCTGGAGTTTCTTGTTCTGTTTGTAGGAAAACTAAAAGGAATTACCCTGACTTAACAATTTTTAAATGTCCTTCTAGGGAAAAAAATGAAATTTTAAATAATTTGTGGATGAAGGCATGTGGTTCTAAAAATGAAGGCAAATACTTTGTTTGCGGGGATCATTATTGTCCCGAGTTTGTAGGAAAAAAATACCTTAAGGCGGATGCTGTTCCTTCCTTAAATTTAAATTCTGATTTGTATTCAAACTTGAATTTAGAAGATCTGAAGTCTCCTTTAACTAAACGAAGAAGAAAGTCGAGCAGTTGCAGCATTTCGTGTGCAAGGTGCGATCAGTTATTGGAAAGATGTGCAAAAGAGGAGAAAAAAAATGCAACTTTAAAAAAATATTGTTTTACAAACTACAAAAAAATAAAACATTATAAAAAAACAGAGCGCATACTGCCATACAAATTTTTAATAAAAATAAAATATCTACGAGGTCTCAAATCGAAAGGCTCAATATTTCAGACCATTCAAAAACATTTTGTAAAATGCTTCTGAAAGAATCAAAGACTACAAAATACAACTGCCACGAAAAAGAATTTTCCCAAAATATTTATTATACAGAGGGTGTTCAAAATTTTAGGAACACTGCAAAAATTGGATTAAAAATATGAAAACAATGCCAGAACGAATTCGTGCCTTAAAAAAAGTTAAGGGAGGTGTGACAAAATATTAAAAGAAAAAAAATGTTTCCTCTATAAATAATGAATAAATGTGATAAATCTTAAAACTATAAAGTTGAATTTTTTATTTCATGCTCCAAAATCAAAATCCACAGCAATAAACCAAAAATATGTGAAAAAAATGCAGTGTTCCTAATATTTTGAACACCCTCTGTAGATCACAAAGCGCCTATAAATTTTTGAGAGATAGACTTGGTTTTAAACTTCCTCACATTTCCTCTTTCTGTAGATGGGCTCCTGTAAAATGATTACAACTAGGATATGAAAACAATGCTCATTCGTATTGTAAAATATTTGTGTGGGTACAAATGATAGAACTTATTCTTTTCAATACAAATCCCTTTATTCAGTACAGTTACAATTCACTATTTAATTGTTTCTCTCAATACAATCCAATTTCTCAACCGCTTATACTTTTCTTATCTTTTACTTAAACCACTTAATCACTTCTCCTAATTAACACTTCAAATTATACTTTAGAACTGATTTGCGTATTTATACTCGAACGACATACTTCGAGAACAATCCTCGCCATCCAGCGTCCCATACAATTTCCAATTTGCTAGAAAATTCGATTCCACTTCCAGTCGAGACTTTGTTATTCCAGTATCGACATTTTCTGCTAGATGTCGCTGCTCACATTTAAGTGGTTATCACAATATGTAAATAAAAGTAACCCCAGTGTTGCTGAATTTAGCTCATTGATAGCCAAAGTTATATCGATTAAATTTCTACTTAAATCGAAATGTTCTAATTGCGAGGAAGACGATTCGGAATACTTGCAGGTGGATTGGAACGCCGTTTTGTAGAATGATACAGAGGAGCAAACAGTACATAATGAGAACATTCTTCAGAATGAAAACTGTTTTGAAAATAACATGAATACTAATAATATAATTAACCCATTAGATGAAAACACAGTATCAGTTAAAGTACCGCAAGTCAACGACCTTGCTATTAGATATACTTAGCCTACCTAAGCTGCTTAACCTAACTTAACTATAATCTTGGTGGTGAGCACTCGTAGCCTCTCGCCCAGGGTGGTCACCATTTCAATTGCGATTTCGGCGCCCGTCATTCGTCAACATCGTGCACACGCACCACCAAGATTTAATCAATGCGATAAACCAACGAACGCGGCCTTTCCACGAGATCCCCCTAACTATCCCTAATCTAAATTACAACTAAGAGGAATATGCTACCTTAGTAACGTACAGACCTAGGAGAGCGAGCCAACCCTTTCTAGTTATTGAAGCCACCAGAATACGGTGTACTGTTTCTCGGCATCGATCCGATCCCTGTCCGCAATCGCGGAACTAAAACGGAGGAGCTCCTGAGCATTGGCAACATACCCGTCGTAGGTGAGCCGCTTGTCCCTCGCACCGCGGTGGCGGTGGTATATTGCCGGGATACCATCCCTACTTTGTATTAACCCTTTAGCATCAATATGGAGAAAAGCCTCTGGCGGGATAAAGCCCGATAGAAGTGAGCTCTCGTCGTACATTTCATTGGGGTAATAAGCCCCAAAGATCAGGCCATTTTCATTGGTCATTGCCCTTGCAACGTGTCTTCGAATCACCTTAATCAGGAAATTGTCAATCCTATTCAGATTAGCCCCTTCGTAAAGGACTTTGTTGGGATAATATTTTTTGTACTCTGATTCTGGCGTTCTGTACAAGCCAAGACAAGTCCTAAGACACTGCCTTTCAAAAACCCGAATCCTTTCCATCTGATACGGCGCTACATTGAACCACACGGGACAACCATACGCGATGAATGGCCTGATTAGGGCCACATAGCATATGACTTTAACCCTGGAGACAAGTTGACTGCTGTGAAACAGCCTTCTTGTCAGGGCTTGTAAGGGCTGGCTCCAGCAAGACAAGCATCTATATGTTCGTCAAAATACAAATACTTATCGAGCCAAATACCAAGGTATCTCACTACATTTCTCACCGCTAATGGCAGTCCGTGCTGTCCGATGATGGCCAAATTTCACCAGTTATGTCTGGTATCCCTAGAAGCCCATCTCAATGGAGTCCTGAACAAGATTGTTTCCGACTTTTGAAAATTGATTTTCAATTTCCAATCATCGCAATACGCCTTAATATGATCGAAATCACGCTGCAGAAGAGTATTGATGACTTTTTGGACCTGATCTGTACGCCACTAAATCGTCTGTGTACGCTATGGCATGATTGAGGGAACTTACTAGATCACTTGTGTAAATGTTAATCAGTATCGGAGAAATCACAGCCCCCTGTTGTAAGCCGTTTTTAATGTCAAAGATCTTGCTCGAAATAACATTGTTACATTTAACAACGACCTTCTTTCCCATAAGCATGTCGTAAATCATATATAGCAGAGGTTTCGACATACCCATTCTCGTCAACTTATAGAAAGGCCCCTCTAACCATACAGTGTCGTAGGCCTTCTTAAAGTCAACGAGGCAGGCACCCGTACACTGGGTCTTGCATTTATTCCATTGTATGTCGGAGACCAACTTTGACGCAGCATGAATAGTGTCATGCCTCGCCCTAAAACCAAATTATTTTCCTCAACCCACCTTAACAGCGCTCTATTAACCACTTTCTCGAATACCTTGCTAATATTCGGAAGCAAACTAATTAACCGGAGATTTGCAGGGTTAGTTCTAACTTTATCCCTTTTCGGGATTGGATGTACCACTGCTGTTTTCCAATGCGTCGGATAATATGCATTATTCAGCGCATTGTTAAACAGCGTAGTAAATATATCCACTGCTTCCAAGGGCAGGTGTCTTAATACGACGTTTGGAATACCGTCTACTCCCGATGTCTTTTTATTTTTCAGAGACTCGAGATGCATAGGAGTTCATCTTTTCGCACGAACAAATGCGAGGAAGCTCGTTCATTGGCGATGACAACGTTTGCATCGTTTTCTTCACTGAATACGGTGAAACCGTGATTCTCGGATCGCCAATTTTGAAGTTCATTGCGCAGATAATAGTGATTTACGTAGGCCCTGTTGTCAATGTCGTGATTACGGTGAACCGGATTGTTCACCGTATACACGGCCTCGAAAAAGGCTCCCAACAAATCTACTTTCTCCTGTGGGTCTTCGACCACGAAGAGAACGTCGCCTGAGTCGGCACTCTCTGCACTTATGCCTAGGGTCAGTAGTATCTGTCTGTTTTCTGTCCTTTGTGGAATTCGGACATACTGAATGTCATTGTGATCTTTCCTCTTGAACAATTTATTTATCTGTGGAAACATATTCGGACTACTAGATTTTATAGCCCGAATCTTATTGCCCCAGTACAGACTTACAGTAATTTTCTTTAATTAATTGTTTTAGGTTTTTGATCAGTGACTTTAGTGTTCTTATTTCCGGGTTGTTTCTGTCAGTAAACTGTCTGTACAACTGCTTAAGCCTCGAGAGCAGTCTACTTTTGTGTGCGCATAATGCGTTGATAGTTGGAGTTCTGTATTTTTCCATCTGGCTTTCGTTAGAGTATTCTATCCGAGGGATAGTCTGCTCCATAGTTCGTTTGATATCGTCTTGCATTATCAGTAAACTACGGTCGATTTCTTCATTTGTCAAGTTTCTGTTAGTGGGGTGATCAATTCCATTCAAACGTAAATTACGCTTTGAGATTCTGGAGAAGCACGGCCACCGTACCTTACGGTAGTCGTATGGGTACACTTGATCGTACTGCTCCAGTTGGGTTTGCTCGATTGGGATCCGTATTGTGGTGGCAAGTCCGTAGTGATCACTATCGTACTCGAACGCACGCAAACAGTTCCTTGTGTTTCGATCCACGTTAGTCAGTTCTAGTCTACTGTCTATTAATGCCAAGCCCAGGAAAGAACCGGCTGATGGGAAGGATGGGATATTCGTCGCGTACAGTTCAAGTCTGTACTAAATCATATTTTGACACCACCAGTAGTATAACTGGTTGCCTCTGGTGTTTGGCGGAATATTTCCCCATGCCGCATGCCTAGCATTAAAATCTCCGGCCAAAAAATAATTTTCCTCCGATTGGAGCTGAAGGCAACGAAAAAGTAATTCGAGCTCAGTTATAAATTCAATGGGATTAGGCGCTTCGGGTGCATAAAGCGACACCACATACACTCGCCTTCGACTATGAAGAGGAATGCATACGATGCATGCTTCCAACACCCGGAACCTCATTAAATCCCCGCTATATATGACCCTATGGCGCATGCCTTTGCGTAATAAGATACCAACCCCACCCCCTTGTGAGGAGTGTCGACAGTCACCTCTATAAATATTGTAGCCACTGTAGCCAATTTTGTGATTCTGTTAAGCTTAGTTTCGCTTACCAAAAGCATATCTGGGCATTCACTTAACAACAGATTTTGTAGGTTGGCCCTTCTTTCGATCCTGATTAGTGAGTTAACGTTTAACGCAAGGATCTTCAGATTAACCCCATTCAACGTAGCAGACATTATATCGGCGTGCCAGACTTGTCAAACAGGGTCGAATAGATGACCCGAGCCGCTTGTTCATTTAATTGTTTCTGAAAATGATCGATTTTTCGTGCAAGGACAGAAGGATCGCTTTCAAATCCAGATCCGCTTCCGGCGCTTTTTCGGCTACCTTTGGCGTATTTTTTGCTGTCATTGTGGCCTTACCCGATCCAGATACCATTTGGGCAAAGCATACATTGGGTGACACAAAATTAGAGAAAGCACGACTTTTTTGACGCTTCTCTTCTTCGATCAACTGTTTTCGAGCCTGAACTTTCTTTTTCAGCTCTTGGAACCTAGAACAACCCCAGAAACTAGCAGAATGCCCCGAGTTCCTGCAGAGTACGCAAAAGAGTTGACCCCTATCCACTACTCTATCGTTACCTAAAGGACATTCTCCATATTTGTGGTCCTTGTCGCACTTAACGCACCTAAATTGCATGTTGCAATTAGCCGCGGCGTGCCCGAACCTCTGGCACCGCATACATTGCAGTACACGGTCTGATCTCTTTAATTTTTCCCAACTTACAGCATGATAATACAGGAATTTGATTTTTCGCAGACTATCGATTTTGCTGTTGGGCGTTAACTGTACTAAGAAGAATGGTAATTTACGGTTACCATCCCTTGCCGCGGCCGTGGTAAACGGCTTGACCCCCACGAACTCCAACCTTTTAAGCTCTCCTTCGAGCTCCTCCCTCTTTATTGAAGTTTTTCACCTTAGGCGTATATGTATAATATTCCGTATCTGCTTTTCCTAGAGCGGTACGTACATTCCTGTATTCCTCCATGCTACTACACATAATAATGTGGTTATTCGCGCTTAATTTTTTGACATAAATATTCTTAGTTGCTAGCTTACATAACTTAATATTATCATTGATTTCTAAGTTACTTACATTAATGGGAGGCACCCTTTCCCTCCCCTTGTTGTCATTCTGTTGTTTTTGTTGTTGTTGTTGCTGCTGCAATGTTTGCTGTTGTACTCCTATTTGCAATTTCTGCGGTGTACGTTGCTGTTGTTTTTGCGGTTGCTTGTTCTGTTGTAGTTGCTGTTCTTGTTGTTATTTTTGCTGCTGTTGTTGCCTCTGGTTTAGTACTTTTTTCAGATTTTGCTGTATCGGCAAGTCTTTCATAATTTGCTGTTGTTTTTGTTGTTGTTGCTTTTGCTGCCGCAACTTCTCTCTTTTCTCAAGGAGCTCTTTTATAAGCTTGTCGAGCTTTGCCTCATCATCCTCTTCCTCTTCTGCTGAGGTATCAGTGTCAGACAACTCTTTAAATGAGTTCCCCTCTCCGTAGCGGCACTCAACCCCTTCAGACTCATAAGAGTACTCCTTTTCCGCCGATTTAATGTCTTCATCTTATCTGATTTTTTTCTTTGAGGACAATTTCGATGACGTTTTATTTTTTCTCCGCCTCTTTTCTACTTTCATGTTATCAGCTGATTTCTGCGTTGATGCTGTTGCCTTAGTTGTTGTTGTTTGCTGCATATCACATGCTCTTGTAGTCATTCGATTTGACACCGGTTCTACCTGCGGGACCTCCGGGTGCCCGGTATCCATTGCTAATCGGCACTACTACCACTTTTTATTTTTTTTAGTTTTAGCACTAAGAAATGAAAAAAAGTGAATTTCCTACTGTGGGCCTCGAACCCAGATCCTCCACGTCTCGAGTCAACCTCTGTTCCACTGAGCCACAATGTTACTTATAAATAACTTGCTTATTAACCACTTAATTGTTTTTTCACTTTGTTGTGCACTATGAAAAGCCGACCGTTCTCTATGCGAGATGTGAAACGACTGATAGATCCATGCTTTCGTGATTGCGTCACTAACTTTAAAAAAGTGAATATACTTGGATACTAACTGTTGGGTTTTACCCCCTTATTCACCGTCGACGAACCATCATCGTTCATCCGTATCATCTGACCACAATCATCATAGTTCATCCACATCGTCAGACCACAATCATCATCGCTTATCCACATCAGCTGACCTCAACCACCATCAGTATTATCATCGACAATGCTAATAATCGGCATTATCATTTCTATTGGGTGCATGTAAGTGACTATTGTATGTGGCATAACTATATAACAAGTAATAAATAATAAATAAAGGGAATATTTTCACAAAACTTTGAACTACGAGGTGTTCAACATATGCGTTCAACATATTCTCGGTATCGGGGTGAAGCTGTGGTTGTATATATAAATTGACTTATTTATCAAGTAATACTATTATTTTAGTGGATTCATGTAAAATTTCATATAAATGTGATTATTAATTCGCGTTTTATCTCTAGTTAAACAGAATCATAATGGCAACTGAGACGATGATAGTGAATATTGAGCATCGCGCTGTAATTACATTTCTCACTAAGCAAGGAAAAAGTCAACAAACTATTCATGAAGAGATGGTGGCTGTTTAGACGCAGCATGAATGATATCATGCCCCGCCTTGAAACCGAATTGATTATCCGGAACTATATGTTTCTCCTCAACCCACTTAGTCAGGACTCTATTGATCACCTTCTCGAATACCTTACTGATGTTTGGAAGGAGACTGATCGACCGGAGATTCGCCGGATTGGAAGTATCTTTATCCCTTTTGGGGATGGGATGTACCACCGCAGTTTTCCAATGCGCTGGATAATGTGCGTTATTCATTGCATTATTAAACAGGGTGGTATAAATGTCCACCGCTTCTAGTGGGAGATGTCGAAGCACAATGTTCGGTATTTCATCGGTTCCCACTGACTTCTTACTTCTAAGCGATTCGAAGATCGTTTGGAGCTCTGCCTTCGAAATGAACGGTGGTAGTACCATTTCATTGGTGATGACATTATTTGCCATATTCTCGTCACTGAACTGGGTGAAACCCGAGCTCTCGAATCGCCAATTCATTATTTCATTTCGAAGGTAGAAATTGTGCACAAGGATTCGATTTTCCAGGTCGTGGTTCAGGGCAATGATGTCATTCGCCTTATATACTTCCTAGAAAGTCCCTCCTATAGCCTATACCTTCTCCTCCGGATCCTCGATCACAAAGAAGTTGTCATAATCAACAGCCTCATTTGGATCGATGCCTGTTGCTATAAGTATGTTCTCGTTGTCCGTCGTTCGGGCGATTTTAAGACACGAAAGGTCGTTGTGATCTTTCCTCCGAAATATTTTATTTATTTGCGGGAACATATTCGGGTTGCTGGTATTTACAGCCCGAATGTTGTTGTTCCAATACAAACCTACAGATGCTCTGTAATTTTCTTTTATTAATACTTGGAGGTTTTTGATCGACGACTTTAGCGTCATAATCTCCGGGTTATGTCTGTCAGTAAACTGTCTGTACAAGGTTTTTAGCCTTGACAGCAGTATACTTTTACTTTTACGTATGTCGGTGCAGTGCGTCAATGGTTGCGTTGCGGAATAAGTCTTCGTTGTCAGTGTATTGATACCGAGGTATCGTTTTGTCCATTGTTCGTTTAATTGTCTTGTCCATTAGTTTTAGATACCTGTCAATCTCCTCGTTTGACAGATTTCTATTGGACGGTGGGTAGAGTGAATTCGAGGAGAGTGCTCTTGTCAGTGTTCTGGAGAAGTGTGTCCAACGCACCCTACTATAGGTTTAGGCATGCCTTTGAACAAACTCGTCCAATTCCGCAGCTTCGTTCGGAACGGTTATTTCGGTACTAAGTCAGCAATGGTCACTGTCATACACAAAAGTGCGTAGACAGTTTATGGTTTGTGCATGTCAGGTGTATTCGTGTGTCGAACAGCAGGAGATCCAAATAGGACCCGTTTTAGGAAACGACGGACTATCCGTCGCCTTAAGGCCGAGTCGATACATTATACTGTGCTGACCCCACCAATTGAATAGTAGGTTCCCTCTAGTATTTGGAGTATTATTTCCTCAATCACTATGTTTGGCGTTGAAATCTCCGCCGATAATAACGTAGTTCTCCTCCAATTCCAGTCGTAGGAATCGAAAAAGTGTCTCGAGCTCTGAGATGAATAAAGTGGATTGAGTAGCCTTAGGTGCATAAACAGACACCATGTATAACCGCTTTCCACTACGGAGAGGGATATACACGATGCATGCTTCCAGCACCTGGAATCTACGTACTAGACGACTGTATATTCTTTCGAAACGCAGTCCTTTTCTTACAAAGATCGCAACGCCACCTCCCTGAATGGAGTTGGGTCGGTTTCTACGTACTTTTTGTATCTTCTGTGCCTCATTTTGTGTCTTTTGGTAAGCTTAGTTTCGCTAACCAAAAGCACATCAGGGGCTTGGTCTTTAAGCAACTTAAATAGTGCGGCTCGTCGTTCGAACCTAATCAGTGAATTAACATTCACTGCAAGGACCTTCAGGGTTTGCTCCGCCATGTACGTACCCATTACGACTGGAGGTGCATTAGGCCCGGCAGCAGCGCGTATATTTGATCTACCCGCTTAGCCTGTTACTGTATTTGACGCTGCAGCTGAGCCATCTGCCCCTGAATAGAGAGCAAGATAGCCAGCATGTCATGTACAGGTTCCGGTGCTCTAGGCGCTGGGGCCTGAGAAGCTACCTTTGGTTGTTGTACCGTATTTCCCCTACCTGCCGCCATTTGGGCGTAGGTAACATGGGGAGTAACGGCTGGTGTTTGTGTCTGCACGAGTGGACGTTTAATTTCCACTTTCTGCTACCGAGCCAGATTTACTCTTTTGATGTATTGGAATTTGGGACAACCCCGATAATTTGCGGTGTGTCCCGTGTTCCTACATAACGCGCAAGAGAGTTGACTTTTTTCTGACGCTCCGTCCTTGCCTAGAGCGCATTCCTCGGACTTGTGGTTCTTTCCGCACTTCACGCATCGAGGCTGCATTTCGCAGTTCGACGCGGCGTGCCCGAACCTTTGTCAGCGAACACATTGTAAAATGTTTTCGCTCCTCTTTAATTTTTCCCAGTGTACAACCTGGTAGTCTAGGACTTTGATGCTCCTTAGACCATCAAGTTTGCTGGTGGGACTTAGTTGAACCAGGAAGAACGGTAGTTTCCGCTTCTCCCTTTTGGCTCTAGCCGTGACGAATGGCTTAACCCCTACGAATTTGAGCTCTTCGCACTCCTTCTCTTTCAGCAGTGCAAGGAGCTCCTCCGGATCAGTCGACGGTTCTAATCCCCTCAGCAGCATTGTCTGCAGCTTCTCACCTTTCGGCGTGAAGGAGAAGAACTCCGTCGTCGAATCCCTTAACAGGTTTTTAATTTTGTGGTAGCGCTCCACTGTGTTACAGTGGATCGCGTGCCTATCTTGACTTAGTCTTTTAATAAAAAAATTGTTGCCAATGGCCGACTTACATAATTCTATGGTGTCCTTCAGCTTCAATAAGTGTTAATTGGAGGCACTTTCTGCTTAGTGGGTTTCTGCTGCTGTTGTTTATGTAGCTGCTGTTGTTGTTGTTGTTGTTGTTGCTGCTGCTTTTTGTACCCTCGATGCGAGGGTAAAGGTTATCTGCTACATGGCCCTTACATATTTTTTTTATTTAGAATTAGGGTAGTTTTAAGAAAAAATAAAAAATAAAAATCACAAAAAAAAAATATTAGAACAGAGGTGGGTAACACCCTCTAAAATATGGTATAGGATTAGATAGTTTAAGTAGGATTGAGTAGGTTAAGATATAGTTGTAAATAGTTTGTACGTTTAGTTTTAAGTTTTATATTATAACAAAAAGTCCATATACTAAGTTTTTCTACTTAAAGTTTATTTTCTTAGTTTTAGTTTTAATAAATGTAAAACGAAAATAAAAATAGTCTGTAAGAAACGTCGAAAGACATAGATTAAGTATTATGTTTAACTTAGAGTGCCCGCATGGGGCCAGTAAGATAGAATAAGACTATTTGTAAGTTATTTAAGCATTTTTTGTCTAGCTTGTAAGTGTAAATGAATTCCTTAAATAAAAATGCATATAAAATGAAAAAAAAAATGAAGTGTGTTGGCTTCCGAATCGGAAGGTTCGGTGTTCGAATCCCAGCCTCGTCCGAAAGACATTCTTTTTTTCAGGCAACTTAATTCACGTAAGACGAATGGTTGCCTCTAATACAATAACAAGTCCAATTACACTAATAATTTAGTCTCCCCATTAAATGTTGGATACCATACCACCCATGGAGCGAAATAACCACTGAGCCCAAAAATCTTTCTTTCTCTCTCTGTCCCATTTTCCTAAAAACTTAACACGTGCTCAGGCATTTTAAGTGTATTAATACCCACTTGAGTGTTAAGTTCTTTAAAAAAAAAAAACTATAATAAAATTGCACAAAAATATTAACCTAGGACAGGCCAGTGATGAGTTCGGAATAATAACAAATTTTAAGGATAAATGTTTACTCCTTTGCATAATTAAAACTGTTAGTACATTTTGATTTGATCAAATTAATATAAATCCGATGCTTTATTTTCTACAGGGTCCTAATGAAGTACGATGTTCGCATTTATTAGTTAAACATAACAAAAGTCGTAGACCTAGCTCATGGCGTGAGGAAAATATCACACGTACTAAAGAAGAAGCACGTAACATTATTGAGGAATATAAAAAGCAGGTATTTACGAAAATTTTTATTATCCTACTGTTTTAAAACATTTTTTTTACAAGATTGAGTCTGGAGAAGCAACTTTGCACGAATTAGCTGAAAAGTATTCTGATTGTAGTTCGGCTAAGCGTGGTGGGGACCTTGGAATGTTCGGAAAAGGTTGGTTATCTAAAAAATGCGAGTAGAGAATAACAAAAAACAAAAATACGAATAATATAATATATTTTTTAGGACAAATGCAGAAACCATTCGAAGAAGCTTCCTTTAGTCTAAAAGTGGGAAAGATGTCCAAAGTTATTGAAACGGACTCTGGTTTACATTTAATAATTCGAACGCAGTAATTTGTCATTTGGTTGTGTGTACTTCCAAAAAAATTAAATTAAAACATATTTCAACTCAATTTCAATAAAACTAAAACTTAAGTGCTAGTTTCTAGTTTTTTTAACAAAAGTTTTGCTCCGATAGTAGTTTGCTTCCTTAGATTTGATTTGTGCGCTTTCAAAAAATCGATCAGTTTTGGAATGGTTTTTTCTTCATTATTTTCAATAATATTGAGCAGGATAAAACAACCACGGTTAACTGTTAACCAATATGTCATCTATAATTGAATTGAAAAAAATATAAAAACAAAAAATATTTTGCTATTCAATGTTATTCACTCAAATAAAATATAAAAAAAAAACCTTACAGTTTGATCTGTAACAAGATTTGACAACATTGACCCAAATGTCTGCTGCATCTGATTCTTTCTTTCGGCATCAGACTTAATTATCTTTTTTAACGCAATATGCAAGCCAGGATCCTCTATTCCAGCCACAACTTTACACTAAAATTAAGTTCTTTTTTAAATACGACTTTTTTCTCCTTTATATAACTTACACTCTTTGTTTTTCCAGTTTCTTCAGCTTCGGCTATTTCTTCAGGTAATGACACACACCAGTCATGTTTGCACACAAGTGGTAAAAGCCCTCGTACTGCACTTTCAAAACAAGTGGAACCTACTAAACATTGAAATCTTATTATTTATGAAGAACAAATGTTAACAAAACTTATTAAATTTATATGTTTATTATTCAGTCATAAGGCACTTTAAAAAAATAATTACAAAACAAATTAGGTAGTCTTAATTTCTTTTGGTAGAGATTAAGGCTGAAAACACATCGGATCAGACAAGACGTTTTTTGTTGACTATGAACCAGCCTAAGTACATAATAATAATATCCTCAGTTATGTCGCCCGATCATTTTAATTTGTATGTACATAGTTTATTCAAAGTATAGTGGGTGATTGATAATTCAAACTAATTGTTTAGCCAAAAACTGCATTACCAATAATGTTGCTTCTGGCCCTCTGTGTGGAATAAACTTCGTACAAATCTTTCTTTTGGCAAGACTGTTTCCTCCACTAATATTTGTTCAGATAGCAGATCAGAAGAGAATCCGTTACTTTGAGTCCTCCACATTGATCGAATCTGTCAACGTGCAAAGAAAAGAATATGAACTCAGTCTTGTTCATCAGTTTGCTGCAGTGAGATCAGAAATTGTTTTTTTTTTAATTTTCTAAAATGGCCAGAAACAAGTGTATAATCGAATAAGATTAAGGAAAAAATAATATTGTAAATGATTACAAAAGTGGATCTACACAAAAAAATATGAATTACAAAATCATTGATATGCCGTTTGGCAAAATGTTGTAATATTCACCGAGGGGTAGGCCAAGAATTATAACCCGTCGTGAAGACAAATTAATTATAAGGATGATCAAGAGTAAGCACTTCTTGTCATCTAGAAAAGTAAAACACAAATCAAATACGGAAGCGAGCGCCAGAACGATTAGTCGGATAGCTGTTAATGGTGGTCCCTCATCTTTCAGGGTTGTGAAGAAGGTCATGTACTGGGCACGCTTTTCTGGACATGGAGTTGGTTTAATCCATAAAATATATGGAATTATAGACCGGTTGGTTCATAAGGATATCTAAGATAATATACTGCCACATGCTGAAGAGGAATTGCCAATTGCAGGACAATGATTCAAAACATAATGCAAAAATCGAAAAAAAGTTGTTTCAAGACCAATAAACTGAGGTCATGGAATGGAGAGCGCAGTCCCCCGATTTCAATCCCATAGAAAACTAATGGAAGATTGTAGATCGACGAATTACTCGGGATAGGTGAGAAATAGGGACGAACTTTTCATCCAGGCCTTGGACTATTTCGAACCTCCTAGAGAGTATGCCTAGAAAGATGCTCAGCAGTGATCAAATACAAAGGTTACGCAACAAGATATTAAAATTAAGGTACGAAAATGCTGAAAACAAAATTTTATGAAATTGTTTTAGGTTTGGCCAGCCAAAAATCCATATGGTCACATAGTATTACTTATTTTGTTTTGGTTAAACAGAAATGTATTTTTTTTTATTATTGCCTTTTGGAATAGAATTACTTGTTTTATGAATATACTAGGTGGGGTGAAAAGTAACCTCTTTGACCGCCAGAATGCGCTGCTACTGCAAAAAAGAATATGGAGCATTGAAGTCCGTTCATATTTAGGCAGAAATGCCAAATTTCAGTGCGATACTGTCTTTAGTTTTGTTTTGACAACTGATTGTTGTTGACGTGTTTGGCATCATGTTGAGTATGGACAAAAACGATTTTCGTTCTCTCATAAAACATTATTTTTTAAGAGGCAAAGTTGGATAAATATTATGGGGCTAATGTTCCGTCAGATTACACCGTCAAATATTGATTTCGAGAGTTTTGTGGTGTCCGCAGCGGCAGGCCTTCCGATGCGGTTACAGAGGACAATGTCAAAAAAATACATGAAATGGTGTTGACTGACCGGAAAGTGAAGATGCACGAGCTTAGCAGATACCACAAAGATTAGTACTGAGGGCCCACGCCATATTTTGTGCAATATTCTGCATATGGAAAAGTTATCCTGTCGCTGGGTGCCGCGCAATGCTCACTCCTGACTAAAAACACGAACGCGGGAGCACTTCGAAAGAGTGTTTGGACTTGCTGATGCGGAATCGGGCGGACTTTTGGCGTCGATTGGTAACTGCTGATGAAACTTGGATCCACTATTACACACCAGAGAACAGAATGAGTTCCCGGCAATGGACTGAAGCCGGCACGAGTGCTCCGAAGCGGCCGAGGGAGGCTCGATAGGTCGGAAAGGTTATGGCGTCGGTTTTCTGGGATTGTCATGGCATACTCTTCGTGGACTACCTCGAAAATGGAAAAACCATCAACAGCGAGTATTACTGTGAATTATTTATTAGAGCAATTCAATTGAAGGCCGAAATCGCTGCAAAACGGCCTCACATGAAGCGAAAAAAAGTTCTGTTTTTGCAAGACAATGCGCCGGCGCACAAGAGCATCGCAACCACGGCTAAAATCAATGACTTACGGCTCCAATTGCTGTCGCATCCACCGTATTCGCCCGATTTGGCTCCCTCGGACTCTTATCTCTTCCCAAACCTCAAAAGATGGCTCTTCAATAAATAATTCAGCTCACGCGAGGAAACCATCGACGCCACGGAGGAGTATTTTGCAGACCTTCCGGAAAATTACTTTTCGGACGGGATCAATTAGGAAAATCCCTGCAATAAGTGTATCAAGCTAAAAAGGGACTATATTGAATAACATAAAAAAAACATTTAAACAAATTTTTTTTCATTCCCAAGGAGGTTACTTTTCACCCCACCTAGTATATATAAACTATACTACTATAGTATATATAAACTAGTAATTTAAGCACTTTTACGCTTGAGTACTGTATTTGTGATAAAGTTGCTTTAACTTTGGGGTCAACATTGTACACTTGCGGTCATAAAAACCGCACCACCTAATGAGTTCTCAAAAAATGCCTAATTACATCAGATCGTAAGGGTTTTTCCCATACTAATGTAGGGTATTCCCCATAGCGGAGTTCGGCCTCGTATTCAGTCCAAAAAAAAGTCAGTTTGAATTGAGTTCTGACACGGTGACAAGTACAAAAAAGTGAAATGTCTGGTAAATATCATCAACTGACTCGGGACAAAAAAGTTCAAATATTGACTTTAGTCGAAGAAGGGGAAGGGCTTGGGTTAAAATAGGATGCTGTCATTCAACTATCGTACGACTGATGAAGAAAAAAGAAAATTTGGATCCACTGGAAAGGAAAAAAGGCTCGGGACGAAAACGTAAAACAACCCAGAAGACGGACAATGTATTACAACCAATTAGCATGAAAGATCGCTTTAAAAGTGCTGTCCGTATAAGAGCAGAGCTGAGTGAATTTCATCAAGTTGATCTAAGCGCCGAAACCATACGCCGACGGCTACGGGAGATAGATTTATATGAAAGACGACCAGCGAAAAAACCTCTCCTAACCACAAAAATGAAAAAAAGCTCGCTTGACGTAGGCAAAAAAGTACGAAGAGTGGACGCAGGATGATTGGCGATGTATGAAATGGTCCGATGAAAGTAAATTTAATTTGTTGTGTGCCGACAATTTGCCATACGTAAGACGGTCAGCAGGTGAAAGGTTCAAGGACGAGTGCATAGTCAAAACAGTGAAGTTTCCTCAAAGCCAGATGGTTTCGGGATGTTTTTCTTTTTACGTTTTGGGCCCTTTGTACTTTGTTAATGGTACTATGAACGCTCAAAAGTATGGAGAAGTAGTAAGGGAGTTTTTGGTACCAGCAATTGAACAGCATCATTCGTATACTGACAAGTGCATTTTTCAAGATGATTCTGCACCTTGCCACCGCGCCAAATCCGTATGTAAAGTGTTAGAACTTCTAGATGTCTGCTTTATAAATAATAAACAGACAAGTAACTAGAGTCAATAATTTTCAGCTCAAGACAACGTTTGATGACATCGGAATTACCAGAGTAGACTGGCCAGCTAATTCGCCCGATTTAAACCCAATCGAACACTTGTGGCATGTAATGAAACGTAAGGTGGCGGAACATAAACCAGAGAGTAAAAAAAAGCTAAATGAAGTTCTGGAACATGTATGGAATAATGAAATTTCAAGGGATATTACTGAGCTTCTAGTAAACTCGATGCCTTCTAGAATAAAACGGTTAACCGCCAAAGGAGGAGCAACTCAGTATTGATAATTTTTTGGCAATATCTAAACATCTTATACACTTCTGGTTTTTCTTTCTTTGTTAATATCTTTTTTCAAACATTCAATAAACAGATGGAAATTAGATAGAAATACTTATAAACTACTGCGGAGTACTCAACAAAAATTTAATTTCATTGTAAAAATTATTATCGTAGTTATTAACAATTTTTCAATCATTTTGATATGGTGCGGTTTTTATGACCGCAAGCGTATATATGTATTGGGTTGAAATGTCCGATTTTCGCTTAGTCGGAAATAAGTTCTCGAGTGAACATCTGTGCAAGAACGTTAAATTTAAGTGCTTGACGTATGAGAGTTTTAGGGTTTGTTACAAGTACCGTTATTTGTTTTCTTGGAATTATTTACCACGCTGTCGGCAGTTCGAATTCGGAACCTATTCCTTTTCGAATTTAAAATGGGACATAATGCGTCATTGGCAATAAAAAACATTAATGACGCATTTAAGGATGTAGCGGTAAAAGAACGCACTATACGACGTTGGTTTGGGAAGTTCCGTTCGGAAGATTTCAACCTCGAAAAAGGACCACGTGGAAAGCCGGAAACGTTAGTTGACGACGATGTTTTAAGAGCAACGGCGGACCCAACCAAATCGGTGCGGAAGATTGTACAAAGCATGGGAGTATCCCGAATGACACAATAAGTCGACACCTTTCTCCCATAGGAAAGGTAAAGGAACTCGATAAGTGGGTACCCCATGAACTGAACAAATCCCAAAAACTACAGCGCCCGAAAATCTGCGATAACTTACATTAAGAAACCAAACAACCGATTTTGCACCGGATAGTCACCTGTGATGAAAAGTGGATACTATATGGTAATCGTAAAAGATCGGGGCAGTGGTTGGATGCAGGCGAAAAACCGAAACACACCCCCAACCGGATCTTCACCAAAAAAAAGTTATAGTCACAATTTGGTGGACATCGAAAGGACCAATCCACTTTTCATTTCTTCAACCAGGAGAAAAGATAAACGCTATCAAATATTCTGAGGAAATCGACATATTGTCGACAGTAGGCACGGTCCGATCATTTTCCATGACAACGCCAGACACCATACCTCACAAGTAACGCTGCAAAAACTGTTGCAATTGGGATTTGAAATTATTATTGAGATAGTTTTCTCTTAGATAATCATATATGTACATATATATGTTATGGGTGAATGTTTAAATTCTAAATAATATTTTAAAATAATCAATGACAAATGCCAATCTTCTATTGCTTTGTGTGGTCAAGGTGATTTTGTTATCTTACATTTCCGTCAGGGGTTCTCCTAGTTACTAAATAATTAAAAAAAAAAAACTCTCGTTAAACGTACATTTGTTAATAATGTTTGCTGTCACTAAGCCAATGTGGCCTTCGGAAAACCAAAATTCAGGTGCATCAGATATAGCCTTAGCGATAGGTATTTCGATCTGTTCGAATATCTCCTTTCGTCGAACAATTTTATCTTTTTTCCCATATTTCAAACCTTCTTCCATGTATTTTATGAATTGTGGATGAAAACTATTTGTATCAGCTGGTGAAATAAACCATTCGATAACACGTCGACCCCATTGATTTGACGCAACTGTTTGCAAATCGGCATATATGGTATCAAAGATAGCTTTTTTTGTAGCTTTTGTATCGTCCATTGAATTAATTACAGCTATTAAGAATACATGACCTTGTTCATGAGTACAGATTTTAACTAAATGCTCCTTAACGGCTTTAATTATTGCCTGAAATACAAAAAATATTAATTAGTTAATAAAATTAATTAATTCATTACTCACGCGTCGATTCTTTGATGAAGAATGCCAAAAACAAATGATTGCTGCGCGACATCCTTCTCTTGTCGATAACAGTAGAGGTATTAAGTTGGAGTACATTGTTACAATCTCCTCCATTTTATCTTCTTCACATACCTCCAGATATTCTAAAATAACTGCATGAACGAGTGAGTTATCAACCAATTTTTTGTTTGCGACATGATCGAGATTGGATTTGACTGACCCCATTATAGCAGCTTTCATGTGTGTTGTGTCTTTGTATGTGTCTGACAATTTTGTAACGGTATCATCCTTTGACTAAAAAATAATGTAATTACATTCTTAAAAACAATAAAATGTTTAAATTTAGAAATGCAATTCATGATACTAGCTACAATAGTCTCAAATATTAATTTACATATTTTTGTAATAAAAAAAAATAATATCGGCTTATGTACATACATAGGCCGTTTTCGAAAACGTCATCTGCATCAAATTGCTTTTGCAAAATGTTCTTAAACGCAAGCTGCGAAAGTCATTTGTTCGAAAACAACATCATAGATCATTTGCAGCATGTTCGATAATGCAGTGTTTGCAGGGCAGATGTTCATAAACGTCAACTGCGCTGCAAAAAAGCAGCCATAAATCTGCGTTGTGCATTAAAAAAATTGGAAAAAAAAATGAGTGAATCCGAATATTTAGGGGAATTTCAGTCTCGTGAACAGTAAGTACATAAAATCGGCTAATTTATTTGCTTTAACTAAATATTATGCTTATTAGATGCTCTGTTCGAAAACATCAAATGCTCTAACAAGAAAATATCATGTAGATGACACAGATCAACGATACCAAATGACGTTTGCAGTTTGATGTTCGCAACCCTTAAGTACTTATTGCAAATGACGATCAAAATGACCAGTCATTGACGAAAGTTTTCGAAAACGGCCATATACAGTTTATTCAAAAAGATTTACTCAATTTTAAAAACAGTACATAAACATAATACAATATTTTGACGGGCCGTCTTTCCGAATGCTTCGCAGCACCCTTGTCAAATTTCGTTGAACTTAGGGAATAGAAAAAAGTCAGCTGGGGTCAGTTCTACGGAGCACTGAAACTGGTTTTTTAGTTAATAACGAATGCGCAGGCGCGCTACCGTGAAGCAAAACCACCAAAACCGTTCTCTTACCAATTAATTCCGGGCGCACGTGGATTAGACGACAGACCGCATGTGTTCAACATTCTCGACCGTAACGGAAGTGGAGGGGTGCTCCTATTATGGACCCCATTTTGTAACGACTGGTGACCGTTTTTATATCGTAAACCTTGGTTTTCAACATTTGAAATGTTTCCGTGGCGAGTTTAACCAATTTAAAACAAAATTGAATGGCAGCTCCCTCTAACATTGTAAAAAACCTGACACAAAAAAAACAAATACGCGCACCTCAAAGGAATACTGCTGGCCACTTAATCAAGTTATGGCTTTGAAATTTTTCAATTGCTGAAGAAAGAATGAAATAACATAGTTACGTCGCCAAAACATAGAAGCGCCACTTGTACGTTTTATACAAAATCAGTCCAGAAATGGGTGTTCAAATTCAGGCAGACATTGTACTTCACGTATCTAAAAATTAAGCAAGGGTTTAAGTCCTTCCCCTGGGGACGGTTTTGTTCACCTTACAGTACTAAGCGTGAGTACCTACTGCTACTGACTTCAAAGTGACTTCAAAGAATGCAGAGCAATCAAAATGATTTTAGAAAATGATTGTCCACTCATGACCTCAAAATGAATGGTGATTTATTTATTTTAAGTTAAAGTCATTGAATCGAAACAAATTCAAATGAATTAAATGCCAAAATGATTGCTTTCTTTTACAACTCTGCTTTTGGGATTTATTATCGATTGCATAATGAACTTCCAAAATCATACGGAATTTTTAAGGAAATATTGTATTTTCGTAACTCTCCATCATTTTTGCTACCTGAAAAATATATGTTCAAACAAATTACTATCTATTACGGTATTTTCCATTCAAAACTTCAATATGGTATTTCGTGTTGGGGTGGAACACATAATAATAAAATTCAATCGCTTTTACCAGGTGTATGCATAAGTTTTTTCACGGGGTGGCCGTGGTGTAGTGGTAGTAGCAAACGCTTCTCACTCGGAGGGTCCAGGTTCGAATCCTGCCCATGGCAAAATCAGTTTTTCATTGTATAATTGGAACTCAGACAAAAAAATTCTGCGTGTGAAGGCATAACACTGACACGTAGATTTGGCTGTTATATACTTGTTTCAAGCAATGAAAAAAAATACTGGGAATTATATCTCGAATCACTCTGAGTGAAGAAAAATCTCTCCATCCTATTCGGACTCCCACCTCTGGAGAGCGAATATTAACAAACACAACACCTGAGTTTCTTTCAAACCACTACAAAACAATTTTCCTTTCTCTTCCTTCTACCTTTCCGCCCGCGCCCTGGCAACAGTAAAAGGGTATCCCTTAGGCGCGCGTAAATTATAAAAAAAAAAGTAAAAAAATACGTAATTTTCTAGGGAAAATATTTTTTTTTTTTCAAAATATTGGCCATTGGCTTCTACACATTTCGCCCATCTTTCAGGTAATTTATGAATAGTACGCCAGAAAAACTGCTTGTCGTTTGCGGCAATCCATTTTCCAACGTCTGGGTAGTAGAAATAAATAAAAAATAAATCTATTTTTCGTCACCCGTCACAATTCGATGCAAAAATGATTTCCTTTCGTGGCGTTGAAGCAGCATTTCACAAGTGACTTTACGATTTTCCATTTGACGTTCATTCAAATTGTGTAGGACACATTTACACAATTTATTGACCTTCCCCATTGCTCGCAAACGTCTGCTGATTGTTTCTTATGACACATGTAAAGAGTTTGAGTTGGATCATTATCCAATAACTCCTGCAATTGCTCGTGTTCGCATTTTTGTGGTCTACCAGAGCGCTCACTGTCTTTCACATTGAAATCGCCACTTTTGAATTGTCGAAACCATGTCTCACATGTTCTAATTGGAGTGTGTTCACCATATGTTTCTACCAGCAAACCATGACTTTCGACACCCTTTTTCTTTTGATTAAATAAGAAAAGCAATAACGTGCAAATATTCTTTTTCAGCCACAAAACTCGACATGCTCACTGAACGATAAAAAAAGACGCTAGTTTGTGTTCTAAGAAAGATAAGACGTAAAAACCGGCGACACCCAAGATATCCGTTTTTTCATGATTTGAATATTCTTTCTGTCCGTCATCTGTTTTGTTTTAAAGTACTAACAACTTTTTTTATGAGATTAGGAAATCTTAATTGCAGATTAGCATCTGACCATAATCTACGGTGTAACTTATTGAATGTTGTTTCTATACGGATGTCTCGCGCAACTAACTTCGCAACTCTTATTTGATCCTATCAGGGCGTCGTTTTAATAAGGTTCCATACTCGATAAAACTATTAACAGTTTCTGCAAAATTTTAAAAACCTTGACTTTTAGATCTAAATTACAAAAGCTTAGAATCCACTCTGTCTGATATTCTGGTGTAAATTAAGGTTTTTCTTTTTCTTGGAGCAACTTTTTTCCTTTCCTTTTCTTTTCTTAAAATATTTACAGTGCCTTGCACCCTATACTCGTAAAAGGCCTTTAACAGGAAATTCTAAGTGGATACATGATCCTTATTATTTTTTTATTTTATGACTTCAATTAACAAGTAATTAGAGCAAAAATCCTTGTTATTTTCTTTTGGGATTTCCAGCAATAAAAAAACTGGTTTTGCTTAGCTTGCAGAAGTGTAAACGCATATAAAGATTATAGTTTCCCTTCAGTTTCATTCAGTTTTTTTTTTTGATTTGGCAAACAATAATGCAACATGGTACGCATTGAACGGAAGGTGAAAATGGAAAATGTGAGGCTGGTTTGACTGGATGGAAATTATCATGATCCGACTGTGTCATTAGAATTTTTTTTAAAAATCCGGGGTTTTATGGGACAATCCGAACTGGGCGTTCGCAGAAGCTTACAAGTCGCGATCAAAGGCGAGTAATAAATGCTTCGTCCAATTCGGCGAACTCTTTGTTGGACATCGAGAAAGAATACGATTTAGATATTTCGGTTTTGACAACTTCGCGTACTATAAAACGAAGTGGAATGATCGTTTGAAGCAAAATGGTGAATGCTCCATGTCTAACAGCAGCCCACAAGGAAAAGTGGAAAACCCTAATAACATTGTGCTAATTTCCTCCTTTTTTCAATTTGAAATGTCTTAATCTAAACATATTTTTTTTTCAAATTATTCTTAGTAACGAAAAAAAATTTAATCAATGGATATTGGCACGATTTACGGAAGGAATCAAGGTTTTTTTTCGAAAAATAACTTCGAAGTTCTATGGTATGGTCGGGTTTCTGCGCTCGCAGTAAGGTTTCACTTGCCTTTACCTCCACAAAAATTAATAGTGTAGCCTACATGCAGGTGCTCCAAGAGAACTTGGTACCTATTTAAGGCGATATCGTCGATTACCTCATGTATTTCAGCAAGATAATGCACCGATTCACGTCAGTCGTCAAAGTTTAGAATCGTTTCAGATCCAAAACTTTAGATTGATGGAGTGTCCGGCACGTTATCCGGATTGTAATCCAATAGAAAATCTTTGGGGAATAATTACACCCCAATTATTGAAATATGAGGTAATGAAATTCCATATTAATTTCTGTAAAAACAATTAACCAATTGAGAAAAATGCAATGCGTTTATACTTCTGCATGCTATGGAAAACCAGTTTTTTATAGGGATCGTAAACTAAACATGCCAGTGTTAAAACAAAAATATTAACTGAACTTCTTCCATAACTTTTAAACTTAAATAATATTACGTTTGTAATCGAATGCAGATAAGCACTTTGCTTTGTGGGTAAACTATTGTAAATTGAAAGTATTGTAAAAATAAAGACACTTTTAAATTGAATTGAAAATTGTACATATATACTTATGTATTATTCATTTATATTGTTAGAATTTTTTCATTTTTTTATTATTTGCATTGTAATATAAATTTATAGATCGCCCCCTCACATACGAGGGTCCCTGAAGTCCCTGAAAATTAAAACAGATGGCATTGCCACCTTAAATCCGACATGTTGAATGAATGTATGAATATTTATCGAGTCTTACTTTCTTTTTTGGATTACATGCGGAGATATAAATACATTTGCCTTTTTTCTACAGCGAAATTTCAGTATACGTATGGCCATCCTATTCGATTGCTTATTAGTCAATATGAGATGCCAACATGGCGTGTCTTGCGAATAAAAGAGATAGGTAGCTCTTGCTCCCGGAGCCGTGTACAATGTTTCTTTGACTTATTGTCTGTTCTTAACCTAACTTAATCTAACTAAAATAAGGATACTATGTACAACATATGTCAGAGCGAGATGAGGGCAATTTATAATACGAGACAAAAAAAAAATAATACAATTTCAGACTATTTCAGACAATTTTCTTCTTTTCTCTTTTCCCTCCATTTACGTTATGGTTTAATGAATCGAATATGAATCGTATTTTTTGTTTCACTGTAGTGTTTATATTAATGCGATATTACGTATGTAACTTTAACTTAGTTTCATAAGGTTTATACATAGTTAATGTAGGTTAAATTTTATTTTATTTCATTTTACTATTACATATTGCATATTATTTTTTCTTCTTATTTTATTAGTTTTAATTTAATATAAGTTACTGTTAATTTTATTTTACATATTATATCTGTTATATGTATAATATATGTGTGTGTTTTTTTTTTGTAATAGTTAATTAGTTAAAAGGATAGTATTTTTACTATTTTAGGAATTATTTACCTATATGACATGGTTGTAAAAAAATTAAACTTTTACTTGCTGGTTTATATACTTCTGTGAATTTCTAATTTCTATTTATGTAGGTATTTATGTAATATTTATATTAATCTGGTCTGTTTCTGAGGTGACCCTCGTTAAAGTTGCATGTTTCAGCCGCGGTTGCGTCTGTGTAATGGTGAGATTCCGTTGGTTTTGTAATCCTTCACTGGTTGCGGTGGTTTTACCGTTTTTTTATGTCTACTTGCGGATGGTTTGGTGCCATATTTGTTTTAGCGGCCACGTTCTTTTTTAATATTTAGTTCTGTTTTTCGGATGTTCATCGATGTTTGCGCTAATTTATGAATCCTTGGGGTACTACTACGAGCCAGGGGTGACTTGAAGCCTTGCGTACTTGTTGCATCTCCCCTTTTAGATATTTTTAGGATGATAGGTTTTTCGGTATAGTCTTCACTTTTACTTAAACACTATTTTTTTGCCATTAGTTTCAACCTTGCACGAGGAATCACGTCTCTTCTTCTTGACCACTTCAGTCCAACTCTCACTCCGACATGTTGCTTGTCAAGAAACATCAAATAGTCTTGTTGTGACAGCTGTTTGAAACAGACGCCCACGAGAAATTTCGTAAAAATCTAAAAAAGGTAATTTTGTTCAATTACAATTCCAACGAACTTTTGTGCCGTTTCATAATCGTGGACGAAACATGGATTCATCACAACACGTCAGAGAGGTGCGTCTGTCGGTTACGGCGACAGTTTTTTTTTTGGGATATGTGCTGTATCATTCAAATCGATTATCTTGAAAAGGGTAGAACGATCACTAGCGCCTATTATGCAGAGTTGTTGGATCGATTTGTCGCCGATTTGAAAAAAAGTTACAGCATTTGAAGAAGAAAAAAGTTCTCTTCCACCAGGACAACGCACCGGCGCACAAGTCCGTAGTCGCAATGGCAAAATTGCATTAATTAAGTTACGAATTATTATTTCTGCATTATGTACTTATATAAAATTTATTATAATTCTTAAGAAATAAAACACTGAATGAAATGAAATAAAGAATTAAACAGCAACGTCACAAAACCGATATTGCATTATCCGATCGATCTATAACTACTAGTTTCAGGGTGGCTTTCATTCCAGAACCTTTAAAATACAACAGCGCACTTTAATATTAAGACCCAAGAAGTCCTCAGTCGTTCATAGACCTCAGTGGCGATCAGACGCATTTTCGTGCTCGGCTTTACAAGTGTAGAAAATAAATAAGTATGTATACGTTTAAAAAAGAAATTTTCAAGTGTTTTGTAGCCGAAGTGGTAAATATTCGGACGACAAATTTCGGGGTTGTGGGTTTGCGCTTCCCAGCCTCTGCCAAAGTTTTTATTTCTTTTCTCCTTTTATTTAATAATATAAATATAATAAAAAAAAAACAGTTAGTGTAAAAAAAGTGGTAAAGCAAAGTTCCATGAGTGGAAGTAAGCGGTCCGCTATTCCAATAGCGGGGTCAGCAGATGGCATGATGTCGTCTGATTTTCAAGCCGTTAAGCAGTCCACCACTCAAAAACAACAATAAGAGACATAGCAATAAAGAAGAGGAGAAAGCTGAAGCCGACTTCGAATTTCATTAAACGTACTTACCTTTTAGCTTCGTTAGAAATGTTGCATGGTAGGGTGAAGGAGAGGGCTGCGATGATATCAGCAATAAAGCAAATTAAGCGGTGACAATAACCACTGTCCGTATGTATCCGACGGAGACGGAGGACATGGGAGCAGACAACAGCTTCGCATCTCTAGCTGAATGCTGTACAAAAACTAACAACAGATACACAAACACAGCAAAAACCTAAACAACAACAATTGCAGCAGAATAAGCAGCAACAGCAGTAGCACCAGCAGTAAAATAAGCAGGAACAACAGCAGCAGCAACATAAAGAGCAACAACATCAACAAAAGCAACAACAGCAGAGACAACAACAATAGCAAGAGAAGAAATCAACACATTCAAATTGGAATTAAAGGACACCATCGAGCTATATAATTCGGCCATTCGGCTTTTTTATAAAAAGATTATCACAAAATAATAAATTTACTGAGGGATTCGACGACGGAATTTTTCTCCTACAACCCGAAAGGGGATAAGCTACAGACAATGCTGCTGAGGGGGTTGGAACCGTCGACTGATCCGGAGGAGCTCCTTACACTGCTTAAAGAGAAAGAGTGCGAAGGGCTCCAATTCGTGGGGGTCAAGCCTTTTACCACAGCCAGAGCCAAAAGGGAGAAGCGGAAACTACCGTTCTTCCTGGTTCAGCTAAGTCCCACCAGCAATCTGGATGGTCTAAAGAGCATCAAAGTCCTAGACTACCAGGTTGTACACTGGGAAAAAGCAAAGCGGGGCGACAACATTTTGCAATGTGTTCGCTGCTAATGGAAAACGGGACACACCGTAAATTATCGGGGTTGCCCCAAATTCCAGTGCATCAAAAGAATGAATCTGGCCCGGCAGCAGAAAGTGGAAGTTAAACGTCCACTCGTGCATTTATAAACTCCAGCCATTACTCCCCATATGACCTACGCCCAAATGGCGGCAGGTAGGGGAAATACAGTACAGCAAGCGAAGGTTGCTTCTCAGGCCCCAGCGCCCAGAGCACCGGAACCAGTATCTGACATACTAGCTATCTTGCTTTCTATCCGGGGCAGATGGCTCAGCTCCAACGTCATTTAACTGAACAGACCGCGCGGGTGGATCAAGTGTACGCGCTGCTGCCTGGCCTAACGCACCTTTTACTGTAATGGATACGTACGTGACGGAGCAGACCCTGAATGTCCTTATTGTGAATGTGAATTCACTAATTAGGTTCGAACGATGAGCCGCACCATTTAAGTTGCTTAAAGACCAAGCCCCCGATGTGCTTTTGGTTGGCGAAACTAAGCTTACCAAAAGACACAAAATGAGGCACAGAAGATATATCCCTCTCCGTAGTGGAAAGCGGTTGTACATGGTGTCTGTCTATGCACCTGAGGCTACTCAATCCACCTTATTCATCTCAGAGCTCGAGACACTTTTTCGATTCATGAGGCTGGAATTGGAAGACAACTATTTTATTATCGCCAGAAATTTCAACGCCAAATATAGTGATTGAAGAAATAATACACCAAATACTATAGGGAACCTACTATTCATTTGGTGGGGTCAGCACAGTATAATGTATCGACTCGGGCTTAAGGCGACGGATAGTCCATCGTTTCCCAGACACGGGTTCTATTTCGATCTTCTGCTGTTCGACTCACGAATACAACTGACATGCACTAACCAACAAACTACAAACTGTCTACTCACTTTCGTGTATGACAGTGACCATTGCGGTCTCAGCACCGAAATAACTGTTTGCTACAATTATAGTAGGGTGCGTTGGACACACACGTTGGACACCAGAACACTGACTAGAGCACTCTCCTCGAACTCGCTCTACCCACCGTAGATACCTCGGTACCAACACACTGACGAAGAAGACTTACACCCCTATTCTGCTATACGGTGAACTGCCTTACCGTTTTATATTTCAAAGTTTCGAAGATTTAAACTTTACCCGTTTTTAAATGTAAGTGTCATTTCAACTGTGTAATTTGTGTGGAAAGAAAAACAAATATGGATAGTGCAGCACTTTATTTCAATTTTGACTCGGAAACAAGAGATTCTAGTGAAATGAATCATTTTTATGAGGACATTCGATTCGTGCGTATAGTGGAATACCGACTTGTGTTACCGACAAGTGAGTTTTTCATTTCGAACGCATAACAGGATCGGAAAACACGTATTTGGCATACACATTCTCTCCGGTGTATAGCAGAATAGGGCTGTTATTCCGCAACGCAACTATTGACGCACTGCAGCGACATAAAAGTAGGATGCTGTCAAGACTAAAAATCTTGTACAGACAGTTTACTGACAGATATAACCCGGAGACCATGACATTGAAGTCGTCGATTAAAAACCTCCAAAAATTTATAAAGGAAAATTACAGAAATTCTGTAAGTTTATATTGGAACAATAAAATTCGGGCTGTAAAAACCAGCAACCCGAATATGTCTCTGCAAATAAATAAAATATTTAGGAGAAATAATCAGATGACCTTCCATGTCTTAAAATCACCCGAACAACGAACAAATACTTGATCCAAATGAGGCTGTTGATGATGACAACTTCTTTGTGATCGAGGATCCGCAGGAGCAGGTAGAGGCTATAGGAGCGACTTTCCAAGAAGTGTACAAGGCGAATGTTATCATGGGCCCGAACCAAGATCTGGAAAATCGAGTCCTTGTGCATAATTTCTACCTTCGAAATGAAAATGTGAATTGGCGATTCGAGAGCTCGGGTTTCACCCAGTTCAGTGACGAGAATATGACAAATAATGTCATCACCAACGATAGGGTACTACCCCTGTTCATTTCGAAGGAAGAGCTCGAAACGATCTTCAATTCACTTAGAAGTAAGAAATCAGTGGGATCCGATGAAATACCGAACATTGTGCTTTGACATCTTCCTCTAGAAGCGGTGAACATTTATACCACCCTGTTTAATAATGCAATGAATAATGCACATTATCCAGCGCATTGGAAAACCAATCCCTAAAAGGGATAAAGATAATTCCAATCCGGCAAATCTCCGCTCGATCAGTCTTCTTCCAAATATCAGTAAGGTGTTCGAAAAGGTAATCAATAGAGTCCTGACTAAGTGGGTTGAGCACAAACATATAGTTCCGGATAATCAATTCGGTTTCAAGGCGGGGCATGATATCATTCATGCTGTGTCGAAACTGGTTTCTGATATCCAATGGAACAAAGGCAAGAACCAGTGCACTGGTGCCTGCCTGATTGACTTGGAGAAAGCCTTCGATACCGTATGGTTAGAAGGACTCTTTTTCAAGCTGGACAGTTTGGGCATTAGTAAACCACTGTTGTATATTCTTTTTGATATGCTCTCCAGTAGACAGTTCATCGTGAAGAATGGCGATGTGACTGGAACATTTAACATTAAAAACGGTCTGCAAGAGGGTGCGGTAAATTCGCCGATCTTATTCAACATTTACACAAGTGATCTGATAGGTTCACTTCACTTCGCCATAGCGTATGCAGACGACTTAATCGCGTACAGATCAGGTTTAAAGATTGAGATCATTAATATACTTTTGCAGCATGACTTCGACAAAATTAAGCGATATTGCGATGACTGGAAGTTGAAAATCAACTTTCAGAAGTCGGAAACCATTCTGTTTAGGACGGCTTTGTCTGGGGCCTCTAGGGATACCAGAAAGAATTGATGAAACTTCTCGATCGTGGGGCAGCACGAGCAGCCACTTGCTTGTCGAAATGTAGTCAGATACCTTGGAATCTGGATACATCAATTTTTGTATTTTAACAAACATATAGATGTTGCTCTGGCCAGAGCCAAAAGTGCTTTTGCCCTTACAAAGAGACTGTTTTATAACAGCCAACTCGATGCGAGGGTGAAGGTGATCTGCTACATTGCCCTTATCAGGCCTATGCTTGTATTTGGAAGTCCCGTGTGGTTCAACGTGAGAGCAAGTTTATTGGAAAAGATTCAGGTGTTTAAGAGGGCTTGTCTTAGGACTTGTCTTCGCTTATACAGAACACCAGAGTCTGAGTAAATAAAATTATATCCCAATGAGGTCTTGTACAATAGGGCGAACCTAATAAGAGTGGACAATTTCGTCATTAAGTTGACTCGAAAGCACATTGCAAGAGCAATGATCGCTTTGACGGCTTTATTCCTCCAGAAGCGTTCCTCTATCTAGATAGCAAAGATCTAACCCAGTACAGATTGGCGGTGCCGCTAATCTTTCACGTTGCTCGAATAGCTGCGGACAGGGGACTCAACTACGTCAGAGACGTCGCACATGGCAGTGCGGAGCGTCTCCGGTTCAGTAGGGCGGTAGGGAGTCGCGACGAGATGTTGCTCAGCAGCACCAACAATTTTGTGGCTTGTTGAAGGGGGGATGCTTCGTTGTCGATTTCTCCAGTAATAGATAGCTTCATCTGAAGCAAAATGGGTCAGCCTAATTTGTTTAGCCTTGGCCGGCTTACATAGTTTTAGGCAGAATTAAGTTAGTTTTAAGAAAAAAAAATATATATAAAAACAAAAAAATAAATAAATAATAAAGTAAAAATATATATATATACATATATTTATACATTTTGTATATATATTATGTATATATGTATTAGATGTAAATAGGTTAAGTAGATTAAGATTTGTTTTTATGTAGGCTTTTAGTTTTAAGTTTTATAAAAAATTAAAAAATGTCCATTTACTAAGTCAAAATAAAAATAAATTAGACTGTAAGATACGTCTAAAGACATAGTTTAAGTGTTAGGTTTAACTTAGAGTGCACGCATGGGGCCAGTAAGTTAGTATAAGATAATTTTATGTTATAAGAGTAATTTAAGTGATAGAAATAAAAATGCATAAAAACTGAAAAAAAACTTAACTGACCCAAGAAGTCCAGTACTTAATTAATTGGAGAAGGACTTGGTATATACATATTAGGGTGTCCCAAAAAAATCAAGTTTAAATTTTTGTAACGCATACCCTCTTATTTTATTCGAATACTGTCAAAACAATAGTAAATAAAGTTTCATGTACTTTGAACCAGAGGAACCCGTGCCGACTTGCATCTAAACATGTCAGTACTTGCAAGGCATGGCACGCGAGTAATTGTTGTTATTGCATGTTTATTTTATTAGTAAACACATTGTTCTCGTTCTGTTAACATGTCGGTGGAGTTACGCAGTTGTAGAAAGGAGATATTTTTAATAGGGAACGTTAAACATCAAATTACTGGTTCAAAACTTCCCTCTAATGGGCAAGTACTGGCAGTTTTGTTCTATAATATTCGTGAAGTGAATTTAAGTGTCAATGAGAGCGCAAATCTTACTATTCGTGAGTGCATTATTTATTGGGAAAAGGCCCGTATCCCGACAAGATCTCTACCTAATTGTGTTAAAAAATTAATTACATTGTATCAAGTTTGGAGAAATTTGCAAAAAAATGCAAACAAAACAAAAAACGTGTTTGAGCAGCGTCGACATGAGTTTGTTACAAACTTAAACAATTTGTTTGACATTGCACATGCGGATGCACTTCAATTAATAAAGATAGATGAAGATAGGATTTTTTTGCAGCGCCAAAGAGAACCAGGCCGACCTGGTCATTTAGCCGGAGTTGACCAAAAACAAACACACAAAGAAGAAAGAGCGCACCTTAGAAACGTCGATAAGCAAAAACGACGTGCTAAATATTTTTCATCCTTAGCTCCTTCAACATCATCTTATGACCCGCTACAAGAAAGTTTGTCGTCTGATTCAGAATTGATGGATTTACAGGAAATTTTGCCAAACCTAACCAAAACAGAATCCAGTATAAATAAAACTGTTATGAGGAAGAATTTTATCACTCCAAAATTAGTGGCAGCATTAGATCGGTGTCAATTGAGTGTGAGAGATGCTGTGTTTATTATTGAAGCAACTATTGAAGCTCTTGGACATAACACAGACGAATTTCCTATAAGCAAGTCCACTATTCAAAGGGTTCGTACGGAAAAGCGAAAAGAGCGAGCGGAAGCCATAAAGGTTAATTTTCAAAACCAGGTTCCGGATATTGTAACACTCCACTGGGATGGTAAACTTTTGCCGGCTTTAGATTCACGCAAATCTAAGGAAGAACGTCTGCCGATGGATAACTCTACAGGAAAGGAACAGGCCCAGGTACTTTGGAATGCTATAATTGATTGGAATCTTGAGGATAAAGTGCAGATTTTGTGTTGTGATACGACTGCTTCAAATACTGGTCGAATCAATGGTACTTGTGTACTTCTCGAACAGAAACTAGGCAGGGAAATGATTATTTTTGCTTGCCGCCATCACGTCTACGAATTAGTACTAAAAAGCGTGTTTGAAGCAAAAATCTGCCAAGTTACCACAAGCCCAGACATTCCAATGTTCAAGAAATTTCGAGAGAACTGGAAGAATGTCGATCCCGAGAAAATACAGAGCTGTACAGAAAAGCTATCATGTTTGAATGTTTCTGAGATCAACAGACTTATCGATTTTTACCAAATTGAATTAACTAAAGAAATTACTAGGGATGATTACAGAGAGTTAATCGAACTTTCAATAATATTTCTTGGCGGCGATGCAGAAAAAAAATTTAAGATCCGGCCTCCAGGTGCCATGCACCAAGCTCGATGGATGGCGAGAGCGATTTACTCATTAAAAATATCGTTACTTGGTGATCAATTAAGAATTTCTAACAAAAATAAAGAAGCTCTGTTAGACGTCTGCCTGTTCATCGTGACAATATACGTTAGGCCTTGGTTGCAATGCATTTTAGCAGTAAAAGCACCTTACCAGGATTTGTGTTTTCTGAAAGCTATAAAATCTTATGAAACAATAGATGAAAGCATCTCGAAAGCAGCATTACAGAAGTTTTGCTTGCATTTGTGGTATTTGACAGACGAAGTGTCTATCTTGTCTCTATTTGATGATGATGTAAGCCAAGAAACGAAAGTCAAAATGGTTGCTAACTTAGCCAAAGAATATCCATCTGCCTATGGTAAATGCTACATTCCATCGAAAGAAGAACTTTGTGGCAGACTTTATGGTAAGTTTGAAAATTAAGTTTGTTTTTTTAACTTTTTTATTTACATAACTAAAAAATTATATCAATAATCCTCCTTTTTTTGTTTTCAGAAAAAAACATCGATGACTTTGTTTCAGTCAAAAGCAAGTAATTATTTAGTCGATTGAAAATTGATGGTGCTTTTCTCCACGAGTGCCCCTCTTTGTGGCTTAAAAATGCTTCGTACCAACATGCTAAAAGCAAGCTATTAAAACTGAAAGCAGTTAATGACTCTGCTGAAAGAGCAGTCAAGTTGATGCAAGATTTTCACGGCCTGCTAACTGTTCAAGAGGAGCAAAAGCAATTTTTATTTCGTTGCGTACAAGAACATAGACAAAAGTATCCTGACTGTAAAAAACAAACATTAAAAAGAAAATTAATAAATAATTAACCTACTTTCAACAATTAATATAATAATAAAGTCCAATACCGGATGCCTTATTTCAAAAATAAATGAGTTTTGCTTTTCCCTCCATTGCTCCATACTAATTTTTATGTTTAGATTTTGGCGTTAAGTCGGCACGGGTTATCGTCATCCGATCGCAATAATATTTGATATTTCACTTATCTGGGTCAAATAGAAAAAAAAAAAAAGGTATGCGTATCTCTATCTAAAAAAAAAAATTTAACCCTTATAGCCTGGGACACCCTAATACATATATCATATAATCGTAACGTAATATAACTATGGGAAAAGCTTGTAATCAAGTATGACAGGAAGAAACAAATTGTGAATAACATCAAAAACATCTTTGAGAAACCGGAACTTACACACAACCGTAATACCTCGCTACGCACATCCTTAAAGGATTTAATGCAAAAAAAAAGAGATATCCTATCTCTCAGTGACAAACCATCCATAATCAAGGCTTAAGAGCAAGTGAGCGCAAACAATCAACCAACTCTAATCTCCGATTCACACAATAATTACAAAACGTCTTTTCAACTGCAATTGTATACATAAAGCACAAGCAAGGCTAAATAAAAAATGATTTTCATTGGCAAGTTTCAAGCAGACATGTCGCAACGAGAAACACAGGGGGTAGAGTTATACTTAACTCATGCAATTCCTACGATCTTATTATATTAAATACGTTATTTACTAAGCAGGTGCGGCACTTACTTATGTACTGCAGTGCAGTAGTGGACACCTACCCCAGGTAACTCAAAACAGCGAGTAATTTCAACATCCAATAAATAGATTTAGAGGTTATATTGTAGATGAACTAATAACGATATTTCTGCTTTTCAGCATTCCAGACGAATATGAATCATTCCGCATGAAAATCGAAAGCCAAGAAAAATTCTGAATATGCTGAATATCTGAAGCAAATGCTCGAAAATACGAAACGCGTTAAATAAATGCATCAGAGAATGTACTTGGTGTCAAGTTTGTACACAGAAATTCCAACTGGTTAGTCAAATCAAAACAAATTTTCTCGTTGTCACACATGTGGACAAGTCGGTCACAGGGCCTGAGATTGCAGTCGAAAAATAATAAAAACAAATGCTGGGAAAACGAGCAACAATCCATAGAAGTCTGTGGCCGCACTAAGCATCCATAACAGTAACAAAATAGTAGGACTCTGGCCTCAACTTCACACATGTTCTGTGAAAAAATAAAATTTTAACGAATGAAAGTAGAAAACTCTAACAGCGACCATACTCAAATCAAAGAGTAATCGTGAGTGATTGCTAATATTACTTTTCTAAATAGCATAGGACATCAATCAAATAATTTCAAATTCAGGATAATTGAAAAAAGACTTTCATGGTATTATGTAAAAAGATGATAAAAGATCGGATTAATTCATTAATTAGAAAATGTATGAACAAATAGACTTTCTGAACTCAAATAAAATCAAGTAAAATGCTGATACAACTTTGGTGCCATAATAAGAAATGATTAGGCGGACTACTTCTATCAGCACTTTCACTTTTGGACCAAAAATGTATGAAACTCGGATGATGTCCTTTACAAGTATATTTCTTTCTAAAGGGTTTTCCAATAGGGACTTGACAATTTTGAATTTAATTTGTGAACGTACTCTTTCACTAATCATCAAACTGTCACTGTCAATTTATTCAGTAAACTCAACATTTTCATCATGGTAAATAAAGTACACGAACGAGCAACGTCTGCAAATTATAAAAATTTTCTACCGAAATTCGGAGTCGGTGACTGCAACTTTAAGAGCGTTAACTCCAATTTTCGGTCGTAATTCTCGCCCTAGTAGACAGCCAATAACAAGCTTAGTGCAAAAATTTGTGTCTACATATTCGTTGAGTGATGTTGCCATGTCAGTGAGATAACGGGTTGGTCGAAGTGTCGAAAATATCGGTGCCGTTCAGGCGTCCGTAGCAAACGATCCAAATCAGTCAATTCCATGGCGTTCTCAAGAATTGGGCCTCGCTCAGACCACATTATGACGTTTTTTTGCGTAAGGATCTTGGTTTACACCCATACAAGATCAAGCTGACTCAAAAATTGAAGCCGATGGATCATTTGAAGCGACGTACGTTCTCCGATTGGGTTCTGGAGAAGATGCGCCAAGATGACGAATTTCATCGCAAAATCATCTTCAGTGACGAAGCTCATTTTTGCCTCAATGGGTTCGTCAATAAGCAAAATATGCGTTATTGGTCGGGTGAAAATCCACATCCACAGGTGCCGGTTTGCATGCCGGCGGCGTTATTGGGCCATATTTTTTCGCCGACGATAACGATCGTCACGTTACTGTGAATGGTCAGCGTTATCGCGCCATGATCACCGATTATTTTTGGCCCGAATTGGAAGATATGGACTTGGACGACATGTGGTTTCAACAGGATGATGCCACAAGCCACACAGCACACACTACAATCAATTTATTGAAGAGTAAGTATGGTGAGCATGTTATCTCAAGAAATGGGCCAGTCGATTGGCCGCCTCGTTCGTGCGATTTAACACCGCTTGACTATGTGGGTCTACGTTAAGTCATTGGTTTATGCCAAAACGCCGAAGACGTTGGAAGAGCTCAGAGCCAACATTGAACGCGAAATAGCGGCCGTTTCGGCCGAAATGTGTGGCCGAGTCGTTGAAAATTGGGTCCAACGAATCGACCACTGCAAACGTGCTCGCGGTGGCCATATGAACGAAGTCGAGTTCCATTCATAAATGTTTTGATTGTACTTCAAGCCGATAATAAAGTTTTTGAAATATTTCATATGGTTTGCGTTTTATTTAAAAAAAAAAGATGTCAAGTCCTTATTGGAAAACCCTATATAAGCAAAAAGGTGAATTTAATCGACACCGACGTGGTTGTCCTGTAGAGAGGTTTCCAGAGATTTTTAGAGACAATGCAATGGGTAGAGTGTATATTGTGCATCCTAATAATAGTGAATGCTATTATTTGCGTCTATTACTGCACACAGTGAGGGGTCCAACTTCCTTTTTATTCTTAAAAACGGTCGATGACGTAACGTACCATACTTATCACGCAGCTTGCAGGACACATCATCTACTTAACTGTGACCAACACTGGGATGAAGGCCAGTATTAGTGATAGTCCCAGTCATATGAGACAATTGTTCGCGGTAATGTTGGTATCCTGCGGACTTTCGAAACCATCGGAGTTATGGGACAGATATCAATGCCATCTGTCTGAAGATTTCTTGCGAGCTTTAACACGTACCTGTGATTTATACGACGATATTGCGGATATAGACGAGCGTGTAATAAATAATTGCCTTTGTTAAATTCAAGACATTGTCTTTTCTATTGGTGGTACTTTATTAACTGGATGGATTACCGACCCCACAATAACTGCATGATGAACCTTATGTAAATCGTGAGTATGCCGCTGAAACTAACTACAACTCAGGCACCATGTCTGATATAGTTAATGACTGTGTCCAGAATTTCACGGCTGAGCAAAAACAAATTTTTAATACCGTCCTCCAAAGTGTCAATCAAAATGAAGGAAAAATATTCTTTCTTGATGCTCCTGGTGGAACGGGAAAAACCTTTCTTACTACAGCTATCCTGGCAGAGATAAGAAGGCAGAGAAAGATAGCACTTGCAACAGCATCTTCTGGCATAGCTGCGACACTGCTACCTGGTGGCAAAACAGCGCACACAATGTTCAAGATCCCTATGGACTTAGACAGCAATGAAGCGCCTATGTGCGCAGTATCACGTAATAATAAAAGCAAAGGTTTTTCAGGATTGCTGTCTAATTGTATGGGGTGAATGTACGATGGCCAATAGGAAAGCAGTTGAAGCTGTAAGTTGAACCATGCAAGACAGTAGCAGAAATAATCAATTAATGGGTAATGTGACAGTTCTCTTTAGTGGTGATTTTCGACAAACACTACTTGTAGTGCCTAAGGGTAACCGGGCTGACGAGGTGAATGCCTTGCTAAAGCGATCCTTCTTATGGTAAAAGATTCACAGATTGCGTCTGACAATGAACATGAGGGTACGATTTGGCGGTAATTCACATGCTCAAGAATTTTGCAACGTATTGCTGAAAATTGGTGAAGGAACTTTACCAGAAGAGAACAAGCAGGTTAAACTGCCAGAAACGCTCGGTAACATTGTCGCTACGGTAGAGGAACTCATTCTTTCAGTGTACGGAGACGTTGCATATTGCATCAACGAAATTCTTGGATATGTGAACGAACCATTTTAAGACCAAGCGGCTGAAATTAGTAATAACATTCTGTCCGCAATCGAAGGAAATGAAGTAGTATACACACCGTTGTTAATTAAGATGACGGTACAAATTATCTGGTAGAATTTTTAAATTCTCACTGCAAATGGTCGTCCTGCACATCAAATTGTACTTAGAGTTGGAGTTCCAAGCAGGTTTTGCTATGTTCGAAAGTTGTTGGAAAATCCGGTCAAGTTCCAGCTGATGCCAAAAGAAAAATAATTGGGTACTGAAATAAAAAAATGTCAGCAAAGTCTTCACTATCGAGGTGATTCAAAATAAAGTGGCTTGTTCGAAATTTTGCAAATTTAGCCAACTCCGCAATCGGCGCAGTAGCTTTGCAGATTCTTTGAAGAAATTTTTAGCATTAAATGTAATTATGCTCGTCACGTATTTCAAAGGTTAACAAAGTATTGTAGGAGAAAAAGAAGAAAAAAAAAGCTAATATCTGGCACACATTTTTTGGTTAGAAAAAAAAGAGGTCAACTAATTTGTTATGACTTAACCCTCAACCGACAAACTGCTAAAAATGAAAAAAAAAATATTTGGATAATTTTTTCTAGGGTAATTATGACCCAGTAAACTCAAAAAAAAAACATCCAGAAGTAATTTCGTTACTTATTTTATGAGCTAAATGAGAAAAGGTGAAGAGTGCCTCACGGCACTGTTGCGGGTTTAGGTTAAAAAAAACCAGCCATGTTAACATTTTTTTCCATGAAAATTTTTTATTCAAAAATAAACAAAATAGTGAAATAAACAATGAAAATAACAAAAAACACGATGAGAAGATGTTTTACTTCTTACGATGGTATTTCAAAAAACAGTTTTTGGCATTTGAGCAGCACAAATGAAGGTTGCATTTTGAGCAAACACGTTTGTTTGTGATTTTTTGCACAGTTTGCACCATCTTTTGCCACCTTCTTTACCTAACCAGATGGGAAAGTGGGCAATATTGTCGTAACGGACGTCATCAACCGGATGTTTTGCTCTTTCTCAAAACTTTTGAAGTACCTGATTGTGAATCTTCTTGTGGAGTTGCCGAACGCGATGTTATTGCCCGGCTGCTTGGCTCTGGTGCTGGACGACCAGCCGCACGTTTTGTTTTGTATGTTACAAGACCAGCAGCAATTTCTTCTCGAAATTGCGGTAATTCGAGCAACTCTTTATCTTCAGCTGAAACATTGCATGTATCGTTGCATTTTTGGGCATGTATACGTCGATATAAAATATAAGCATTCGTTGTTGTCATATCGATAAAATGATAAAAAAGTCGAGTCATCGGATTGCGTGTTTTTGCTCGAATATAGTAATGGCCCATAAGTCCATCCATTAAGTCAACGCCACCCATATGGCGGTTGTATTCCCGTATAATTTTTGGGCAATCGACCTCAACATATTCTTTTGCTTTTTGATCATAACGTGCTGCCTTTGCTACTTGCAAGTCGGTATTTGTTCTTGCAAATGGTTCAATTCCAACGTAAGTTGTAGCCAATCGCACACATTTGTTGTCCTTCCACAAGACATTGTTGATATCAATACCATAAGCAGTTCCCACAAATTCTGTCGAGAATCCTCTTGGTTCGTTTGCGATGGCATTATCCGCAGGAAGCTTACAATTTGGAATTCGATTGACTCGTACGGTTCCCAGACTGTATATTCCTCTTGCACGCAATAAACCATAAAAGGGCAGCGACGTGTATAAATTGTCGAAATATACGATGTGGTGCATAAAGTTGTTTATCGTTTTAGTCAAGCGCACAACAACATTCGCAGTTGCACCAAGATCAGGTGTGCCAAGTAAAACAACGTTATAGCCTGCACCATTATAAATTTCGAAGCGATACGCAAAGTCGAAAGAATCACATAAAACCAACAATTTGATTCCCCATTTGTGTGGCTTATTTGGCATGTATTGTTGAAGATGATGTTGCATTTTAGTGCTGCACATCTGCTCGTCGACACACAGTCGAGCATGTTTTGGAACGGAATCAAACCGCTTGTTGAGTTCAAGGGTTGCCCTTTCTTGACTCGCGCGCTTTCATCTCGGAACGATAAATATTTTTTATCGTCTCAAATCGTTTACGCTTCATCGTGTTTTGAATGGGCGCGAATGCATTTATACCCCAGTAACTATCCAAATTTGGATAACGGTAAACTGACATATAAAGCAGAATTCCAACATATTGATATATATCATCAACGTCCACTTTGTGTGTTGATATTTTCTGTGATAGCTGCTCGATTCGTTTCCGTGACAATCATTTGCATTATATCATTTATAAAGAAATAACAGAAAATTTCCATTGGTGTTCGCAAATCTATTATATGGAAAGGCAGTGATGTATTTCCTCGAAAAGCTACTTCATTTACATGTAGTTCCATTGATCGTTGTCGCCATGTGATTTTCGAGAAATCGTTTGCATCTTTTTTTTATTGATTCAATGCCTGTAAAATAACAATAACAAACTTATATTTTTATACCAACTGGATCTCAATTCTTACCGGCACCAACGAAACCACCACTAGAAGGTACAATTGCTGGACCAGTACTTTCCATCGATGGTAACGGAGATCGTGGTCTTTTGGCTGTTTTTTTTTTTGCTGTTGTTGATTCAACTTGTTCCACGGTATCCAATGTAGATAAAACTGAAGATAAATCAAGGGAACTTATGTTCAACGACATATTCACTGCATTGGTAATAAATAGATCACTGTTGTCAATGTCTCTAATGCACTGTGAAATACATTGCTCGTCTTCAGGTGCGATTTTATCCAGCATATAGTTTGGATCATTGAACTCATCGTCACTACTGATACCTTCTTCCTCGTCAGTTTCCACTGAATTCATGAATTCAATTAATTGTTCATCGGTCAAAGTGGACAATTTGATAAGGCCAGTATTAGTGATAGTCCCAGTCATATGAGACAATTGTTCGCGGTAATGTTGGTATTCTGCGGACTTTCGAAACCATCGGAGTTATGGGACAGATATCAATGCCATCTGTCTGAAGATTTCCTGCGAGCTTTAACACGTACCTGTGATTTATACGACGATATTGCGGATATAGACGAGCGTGTAATAAATAATTGCCTTTGTTAAATTCAAGACATTGTCTTTTCTATTGGTGGTACTTTATTAACTGGATGAATTACCGACCCCACAATAACTGCATGATGAACCTTATGTGAATCGTGAGTATGCCGCTGAAACTAACTACAACTCAGGCACGATGTCTGATATAGTTAATGACTGTGTCCAGAATTTCACGGCTGAGCAAAAACAAATTTTTAATACCGTAGTCCAAAGTGTCAATCAAAATGAAGGAAAAATATTCATTCTTGATGCTCCTGGTGGAACGGGAAAAACCTTTCTTACTACAGCTATCCTGGCAGAGGTAAGAAGGCAGAGAAAGATAGCACTTGCAACAGCATCGTCTAGCATAGCTGCGACACTGCTACCTGATGGCAAAACAGCGCACACAATGTTCAAGATCCCTATGGACTTAGACAGCAATGAAGCTCCTATGTGCGCAGTATCACGTAATAATAAAAGCAACGGTTTTTCAGGATTGCTGGGTGAATGTACGATGGCCAATAGGAATTTTCTTTCAAGTCATTTTCGATTTCGATATTATTAATATTGTTATTGATATTATTAATATTAGTGTAAAAACATAATTTGGTTTACCAAAGTTGGATCGGATCCAATAAGACAACGTTTTTCTGACATCAATATTCTAGCTGAGGAAAATATGCGTTCAGATGCAGCACTAGTTGCCGGTGTAGCTAATATTTTGCAGCTTACTTTGAACAATAGTGGAAATTCAAATTTATGCAGGTGCCACCACTGCAAAACATCAAAATTATCATGAAAATTTACATTGACATTTTCATATGCCATAATTTCGTTTTTAATTCTATCATCGGAATTAACGGCTTGCACTGGTTGCAAAAAATCTGCAAAAAGTCATTGTCAATTTATTCAGTAAACTCAACATTTTCATCATGGTTAAGTACACAGACGAGCAACGTCTGCAAATTATAAAAATTTTCTACCGAAATTCGGAGTCGGTGACTGCAACTTTAAGAGCGTTAACTCCAATTTTCGGTCGTAATTCTCGCCCTAGTAGACAGGCAATAACAAGTTTAGTGCAAAAATTTGAGTCTGCATATTCGTTGTGTGATGTTGCCGTGTCAGTAAGACAACGGGTTGGTCGAATTGTCGAAAAAATTGCTGCCGTTCAGGCGTCCGTAGCAAACGATCCAAATTTTTTTTTTTTTTTATTTGCACATAAATTTTCTTTAACATTGTTTTACCTGCAAAGCGAAGTGCTTATCTGCAGGTGGTTGGACATAACACTGATACAGTTCTGAAGTGATTTCAAATTGAAAAGATTAGGTTTAAATACAATTAGTTCGTTTTGAAGCTATATGACTCTACTTTACATGATGAAATTCAATAAAATGTTTTTTAATCTCTTTTTTCCTTTTTTTTAAATTAGGAATAATTTTCAGTAACGATGGGAGCGAATTTAACAATTTAGGAACAGTGCATCGTAGTTCTTTGTCTCCGTACGAGTTGTAAGCTGTCGGAACTTCTAACATCCCTTGGGCACGTCTTCGGGTGTTTAGCATGTGGTTGATGGGTTGAAGAAACCGTCGGTCGTCCATGTAAGTTAGGAGTGTTGTCATCTGAAAGATTGCCTTTACATCTAAAACTTTAAAACTTGAATTAGTGTGTCGAATAATTTTAACAAGACGATGTTGTAGGTTAGATATCTTCTCCAGGTGGGTTTTTGCTGCGTTTCCCAGGCCAGAATCCCGTATCTAATGCGTGACTCTGCCAACGAGTAGTACACTTGCTTTAGTACCTCCATATGTGAGTAACGCTTAAGATACACCATTGCAAATATAGTGCTCTTAAGTTGGAGACGCAGTACGTTGATGTGCTCACGCCACAGGAAATTCTCGTCAATGGTAACTCCGAGGTATTTAATGGTTTTAACTACCTCGATTGTGCTGCTGCTCCTCAGTAATGGACAACGATCATTTCGATGAAAGATTTGAATAACTTCCGTTGGCTTCGATGGCGTCCGAATATGCATCAACTTAGTTTTATTTGCGTTGATCACCAGGCCGTTGTCATGACACCATTCAGATACGAGGTTGAACTCGTGTTGCAGTATCTTTATGGCTAAGTGCAAGTCCTTGTGTTTTACGACGATTGCGATGTCATCAGCGTAGGCATATGCAGTAGCTTTTTTAAATGTTCTTAATAGTTCATTTGTGAACAGTATAAATAATATGGGGCCCAGTTTGGACCCTTGTGGCACGCCGTATTTGATCGTTCTTTTTTTGCTAAATGTGTCAGATATCTTGACTTGTATTTCTCTTTCACTCAGATAGCTTTTAAGCTAGTTTGCCAGCACTCCTCTCAGTCCTAATCTGTTGACGCTTTCCACAAGTTTTTCAGGAGTCAGGGTATCAAAAGCTTTGCTGAAATCTATAAAGAGCACAAGTACGTGGTGGTTTTTATTCAGTCCAGCATTCACGACGTTGGTAAATTCCCCCAGTAAGGATTGAGTGCTCTTGCCCTTTTGAAAACCAAATTGGTTTGGATGAATCACTTTATGCTTCGACGTAAAACAATTAACACGATTAACAACTACCTCTTCCAAACATTTTTCAACCGCTGGTAGAATTGAAATCGGCCTATAATTCTCCATATCTTTTTTAATTCCTCCCTTGTATATTGGGCGAATTATTGAGGTTTTCATTAGTTTTGGTACACAGGACTGACACAAACTACGGTTTACGATCTTCGTGATTATAGGAGTGAGACACATAGCATTTATTTTGAGATCAACTGATCTAATGTTGTCTGCTCCAGGACCTTTTTTGTCACTCAGTTGACACAGTATTTTGTAAACTTCAGGCTCTGTTGCTTCCTCTACGTAAATACTTTTTTCAAGTTGCCAGTTCTCATGGTTTGAGGTTTTTGTATCACAGATATGAATGATGTATTCCGCTTGATTTGAAAACCGCTCCGCAAATTCCTCAACAATGTCTTTTAAGCCATCGACAGCATTTGGAAAATTACTTTTAATTGCTTCGTCTACTGAGCATTTCTTTCTTCCTAGCAGTTCACTCACAATACTCCACGTTTTCCTCGGGTCGCTGTTGGCATTTAAAAACTTTTGCTTGTAGTATTTGGCTTTTATAAGTTGAATGTTCTTAGTAACTGTGTTTCGATATCTTTTGTATTCATCTTCAAACGTCTTACATCTGGGGCTGTTTTTCCACCTCCTATATAACTCATCCCTTTTTTTGCACGTTGGGACTATTTCTGGAGTTATCCATGGCTTATGCTTCCGTGTTCTTTTCCTTGTGGTTATTTTACTTGATTCAGCATAAATCTTATTCATTTCTCCTACGAACTCATTGTAGAGTGCCTCAACGTCATTTTCTTGAAGTATATGTTGCCAGTCTGTACTCTGAATAAGCTCATTAACTTTTTGCTGATTAATATTTTTAACCTCGGTTTCACATGGTGTTTCAGAGCTATTTAAGCTTTTCGTTGCATATAAAACAACGTAATGATCAGAGAGATCGGTTTCAATAACTGCTGAGAATATATCACGCTTAGTTATACTGACATATACGTGGTCAATTATCGTCGCTGTGTTATTTAAAACATCAATACGCGTGGGACATTTAATCACGCATATTAGCCCTTTGGAAGCCATCATCTCCATATATTTTAAAACAAGTGAGTTATTCTCGTCTCTGATGTTAATATTGATATCTCCCAACACGATATTCTCATTATTCCCCTTTATAATTCCATCTAATTATTCAATAAACCTTCCAACACTCGAGCTAGGTCGCCTGTATATTGCATGTACATGCTTTTGTTCACTGTTATGGCAAATTTCTAGGTGTATGCCCTCGTAGTTTATTGGGCTAGCTGGTAATATTTTGTAAGTTATATTGTCTTTTATAAATATTGCAACTCCTCCTCCTTTCGTCGCATCACGGTTTAGAAATTCAAACCGTCAATGTTATAAAAATTATTTTTTTTTTCGGTATATTTATTTCATTCAACACTAAAATATCGACGTAACAACATTTTCGATTTCCGCTATAAATACATCCCACGTTTTGGTGATCGATCTAATATTAAAACTGACACAACAAAAATTCATTTTTTCCAAATATTTCTTTTCGATGCCGCTAATACTATGTATTACCCTAAAGTCAACATCAGCTTCACTATATGTGTTTTCCATTTGATTATTTTATTTCGATTCTCTCGATATGTATGACGTACAACAACAATGCTTAATTGTTCATCTTATTTACATCGTCGCAAGACCCGATGTGTATGGATTCGCCGTTTTCGTCAATTCAGTCAATTCCACGGCGTTCTCAAGAATTTTGAGTAAGGATCTTGGTTTACACCCATACAAGATCAAGCTGACACAAGAATTGAAGCCGATGGACCATTTGAAGCCACGTACGTTCTCCGATTGGGTTCTGGAGAAGATGCGCCAAGATGATGAATTTCATCGTAAAATCATCTTCAGTGACGAAGCTCATTTTTGGCTCAATGGGTTCATTCATCACCACTTCATGAATCACCACTTCATCCGCAAAAATAACTGTTTGGTGCGGTTTGCATGCCGGCGGCGTTGTTGGGCCATATTTTTTCGTCGACGACAACGATCGTCACGTTACTGTGAATGGTCAGCGTTATCGCGCCATGATCACCGATTATTTTTGGCCCGAATTGGAAGATATGGACTTGGACGACATGTGGTTTCAAGAGGATGATGCCACAAGCCACACAGCACACGCTACAATCGATTTATTGAAGAGTAAGTATGGTGAGCGTGTTATCTCAAGAAATGGGTCAGTCGATTGGCCGCCTCGTTCGTGCGATTTAACGCCGCTTGACTATTTTCTATGTGGCTACGTTAAGTCATTGGTTTATGCCAACACGCCGAAGACGTTGGAAGAGCTCAGAGCCGACATTGAACGCGAAATAGCGGCCGTTTCGGCCGAAATGTGTGGCCAAGTCGTTGAAAATTGGGTCCAACGAATCGATCGCTGCAAACGTGCCCGCGGTGGCCATATGAATGAAGTCGAGTTCCATTCATGAATGTCGAAATGTCAAGCCAATAATAAAGTTTTTGAAATATCTCAAATGGTTTGCGTTTTATTTAAAAAAAGTTGTCAAGTCCTTAGTGGAAAACCCTATATTTGATTTTCTATTCCTTTTTTTATAAAGTGTGCATTTCAGCGCAATTATGTTTTTTTCAGCTGTTTTTATAGTTTTTCTAATTTTTTCTTTTTTTATCCTTTATTTAATTATATATTTCTTTTATTCCAAAACATTGGATATATTTTTGAAATAGATTATGTTTGTCATATATCACAATGAATCATTGAGACTGAACCTCACACTGTAGTTCCTATAATGGGAGATGGAGCTTGTCTGTAGCGGGTCATGTCCTATCTATTGTATGACACACAGGTAATGGCGAGAGACGTACGCGAACAAATCTTTAGTCATGTGGTGGCCAACTGGAAAGAGTTTGTCATTAACAGGTACAATTATTCCTGTATCGCTGAATACTGCATTGACAGGTCACGGCATTTTACTTATGGTAGTTTATTTGAGCTGGAAGCGGCAGGATAACTCTTTCCATGGGTCTTGGAAGTTTACCGTAACGGTGAGCTGTATGTAAGTTTTAGTATTGCGGGTAATCCCGTGGGACAACTACGTTTTACTCATGATCTATAACGTGGCCATTTCCATGTATACTTACGTAGTGATATGGCCGCTACAATATCCGAGTCCGCCTCCTCTTCTTCACTTCACTTTTCACTTCACCAAGAGGATACCTACGAGAAGAAGTAAAGTGACTACTATCTCACCGCTGCCATCCGAACCAGATTGTGACTCATCTCTGTATCAATCATGATCTCTTACGGTTTCTACCAAATGCTCTAAAAAACAGTGAGAGATGCACCGACGTTACTCGGAAAAAACTACTTCAAAACGCTTCTAAAAATTATGTGCAAAAACACCCAGCAATTCGCCGTGCTGCTGTGTTCAAATATCAAAAAAAAGAATACTAATGTGAACAGAGAAGCAGTGGCTAGGTACTGGGAAGTTCACCCTGAGGTGAATAGAAAAGTTGTGGCTCGGTACCAGCGAGCTAACCCTGAGGAGCATCGGGCGTCATTGAAGGACCACGTCATATGCACGAGTGTACACAAGACGCCATGACGTACGTGCATCAATACCGCCGTCCTGATCTTTTTGTCACATTTACGTGTAACCCCCGATAGAAAGACATCACAGATATGCTCTTATCTGGCCAAAAGTCGCATGATCGCCATGACATTATAGCCAGGGTATTCCACCTTAAGGTGAAAAAGTTGATGCCTCTTCTAACCAAAAGCAATCTGTTTGGGGCGATGCGTGGAATAGCGACACATCTTACATTTTACTATGGCTAGAGCAGCGTTTCACCTCAGATAAGATCTACAATGTAACTAGATCTAAGATTCGTATTCCTGAGCAAGACCCTCTCCTCTACAATATTGTGAAGCCCAACATGATACATGGCCCCTGCGATAGCTTAAACTACAAATCGGCCTGCATGAAAGATGGTAGCTGCAGTAAGAGTTATTCTCCACCATTTCTCAAGAACACACAGACAGGAGATGATAGGAGGAGGTCTCCAGCTGACGGTGGTTACACAATAAAAAATAATGAAATTGTGTTGGGCAACCGCTGGGTAATGCCTTATAATCATGGCCTGGTACGTACTTTCAATGCTCATATTAACGTGACAGCTCTGTACGTCTATCAAATATATTTGTATGGAAACAAGGGTGGTGATCGAGCGGCCTTTAGAAAAATGAGGTGAAAATCTACGAAAGCGGCCGTTACATAAGCAGTTTGAAGGATCTTATGCTTTCCTATTCATGAAAGGTTCCACCCCATCTTGAAAATGGCCAGCGCGTATACTTCACCTCCAAAAACCTGTCAGAGAAAATAAACAGTCCAACCCAGACAACGCTGCTAGCTTTTTTTGAAATCTGTAAAACGGACAATTATTCTAAGTTGCTGCTGTACTCTGAAGTCCCTTCTTACTTTGTCTGGAACAACAAACAATTTTCTAGAAGAAAAATGGGATTGGAAATGGGATGGGAAAATGATTGCTCCATCCAACATTTTAGTCTGCATGTAAGACTTTTGGATTGCTCGAAGACGACAAACATTGGAACAGTGTTTTAGAGGAAGCTGCATTGTGCGATTCTCCTTAGAAGCTGCGAGGGTTATTTACAATAATGTTAATTTCCTGTCAACTCTCTGATCCGTTAAGCCTTTGGAAGAAATACAAAGCCATTAAACGGGAAGTGGAGAGAGAATTGTAAGACAGTGTACAACTGCTCCTAGATGAAGTAGCACAAGCAGGACAAAACTTGGCACAATACGGATTATCTTAGCCAAAAAGACCTACAGCAACTTCCGGTAATAGAGAATATCTGAAGGAGAACAATTACGACCCCGGTGCCCTGAGAGAAGTGGTGTCGTCTAAGGAGGAATTAATGACGGATGAACAGCTTTACTTTTATCAGCAGATCCTTGACAATATTGAGAAAGGAATTGGGAAATATTTTTTCTGGATGCTCCTGATGGCACTGGAAAAACCTTCCTTATCAAGGTTTTATTGACAAAAGTAAGGAGTAATCGTGGCATCGACTTAGCCATCGACGTGTCAGGTATCGCAGCAACACTGTTGGCGGGCCTCCCTCCATGCAGCCCATGCTGCCTTCAAGCTGTCGTTAAATCTCATACATGTCGAAACTCCCTCTGCAATATTTCAAAACAGAGTAATGCGCCCCAAATGGTGCGCGATTGTAAACTTATAAGTATGTAGTTTGGGACGAAAGTACAATGGCGCATAAAGGAGTTTTCGAAGAACTGAACAGAACTTTAAAAGATATCAGAGGGAGCAATGACATGATGGGTGGAGTCACCGTGTTGTTAGTGTCGATAGTGCCGTGGTGAACTCGAGCTGACGAAGTTAAGGCTTGCATTGAGACCTCAAATCTTTGGCCGTTAACCAAAAAACTCCACCTTAAGGAAAACATGCAGGTGTACTTCAAAGGCGATGTTTGCGCTGGGCAATTCTTCAATCTCCTCCTTAAAATAGGAAACGGAGAATGTCCGTAAAGTGAGGGTATGATTACAATTCCATTAGATCTTGCCACAGTTGTGTCGACCGCTGACGACCTAATACTCCGAATATATCCAGATATACACAACATACACAGCAAATCCACTGAGTGGCTGTGCGAACATGCGATTCTGACACCTAAGAACGTGGTTGGCCGGAGCTCAAGTGGCTTCCCAATCGGGCGGTTCGGGGTTCAATACCATTCGTGCCCGAAAGACATTCTTTTTTTCAGGCAACTAAAATCTCGTGAGATATACAACAAGTCAATTTACACTAATAATTGTTGGATCCCACCCACGGAGCGAAATAACCACTGAGCCCAAACATTTTTCTCTCTCTCTCTCTATCCAATGTTCCAAAAAAAAAAAAATAACACGTGCTCCGGTATTTTAAAAGTAGTAATACCCTTTTAAAAAACAAAAAAAGGTTTTGTTGAAGTAATTCGAAGGTGCAGAGTACCAGTACAAATCAGTGGTAACTTCAGTGCATATGAATGATGCTGTACGCTATCCTCTGGAGTTCCTAACTCTACTCAACCCTCCTGGTCTACCGTCTCACACACTTATCCTCAAAGTGGGAACTCCAGTAATGATACTGAGAAATTTCAATCCTCCCAAGTTGTGCAATGGGACCAGGTTGCGCGTGAAAGCCTAACATAAAACCGTGGTAAAGGCCATTGTATTTAAATCGGCGGATACCACTTATACCGTCGGAGTATCCATTCGAGTTTAAAAATTCCCCCTTAAGGTCTGTTTCGAAATGACGATTAATAAGTCTCAGGTCAGTCAGCAGGAATTGATCTTAGGAGTGTGTGCTCTAATATAAAGATGTACAAAGAGGTACTTTAAGTATAAACTGAAAAAAAAAGTAGTCTTTCTTAGGTAGATTTCCTGCGCGAGCGAAGCCGTGAGCAAAAACTATTGGGTTGTACTACATGAAATGTGGTATATTTGTTCGATTTTATAGTAAAAATGTAAAAGCCAATATTATTTTTCCGTAAATTTTATAGGATCCGTTGGCATCTATGACATTCCTCCAACGTGATACAAGGTCAAATATTCCTTTTTCGTAGAAGTGCTAAATTTTTGAGGCAATCAAATCTTCAAAAGCTTTTATGACTCGGTTGCGGAAGCCTTCTGCCCGCAAAATGAATCCAGATTGTGGAAAAGATGGTAATCCGTTGGGCAAATATCAGGAGAGTACTGTAGATGCGGAATAATTTCAAAACCTATTTGCAACAGTTTTTGCACCGTTACTTGTAAGGTATGGGGTCTTGCATTGTCATGCAAAAGGAACGGACCGTGCCTATTGACCAACGCAGCCTGATTTTCAGGCAATTTGGCATGCAATATGTCGATTTCCTCACAATATTTGATAGCGTTTAACGTTTCTCCTGGTTGAAGAAATGAAAATTGGATTGGTCCTTTCGATGTCCACCAAATTATCTCCATAACCTTTTTTGGGTGAAGATCGGGCTTAGGGGTGTGTTTTAGTTTTTTTCAACCACTGCCCAGATTTTTTACGATTATTAAAATTACGATACAGTATCCACTTTGCATCACAAGTGACTATCCAGTGCAAAAAGGGTTCAGTTTCGTTTCTTAATGTAAGCGATTCGCAGATTTCCAGGCGCCGTAGTTTTTGGGATTCGTTCAGTTCATGGGGTACTCACTTATCGAGTTTCTTTACCTTTCCTATGAGAGAAAGGCGTCGACTTATTGTCATTCGGGATACACCCTTACTTTGTGTAATCTAATACGAGCGCGTGCAGAGTTTGAAAGTGGGCATGCATACATGCTACATATATATAAAACGTCTTTCATTCGTCTGGCAAACACTATTTATCTATATAAATAAAAACAAATTTCTGTTTGTTTATGTGTTTGTTCTTACATCACGCAAAAACTACTAAATGGATCTTAATCAAATTTGAGTCATATATTGGAAGTGGACCGTAATAGATTTCAGTCAAAACGGCATCTTGATTTGAATACTACAAGTTGAGATATAAAATGAAATGTAATCCACAGACATAGCATGGGAATTTTAAATTTTAATACGAGCTATTGCAGATTTTGCAAGTGGGTGGCTACGTGTTAAATGTGTGTAAATAGAGTGCAGTAAATACAATATACAATACAAATTTAAATTTAATGTAAAAAACATTAAATATATGAAATTTTAAATTTCTGATCCTATTTGTATATGAAAAAGTGGTGGAGTATTAAATATGTGAATAGCATTAAATACTTATGGGTAATAATATCATAGGTTCTAAATTAAACTTTAAACAGCATCATTATTTTGCCGATTTTTTAGTACCGCTCAGCACTTTTATATGCATTTCAACAAACAAGAAAATAAATGCAGAGTACTTAGAATCGAATAATATGATAAAAGCCTATTAGAAACTAATATAAAACTAGTTTTAAAGTTATTGAAATAGTAAATATAAAGAATTAAGGTCTCACAAGTAACCGAAAAGCCTTGATTGCTAATGTTATTTATATAGATATATATTGCATTTACCTTTTTATACAAATCTCCGAAAAATTCCTGACGCATATAGGCTTTTTGTTTCGAAGTGGCCACTGTTAAATAAGCGTGATCTAAAATTTTGCTTGAAATCTTGTGGGACGCTAAACGCACGATATGTCCCATAAAACTGTCCACCAGTTTGTTCTTTATTTCTGGGCTTCCATATTTAAACATTCGATGTAAGCAAAAGTGAGAATATTTCGATACAGCCATTTCAATTACTACAGGAAGAAGTTCCTATTTAAAAATAAAAATTGTTAGGCTAATTTAGTTAAACAAAATTAAGTTATATGTACATTCGAAATCGTTTCGCGGAGAGAATGGGACGCAAATTTTAACATAGACTGGACTATTCTTGCGGTATCGTGTGCCATTACAACCTTTTTAAGTAGATCTCCATTTAGTAAGTTGTATAATTTTGCCACTAACTCAGATTTATTCTTAGATTTTTTGCTAAAATTAAATAACAAGATTATCATTTGGTATGCATGTATATATAATTCTATTAAATACACACCACTTAAGCTGTTCATACATATGTTTTGCTTCAATGGATATCTCATATGTGTCCTTGGCTTTTTTTCGCTTTACTTTTAAATCCTTTTTTTCTTGCTTGAATTTACGCCAATCGGTTTTTTCTGATTGAATGTTTGTTATATCTTTATCAAAACGGCCTTTTTTATTTTTCAGAAATTTTGTAGTTTCCGATGTAGATTTTGCCCTAAATTTATTCGATAAAATCGAATTCGATCGTAATGACTTTTCTTCAATTTTAATGATTTTCGGTTCTGGTGCATTAATTCCATCATCTGACGAAGAGCGTTTCTTTCCTTTTATCATTTTTTAAACAAATTTATATAAATTCCCTTATTAACCGTACTAGTACGTCTCCACGTGCAACAATGTCAAGTATTTTAAAATGTCAATAGAAAGTCCTACAATGTCACTTTAATTTTCACAACAGACTTACATTTTAGTCCCTGACTACATCTAAGTACGAAGAAAACATTGAAATGTATTATTATATATATATTTATTACATTATTATAGGTACTATAAAATAAATTACAATTAATAATATTAACAGAGATGATAGCACTAGTCATTAGGGCTTTCGACTTAATATACTAAAATGTAGGGATTACATTCAAGATTAAAATAAGTTATAACTAATATAATATTAAGATTTATATCATGGGGCTTAGTTTTAAAGTTTGTAACAATTTAAATACAGTTTTGATGTTATTTTCGTTTGCAGTCTTTTAAAGTTCTTTTAGTAAATTGTTAGTGCCTGTTCACATTGGCGCGGGCAGGAAGATTGTCCGAAAGAGAGGGAACGCTTTTTATTGAAGTGGGAAGAAGAAGGGTTACTTCCACCGAGAATCCATTTCTAAAGTGGATTCTCGGGTGCAACACAACGTTTTTTTCCATATCGTTCCATTTCTGACATATTTTTTCATTTTAGTTTTGATCGTTGATGTGAAAGGAAGTGTGAAGGATATGAAAAAAGGTATGTTTCAGGCCAACTGCTCAAATTTAAAAATTAAAAATGCTCCGATTCAAGTGTTCCACTTGTCAAAAAGTCTTTCAACCTCATGACAATGTGAACACGACGTTCATGGTGGGGACTTTCATCCCGTCGCCAATGTAAACAGGCCCAATTGAATGTCAAATGGTTAAAAACCATCACATTTAAGTGCCTGTTTACATTGGCGACGGGATGAAAGTCCCCACCATGAACGTCGTGTTCACATTGTCATGAGGTTGAAAGACTTTTTGACAAGTGGAACACTTGAATCGGAGCATTTTTAATTTTTAAATTTGAGCAGTTGGCCTGAAACATACCTTTTTTCATATCCTTCACACTTCCTTTCACATCAACGATCAAAACTAAAATGAAAAAATATGCCAGAAATCCACTTTAATCAGAGAATCCACTTTGGAAATGGATTCTCGGTGGAAGTAACCCTTCTTCTTCCCATTTCAATAAAAAGCGTTCGCTCTCTTTCGGACAATCTTACTGCCCACGCCAATGTGAACAGGCACATTCGGTGATGGATGGTTAAATTTGTGTTACAGCATATGTGACAGGTAGGTTGTTGGGTTTTGTTAATAATTAATAAATTAATAATAATTTTAATTTAGTGGGGGCTAACGCCCCAATTTATTTCGCTTAATGCAAGCTTAAACTAACTTAAAAACTAAGACTTAAAAACTAACAAGAGTTAAGGGCTAGGAAGTAAGAGAATCAAATTTAATCAAATGGAGGAGATCAAATTTAAGACGAGAAGTGCTCAGGTTAAAATAAAAAAGGGGGAGATTGGTTCGTTAGAGCCATAAGAGGTGCGGTGTGTTGGAATATAGAAGAGACGAGGACAGCGTAATAGAATTGTAAAGGGAAGTGCATTCCACAGAACCGGAGAGCAGTCGATGAATGAAGAGAATGCCAGCTACGTTTCTGCGTTTTTCGAATACCCTCGAGGTTAAGAAGTTTGTGGCGGTCGCGATAGGGAGATAAATGGGTCACTCCAGGGTAGTCCCCGAAGAGCAAATCAAAGAAAACGACGTTGAATGTTCTCGATTCGTGATATATGAATTCGCTGAAGTGGGTACCATACTTGGCTGGCATATTCAAGGAGGGTCCGGACAAGGGTAGTGTAAAGTGACCTTGTCACATAAGGGTTGCAAAATTCTTTAGACCAACGTTTGATAAAACCGAGCGATGAGTTGGCTTTAAGAATTATGTCATCAATATGCGAACGGAAGTTTAACTCTCTATCGTATAAAATTCCAAAGTCGCGAAGGGATTGAACCTTTGGTACAGGTTGGTCATGCAGAAAATAAAGTCGAGAGGGGGATTGATTGGACTTACGAGACAAAGTCATAGATTGGCATTTGGAGACATTAAGCTCAAAGTAATTTTTTAGGCACCATTTTTGGGATGCAGAAATAATTTTGAAGAACTTAGTGTCATCGGCGTAAATGGATACGGAGCAGTGTTTGATAATCTTCGCAAGATCGTTTATAGTTAAAATGAAAAAGAGGGACCTAGATGGCTTGTGGGGCACCAGAAGTGGCTGAAAACGGGGTTGAGAAGGCTGACCTAAAGCGAACGCTATAGTAACGGTTCTCCAGATTAGAAGATATCCATTTTAACAATATGAGGTCAAAACCGAGGGAAGACAATTTTATCGAAGGCCTTAGCGAAATCTGTAGCAATAACGTCAGTTTCGTTTTCCATTTCTAGGTCTGGAAGCACAAAGGATACGAATTCAACTAAGTTTGTAGTAGTTGATATACCTTTTAGAAATCCCTGCTGACTGGGTGATATACGAGTAAGTGACTTGCACTGAAAGCTTAGAACTTCATATAAAAAACTGTCGAACGTTTTATGTATGTGAGAAAACTTAGCAATGGGACTGTAGTTGGTTACTTCATTCTTTGATCAGTTTTTGTGAACCGGGGTTATGAAAGAGGTCTTCCAAACTTGGGGAAATTCCCCTTGTGTGATGGACAGATGAAAGAGGGAGGAAAGTGGGTGCGAAAGATTGGAGGCACACATTTTGAGAAATATTGCTTTGAGCCCATCTGGACCGGATACAAATTCATAATTGAGATTTTGTAACTTTTCTTCGATAAGATTGGCAACAAAAGGTTGAGAGAGAGAGGGGCCAATGGAGAAATTGGGAAGGTACTTGAAATAGATGGAGTCGGGTACGAAGAGGTTGTGTTACTGTTATTGTTTAAAAAAGTTTGCAAAATAGTTGGCAACAATATGTGGGTCGGTCGATGATATATTATCGAACGAGAGAGAGGGCGGATAACCGTTTGATTTTCTTTTGTAGTTGACGAACTGATAAAATGTCTTAAAGTCTTCTGTTGTACCATGGACGGGAATTAGATGATGTTTTATACCGTGAAAAGGGCGTAAAGAGAAATGGAATTAAATATTTCACTGTAGAAAATGGAGACAGTATCAGATAAGGATAGGTTGGTAAAATCAAAAGAACATTTGCTCAGATAGGTATTGATTTCGCGAAAATTAGCTTTATGTAAGTTGTAAGAAGAGATGGTAGTTGAAGAAGTGGGCTTGGATCTAGAATTATGGAAAAATAAGGGAAGAAGAGGGGGTGAAAGTTGTTGATAGTTGATAGGATAAAGGGGCACAACGTTACTGTGGAGTTAATAGGATCACTAGTGAAAATAAGGTCTAGTTGCCTACCGATAAAATTAGGGACGCCACTTACTTGACACAGGCTTGAGTCGGTTATGCTATCAATGAAAATACACTCCTTGGATGAACTGGCGTTTGACGCGGTAAAAAATATGTGATCATCCGATGGAATCCACTTTAGCAGGGGCAGATTGAAGTCACCAAATATAAGGATATCGTCGATGGAATCACTTAGGTCAATTAGTTGGTCAATTGCTTTAATAGCAAGGATGTAGGATTCAATAGGTTGAGTTGGGAGAATGTAGCAACACATAACGTACAGGGACCTGTTGGGAAGTGTTATTTTAATTGAAACAAAGTCAAGTTTAACAGAAGAAGAGATAGCAATGAGAGAAGGGTTGAGGTTATAAATGTCAATTAGGACATCTCTACATAGAGAATCAACTTTAGGGTTGGCAGAATCCTTAAACATAGGGAGAGAGTGATCGTCATCTCGGAAAACATTATAAGAAAATGGAAATAGCTCCTGGCTCTTTATGTCGGGGATCAGATTGGTTTCTGTAAGAGCATAAACGTCGAAAGAGAGACCGTGTGATTTAGGCAAGACAGCACGAGTTTTAGAGCACAAGCCTCTTACGTTTTGGTAGTAAAATGTAAGAGGTAGTTTGTTGCGTGGAGGAGTAGGGGAGTGTAGATGAGATGCAGGCAAAGAAGGCAAGTTAGGAACTAAAAAATTTGTCCTGGTCAGCTCGACTGCGCTGAAGGTGAGAAACTCTTTTAGAGTGTACATAGATGCGGAACGCAGCGAGGTCATCCGCAACCTTTTGAGGAGGTGTGTAGAAGATTTCATGGTACCTGTTGTAAAACTTTCTGAGACTAGTTATATCCGTAGGAAGGCCTTCCTGTTGGATGGAGACCATGACACTTGTTTTGGTTTTTCTCTCAAAGGAAACAGAGTCGGATTTGGCGTAAAGGCATTCTGTGGTGTCTATATTCTTTTGGGCCAATTTAACGTTAGGCGGCGAAAGGGGATCAAAAATAGTGACTGAGGCCCGTGAAACCGAGGGAGAAGGCGAGCTAGAAGCGGGATTTAAAATATACGAGCTGATAAAGTTTGGATATTAGGCTCCTGTTGTAAGGTCGAAATTGGGAAAGCAGTTTTTAGTATTCGTGGGGGAGGATGCGGGTGGCTGAACAGTGACAGTATAAGGGGCAGGGGTTAAATTAAATGAAACGCGTTGGGGCTTTGGTGAAAGAGAGGCACTTGGTGCTTTTGTGCTGATACGTGGGGGGGGGGGGGAATGGGAAATATTTTGGTTTTAAGGCTCCAGTTGGGGTCAGGTTTAGGATGTGGATGGGGAATGGATCTGGGCGATTTATAATTATCTTTTGATGAGGCGTTGCTACGTTTTCTTTTCTACGTTTTTGTTGGTTGGTTGATCCGTCCATTTGGAGACCCGCATCGTTCCTAGCTTGAGGTTGGTGTTGTATGAGTTAACAAATAACCATTCGTATTTAGCCGGTAAATTAATTTTGAAATTCCGTTTGTTTTTGTGGTGAGATGTTGGGAATATTGCGCTTTGGATGTTGGTGATGCCATACCTCTTTTTGATATAATAATTTGGAGCATCTTTGACGAGTAGGGTGGTGAAAATCTGACTCGTTGTGCAGATTCGTCTAGCCTGCCTTGCCACTCTGAAGGTGTCCACGTCGTGTTAAATTCTGTAACAAGTTTCCGTGGGGCGGTGACAGGAGGGGTTGGCGTTGGGGCAAGATAAGATTTGTTGATCGATGGGCTGGTGCGAGGATTTGGAGGTTGGTTTGTCGGCACAGGATGTGGCAATGATTCGGTTTGTAATAATTCTACCAAAATTGAAGTATTGTAAATGTTGTGCGGTGGGGGATGGGTTGGAAGACCATCAATTTTGTGGCATACTGTTCCAATGCGATTTTCTAAGTCATTCAACACTGTTCTATACGTGGTGAGTTCACTGATTTTATCGAATATGATATCAAGCATGGACCCGTAATGATTTGAGGTTTTTGGGATTGTTTGTTGCAGCTTCGAGACGGAGATTCGATGGGGTGATTGTAGATGAATATCGATGTCTTCCCGGAGAGAGTTGATGGAATGACATGTTTTCTTGTTGGAATCCATCATTGCGGATCCGATTGATATAAATTCACTTAAGACTGTATCAAGGTGGCGCTTGTATGTTTCTTAATATCTGGATCTTGCACTTTCTAGTTCAATTAAACGGGTAACTTGTTTTTCAATGCCATGACCAAAGTCTTCCGCACATCTTATACTTTCTTCAAAGATTGATAGTTTGTCCGTTATCAGTCTGACGAGTGAGGTATGGTTGGATTCATTGGAGTCACTGAGGCACTTGATTGGAAGGAGCACGTGTGAGAGAGAAATACTGATACACTCATCACAGAAGAACAGTAGATTTTCGGAGAACTCTTTAAAGAAGACCGTGTTTCTTTTATTAGGCCGACACAAATAGCATGGAATATTTTGCCACAGATCCCCTTACAGGCAACAAAGTCAGCATTATTGTCGTTAATGGAGCAGTTGGTTAATTCACAAAAAGACATGACGAAGACCAGGAAACCAAAAAGCAAATTGCGCAGAAAAAAAATGAAAAATGCACTAAACGCACTGTCGCGAAATGAACAAAAAAGTCGCATCAGCGATAACAATTATTGGGTAAGAAATTAAGTTATTAGATTGATTTAACTGGAATAAGCGAAATAGGAAATTCACAAATTATGGAGTAAAGTAAGAGGGCGACTGAATACAACTGAGGTTTGAACTGAAATGTTGAGATAAAGAAAGAGCAGGTATGCGTGAGTGACGACTGTGTGACCCATTCGAAGGCGAAGAAAACATTTTGGGCAGACCCAACGTAAGGTCGGGTCCTGAAAAACTCTCCTCTGAACCCTGTCTGGCAAACTTATCGGTGATTCCACTTGATGTGATCCCATTGTGACCAGGGACCCACACAAGGGTCACTGAATTTAGCCATCCGACTGCGTTCAGTGATGTCATTCATTCTTGAACTAACCTGGAAGTCGCAAGCGGGTTTTGCTAGGCTCTAGGAGTAGCTTGGCTGTCGCTACAGATGCAAATGCTTCGCCACCTCCACCGGTTCTCCACAACATAGTTCGATGCCATCGGGAGTGCGGAAAACTCCGCTTGGAAGGCACCTGCAAGCTTTCCTAACGTGAAGTGAAATGTAACGTTATCGGCCTCCAGCAGCACATACTACATTGGTTGTGGAGCCCTCTGACCTGAATAAGACCCGACTGCATCCCGTCCCTGGCTCAGATCCTGGCCGAAACATTCCTGGGCATACGGAAATTCGATTTCATAATTTTTCGGCATCGGACGGCATGTCCATAAGACCAGAATCTTGTACCAAAGACCACTTCGTTTAAAACGGAAGATAGCTTTCAGAGTGCAGCCCATGATATGCATATCAGGGTGATTGGGATTCATCAATGCGTCTATTGCAGAGCTATGGGTGTTAAGGGATGCCCCCATGCAACCGAGACAAACCGTTCTTTGGATTCTGGTAAAAGCAGTAATCACTTTTTTTCCCGAAAGCTTATTCCACCAGACATCCGACGCATAGGATGTAATTGGCGGTATAATAGCCCCATTTTATTCTTATAATTTGCTCGCACTCAAGGAATTTAAGGGTCCAAAGCTTGCCGATTGCTTCTCTGAACTACCAGGAGGCCAAAGAAGTTTGTCATCCAGGATGACACCCAAATACTTAGCGTTGGTAGGCGCGTTTGTTGCATCGCAGATAGAGGATCCATTCGCAAGACGGTTTTGCGCAGGATTGCTTACTAGCTGCACATGCCATTTCGAAACACTTAGTGATGATGTCGTTCATGTCCTGAACAGCTTCCCCTAGCTTTTATTTGTCCTGAGCTTAAGGGGAGCACTGTCCAGTTGGTTTTGTGGGGATTCCTCCTCTTCAACAAGGCCGAGACCTCGCATCCGTCGCCGTGGCTCAAGTTCTAGAGATTTGGCTTCCCAATCGGACGGATCGGGTTCAGTACCAGCCGTGCCCGAAAGACAATCTTTTTCTCAGGCAATTAACATCTCGTGAGATGAATGGTTGCCTAAAATACAACAACAAGTCCAATTACACTAATAATTTAGTCTCCCCTTTAAATGTTGGATGCCACCCATGGAGCGAAACAACCACTGAGCTAAACATCTTTCTGCCTCCGGTGTTGGCGGCAGTAACGAATCATAGGGAAAATAAGCAGGTGCAATGACGAACTTGCGCCATTCTCGGAGCTTACTATATGTTTGCAGCAAATACAACTTGGTTATATAATTGTACAAGTTCAGATGATGGGAGTGAATTTGTCACATAAAGACAAGCTCTCGGCCTTTCTGATGGCTCGTCATAAAGTGATGTGAAACACCTTAAACAGCCGAAACCACAGATGCGTTTATTCCACACCCATGATTCCTGTAGGGATATTTTGTGGAGTTTTGTGATAAACTCGGAAAACCTCCTACAGGTTATGTACCCCTAACGCGTAGAAGTACACCCATGTTTCCTATTCAGTAGAATGAGAACATATGTAATTTCCCACACTTATTCAAGGTAAAGCAATAAACCCGTGGAGACAACAATGTTGCAGCGGGTCTATCATAATATGATTTACTTTCTCACACCTATTCAAGGTAAAGCAATGAACCCGTGGCGACAACAACATTGCAACGGATCTAATATCACGCATCAGAACATCTACCATTTCTTTGAGGAAAGGGAAAAGGAAGAAAATTAACGTAAACAATATGCAAGTGGACGGCACCTAATTTTTCTGAAATAAAAATGGGAAAACAAGACAAACAAACACCGATTATAAACTTTTAACTGATAGGCAATTTAAGAGTATTGTAAAATGTTTGTGTGGGTACAAATAATAGAACTTATTCTTTTCAATACAAATCGCTTTATTCAGTACAGTTACAATTCACTATTTAATTCTTTCTCTCAGTATAATTCAATTTCTCAACCACTTATACTTTTCTTATCTTTTACTTAAACCAATCCTAACTTCTCCTAATTAACACTTCAAATTTCACTTTAGAACTCGTTTGCATACCTTTGGGATGCTGGTATTTATACTCGAATGACATACTTCCAGAACAAAAATCGCCATCCAGCGTCCCATACAACTTCCAATTTGCTAGAAAATTCGATTCCACTCTCCAGTCGAGACTTTGTTATTCCAGTATCGAAATCTTCTGGTCTTCGAGTATCGACATTTTCTGCTAGATGTCGCTGCTCACATTTAAGTGGTTATCACAGTATGTATTTTTTTTTGTAAAAGACGGTATATGATACAAAAAGAAATCACAATCGTGGGGCACCAAAGGGGTTGCCCACCTCAAGGTTTAGCCAACGAAAATTTACACTTAATTTGACAAATATATGAAAAATAAAAAGGGTACTTAGCTGATTTATTTCCGCCACAATCACTTGATTTCTACTACAGTTCGTGGTCGGTTCTTTGATCGTCTTTGGGGGATTGATTTCCTTGTCTCGTTTTCTTCTTTTGTTCTTGATGTGGTTGATGAATATGTGTTCCTTTTCCTTTCTTTTGTTTTATTTAAATGGTGTCCGCTATGACGGCTAGATAACAATTCCACTAGCGGCGCATTTCGACTAGTTGCCTCTCTCACTCACACACACACACATTCGTACGTGGTTCCACTAATTCTGCTGTCAGACCAAAGAAACTTACTTCCAGAGTTCTGACAGCCTCCCTATGCAACCATCCTATCACACTCGTCGATGGGAAGACCGTCCCTCTGCTAGAGTCTCTAGGCTGTCCGCCTGGCTCTATCCGATGTACCTATATAGCCATCTCTGGAGTAAATCCCACCTGTACCGTGGCAACCAGAGCATGATGGGAAGAAAAGAACGGGGAGGAAGCAAGAAAAGGCAGGATTGCAGAGGGGTGAAACAGACAACAACAAGACCAAAGGGAATGGACGATTTTTGGGGCGTGATTTGCACGTAACAAACCCCACCCTTATCTGGGAAACGTGCCCTCACAGTTCTGCTTGCGGGCCAGCTATCAAAACCAACGGTTGCTGTTTTAAACTCGCACGCGTATTATACTCGTATTTGCTTACAAATTAAAGTACATTTTTCATTTTTCATATTATAAATCATTATTGTAAAACATTAAACCAATCTTGTGACACATAAGCAGATAAGCACAAGCCGATATCTAATTAGGATAGTAATTTTCCACTATCATGTACATTTAGGTACATGAATACTAAGATACAAACATATTGATTTGTCTTCCCACGATTGGCTGATGCTTTTGCCGTGCTTTACAAGAACAATTCACTCAGCAGCAGACATCGAACCATATCGTGTACACTAATGCCATTTGTAGTTTGTGTATTTATTCGTCAACTTTTGTTCAAACATACATACATCAAAGATAAGCCACACGAGCATGGGTGGGTGGCTGCTGCTGGGTGAAATGCACTTTCACTTTGCTGTACACTCTTGGACATATGTATCTTTTATTTCAGCATATCTTAAAACTACTATTGCACAATTTAGAGAGATTTGGTTATTGCTACCTTACTTACTCGAAATATATATATATTATCTTAACAAACTTATTTCAAATGATTAATTGATAATTGAGGAACAGCTGTAATTATCAGATAAACTGCAAGACGACCTGTAGCGTTCAAATAAACTTTTTCTATTTTTGATATAACATGTAACTCCTCAGTCGAAATGTACCAAGGCAAGTTTAAAATCATTTTCAAAATTTTGTTTTGTGTTAGATGTAATCTACGGAGGTGACTTTTTGCATATTTGACTCAAACTGGCGATCTATAAAGCATTATTTCTTGGAAAATTGTTTTGAAAATAATAAATTTATTTTCATTACTCATTTTTGATCTCCGGTTTATAAATGGATATTGTAAAATGTTTGTGTGGGTACAAATAATAGAACTTATTCTTTTCAATACAAATCCCTTTATTCAGTACAGTTACAATTCACTATTTAATTCTTTTTCTCAGTACAATTCAATTTCTCAACCACTTATACTTTTCTTATCTTTTACTTAAATCACTTAATCACTTCTCCTAATTAACACTTCAAATTACACTTTAGAACTCATTTGCATACGTTGGGGATGCTGGTATTTATACTCGAATGACATACTTCGAGAACAATCCTTGCCATCCAGCGTCCCATACAATTTCCAATTTGCTAGAAAATTCGATTCCACTCTCCAGTCGAGACTTTGTTATTCCAGTATCGAAATCTTCTGGTCTTTGAATCTAGATGTCGCTGCTCACATTTAAGTGGTTATCACAATATTAACAGCAAAAGAATTGAATTTTTGAACTTTTTATCTAATAATAATATTGATATCGGCATTATTACTCAAACTGGCCTTAAATCAAATAGTAATAATTTATCTAACTCTGTCTACATAAGTTATCGTGTTGACAGAATTTATAGAAGGGGAGTAGGAGTTGCTATTCTTGTTTGTAGATTTTTTTTTCTTTTTTTATAATCAGCGCGCGCTCAGTGGGTTTGAGTACCCTTGATATTAGTATCATCAATAAGATCAGTTCAGCGTTCGCTGGTACCAGTCATTCCAACTCATCTTATGGAAAATGTGGGTATAGAACTCAAATATAATAATAGAACAGTTAAAATCTACTGCGTATATTTTCCTGGCGTAAGTTCATCGACCGAAAACAAAAGGCTCCTTAAAAGGGACCTGCGTTGCCTTCTAAAGGGTCCGCCATCTAACGTTTTTTTTTTTTCAAAAAGTGCTTATTTCGTGAATGGTAAAACTTAGGTCATGTCTGATTTGACAAGTAATTAGTTTTATCCTTCCGCTGAACGAATATGGTTCTGCATACGCTTGAACAACGCTGGGAAATATTGCCTGCGATCGACTAAGATGCCGATTTTGGCAAAAAAATCATCTTTTCAGATGAAGCTCATTTTGATCTTGGCGGGTATGTAAACAAGCAAAATTGTAGCATTTGGGACACAGAAAACCCGCACGCATACATTGAAAAGCCGATACACCCAAAACGAGTTACTGTTTTGTGCGGACTTTGGTCCAGAGGCATAATTGGGCCACTTTTATTCGAAAATGAGCAAGGAGTGGCAGTTACAGTTAATGGTGATCGTTATCGGGCCATGTTTAACGAATTTTTGTTCACAAAAATTGAAGAGGAGGATATTGGCAACATTTGGTTTCAACAGGACGGCGCTACGTGCCACTCGATGTTTTGCGCTCTGTTTTTGAAGATCGCATTATCAGCCGCAGAGCTGATGTCGTTTGGCCACCTCGGAGATGCGATTTGACACCGTTGGACTATTATTTGTGGGGTGCCGTAAAAGATAAGTGTTACGCCGACAAGCCAGAGACAATTGACGCTTTAAAGGACAATATTCGTGAAGCCATTGGTGAAATACAGCTGCACACAATCGTTAATGTGCTTAAAAATTGGACCGATCGTGTAGGCTACTGCAGGGCCAGCCGAGGCAGCCATTTGAATGAAATTATTTTCCATTATTAACCGGAAGGATAGAACTAATTATCTGTCAAATCAGACATGAGCTAAGTGTTACCATTCACGAAATAAGTACTAGTTGAAAAAAAAAACGTTAGATGGCACACCCATCTCGCCTTTAACAGGCGATGATGTCATTCTTGCTGTTGATTTTAACTGCCGTCATAGTGACTGGGGATATATAAGCGCAAATACATGGGTAATATACTTTCTAGTATGTTATATTATTCTGTATATTCCATTATTTTTTCCCCAAACCCTATCTATGTATGTACCTGCAGATCTGCGTAAAAGTCCTTCTGTTCTTGACGTTTTTATTACCAATCGTATGAGTTTACTGTCTTAACCCGTCGCTGACAATGATCTACTAGTATATTCTGATCATTTTTATTTTATTTTATTTTTCAAAAAAGATTAACCAAGCCTATGATTTTAAAAATGCAAACTGGCGTAGATTTAGTTCAAATATTAATTCGGGTCTTAAAAGTATTACAGGAAATTTGGATTCAGTTTCAAGCAAAGATGATGTGTATGCTATCGTTGATAACTTCACAAAACTTATCAATGATGCTATCGAAAAAAGTGTTCTAAAAATAAAAAGATGTAATTCTCCAGTTCAGCTTCCAAATTATATCCTTGAACACATAAAAATTCGTAATACGAACACTCAGAAATGATGATAAATTTATTTTTACTGACAAAGAGAAAGCAGATTCTTTCTCTGATTTTTTCTCCATAAGTCATTCTTTATCTCAAAATTTAGGAGATAATGAAACCAACACTTTGGTTGAACAAAAAATTACGACTTTTAATAACTATATTTGTAACATCCCAATAAACGCCTTGTTACTTTAACCATTGTACAAACATTACAAAATCCCTCAAAGTTAATAAAACGGGTAGGTTAGATGGAATAAGAAACAATTACCTGAAGCATTTATCCTTTTAAGACATTTAACTTTTCTAGTCAACGCGTGTCTTGAATTGCAATATTTTCCGCAAAAATGGCTAAAGTTGTCCCTATATTAAAAGCTGTAAAGCCTGCAGAGTCTGTCGCCTGTTATAGACCAATAAGTTTACTCAGCAGCCTAAGCAAAATCTTGGAAAAGGTAATAAAAAAAAATTATATTCCAGAGTTTAGTAATATTCAGTTTGGATTTAGGCAATTTCATAATAGATCGCATTAAGCTCTTAGAATATGTAACCATGTTAAATCAAATCGGTTAAAAGGGAAATCAACTGGTATGACCCTACTTGATGTTGAGAAGCTGTTCGACACTGTCTGGCATAACGGCCTAATATATAAAATGATTAATTTTAGCTATCTATTGTATATAATTATAATTGTCCAAAGTTTTCTGTCAAGTCGTAGTTTTCTAGTCCATGTTAATACCTGTTTGTCTAAATCCACTAATTTCAACATGGGCGTCCCACAAGGTTCAGTATTTTGTCCTTCCTTATATAATATATTTACATCTGTCTTTCCTAGTCTGCCTGATTGTCAAGCTGCAATCTTCGCTGACGATACTGCAATTTACACATCGCATACGTTCGCTCTTAACATCGAGAGGACACTTATAGATGCTAGTAAGATAGTAGCTGAAAGATAGAAGGTGGAGAAAGGAAAATTGTTTTTGTAGTGGTTTGAAACTCAGGTTTGTTTGGTTTCTATGTTTGCTCTCCAGGGGTGGGAGTCCGAATATGACGGAGAGGTTTTCTTCACTCAGAGTGAATCGAGGTATATCACAGTATTTTTCTTTTCTGTGCTTGAAAACTCTACAATAAATATAAATTAATATAATATAAATTATAAATATAAATTAAATAAATTAAATACGTTCACGCAACTATTGAATATATAATAAACCATACACACATTAACAGCCAAATCTACGTGTCAGTGTTATGCCTTCACACGCAGAATTTTTCTGTCTGAGTTCCAATTACACAATGAAAAACTGACTTGCCATGGGCAGGATTCGAACCTGGACCCTCCGAGTGAGAAGCGTTTGCTACTACTACTACACCACGGCCACCCCAGTAGGAAAGTTTTGCAGTAAATGGAAAATAAACCCAAGTAAATGGAAAACCCAAGACACCTTTTTCAGTAGGAAAAGAAAAACTTGGTTCCTTCCTTGGCATACACTTAGACTCAAAACTGACATTTAGTGACCACACTACACAGACTTTGAGATAAATACCCATTTATTAACAGAAAATCATAGCTATCTAACGTTTCTTTTTCAAAAATTTCTTAGTATATAATAATATATATGCATATATTATATATATACATAAATATATGCTATATACCAGTATATATATATATTTTATATGTATATTTTCCATGGAGGTTTTTGTAGCAACTTTACTCCGCTTGTACTCCTTATGCTTATTCTTTTCCTTTTGTATCAAAACTATAGTAGTTATACGAGTACTATGCAAAATAAAAAATATCTATCTACTCGTATCTATAAATGAATATAGCATTTTAATTGTTAAAGGTTAACCTTTCTGATGGTTTCTTGAAATGAAGACCAAACGTTAATGATTTGTCAAGGTGTACCCCAAGATACTTAGCACTTGATTTCCAATCCATTTGTATGTTATTTAGTACCAGCTTGTTCCTTGGTAAGAAACAGACTTTTCTTTTTCTTGGAAAAAATATAGCCTGAGTCTTTGAAGCATTAATCTTAATCTTCCAATTTTCAAAGTATTTTTCGATAACATTTAAACCAGATTACAAATAAGCTTCAATATTCAAGCCAATTGAATTCTGAAGAATAAATGCCTGTGTCGTCTGCAAAAATAGCAGATTCGCAATTATTTAATCTTGGAAAAACAAAAGTGTAAATATTATATAGGATTGGCCCATGTACCGAGCCCTGAGGTACCTCTGCCTCAATTAAAAAACCTGTTGATAGCTCTGATAAGAACGACAACAAACCTTGGTGCCATACAGTGTCAAACGCTTTTTTGACGTCAAGGAGACCCATACCAGTATTATTTTGTATGTGCTTTGTTATACGGTGAATTTGGTGCACTGTGGAATGATGCGGTCTGGAATCGAATTGTTCTGCAGGTAACATATTGTGATCGTTTAGACGGTTTGCTAATTTCACTTTAACATAATTAACTTTTCAAAGCACTTGCTTAACGAGCTAAGCAACTTATAGGCCTATAATTACTCGGCGAGCAACCATTTTTACCCGGCTTTAGAATGGGTATTACTTTTTTCCATTCTTTAGGAAAGTATCCCTATTTAAAGCAACAATTAAAGAGCCGTTGCAAGAATTTTAAACCGATTTTTGGTAGGTTTTTTAGAAATATATTTATCAATTTTTAAGACTAATTAGGATGGTCTCCATATCTTCAATTGAAAGAAGCTCTCCACCTCCAATTACTAAATCGTGAGTGTCGATTATATTAATCGACTGTTGAACTGTATACTCTTCCCTGCTAATTATGTTCCTACCTATTGAATGGTTCGCAAAGAAAACCTTAGCTAGCGCATGTGCGTAGTGATGTAGCTTACCAAACTCCACCACAATGTAGTCCCTGTTCCAATCTGAAATTTAATTTCATGTGGTTAAAATTCCATCTCGGTAAGCAAATTATCCCCTACTGCTTTATTTACAGAAGCCCCAAACTGGACAGCAATTCGATTTTTAAAAAGTTTGATGAACGGTATGTTGAGATCCTCGCTGTGGAAAACAACTTAACGCAGCTTGTAAATGAGCCCACGCGAATACCAGACGTTGATAGTCATACCGCCAACACCCTGGACTTGTTTTTAATTTCTCACCCTGGTAAGTACATCGTAGATGTGCTCTTCCCTCTAGGCTCGTCGGACCATTGTGTCATATCAGCTAATTTCTCGTACACCAACCACACAGTTAGAGAAAAAATTCCTAAAAGAACCGTATGGCAATATGAGAAAGCCAACTGGAGGGGTCTTAACAGCTTCTTTAGGAATTTTAACTGGTTGTTATGTTTCCTCGATAACGACCTGGATGCCGCTGCTGATATGATCACAGACACCATTCTCTTTGGAATGAGATCCTTTATCCCTCCTTTATCCCTCATCGACCAGTTCAGCACTCCCAGGTTGTGCTTTGTCTCCGCCTACAAGTGTGTGCGTCGAATCTTCAATGGGACGAATCCACTTTCGTCCTCGTGTAGTAGCAAGAGTACTTAAAGATCTAAACATACATAAAGGACCAGCGGCAGATGGTATATCTCCCCTTCTTCTGAAGAGGTGTTCTTCCACCTGGCAAGACCACTGCGTAAGCTTTAGCTCTTTAGGACTCCTCCCGAGCAGATGGAAAACAGCATTTGTCCAGCCCGTCCCTAAAAAAGGCGAATCATCTTTTCTCACCTCCTACAGACCCATTACACTTACGCCCCTTCTTTCCAAGCTCATGGAAACGCTGATTAATCGTCAGCTCATGAAATATCTTGAAACACGAAAACTTCTCAATGACCGGCAATATAGTTTTCGTAGCAACAGTTCCACTAGTGATCTGATGGCATGTCTCACCGAAAATCGGAACTAAAGTGTACATCGATCTGGCGAAAGCAATATAGTTGCACTTGATATTTCCAAGGCATTTGACAGGGTTTGGCATCAGGATCTGTGTTCAAAAATGCGTGCATGTAGGATCGACGAGTTTGGATTAGAAACTATCAATTAATTCAATTTAATAATAATCAATTTAAGTTTTCTTGGATGGTTGCAAGTCTGATATTCACAAAATAAATGCTGGTGTGTATCGTCGCATCTGAAAAGCTTTGCATTCTCGGTATGTGTGTCAATGACAACTTACGTTGGAATGACCACAAATTCGATGTCGTCAAAAATGCTGCGAAATGTCTAGGTTTCGTCAAGCGATGTAAGAAATACTTCACACCCTCTGATCTGGCCGCAATATATAAGGCATCACCCAAGGAGGTAGAATACCAATGCGTATTTTTAGTTGTGTTTTCCCCAGTAGGTCTATTCCTCTATACATATAAATACAAATCAAAAAAGTTCAGATAGTTCAGGTTTACTTGTTAAACATTTCATGCATTAAAAATAACCAAACAAATCAATAACGAAAAAATATTTTAGGAACTAATAAATATAAATTAAATAAATTAAATACGTTCACGCAACTATTGAATACACACATATTTTAGCTCTTGCGTGTTTTTTTGGTAAAAAGTTATTTTACTGGGCAAAGAAAAAAGATGAAAAATTTTAAAGCTAAAATTAAATTACGTACATTTTACAAGAATAAACTTTAAAGAAGTCACAAAAAAACATAAACTAAAGAACTAAAGTTAGGTATTTCCATAGGCAAGAAAGTTTAAAATTAAAAAGAGTGTTGCCTTATGGTGCCTTGAAAATTATCTTACGGGCGCTTATTTTGGCAAAACCTACCACTAGAAAATTCCTATCAAGCTCCAGCATAATTTATTTTTCAATTGATATGGTTGCCAAAGTTACCAATCGTTCCTGGGACATTGAAGAACGTAAGAAATTTTTTATAATCTTAAGTTTGGAAAAGAGCGTACTTCTGATGCTATAGTCACTAGTAAAGTTAAAACTATTCTTAGGGCTGTAACAGTATTTGGAAAAAGAGTCTTCATATTTCTGCTATGAATAAAATTAAAAATGTCTGTCGCGGAATCATTTTCATTAATCAAAGTTGACAACATGATGATTTTTCGATAAAATTCTGAGCCACTTACATATATATACACATTATATGTATAATTCATTGTGCACTTTTATCTGCTCAAATCTAAAATTTTAAAATAAAATGTTACCTTAAATCTTTCTTGCGGTTCTGTAATGGGCTCATCTCTTCCTTCGTTTGAAAACCAAGTTGCCCTTTTTCAGGACCACAATACTGCGATAACTGCAAAAGTGCAAGGAACTTCCAGATCAAGAGCTATGATCCTAGCTTCCTCTAAAATCAAGGAGAATTTTTCATCATTTCTCAATTCTATAAGAAATTGTTTTGTTGAACACAAAATCTCAACTGCCAGCTTGAAGCACATATTCCGTTGTTGAAGGAACTTGCTAGCAATATTAATCCTATCTGAAATTGTATGCCAAATTACAGCGCAGCAAATAAATCTAAAATCAGTCACCTTCCCACCAAGGGACTGGGCCATATTTTTGGATTTAGGGTCGTCATTTTGTGATAGTTCAACAAGGGCTTAATAAACTTCTCCTAAGTATAGGTATAATGGGCTTATCGCATCTATTCTGCTCTCCAATCTGCTCATACATAGGGGTCTTAGTGTCAAACTTATAAGATGTTTTTTTCAGAACCGACCATAAGTTTACAGAGCTAGAGAAAAAAAACATATAAACTCTCAACCGTGTCAAAAAATGCCATTGCGTCAAAAGAACATTGAACAACATCAAGGATGACTAGATTCAACGAATGCGAGGAGCATAGGACGAACAAAGCTTACAGTTTGCACGACTTGCAGAAAATTGCCGTTGTATTGCTCGAATAAAACATCGGAACTTATTCTAAATGCTAAAGACTGTGTAGAAAGGAATTGCACAAGAATTATAAGCCGTTTCAGGACATTTGTCCATCTGGTTTTGCTTTCCAGAGTCTATTGTTTCGCCTTTTTGCAAACCTAAATCTAAATCTCTCCAAACCCGAAGAGCTGTCATATGTAATGGATTTGGCATCACCTATTCATGCTCTTGAATAGCCCTTGACAAGTGACTCTAGTCATTATAGCCTGTGCTAGACAAAGCGGCACTCCTTTTCGCTCGGCAAAATAAGAGACAGCAGAACCAAAAGACAGAGCCCGAAGATTTCGAATAAACTAACCATACCTTTGATGTTTTCTTACCATTTTTTAAATCTCTTTGGTAAGAACGAGTACTAAATATCCTGCTTTTAGTTACAGGGAAATCAAAATTTTCTACTTGAACAGGACCCGGCTACACTAATAATTGAATAACTTGATCACTTAAATTTGGCCATAATTTAGGCTCTTCAAATGCTGATAAAACATTAATTGCACTACTTTTTTCAACATCATCTAACATATGTAAAGTTGATTCTGTCTGAACTGGCTCTGCAATATTTTTGTAGGCAATAAATTATTGCGACTTAGACTTACTGATGTTGAAGGACAGACAGTAAGGTATTTCCTGAAGTGCAGCACCTGTTTTGTATTGTCTGCCTCAGTTGCCTTCCTTTACTCCTACACTCCCTACTTGATAGTTTTTTCTTTCCTGAATACATTTCTGAGTCCCGACCACAAGGCAACATTATTTTTGAAAATATTTTTTAACCGACTTGACTCAGTTGTATGCAGAAACTTTTTTTTTCACTTTAGAAATAAACAATTACAAAAAAGAGACAATCTATTTACATACTTATTATTTTAACACTGACTGGGTTTTCTAAGTTTTCAAACTTAAAGCACAATTGTAAAATTATCCAAAAACAAATCTGTGCAAAAAAAAAACATATTCTGACATAACATACAAAATACAATCTTAACAGAACCAGCGCGTACCTACTGTGAAATATACATACATACTCGTCTAATATACAACACGTTCTCTTCTACCTTCTACATCGAACACGTCTGCCTTAGCATTTAATACCGGAGCTTCATTCGAAACGGACGAATTAATTCCTCCTCTCAGTGAAGTGCTAATAGTGTGAAAATTGCCAAGAGATTGCGTCCTGTTGATGTCGAAGACATCATGTCTTCTAACATCAAAGCAAGGAAAGTGTCTAATAGAGATAGAGACTCCAATACTAATTACTGGAGGCCACTCCAATCCCTACCAGATAGCGATATTGATGATGACAATGACATCGCGATAAATAAAAGACCGACGAAACAGGCCAAAGTGCCATCAATTAATGTGTTGCACCAAACTAATATTAACATTCCTAAGCTGTTAAATGAAAATAAAATTTCCTCTTATTGCACTAAGAAAATGTCAATAGGAATTAAAGTATATTGTGATGATGTCGAAATGCATCAAAAAGTGTGTGCTCTTTTTAAAACCATGCAGTGGCAGTTCTTCACTCATGACCTTCCCTCGACAAAGGCATTCAAGGTTATGTTATACAGTCTTGATGAACTTCCAATCGCTTCACTTAAAAGTGAACTAACCCAAGTAGGACTTAAATGTGAAAACATAAAAATTGTTAAAAAGTTATATGAACGATATACGCATGTGTTCTAATAGTGTTTCTCGAGATTGGTTCCATTAGACTAATGGAACTAAATAAGAACTTTAGGTCGATTTTTAAAACCCACTTTGCTAGAGCACAAACAAAAAAATTCACACAATGCTTCAATTGTCAAATGTTTGGGCATGGCGAAAGAAACTGCAATGTAAAAACTTTCTGTGCTATCTGTTCGCAAAATCACAAAACAGAAAAGTGTACGGGTAAAAGTGCAATTTCATGCGCGAACTGCAATGGGCCTCATAGATTGGATGATGTTTCTTGTAAAAGTCGTCAAACATTTTTGCAAATAAGAGAAAATCTCATAAACAGAAAAAAATCCCTCGAGACCCCGCGCAATTCATAAAGAAAACTCACCACTAAATATGAGTTACCAATCTTTTCCACCACGCGCAAACGACGCGTAAAGCTTTCTCATTATCACCACACGTACCTGGTCAGCAACCGACAAATAACCCCTGGCACGCAAGAAATCCCGAAAAGGTGGATTCCAGCAAGCTCTTTACATTGGAAGAAATCAGCGCTCTAACAACTGAGATGACAACTTTACTCAGCCAATGCAGCAGCAGATCATTGCAATTTAATGTTATCACTCAACTTGCAGTTAAGTATATTTATACTAACAAATAATGAGTGCTAGCTTAAGAATAATTACTTGGAATGCGAGAAGTATTCGAAATAAAATTTTAGAGTTTTTTGCTTTTGTAAGTGAATATAATATTGATGTAGAGTTAGTTTCTGAAACAATGCTTACAAATGAAATTAATTTATCTAATAACCAGTACAAGTGCTATCGAATGGATAGAGTAAATAGAAGAGGTGGTGGTGTTGCCATTGTAGTAAGAAAAAATATACGTCACTCCGCTTTGTTCTCCGCAAATACTATGGTAGTAGAAAACGTAGGCATTGAGATTCCATTTTGCAATGGAAACTCCATTGAAATATATTCTGTCTATTTTCCTGGAGGAGCTGGTAATCCGTCAAAGCGAGCTGCCTTAAAGAGTGATTTGGTGAGACTGACAAATCGTAATAGTAGGTTTATAATTGGCGGAGATCTTAATTGTCGTCACCGCGATTGGAATTGTAGCAGTGCAAATTCGTACGGTAACATACTCTCTGATCTAAATATGTATAATAAGTTCATAGTTTTATATCCGCCACAGCCAACATACATTCATTCGAATAGTAGGTTTAACCCTTCCACACTTGATCTTTTCTTAACCAATTCGGTTGGAATTATGAGTCAACCAACTGTAATTAATGATCTCAACTCGGATCATCTGCCTGTTCTTTGTAGCATACTTAGTACACCTGTGATAGAAAATACCTTTGTATATGATCTCAAGGCCGCAAACTGGAATAGGTATAAATCAACTCTAAAAAGGAAGTTAGAAACCGTACATGTGGAAGAAATAAATGTTGTGAGCCCTCCTGTCCTTGATCAGTTAATTGAAGCCTTGAATATTTCTATTCTTGAAAGTGTTAATGTGTCAGTGCTCATAAAGTCCGGTTTGTCCATGAAATATTGTCCTTTACCACAATATATCCTTAACTTAATTAAGTTGCGAAACAAACACGGAAGAAAGTGGCAACAAGACTTTCGTACTATCTCAATTGGGTCAAATTCCTAAATTCAAAAATTAGAGACGAATTGGTGAAATTTAAAGATGAAAATTGGAATCAAAAACTTAGCTGCTTAAGTAAAAATAATAAGCCATTTTGGAATATAGTCAAGGTAATTAAAAAAAACATACTTATATTCCCACTCTTAGAAATGGAAATATTACAGCAATCTCAAACACGGAAAAAACTAACATGTTAGCAACATCCTTTGAATCCAACTTTATGTTAACTTTACACAAAAATAGCTCCATTGAAAGTTTGGTGGAAGCTACTGTCAATGAAGTGCATAAGCAAGCTGTTCCTCAGGACCGGGAGTTTGTATCAATGGAAGATGTAAAGGATATTATTTGTAACTTAAATAACCGCAAGTCAGCCGGGCCGGATAAGATAATGAATATGTACTTAATAAAAACTTCCCAAAGCCGGTTTTAAAATCATTCAATTTATATTTAATAAATGCATACAAATTGGATATTTTCCAGCATCATGGAAGCATGCAAAAATGATTCCAATCTTAAAGCCAGGTAAAGTAGCAAGTGATCCTGTTAGTTACCGGCCTACAAGCTTCTTAAATAGCCTTAGTAAGTGCCTTGAAAAAGCTATTAAGCACAAACTTTTCCTACATGTTGAAGAGCACAGCATCCTTCCAGCTGAACAATTCGGTTTCCGTTCTTCACACAGCACGACGCACCAGGTCTTAAGGATCGAAAAGCATGTGAAACAAAATTTAAATGTAGGTCAAAGTACTGGCATGGTATTCTTATATGTCGAAAAGGCTTTTGATACAGTCTGGCTTAAAGGGTCACATTTGGTCCTCATATTTGCTATGTTATTGAAAAGATGAATAACACAATTAAAACTCTCTACCCCTTTATAAACCGAAAATCAAAGTTAAGTATAGAAAATAAAATCATCCTGTACAAAGTCATTTTCCAAGCCATAATGTTTTATGCAGCTCCAGCTTGGAGTAGTTGTGCAAAAACCCATATCCTAAAACTTCAAAGGATGCAAAATAAAATACTAAAAATGATGCTTAACCTACCATGGCATTATTCTACCAACCTTCTTCACGAAATAGCAAATATTGATTTTGTATCAGATCTCATTAGTAAGTTGGGAAACAATTTCCGCCGATCATGCGAGTTAACAGACAATATCCTAATAACAAACCTAATACACAATTAATTATTTATTACATCAATATTATAACTGTATAAACTTTATTTATTTAACAATGTAATTGTTTAACTGTTAATTGCTTTCTATTGTAATAAATTATTTACATATATATCATTTGTTCATTTGTTATTAAATAGTTTAATTCATTCATTTATTTATTTATTTATTTTCTTATGTTATGATCTTTTTTTTCTTTTCTTTTCCTTTATTGTTTATTTTGTTAATTGATTACATACTTTTTGTTAATTTATTATTATTATTATTTTTTTATTTATTTTTGTTTGTACTTATGATCTGCTTTGTTATTTACTTAAATGTTATTTGCTATATAGCGTAATTATTTGTTAAATTATTAGTTATTTGAACACCTATCCATTTTTTTACTTGTACATATTTATATTGATCTAATTTTTATTTTTTTTTGTTATTGTACCACTTATGGTAGCTTTATTATATATGTATACTATATTTATTATACACCAAACAACTGTGATATTTTATATGAAGGTTTTTAAGTAGTTTTTCCTTCCACTGTTTGTTTCTACATTTAGCTTGCACTCATTATCCATATATTTCATAAGAAAGGCGAATAAATGCCGGATCTATGTACATTACCGTTTAAATAATATCAATGTAAACATTTATGCTACAATAAAAACAACAACAACGTCTGCCTTAGTTTATTGCACCTAATTTTATTTGTTGTAAATAACTTCCATTTGGCGCAGATCCGAAACTCTGCTCCATAGGAAGTTTAATTTGTTAGTGTTTTCTTTGATTTCAGCTGGAAAAACTATGACGTATGGCACGGAAACTGTGACGTATGAGTGTCATGATACAACTGCTATAGAAGCACATACAACAAAAAAGCCGTGGATATTAAGTTATAGGTTCGATGAAAGAGGCTATTGTTTTGGATGAATTGCAACTGCGTTACTATGCTGTTGAAGTTGCGTACAGAGTACAGCCACAGGCACTGGAAAGGCTGTAAGCTGATGTTAGGTATCAGTGTAAGTAAAAGTCCTTTCGAAGGACTTTTTTAAAAAAAATACTATCCGCGCGAACAAAGCGTTTGTTTGGCCAGGTACTTGATAAGACTGCCTAACAAAGAGTGTAATACTTAAATTCTAACCTCGGCACAATTGAAAGCTCATGCAGGTTCGCACATGCAGGTGAAAAATGCATACGATGCGTCTGACTGGATACTTGAGCCTTATCGTATTTCAGTCAGATGCTGATTGTTTCGTTGTCTAGCTGGATCAAGTAGGTGCCTTCTAAAGGAATTGAGGAGTTTCTATCTAAAAGAGAGCCATTAAAGTTAGTAACAAAAATAGTGTTTTCTCCGATCAATTCAATGATCTCTGTATTGGTGTTTATGAAGTCGCATGGTGGTACTGACCTTTGATTCTTGGTAGACAAGTATCTTCTGGTAATTTTTTTACTGCACTTTCCTCACATACGGAAGTATTCCCTATATGAAGGCAGTCACCCTCTAGTCCGTATGTTTTGTCGTAGTTGATAAGTAGTTTCGTAAAATTTAAGTCAAGTTGCTGTCCGTCATTAATTGCAGCGCGAGCGTTCACTAGATGAAAAATTGTAGGCCCAACCTTCGGAATTGATAAGACGTAAAGCAGTAAAGTTCCATTTGTGAACACAGACGGTCGCCCGTTCTCTACGGCTTCCACGACGTTTTGGTAAGGTAGGGTTTCTAGCTCGTTTATGATGGTATTGACCTCTTCAGAGTCTAATATGTTGCTATTTACTATCCCTGTCTTAGCCATCTGGCAGGCCCTAATAACTTCATTTACACCCTCCTTTAGTATAAGTATCTTGTCAAGTAAGTGATGTCTTAGTTTCTCAAATTCTCCCTTCTGTAAGGCGTTATTGTAGCGGTCGATTATTTTGGTAACTTTGTTCATAACCTCATGCGTTGCGTCAAACAACTTCTCGTTAATTTTGTATTGGTGGTCATTGTTCTTTGCTAAGTCCCAGTCAGTTGCCCCAGGGGAACCCGCCAGCCATTTCCAGGCGGTTCCAATCCAATTAATGGATCTAACTCTTTTCGCCGTGGGTCGCAAAGATCTCTTAAGCGATCCTTAGTCTGGTTTAGGTGATAGTTTAAAACCAGACGTGTTTCTTCATCCCATACCCGCTTCATAACAAGTTGTTCAGTTTGTTGTACAAGTACGTCGTAAAGTTTTAAATCAATAACGTGTACCCATTTGTCATCTAAGCATCACCTTCATTAACTGTCACAATTCTCGATTTATATGAAAAAATATGCAAGGCTTCCGAGGGAACCAACAAAACTAAACTGTAATACAAATTTGTTATTTTATTTAGGGATTAGATCATTATTATTATTACTACAAAAATAAAAGCTTAACATTAATTACTTATATGTGTTACATATGTAGAAATTGTTTTTTTTTTGAATCTCAGTTCTTTTAATTGTTCTTTTGGATATTAATATTTTTTAAATGAGCTTTGTGAATTTTCCTACCACTATCTGTCGTTATGGTAACACGATTATTCTTTGTAACGATCTCTTTTTTAAACAAGGGCTTATTTTTTCCTTTGATGCGTTTAATAGCGGCATAAACCACGTCCCCCTCGCGATACTCCCTGGGTTTACCTCTCTTTAAATTTAACCTTACATTTCTGGCCTCCATGTTTCGCTTAATATTGCCCCTAAGATCTTTATTGATTCTTGATAATTGACTCTCTGTGACCTATTAAAGAATATGTCAGTTGGTTTACGTTTGATGACCGAATGTATAGTGTTGTTATAGCGATCTACGGCTACGTGGACAAGTTCCTTGACCTTTAAATCTGGATTCTCGGCTTTAAGGCACAGATAGATTTCCAGTATAGTGCAATGTACCCTCTCTATTTGTCCATTTACCTCGCTTCTGTGGGTTGGGGTTAGGTATAGTTTGATTTAATAAAGTTTAGGACGATTGGGCTGAGGAAGCCTCTTTCATTGTCCGTGACTAAAATTTTTGGGACTGTAAAGTAATGTAAAATTTTAATCAATTTTGATCTGATGTAAATGGCTGATTTATCTTTAATCTGGAAAAATTTAGAAAACTTGTCAACTATGGTTGACAATTTCTCGTTTTGAAGTTCCATGACATCCATATGAAGAATTTCGCATGGATACTTGGGAATGGGTATTTCCTGCAAAGTGGGACTTATGGGGTGTCGATCATACTTGTTCGTATTACAGATTTCGTATGACGAAGTTAATTTTTTTACTCTAGACATTATATGTGGAAAATAAAATTGTTCGAGGATTTGCTCTTTGTTTTCCCTTGTTCACCGATGGGCTCTTTTGTGTTCTTTCTCTATAATTAATCGACAACTCTTTGCGTCACGCGAATCTTGTATTTTTAGAAGTCTTCCAGATAGACCTTTTGAAGCAATCCCAGATAGTTCTCCGGAATTTTGATTCCGTTTACTACATTTGGGTTCAAGTTTTCCCTAAGCATTACTATGAGACTAGCCTTCGTGACCCTTCGGGTTTTTCGTGAGCACAAAGATCGATGCCAATTCTGAAAATAAGCTGGTTTCTAAAAGCATTAATTGGAGCTTCTACATGTGGTATTAGGTCGGAATTATCCTGATCAGCACTGTGCGCGGTGCAAGAATCTGCATCGCTGTTGGAGAGCTCACAAAGTCCCTCTTCATCCGTACCAGCTTGTCCTTCACCTGCAGTATCCGTGGCTGATTCCGAGAGTGCTTCTTGCAGCTCGCTTGCAGATTCAGTACTTGTGTCTTTTTCGCCAGCTGTTCCGGCTGCGTTAGGTAGACCAGGCGGATGGTTAACTCCCGTCTTCAGGCGTGAGAGAGCATCAGCCACGAAATTCGATTTTCCTGGTGTGTAAATCAATTCGTAGTTATACTCCTCAATCCTTGATAAATCCTGTGGTCAAATTGAAGCTTCTCTCGAAGTCCGGAAATGCCAGTACTTCTGCAGAAGTGAGTAGCTCCTTCAAGGTTTCGAAAGCCTTAATTGCATCTTCATTGAGAGAGATTGGGACATTTTTGGATTGGTTAGCTCGAACTTGTGCAAATTCCCCCCGAGGTATATTCGTCAATAGTTTGGCTAATCTAGCATAATAACGGATAAATTTCCTGTAATAGGAAGTTAACCCGAGGAAGCTTTTCGTTCTTTTAAGTTTATCTGTGGAAGGATTTTTTCTATAGCCTTAACCTTTTTAGGCTCTGGGAGGATACCATCAGGAGTAACAAGGTAGCCAAGAAATTCGACGCTAGTGGCCAAGAAGTTAGTTTTTTCCAGGTTGATTTTCAATCTGGCTTCGCTAATTTTGGAGAAGACGATCTCGATGTCTCTTAGATGATCTTCTTCCGATTTACTAAAAATAATTATGTCATCTACGAGGGGCGTTCAATATATTCTCGGTATCGATATGAAGGAAAATGCGAATTCAATTTAAATTGTTTTTGTTTTTCAATATAATCTCCCCTAACATCAATGCATTTGTTACATCTTGAGATAAGCTTTTTTAAACCCTCAAAAAAGTAAATTTCCTCTTTCTCTGCAAAATACCCATTTATTGCCGACTTGAGTTCTTCATCATCCGAAAATCTTTTTCCACGAAGACATTTTTTCAAATCCAGAAACAGGAAATAATCACTAGGGGCAAGGTCTGGACTATAGGGTGGGTGTTGGATTTCTTCGAAACCACAATCTCGCGCAGCAGCCTTGGAAACTCGCGCCGTGTGAACAGGAGCGTTGTCATGAAGAAGCAACACACCCGCTGCGAGTTTACCCCGTCTTTTCTTTTTAATTTCCTCCCGCAAATTATGCAAAGTGGAAGCGTAGGATGTGGCGTTGATGGTTTCACCCTTTTTTTTGTACTCAATGAGCAAGATTCCCTTTGAGTCCCAAAAAACTGTGGCCATGAGCTTCCCGGCAGACGGAGTGACTTTGAACTTCTTCGGGGGGTCTGTTCCTTTTTTATGCCACTGCATGGACTCTTGTTTGCTTTCAGGGTCATAGTGGTGGACCCATGTTTCGTCCCCAGTAACAATTCGATCCATAACACCGTCCGCGTTCTCACTACACATCTCCAAAAGCTCTCTACAGCATACGATTCTCACTTTTTTCTGAGCGCTGTGAGCATTCGTGGCACCCACCTTGCACTGACCTTTGAAAGATTAAGATGGTCATGAACAATGGTGTGAATGGTACCAATTGAAAGCTTGGTGATCTCTGCCATCATTTGCACCTTTATTCGGGCATCCTCAAGAACAAGTTTTTCGACTTCTTTGATGCTTTCTCCCGTACAAGCAGTAGCCGGGGCGCCGAAGCGGGGGTCGTCTTCAATGCTCTCTCTGCCTCTCTTGAACTCACTTGACCACTTTTGCTCAGTTGATAATGAAGGTGCGGAACCCTGGTAAACAGCCACCATCTCTTCATGAATAGTTTTTTGACTTTTTCCTTGCTTAGTGAGAAATTTAATTACAGCGCGATGCTCAATTTTCACCATCATCGTCTCAGTTGCCATTATGATTCTGTTTAACTAGAGATAAAACGCGAGAATATGTTGAACGCCCCTCGTAACGGCCACTCCTTGCTCATTTTCGGAAAAAATGGTCCAATTATGCCTCTGGACCAAAATCCGCACCAAACAGTGACTCGTTTTGGGTGTATCGGCTTTTCAATGTATGCGTGCGGGTTTTCTGTGCCCCAAATGCGACAATTTTGCTTGTTTACATACCCGCCAAGATCAAAATGAGCTTCATCTGAAAAGATGATTCTATTGGCAAAATCGGCATCTTCTCTAAGTCGATCGCAGTCCCACTTAGTGAAGCGAAAACGCATTGGATGGTCAGTTGGCTTCAACTCCTGAACCAATTGGACTTTGTATGGCGTCATACAAAGGTCTTTATGCAAAATTCGTCTCAATGATGTCTCCGAAATGTTCATTTGTTGAGAACGATGGTGAATTGATGTTGATGGCGCTTCACGCACGCCACCCATATGGCGGTTGTATTCCCGTATAATTTTTGGGCAATCGACCTCAACATATTCTTTTGCTTTTTGATCATAACGTGCTGCCTTTGCTACTTGCAAGTCGGTATTTGTTCTTGCAAATGGTTCAATTCCAACGTAAGTTGTAGCCAATCGCACACATTTGTTGTCCTTCCACAAGACATTGTTGATATCAATACCATAAGCAGTTCCCACAAATTCTGTCGAGAATCCTCTTGGTTCGTTTGTGATGGCATTATCCGCAGGAAGCTTACAATTTGGAATTCGATTGACCCGTACGGTTCCCAGACTGTATATTCCTCTTGCACGCAATAAACCATAAAAGGGCAGCGTGTACAAATTGTCGAAATATACGATGTGGTGCATAAAGTTGTTTATCGTTTTAGTCAAGCGCACAACAACATTCGCAGTTGCACCAAGATCAGGTGTGCCAAGTAAAACAACGTTATAGCCTGCACCATTATAAATTTCGAAGCGATACGCAAAGTCGAATATGAATATGAATATACCTAGAATAAACTCCTACATGACCCATTTGGCGTCTGACCCACCTCCCCGGGACCGCTCTTTGCATTACTTCAGGGGGGTTGTCATGTTTCCCTTACTGTTTCCCGATCGTTTTCTTCTTCTCTTTTCTTTCTTCTGAGAATATGTTCTATGAACGTACAGATTTTATGCCAGTTTTGGTCGCTGTTTAGCATCTTTTGTACCATATTCTCTGGGCTGAAGTCACCAATGCTGCTTGCCAGTTCTCGGCGTTCGACTTCCCATCTGCTGCAGGCGAAAAAAGTGTGATGGACATCGTCTGTTGTAGAGACCCCGTACTGACAGGCTGGACTATTCTTTTTGCCGATCTTGTGGAGGAAAGCGTTGAAATAACCGTGTCCGGTGATAAACTGGGTAATGTAATAGTTTATCTCACCGTGTTTCCATTCGTTCCAATCGGCTACGTTCCTGTGTAGGTTACAAAGCCCCTCTCATTTAGTCATCTCTCAAGCATCCATCCGCATTTTTAGCCCTCAAAACGGTCTCGATAAAGGCCGACAGAAGACCCCAGTGATTGTTATTTTGGAGCATCATGCCTATGATGTTGTCCGGCGTGATTGCTCCTACAAGAGTCTCGATTTCCTGTCGGCGTATTGTCCATCTGTCGCAGCTGAAAAACGTGTGTTCCGCGTCGTCCCTGTCGTGTCCACAGTATGCGCAGTTCGGTGTCCGTACTCGTCTCAGTTTATAGAGGTAATACCGGAAGTAGCCATGTCCAGTCAGAAATTGAGTGGCGTAAAAGTTGACGTCTCCAAATTTCCGATCTGTCCAGGCTCTCATGTCCGTTATTAGTCTTTTCGTCCATCGTCCTTTGGTTGTGTTTGTCCAACGGTCTTCCCAGTCTCTTAGCGTCTGCAGTCTTTCGCTTTCTGCCGCATCCGCTCTTCCCGTCTCGGCACAAGATGCATAGATCCTCCTCCGCTCCAGCGCAAGAAGATCTATGGGGACTACCCCGGCCACAACCAGAACAGCCTCTTGCGAGACAGTTCTGTAGGCCGAGGCAACTCGCAGTGCCCCCCGTCTCTGTGCGTTTGTCATCGCTTTGGCGTACTTCTTCACCCGGAGCGCCTCTGCCCAGATTTCGGATCCGTAAAGAAGTATCGAGTGGATGGTCGTCATTAGTAGTTTGCGTTTGTTCGGTCGTGGTCCCCCGATGTTAGCCATAAGGCGACTCAGGCAGGTCGCTCGTTGCGACGCCTTTTTGACCGCTTTCTGTATGTGAGGCCAGAAGGTTAGTTTCGTATCAAGGTATAACCCAAGGTACTTGACTTCCGCTCTGGTCTCAATCGTTGCCGTTCCAACTTTCATCGGGAGAATCGTCTGTATCCGTTTTCTCGTTAGTATGCTCAGTTCAGTCTTGTTTTCCGCGATATTAAGTTCGCGTTTCGTCATCCAGTCGTTTATCCGTCTCATGACCATATTTAGTTTCAGCTGTACCAGGTCGGGATTACGTTCTACGATGATGACTGCCGCATCGTCAGCGTAAGCGACGGCTAACACGTTAGTCAGTCGTGGTCTAAGTAGCAGTTCAAAAAGCTTTCCCGTCGTGTCTAGTAGGGCCAGCGGTCGGTAGGCCGAGGGAGAGTTCGGGTCTCCTTACCCTTGCTTAGGAGAACCAGTCTCGCCTTCTTCCACCGGCCACAGAAGGTCCCACTTGTCAGGCAGGCGTTGAAAAGGTCCAGGAGGATGTCAGGTCTGTGGATAGCGGTGGATCTGACTATCTCTCCTGGAACGCCGTCTGGACCGGGAGCCTTTCCCGGCTTCATAAGGGATGCAGCTTGTTTAAGCTCTGTAACCGTGAAGGGGGGAATGCTGTCCAAGTCAATGCGTCTTTCGACGTCTTGTCTCGTCGGGTGCGTCGGGAAAAGTCCGTCCACTATACGTCTTGTTGTTTCCACGTCTCTTATGTTGGGAGGAGAGCGAGCTCCCAGTTTCCCAGTGACAATTTTGTAACCGGTTCCCCAGGGGTCGCGCTCGACCTCATCGCAGAGGCGCTTCCAGCACTGTCTTTTACTATCTTTAATTTTGACTTTTAATCGTTTCCGTGCTGTTCTGTACTCTAGTCTAAGCGCTTCAACGCGAGGCCCACCAGCTTCCCGGGTAAGCTTTCGCTTTTGAGCCAGGCACACCCTTCGCAAGTCGGCTATCTCTTCCGTCCACCAGTACTGTTGAGTTCGGCCGGGCGATACACCCTTATGGGGCATGGTGTCACGGCAAAACTTCTCCAGTAACTGGGCGGTCTCGTCCGCGAGTCTTTCAGTACGTTCATGACAAGTCAGGTCTTGAGGTAAACCGCTTTCCGGGGCCAAGGCCGCGCCTAGCATTTGCCTCAGTTTGTCATAGTCCAGTTTTTTCGTGTTCCACCGCTGGGGTAGGGGTCTGTTCGTTTGTCTGTTTGTCATGGCATCGCTTATCCCAAAGGCGATGTACTGGTGGTCACTAGAACTGTAGTCCTCCAGCACACGCCATTGTGTGATTCGCGGTGCCAGTCTATCTGATGCGAATGTCACGTCAGGTATAGAAAAACCGAATCCTGGTCGTCTGTATGTCATGGTACTCCCGATGTTCATGGTTACTAGGTCAAGCCTTGCGGCCATTTCTAGCAACAGTCGTCCACGTTTGTTCGTTGTTGTCATGCCCCACTCGATCGCTCTGGCGTTGAAATCTCCCGCCAATATTAGATCTCCCGTCATGTCCCGTAATCCGTCTTCTAGGAGTTCCAGCTTTGCATCGAGTTCCGAGGCAGTGCAATTTGGGGTCAGATAGACACTCACGATTACGCAGGAGCCGATTTTCACCCAGACGAAATCTTCGCCTGCCCCGCTTTTGGATACTCCACCTCGGCTGGCCCCCCTTATCCAAAGAGCAGATGTTCCGCTCGCGTTGGAAAACCAGTATCTGTCAGTCTTGTTTCGTAGCTGTTCGGAGATGATCAGTACGTCAGCGTCGTATTCGTCTGCCATTCTTGGCAAAAGTAAGAGCGCAGTCTCACTCCTGTTCAAGTTGACTTGTAGTACGTTCGTCATTTTGTCTGTCTCGTCTTCTCCCTGTGCTTCCTTTCCTTTAGCGCTGCCCTGAACACTACGCACCCGCCGGAGCCGGCTACGTGAGTAGTATCTTTGTACTTTGCTTCGGAACAAAGAAAGCAGGAAGGTCGATTTTTACAGTCCCTGTTGGTGTGGTTAGAGGCACCACATTTCCAGCAGGCCTTGCTTCGGTCTGGTCCTTTACAGTCTTTTTTGGTGTGTCCGTAACCCAGGCACTTGTAACATCTCGTTACTACTGTTGTGAGGCGGATGCGGCAATTAACCCACCCAACCCTAATTTTCCACTTTTCGAGAAGTGGCCCTGTCCTATTTCTGTCAACGTTGCAAGCTGCCATACACTGTCCGTATTTATTCGGTCCAAAAATGTGAACGTTTAGTCCGTCTTTTTGTCCAATCTCACGAGTCAATGCCTCTTCGACTTCGGCGACGGTGGTGACGCAGTCCAGGTCCATAATCTCCAGCGCGATGCTGGGGCTCATGTCCTTGACCTGTCCAGCCCCCCCAACCGCCTCCTGAAGTGAGCTCTGAAAGACACTGCTGTCTACGTCGTTCGTCTTTGCTTTGATCAGCAGTCCACCGTCTTTTGTCTGTCGGTAGCCCTTGATACTGATCTTGGAAGCCTCAGGGTCTACCTTTTCTCTCACCGTTCTTAAAATGTCAGCGTACGTCTGTCCTTCACTTGGTCGAATCAAGACCGTTGTATCTTTTCGAGGAGCCCTTTGCCTTGGTTTTCGATTTTCGTCTGGCTTCCGAGGTTTGTTTTGCTTTTTAATTTTTTTCTGCACCTTGACCCATGCCTCTGTGTTGGCTATTCGGGTTTAAGGTACAGCTTTCTTGGCAGCGTTCTGTTGATCAGGGGTCATTGTTTTTTCGCGTTTTCTTTTTGGCCTCTGTCGGTCCTCCACGACAACCGAACTGAGTGATTTCTGTCGCTCGTACTCACTCAGGGCGGCGTCCGTAGCCTCGGTACACTTGATGACGCCCTGCTTGATGACCATGCTGACATTGGTCTGCTTGGCCATCTGAGCGTTCATTTTCGCGAGCTCTTTAAGCACTTTTTGCAAGTTAAGAGTGACCAAGTCCGACGCGCCTTCGATTTCTGAGAGCTCGGTACCAGAAGTGTGGCCTTGTTCGCTCAGGAAGCTGGAGGCACTCGAGGTCCTGGACCTCGAAGTCCCTGGCAATAAATGCGATCTAGCGTTCGTTGCTGTCGCGTTCGCGCTCGCGCAGCTCGCATCGCGTTGCGTTTTTTTCGGGTCTCTCATCTGCCCGTCCTTCCCATTTTGCATCTGTTTAGATGCATCCTCCTTTCCACCTTTTGTTTTATTATTTAATTTATACATTCGAATCCCACGAGTAGCTAGGGAATGGCGGTCGACCTCCACAGAGCCCCGCATGTGGAGGTAAGGCTACTTACTCGGGGGGGGCGCCTGGTACCCCCGAGGAACCATTCGCGACACCTATCAACCCTGGTGCCAAGAGAGCCACCTGAGCACGGTATCTTAACACTACGTGGCTTAGGGTGGTTATTTTGCTCCATATGTAAATACGGATTGGATTGGGATAATCAGTTCGCTACACTACTTCACTTCGGCCTGCTTGACTTAGCTGACCCTGACTCAATAAAGCTGACAGTCTCATTGTAGCAAGCGTCTAAGCCCCCCGCCACGTCAAGGCTTATCCCTGGGGGGATTATTATTATTATTATTATTATTATTATTATTATTATTATTATTATTATTATTATTATTATTATTATTATTATTATTATTATTATTATTATCATTATTATTATTATTATTATTATTATTATTATTATTATTATTATTATTATTATTATTATTATTATTATTATTATTATTATCATTATTATTATTATTATTATTATTATTATTATTATTATTATTATTATTATTATTATTATTATTATTATTATTATTATTATTATTGTTATTATTATTATTATTATTATTATTATTATTATTATTATTATTATTATTGGGGGGCAAAAGGTCCACGTGGCTACGTGCCGTTTCCAGCTAGCATGAGCTGCGGGTTCTAATGTCCGACTCTCACCTCCACGAACTGGTGCCCCCTGGAAACCCGAGCAACCCACTGTGAGATGCAGTAATCAACCTGTGTGGATCGTGGGTCGGGGCCAACGAGAGCGGGAGACCCCATTGGAATATATATCTGATGCGGGTTATGAAACTGATGACGACCTGGAACACGAAACCGGTACACGATCTTGACGAAATACTTGGAATAGGTTGCCGAGAGCTGGTGGATGCAGTATTCTGTTACCTTAATAACCAAGAGTGACATCTCGGAGAAACGGCTTTCAGGCTAATGCTGCATCCGCCCCCGTCCCGTTAAAACTGTGGCTAGGCTTTGAGTACGTTCCGAGTCCGTCGCCGTTAAGTTGGTGGTACAGGTTCAGTTGAGAATATCTCCTGATTTTGCGCTTAGATCCTGGCTCTGAACATAGACTCTCATAAGGACCTATGTCAACCCTTGCGTGGCCTCCCTGCTCGCATAGATAACCACGGGGATTAATAGAAGCGACTGTACAACCGTACGAGGATAGCGGCTCAAAGCGGGGACCCAACAGAAAAAAAAAATGAACAAAACACAAAAATTACAAACAGAAAACAGAAGCACACCACAACCGCTAGAAAAGGAGAGTGCTGAAGAATATGCATGTATATTCAAAAGCAGTGGAAAGATCACACGTTCGCCCACACTGTCACCAGCGGGCGCGCGTGCTAGCGAACGTACAGCTACAAGTGGAGCCAGTAGTAATCCTTTTACGAAAAGTTCGAGGCTTTCCCGTACACCTCCACAACCGGCAAGCACCCCCACAGGACAAAAACAAACACCAATGCTGAAAACACCGGCAAGCCGGAATATTTTTGAAGGAAACGAGAGAATGCGCGAAACCGTAGAAAACAACATCGACATTTTCTCTAAGGAGATCGAGAAATGCTCGGAAATTCTTAAATCCATGAAATTGGCATGCACCAAACAGAAAAATATCAGCATGGATATCAAAAACGGCATTGCAGCACTCGAAGAATCTATGGACAAGTTGAAATGGGAAAAAGAGGCCAAAAAGACGGCAGATCAAAGCTCTCAAACTCTCGGGCCAGAAACCATTGAAAGAGAAACTCCGGGCCAGACGGACAGAGAAGAAATCAATAAATCCTCAGGAAACGAGAAGGAAAACCCGATCCCTACCAAGAGACCACCTTCGAGCCCTCTTGTAAAAGGAGGTGATAAAAGAACGAAGAAATCACTAAAAGAAAATCTTCGAGAAAAGATGACTTCGGTCCCAGCAAGAAGGCCTACGCAAGAGAGCTACGCACATGCTCTCAAGAATACAAACCCTACGGTGCCAGAAAAAACCAAACAGGCCACAAAAAGCAAAGCTGAAGAAAAACCTAAGGAAGGCGAAAAAAGGGGAAAAGAAAAGGCAAAGAAAATAAGAAGGCACCGTGAACCTCGATCCAAAGCTATCCTAATCAAGCCAAAAGGAAACGAGAAGTACACCGATATCCTAAGAGAAATCCGAAATAAGGCTAATCCAGATGACACCGAAACTATCGTCAAAACTGTGCGGCAAACGAAATCTGGAGATGTCCTCCTAGAACTTGGATCCAAAACAAAGGACAAGGAGGCTTTCGGAAAATCTCTCAAAGCAATTCTAGGAGATAGAGCAAGTGTTCAAAGTTTGGAACCGAAAATATCGCTGGAGATCAGAGATCTGGATGAACTGACCACAGCAGAAGAAGTCCAAGAAGCAGTTAAGAAGAAAGCTGCCGATCTCATCACAGACGTCCAGGTTGGAGTTACAGGCAAGAACAGAAGCTCTCTAAAGATAGCCATCGTTAACGTAAACTCTAGGGCTGCCCACGAGATACTAAAAACCCCTACCATAAGAATAGGATGGGTTCAGTGCAGAATCCGACGTAGAATTGAGGTTACACGTTGCTTCAGGTGCTTCGGATACGGACACAGACAAGCAATGTGTAGCGGGGTGGATAGAAAAGGACAGGGATTGTGCTTCAATTGTGGTGTAAAGGGCCATAAAAGGAAGGACTGTGAAAGTTCACCAAAGTGCTGCTTATGCGCGGACCTTGAATCTCCACCACTGCTCTTGGACCACGTGCCGGGGTCAGGCCAGTGCCAAGTGTTCCGGCAGGCACTCGCAACAGCGAAGAAGCATTCCTCAAAATGACCAAATTAATGCAAGCGAATGTACACAGGAGCCAAACAGCGGACAACCTCCTGGTCAAACTTATAGGTGAATTGCAAGTAGATGCTCTCATCATCAGCGAACAATACAAGAACAAAAACCAACCAAACTGGATATCAGACTCGCTTGGAACCGCTGCTATATGGATCCCAGACCTAAGAAAACTTCCTGTCAAAAGCCAAGGAATAGAAACAGGCTTTGTCTGGGTAAAATGCGAGGGACTCACAATAATAAGCACCTACCTCAGCCCGAACGACAGGATCGATGAGTTCCGACAGAAGCTGGAGGACTTGGAAGACTTTATGTCTAACGCGGAAGGAGAGATACTGGTTGCTGGCGACTTCAACGCCAGAGCTCAAGAGTGGGGTATGCCAACTACGGATTCCAGAGGTAGGCAAATACTCGAGATGGCTGCGAGGCGGGGACTTAACGTAGTGAATGTAGGAGACACCCCAACTTTCAGGAGACCAGGTCATAGAGGCACCATCCCAGACGTAACCTTTGCGACGGAATCAACATCAGCAAGGATTAAAAACTGGCGAGTAATTGAAGGCTACACAGGCAGCGACCACCAGTACATAATCTTTGATCTGGAAGAGCACCAACGACACCCAAACGGAAACTACAGCCGGACTCCAAGGTGGAACATCAGCAGGCTCAACGTAGAGACCTTCAACTCCGTTATCGAAGAGGGGGCAAACGCCACGCTTCACAATCCGGGGCCTGCAGAAACGAAAGCTGAAGCCACGATGACACTAATCCGGCTCGCTTGCGATTCTTCCATGCCTCGAACGAGTGGTGCTAACAGAAAACGAGACCCAGTGTACTGGTGGACAGAGGAGATAGCTGCGCTTCGCCGGAGATGCTTACAACTCCGACGCACAGTCACCAGGGGACGAAGAAGACGGGCTGAATCTACGGAGGCTGCCGTAGCAGAATTCAGAACCAAAAGATCCGAGCTCAAGAAAGCCATCAATTTGAGCAAGAAACAGAAGTGGGAGGACCTCCGCCGTGACGTAAACAATGACCCCTGGGGACTGGGCTACAAGATTATAATGCGGAAACTTGGAGCACAGATGACACCCCCGTCCTCAATGAAGAAAAAATGTACCGCATCGTAAACACACTCTTCCCAACTCACCCAGTCAGACCACTAGACACCACACTGGTCCAACGACAAGAATACTGGGAATTATATCTCGAATCACTCTGAGTGAAGAAAAACTCTCCGTCCTATTCGGACTCCCACCCCTGGAGAGCAAACATAGAAACCAAACACACCTGAGTTTCAAACCACTACAAAAACAATTTTCCTTTCTCCTCCTTCTATCTTTCCGCCCGCGCCCTGGCAACAGTAAAAGGGTATCAACCCCTTAGGCGCGCGTAAATTATAAAAAAAAAAAAAAAAAAAAAAAATCGTATCTTTCAGTGAAGAAGAGTTGAGCATAGCGGTGCAGTCGCTGCAAAACAAAAAAGCCCCCGGCCCTGACGGAATCCCCGCAGAAGCGCTAAAAGCTACCGCCAAAACATGTCCCCACCTAATGCTGAACATGTTCAACAGCTGTCTCGAGGAAGGCGTGTTCCCCAAGAACTGGAAGCAACAACGCTTGGTGCTGATCAGTAAAGGCAAAGGAGACCCGGATTCGCCATCGGCATACAGGCCTCTGTGCATGCTGGACACCGCGGGAAAACTCTTCGAAAAACTGCTAAAACCACGGCTGATAGCGGCAGTACAAACATCAGGTGACTTGTCCGAGAGACAGTATGGCTTCAGGAGAGGCAGATCTACGATCGGAGCCATTAAAGAAGTAGTGTACGCCACCCAAATTGCTCAACAGGGAAACCATTACTCCAAGAAGATTGTCCTGCTAGCAACCCTGGATGTACGAAACGCCTTCAACTCGGCCAGGTGGAGCGATATCGTCAACGCACTCGAACGTAGATTTCACGTACCAGCGTACCTCCTACGAATAGTGAAGGACTATCTCAGGGATCGAGAGTTGATCTACGAAACCACGGAAGGCCCGCGGAGAAAAGAAGTAACATCAGGTGCAGCGCAAGGATCAATCTTAGGACCAGACCTCTGGAACATCTCCTACGATGATATCCTTCGCATGGATATGCCTGAGGACACCTTTCTGGTTGGGTACGCTGATGACATCGCGGCAGTGATAACGGCAAGAGACACCGAAAACGCGCAAAGGAAGCTAAGCCAGGTCATGCGACGAGTGAACTCTTGGATGGATGATCACGGGCTAAGCCTGGCTACAGAGAAAACGGAGATAGTCCTTCTGACGAAGAAGAGGATTCCAACTCAAATCGACTTCCAAATTGGCACCGAAGTGATACGAAGCAGCGTTGCGGTGAAGTACTTGGGATTGAGACTCGACACAAAGCTAACTTACTGGCAACAAATTAAAACAGCAGTGGAAAGAGCCTCAAAAACAACTGCTTCACTCAGCAGATTGATGGCAAACATAGGTGGACCGACGGCCGGTAAGCGAAAGCTGCTGATGTCCACAACCCACTCCGTTCTTCTGTATGGAAGCGAAATCTGGGCAGACTCACTAAAACAAGAGAAGTACCGAAAACAGATGGCGGCCGTACAAAGACGCGGAGCCTTACGTGTAGCCAGCTCGTACCGAACAGTGTCGGAACCAGCTGTCCTCGTAATCGCAGGAGTGACTCCCATCGATCTCCTAGCGGCAGAAAGGAAGTACGCCTACGACAAAAAGGCTGAAATTGGACTGGAAGCCGCAACCGAGGAGGCAAAAGAGCACACCAAGCTGAAGTGGCAAGAGCGCTGGAGCTCGGAACGCAGAGGACGGTGGACAGCAAAGCTGATCAGGAACGTAGCCGATTGGAACGAACGGAAACACGGTGAGATAAACTATTACATTACCCAGTTTCTCACCGGACACGGTTATTTCAACGCTTTCCTCCACAAGATCGGCAAAAAGAATAGTCCAGCCTGTCAGTACGGAGACTCTACAACAGACGATGTCCATCACACTTTTTTCGCCTGCAGCAGATGGGAAGCCGAACGCCGAGAACTGGCAAGGAGCATTGGGGACTTCAGCCCAGAGAATATGGTACAGAAGATGCTAAACAGCGATCAAAACTGGCATAAAATCCGCACGTTTATAGAACATATTCTCAGAAGAAAGAAAAGAGAAGAAGAAAACGATCGGGAAACAGTTGAACCCGCAAGATAATCCCGTAAGGGAAACATGACAACCCCCCTGAAGTAATGCAAAGAGCGGTCCCGGGGAGGTGGGTCAGACGCCAAATGGGTTATGCAGGAGTTTTTAGTCTAGGTATATTCATATATTGAAGGAGTCCGACACACGGGGGAAGGTCTATGGGTCAACGCCAAAAAAGGCCTCCTTATGGTGCATAAAGCATTTCTCCGACATCCCTTAAAGGAAAAAAAAAAAAAAAAAAAAAAAAAAAAAAAAAAAAAAAAAATTATTATTATTATTATTATTATTATTATTATTATTATTATTATTATTATTATTATTATTATTATTATTATTATTATTTTATTATTATTATTATTATTATTATTATTATTATTATTATTATTATTATTATTATTATTATTATTATTATTATTATTATTATTTTTATTATTATTATTATTATTATTATTATTAATATTATTAATTATTATTATTATTATTATTATTATAATTATTATTATTATTATATTACTCAATATAAGTATTATTCTCACTATTTTAATTATTATTTGTTGACGAACCTGGCATCACTTGCAGTCTGAAGCTGTCTAGCCAACCAGAGAAATCGCCGAAAATACAGAAACTCATATCTGGACTTGCAGACAATGCCAACCTTGCTGTTTAGCAAACTTAGCTCCCATATCCAATGCAGGTCCAAAAAGTATTCACAAACAAGTCAGCTTCAGTTTTTCTTAAAAAAAATCCAAAGCATCAGCTCAGAGAAAAATCTCGCTTCAACTCCAGCGACTGGAAGAAGAGAGGGTGCTACAAGAGAAGAGGGACCTTGAATACATCTAAAAAAAATATCAATTTCTCGAAGAGTTATCTTCCGATGATAACGAAGGTCTGCAGCTAGCAGAGCCTCCTATGAAGCCTTTACAACGCGTCGATAAATGGATAAAATCTCAGTGTCACTTCCCGAAAATCAAACACAAGTAAATGATGCCCCACATTTTTCGCACATAAATCGATGCTGCACATTCGATGTCGCCTTCAACCCAAATGCTGAAAAAACGCCACATAACCTCAACACAATATGGATGGGCACTGGGCTTATTCCTAAACAGAATACAGGACGATTGTATTCAGGTCCGTAAGGTCCTTACTTAACCCAAGTGTCATACTGCCGTGCCACATGGGGCACTCGAAGTTGCCCAAGAGAAAAGCCAGGGAATTATGTCAGGAGGTATTGAGTACCGCAAACTGACAAGCCACCAGGTGTCTGCACGACAGGCACTTTCAAAAGACCTACCACCATTCAGTGGATACCCCGAAGGATGGCCCTTATTCATAAGTTCATTTGAAATGAGCACTAGAATTTGTGCATTCACGGATGAAGAGAATTTAGTTCGCCTTCAAAGATGTGTCAAAGGAAAAGCGCTAGAAGCCGTCCGGAGCCGTTTGCTCCAGGTTTCAAGTATAATAGCAACTCTGGGCAGACCTGAAACAATAATTAATTCCCTCCTTGTCAAAATTCGTCAAGATCCGCCTCCGAAAGCAGATAGACTAGACACCATTGTCAAGTGTGCACTGGCCGTGGAAAATATATGTGCCACAATGAAAATGACCGAACTGCATTCACACATAAATAACCCGATTTTACTGCAGGAACTAGTGGATAAATTGCCTCCACAATTACGGCTGAATTGGGGTATTTATAAACAAATGCTTATGATGACCGATTTGTTGACATTTAGTTCATGGCTGACAAGCTTCCACATAAGTATAAATAAAACTAAAAAATGTAAAATAAAAAACTTAATTTAAAAAACCCGACTGAGTAAAACATGGACTTTAAATATGAACTAAAAAGAAAAAAACAGGTCTAGTAGTCTAGAATTCTGTTAGGAAATATTAAATAACTACATTGAAATAATTTCATGGTGGAAACACACATAAAACAAATAATAAATTCTAATGCGGAACTTAGCAACTTAAACAGTCGGGACCCATTAAATATCTAGACCAGCTCAAATCTTCCCAATAATGAGAAGGACTAGAATCGCCAACGACTTACACGTTTATGGATGAATTCCAGGCTTCATTATCGGCAACAACTTTTCTCACATGATCCATCAATATTCAATGATTCTTTATTATAAATAGCAAGCCATGTATGTCACATTTGCAACAAATTGTGTTATCAAAATCAAACAAGGTCGATTTCAAAAAAACAGTCGAATGTTTTACCATCAGATAGTCCAAGTCAATTTATTTATTGTAATTGATGCACAACAAACTTATTGGAAAATAAAATAATACCACCGACAGAATTTTGGAATAACATGACGGTATCTACTATACCACCAGAACTGGAAAGTTTGAGTGAAATGGAAAAACTATTTCAAGAATAAAACCATTTCTGAAAGTGGTCCGTTTAGGTAGCGGATTTTGGCAACAAGGCTTTAAGGGTTAGGCAGTTCTTTTTGCCCAGCAAGTAGAGGTTGTTTACTTTTAAGCAAGTGTTAAAATGAGATTCAACTTGTGAATCTCACTGTAGTTCTAAGTTAATCAGTAATAACTTGTTAGCCAGACTGTAACTTAGTTCAATATTTGAAATAAATTCCTTTGTCAGGAACTAGTAACCTTGAACATTAATTTTGCCACATGTGTAGTCCATAAGACATTATATTTCCATTTTGTATTCTGTCATTTAAGTAGAATAAGCAATATTTTTTGTATAAATACCCAGTTCAATTTCAAATACAATTATTATGCTTGTTACTCTGCTACTCATGACGTAGTTTTTCTTCACGAAGGGCTGAGCTATTCAGAGTCTTAATTTTTGGGTGTTCTAGTGCTCCACTAGCAATACTCCGTCAGTCACAGTACAGAACCGTGATCTGGCCAACAGACGATAAAAAAATCGCTACATTTTTGGTGACCCCGACGTGAGAGCAACCACAAATTTGATAAAAAGTTTGCCAGGGCTTACACTGGTAATATCGTCAATAATGGTATAATAACCACCGAACAAAATTCAGACACAATAAGAGGCATCAAAAGGCCGAGATGGACCAAATAGAAGTTGCCGTCATCGTTGCTAGGCAAAGGGCTTTGGCAGATGAGTTAGCTAAGCTCAAGGTGAATGTCTCAAAGGATAGCGCTTTAAGAAAAACGAGGCGTTATCAACAAGAGAGACTGGAACGAATTAGCGTCATTTGGCAGCAATTCAAGGGTAACCATGAATGACACTCCCTATATAGCAGGGGATACTTTCAAGAAGGTAGAACTAATGTACAAGTAACTCAAGCAGATTCTTGAAAATATTGAAGATGTGGAATTTGAAGAGACAGAGGACACTTCAACACTTCAAATGCGAAGCCCACACCACAGACCCGAATTACCTCACAACTAACGACCGAGTCTATATCAGAGATTCATAAGTTAATCAGAAGACAGAAAAGCATTGCCTGCACCCTTCAACGTCTACTTACTAACTTAAATGTTACAATCGCAGATCACTCAAAGGCATGCTATGAACTGAAGATAGGGAGCATACAAAATAATTGGCTCCAGTTAGAAGATCTTCACTATCAAATAGCAAAATCGGAGGGTGATCCTATAGCATTGGGGTACAGAACGTCTCTTGTCAACTTTGCCGATATTCAATGGCAATTATCTCGAATGGCGTCGATTTCGGGATCTCTTTACGGAATTGATTCATAAGCAACAAATCCCACAGTTCCAGAAAATGTTTTATTTGAAGACAACCCTCACAGGAGAGGCCGAGCAGCTCATACAGATCGGTGTGAAAATAAGCGACTACTTGTAACGGTTCTTCTTAATAAATTGATGTCACATCCATTAATTCAAACCGAAGGTCTGGCTCAGATCAAGGGACCTCACGACACAACACAGGAATGTCAACTAAGTTTACAAGCTCTTGACGTGGACACAACAAACTGGGATCCACTTTTCTTACACATACTATTAAATAGGTTGGACCGCAACACACATACCCTTTGGTAACAGTCTTTGAAAGAGCCGAAATCATTGCCCACATTAAATAACTTCATGTTATTTCTGGAAACCCGCTTTCAGTCATTAGAGGCATTAGGAGGGAAGAATGGCAAGATCCACTCAAAAGAGCCACGTGAACGACACCCCTTGTCAAAGGCATTGACAATAACTACACCTAAAACCAGCGTGCATATCCTGCAAGGGCGCTCATCAGCTATTCAATTGCCAACAGTTTCTTAAACTAAGTCCAAGGGATCGACTAAATGTAGTAAGATCTGCAAACAACTGCATAAACTGTCTCCAAGAGGGGCACTTCGCATCCAAATGCTCCGTAGGAGGTTTCAGAAAATGCAACAAGAAGCACAACACGCTATTGCACCTAGAGCAGAGAACAAGACCTATATCAAATGATGTACTTACCACCAGTAAATCTTCATCAGCATCCGACGTTCTGATTTTTTTTTTTTTTTTTTATAATTTACGCGCGCCTAAGGGGTTAGATACCCTTTTACTATTACCTGGCCGCGGGCGGAAAGGTAGAAAGGAGGAGAAAGGAAAATTGTTTTGTAGTGGTTTGAAACTCAGGTGTGTTTGGTTTCGGTATTTGCTCTCCAGGGGGGGGTGGGAGTCCGAATAGGACGGAGAGTTTTTTCTTCACTCAGAGTGGAAGGTTATAATTCGCAGTAATTTTTTGTGCTTGAAACTTTACAACAGCCAAATCTACGTGTCAGTGTTATGCCTTCACACGCAGAATTTTTCTGTCTGAGTTCCAATTACACAACTGAAAAATTTGAAAGACTAGTTCATGGGTAGGATTCGAACCTAGACCCCTCCGAGTGAGAAGCGATTGCTAGTACCACTACACCACGGCCACCCCTTGATAAAGGATCAGTCAACTTCCTTGACAACTCAAGGGAACTGTGTAAGTCAGGGGTATGTTTTCCTGCCATCATGAACCTTACAAATCATCACGGCAAAACCATTAAGTGCAAGGCCATACTTGATTCCGGCTCACAGGTGAACATAATAAGAGAAAGAATGATGCGCCGGTTGGAAATTCCATCTGCATATAGCCCAACGATGGTAAATGGTAGTGGACAATCAAGGCGAAATTCACATTGTAGAGCTAACATCAAGGTAATCTCTGAAGCAACACATTTCTCAACAAGAAAGGAGACAATCATTATTTCACAAATAGTGTGTCCCCAACCATCACAAATGGTTGACGTATCTACTTGGGAAATACCAGAAAACATCAAATTAGCCCACCCACAATTCAACAAGCCAAGTCAAATTGACCTATTGGAGCAGAACACTACCACCAGCTTCTGAGTATCGGACAAATAAGGTTAGACGAGAGCCTGCTATTACTGCAAAACACCGTTCTTGGATGGATTGTCACTGGAAGGATTAGTGGAGCATCTTTGTCTGCTGCAACGTTGTGTATCTACACGGAAGACGAGTCTCTTGAGCAATCCATGGAAAGGTTTTCGGAAGTAGAAAAGCTACCGGATGTTCAATCGAACCACACATTGGCAGAACAACGATGCGAAGAACTATTCAATTCTACCGTTGAACGAGATACGACCGGAAGATTTGTCGTAAATTTACTGTTTGCAGAAGATCCAGAAAGGTTAGGTGCGACTATGGACATTGCGTTAACTAGGTTCTACGCATTAGAACGGAAATTAATGAAAAATCCCGATTCATGTAATCAAAACGTCAAATTCATGAGCGAGTATACTGAGCTGGGATATATGAAGGAAGTCGATTACAACTCCACTCCAACACCGCATTACTTTTTACCACATCATAGTGTGATAAAGCCAGACAGTAGCAGCACAAAGCTACGAGTAGTTTTTGATGCATCAACAAAATCATCATCCATTTGATGTCCTTGAATGACATCATGTAAACCGGGCCAACAATACAAGGCGAATTATTTACCTATTTTCTACGAATCAGGATGCCGAAATATGTTATCAAGGCCGACATTCAACAAATGTATCGCCAGATAAACCTGAAGAAAGATGATAGACGATACATTTAATTTGGTGGAGAGCTGACTCAAACCTACCCATAAAATGTTACCAGCTCAACACGGTTACTTATGGAACAAAGCCAGCTCCGTAATTAGCAATAAGATGTCTGCAAAAATTGGCTCAGGATCATGCCATAACATATCCTATCGGGTCCTTGGTGTTATGCAGGGACTTCTACGTAGACGATGTTATGACAGGGGGAGATAATTTGACAATGGCAAAGGAAATTCAAACTCAACTAACAGCAATCCTTCAAGAGGGAGGATTCAAGTTAAGAAAATGGTGCTCCAATCATCAACAGTTGCTGACGAGTATCAGCTTTAGAGGACCAAGAAATCCCGCTTGAAGAAGGCAGCATGGAAGGATCCGTTAAAACCTTGGGTTTAACGTGGCTACCAAAATCAGATGTATTCTCCATAAAGACAAATTGTGCACCGCAAAGAAGTTTCACTAAAAGATTGATAGCGTCCGAAATAGCGAAAGTCTTCGACCCTCTCGGAATTGTGGCCCCGGTAGTAGTCGTTGCTAAATTATTCTTGCAAGAACTGTGGGAACTGAAATATGAATGGGATGCGGCTTTGCCAATGGAAATGTCTACAAGATGGAGCGTATATCGGGAAGGTTTACAACATCTGGACAAAATTCGAATTCATGTCATGTTTTTGCACAATGCGTACCAGTGTCAGTACAAATTCACACATTTGCAGACGCATCGGAAAAGGCTTATGGCGCAGCGGTATACCTTCGATCGACCACTAAGGATGAAAGGGTAATAGTCTGATTATTGTGTTCCAAGTCACGTGTGGCACCAGTGAGCAAACCATCATCTGGAATAAACTCGTTAACAATACCTCGTATCGAGTTATGCACAATCCTGTTAGTCGCGGAACTTTCTAACAGGGTACATTCAGATCTTAAAATTAACGGAGCAATTTGTCATTTTTGGACAGATTCCAAAGTGTACTTAGCTGTCGTTGGTCGTCGGATAGCAACAATTCAGCGTCTTTCTTACAGCACACAATGGAGACACGTCAAATCAGCTGAGAATCCAGCAGGTGTATTGTCAAGGGGAATCAACCCAGAAAAATCACAATTTATGGTTCTACGGTCCCACCTTTTTACATTATAAGGAATCCATATGGCCACCATTCAAATATCTGCATTCAACCGACATTGAGAAAAAAAAGACATCATTATTACTTGCGACCGCCATACCGTTGAGCTTTATTGAAGGAATTAACTATACGGCTTTTGATTATTTGCTTATTATGCTTTCGTAGATCATTATTGCTCGCAAAGTTAGAGAACTACAGTGTCACAGGAAACGTTTTCTTTTTATCTGATTTGAATTTTTTGCCAATCCCACCCTAGATAACACGTAGCATTACATATGTAGTGCGTTGAAATTTATTGACCCCATAATAAAAAAATTAAAGTAATTTATGCAACAGCATTTTAGTTCTAAACCATGTAAAATTGGGTTGGGCATTGTAAGCTTCAGGCAAAAAAATTTACTTTTTCGTACCATTTTTGTACTCTTAAATCCTCTCTCTGTGCAATCGACTGTTGGCAAAAGTCAGTTGGTACGGAGTATATGTCTCACTGCACAATGCCATAGATGGTCAAATTTTCCGTATATTGGAAAACTAAAACCCGCTTTCCACTGATTGCTTTATCCATGTGACCCTGTCTGTGAATTGTCACAAATGTCAATTTCTCTCCCATTGAATTTGTTAGTAAGCGTTTTTACTAATTATAAAGTTTATTTTATATATTGTATTAAAACAAAAATTCGTAAGTCCCTTAAATACAATATCTGGAATATAAAATTGACATTCAGGATACACCTTCTAAATATAAAATTGACATTAAGGATGCCAGAAGCCAGATGCCTCTCCTAGAATGGCAGGAAAGCGAATTTTTGTTTGGCGTCATCTGCAAAGCTAAGAAGAGCTGTCGATCCGCGCGCCATCCATGTGCCAAAACTCCAAACTACTACTCGTACTTCTGCATACTGCCTGCCTTGAACGACCGTAGGCTCTTCAATTATTGGTAATGGACACAGTCTGGCAATGGCTCCTTCCCTTAGAGATCTTGACAATGGCAACTCGAGCAATTCCATCCGCTCCCTGATGTAATGCAAGTAATCGACCGATTCGCCATTCCATTGGAAATCGGAATGGTCTTCGGAGACGGGGGAAATTGAACGGGAATTAAGGATTGCTTCAATTTGGATAATAATTGTCGAAAACTCGTTTCATGTGCTGCTAAGCCATCTTTACCGCTGACTCCCATATTCCTCCGAAGTGTGGCGCTCTTGGTGGTATTGTCTGCCATTCAATCCCCTCCTCACTTAGATATCTTGTAATGCTAGCATTACCATCCCCCGAATAGAGTTTTGAGTACAGCTCTGGTATCTTGTTTTTAGCGCCCATATAGTTGGTGGAGTTGTCCCTGTAGATCACTTGACTTTCTCAAAGCACCTAGGAATGCGCTTGTAGTCAAATCTCCAACTAACTCAAGGCTCAAGGTGCACAGTTCTAAAGCACACGAAGATAGCCACATATGCTTTGGATGGAGTTGTTCCTCTGCGCTTAAAATGTATGAAAAATGGACCACAAAAGTCTGTTCCGATGGTAGAAAATGGGCGTGATGGTGTTATCCCATCCTTTGGTAGATCACCCATTAGTGGGTAAATAGCCTTGGGCTTAGACTTAAAACACGCTATACACTGCCTTACAGTATTTCTCGCAATGATTTTCCCATGCACTGGTCAACAACTTTGCCGTACCAATGCCAACAATCCTTGAGCGCCGACATGATAGTTCTTCTCGTGGTAGTATCGCATAAGCGCTGTTACAAAAGTACCCTTGTTTGGTAGTAGGATAGGACGTTTAAACTCGTACTCGATGTCTGCTTGCTTTAATCGTCCGCAAACTCGTGAAATCCCGTCTTCATCAAGAAAAGGACTGAAAGAGATTATGTGCGATCTTGAACTTATTTGCTGTCCCTTGCTAAGAATCTTGATTTCACGTTCGTAGAATTTTCCTTAAGTAATCTTCACAATTTCGTTTGTCGTAATATCTCCACTAAATTTATTCTTAGAGTGCAATCAATTTAACCCATTGTGCTTGAATCTCAAAATAAAACTTACGATTCTCAATATCTTTATGTAGTTGTTCTTGTGTTTTATATTTTCTACGATATCGAGGTCTTCCATGGCCACAACCACTATTTATAGTTGTTTCCGTTCTAAAGGATCATCGGAGTACTTATTCTCGCATGTCCATACAGGCCAATCATCTTCCCCATTTAGAAAGTAAGAGGGGCCAAAAAAACATAGCAACGATTCCAGAAGTACAAGGGGCTGTTGCCCCTAGATTATTATATTAGCTGGATTACACTGGCCGCCACTGAGATGTGTGCGATGACCGTTGGATAACCGCAACGCGATTTGAAATAAGTGTCGATCATTAATGACTTTCCTTGGAAATCCAGTGTAATACGATAATACCGCTTCGCAAATCCCTATTTCATTCCCGACAGAATCTTGTCCACCAGCTGAACCATCAGTACGGCAGCGCACAAGCGCACTCCAAGCGTGGCAAAGACAGTAGATTTTTGTCAATGGGTGGTACCTTGGATTTGGCACAGAGTAGATTAACGTTCACGCGGCCTTCTTCATCAATGGATCGAACGTATACGCAAGTACTGTATGATTTCTCCGAACGGTCTTAAATGGCATGTAGTTCCGCTGCTTGAATACCACCAGAGCACGATAAAACATGACGGCAAACTGATATGCGTTCAAGACTTGTCAGCTCTTCTCTGAAACATCTCCAGTAATGGTGTAATTCTTGCGGTAATGCCTCGTCCCAAGCCAGTTTGCTCTTCCATAGCAGCTGCATGAACATTTTTGGTCTAACTATTACGGGATTGATTAAACCCAACGGATCATAAAGCTTGGCACCATCCGATAGAATTGACCTCTTTGTTACTACAGCCAGTGGAGACAGATTGGTTCTTAACTTAGTCTTAATGACGTCACTAGCTGATATATCGTTGATTATGCCCTCGTCATTGGCGCACCACTTTCGAAGTTCAAAGCCACTAGCATCTAGAAGCAATCTCAACTCATTTTTGATATGCATTACATCATCAAATGTATCAGCCCCACATCATCAACGTAAAAATCATGCCTTAACGTCACTGCTCCGAGTGGAAATTGCCCATCTCATCTTTTGCAAGTTGAGATAGTACCCGAGTGGCCAAGCAAGACGCGGCGCTCGTATCATAAGTAACAGTGCGTAATTTGTATGTTTTTAGCTCATCGAGGGGTGATTCTCTCCATAGGATTAATTGGAACTGATCATCAGGATGCATAGCCACATGTCGGTACATCTTGGTAATGTCTGCTGTAAAGACATATTTATGATATCGAAAATTCAAAGCGATCGAGAATAAATCCGACTGAAGCTGAGGTTCAATGTGCATGACGTTATTGAGCGAAAGACCACTGTCCGTTTTACAAGAACTGTCAAACACAACCCTTAATTTCGTCGTGGAACTACTTGGCTTCATAATACAGTGATGCGGCATGTAAAAATGCGGTTTGAATTCGTTAAGGCTATCAGTGAATTGCATGTGGTTAAGACTTTCGTAATTTCGCATAAATTTAATACAGTCCTTGGCAAGCTATGATTTATGCTTTATGATGCCCATAAATCTATGACAGGCAGTGCGGTATGAATTTCTAAGGGCACTTGGATCCATCTTAATTGGCAATCTAACCTTATATAGTCCGTTGTTAAAGCGAATATAATTTTCTTTAAATAGTTTCTCACATGGCCCTTTGTCTTCCTCGTCTACAGCAATATCACTCAATGTGTGTGTGCCTACATTATTTTCTACTTCGTAGAATGATCGCAGCATTCTCTCCAAGTTTTAATTTTCTGCTACTCACAAATTACTCACAGCTGCATTTTTCTTGTCTGAGTGACCCGTTATAACTTCTGATACGATCCACCCAAAAACTGTATTCTGCAATGTAGGAAGTGTGTCCCCAAGTCGTATCTGACCTACCGAGAGAATGGAGAAGAAATGACTTGCACCTAGAAAGAGGTCAATGTGCCTTGGTTTTTGGAAAAGTGGGTCAGCGAGGTTTATGTTGGCTGGAATAGGCCACTTCGAAATTTCGATGTATGTTTCTGGTAGCTGCTGTGTTATTATTTTTATTGCATTAACCTCTAATGCGTATATAACATAAAGTCATTGAAACGAAATTTTATAACAACGTCAGTTTTATGTTTGGAAGACTTGCTGATTGTTCGCATTCCACTAATGGAAATGGATGTCTTATGTCGATCCACACCTAGTATATGAGCAAGGTGTTCAGTAATCAAGTCAAGTTGCGAACCTGAATCTAACAGAATTCGGCATGGAATAGGAGCGTTGTGTTTGTCTAACACATGTAGCACGGCGGTGGCAAGAATGGATATTTTGGTTCCAGTATTTTGTGGCGAGTTATTGTTGTTGTTTGTTATTTGCAGTGTACGAGTTTATGGCCATGTCTAAGGCAATTAGTACATAGCTTATGTTTGTCTACGACAAGGGCTTTTTCCTTAATGGGTAGATTAATGAATTTATAACACCTACTTAAGGTTTGGCCAGTATGCCCGCAAAAAGTACATTTATTTCGATCTTTATCGGTCGAATAACTGAGGCTATTGTTAGTGCCTTTTGGCGAGGTTTTTTTATCATTCAGTAAGGTGGTTGTACTTGCTTGAATAGTTGATGTAGATACGCATTCTAATACCTGTCAACGTTTGTCGATAAATCTTGAGAATTCTGCTTGGGTAGGTAGCCTTTCAGCAGGGCAATCTTCTTGCCATTTGTCCCGCGTAGTTCTATCCAGTTTATGTGACAGCAGATGGACTATGACATCAACCCAACTGTCGACCGGACGCTCAAGTGTGGATAGAGCACGTATGTGGTTGTTGACGCTATCAACTATTTCTCGGGGCGACGCAACAGTTGATTTTTGAATAGCAGGTAAATCGAAGATCCTCCTTAAGTGCTCGACACATATTGGTCGTTCATTCTCATACCTGTTCGTGAGAATCCTCACGTTGATCTCTAGAGACTGAATGGCACGTAGGACGCTGCCAGGGAGCGACGATTTAAGGTACTGAAGATGGCTGGTCCTTGACAGGGACGTATTGGAGTGGATGAGGGAATTGAAGGACACGTCGATTTCTAGCAATTGTGTAATATCAACTGAAAATAAAGGCAAATTAATTTTGGGTAGTTTAATTGGAGAAGAGTTGCTGTTTCGCAACGATACAACCTCTTCCTTAATAGGGGTTAGTTAACGTATAGCTTCTGTCATCGCGGGGCGGACACTGTAATTCACCTCTTCGAAATGTGCTTGGTGATCTTCCTCATTGCTTGTAGCATCGGTCTCAAACTCCTCAATTTTGGTTTGGACCTCCTGAAAGGAGTCGCATGCGACATCAAATGCAGAAATTCGGAGCTCCAACTACGAAAGCGTCACCCCGGCATCAAATGGATGGCATTTACAAAGGCCTTGCTCTGCCGAGCTGTTTAAAGAGCACTGAACGGTGAGACTTTAATGCTTCCATTTTCTTTACATCCCTTTCGCTAGGCATTTTGTGCATTTATGGCACTTGAAACTATTTTGTAAATATATGTATATTGTATGTATCACGACATCACGTCGGGGTCACCATGAATTTATTAGTAAGCGTTTTTACTAATTATAAAGTTTATTTTATTTATTAAAACAAAAATTCGTAAGTCCTTTAAATACAGGATCTTGGAATATAAAATTGACATTCAGGATACACTTCTTAAATATAAAATTGACATTCAGGATGCCAGATGCCAAAACGCCAAACGCCTGTCCTAAATTGCCAGGAAAGCGAATTTTTGTTTAGCGTCGTCTGAAATGCTAAGAAGCGCTTTTGGGACGGAACCGTTGAAAACGCGTTGCAACCGTTTCATCCATAAGCTACAAGAGAAAAACCTTTTATATGTTTTTTCCAACTTTAATTAATAATTTTATAAAAAAGAAAAAAAAACGGGTTAAAAAAAATAAATTCACAAAAGGAACTCTGTCACGTAGGCCAAAAAAAGGTGTGAGTCCGTGAAAAAACCAACTTGAAGTGGTCTCTAGTTGATTCTGCGTACATTAAACGCTACAGCGTTTGAAGTCCTCTGCGGTTGAGTCTGAATACACTGAACACTACAAGTACTCCCTCCCGAGTGACAGACGTCACGAATTTGACATTTAGAAATTAATTCGTTTTCTTTTTGCAGAATATGTAGTTTCTTTTGCGCCAAAGTATTGCAGGATCATCTAGAGAAGGCGCATTTGTCGCCCATGATGTTGCTGGACGCCCACCTGGAGGCTGACTGCTGGATGTTCCTGCGTTTTCACAATATCCTGGTTTTAGTCTCGGCAGATATCGTGGTGGGAATGCCATTGATATTCACTTTCAAAACTGCATTCGATATTCTTTCCAGCACTTCATATGGTCCATCATACGGTCGTTTACAGGGTTTTCGACCGAATCCACTCTCGCAAAGACGTGTGTGTAAGTGAACAATTTCCCGTGAATGAAGGCCTTGCATATCGTGTGATGTGCTGATGGTGTCGATCAAACTAGTCGCATCTGTTCGCGGAATTTCTCGACGAAAAACTGAGGCTCGAGTGAAACCTCCTCGTCAATGAAAAATTCACCAGGTATTCGCAATGTCGTACCATATACTAACTCCGCCGCTGTGATCTTCATGTCTCCTTTGTAGCTGCTTCGAAGCCCTAGAAGTACAGTTGGTAATAGACTTACACAGTCAGATGCGTCCTGACACTTGATGGCCGATTTGAATGATCGGTGGCAGCGTTCTATCATTCCATTAGAGGCTGGGTGATATGCTATTGTTCTCGTTCGCCTGCTGCCGATGAGTTTGGACAATGCGTCGAACAGTATGGACTCGAACTGGGATCCTCTGTCAGATGTAATTGTTGCCGGTGCACCGAATCGGGATACCCAACCCGAGTAGAATCCGTCGACTACTGTTTCTGCGGTAACATCCTTGAGCGGGACAGCTTCTGGCCACCTGGTGAATCGGTCTATCATTGTCAGGAGGTATCTATATCTTTTGCAGAGCGGCATCACAACGATATCAATGTGGACGTGGTGGAATCTGTCACTGGGCATTGCGATGTGTTGTGGTATGTTTTTAACGTGCCGATTGATTTTCCTGACTGACAAGCAATACAAGACCTGGCCCAGTTATGAATGTCCTGTGACACTGCGCAGCATTGCACAAACCGAAGGTCATGACGTTAAATTCGAACAGGCCGATTGGTGTTATAACGGCTGACTTCGGTCGGTCAGCTTTAACAAGTGGGATCTGATGATATGCCCTGTTGAAATCGAGCGTGGAAAAAATGGAGCATCCTGTCAACTCGTATGTGAAATCCTGTAGGTGTGGTATGGAATATTTGTCTGGGACCATATTGTTTAGGCGACGGTAGCCACCGCAGGGTCTCCAGCCACCTGATTTCTTCTCGACCATATGCAGCGGCGAAGCCCATTCGCTTTTTGATGGTGGAAAAATCTCACGCTGCATCATCTGTCGAAACTTGTCTTTGGCAGCCGTAAGTTTATCGCCAGCTAGACGTCGGGCGCGTTCTGCCACAGGATGTCCTCGAACGATGATGTGGTGTTGCACAGAGTGTTCAGCGACGTTGTGGTTGGTGTCCCGAGTTACGTCAACGTAGTTCTGTAGGATGTCAGCGAATGGGTTGTTTTCGATCGTGCGCACTGTAGGTAGTTGGGAGTTAACAAGATTTCCGTTGATACTCAGCCGTGTAGTGTTGTCCAACAGCGTCCGTTGGCTTAAGCGAATGGTGAATGAAATCTGCACCAATGTTTGCTTGCGTGACGTCGCCGACAGTAAAGAACCAGCTGAAATCTCGCTTAAGACCTAGTTCGACTGCGATGGTTTTCGTATCGTAGGTTGATATGGCGACACCGTTGGCAGAAAATAAGTTGACTTCTGAAGGCATTTTAGTGCAAGCTTATTCTTTTGGTAAGACGGATAGGTCTGCTCCGGTGTCGACCAGGAAGTTAATGGATGTTTTGACGTCGGAAACTTGTAGGCAGTATCGGTCGTTGTTGCCGCGTGCGACCGCCATTTCGCGCAACGGTAGCTTTAGTTTTCCGATTCCCATTTGGCATACCCTGAGCGACATTTCTGCGCTTCATCACCGAATTTGGCGTGATAAAAACAGAGCGTTGTGTTGTTTTCGCCGGAACGTGTAGATATTTTATCACTTAATGACCTGGAGCGCGTCTGCGATTGCTATGTGCGTTGACCGCCATGCTTAAGCGCACCTACGTCTTTTTTCAGCATTTCAATGGCTTTCCAAATCTTTTCCAGTGTAGTGTGTTCACTCTGAGACACGGCGTTGACCTCAGATGCCGAAAGTGAAGACGAAATTGGACACATGATTGTTTGGACACATTCAAAGATTTTGTCGCCTACTTCTGCCAGTTTGTCGATACCCTCATTTTCTGTGGCTATAAAAACTGCGCGCATATGTTCTGGCAAACGATCGAAGAACAGCGTTTTCAAGATGGCAGGATTACATCTGCCAGAAGCGAGATGCTTCATGTGTGCGAGGATGACTGTGGGTTTTTTCCCTTCGGTGTCCTCACCTCTGAGCATGCGCCTTAGTTGTGACTCGGGGGTTGGTGCAAATGTTTGATGCCGCCAAGTTGAAAGGTAATTTCTACATGTGCTACCCAAAGCTGTGGCCACATCGTGTTGAAACGTGGTAGCTGCACGCGAGACGCATTTGTAACATCCGTATGAGATGCGCAAATAACACTTGCATACGCCGTTATACTCGTGGCTGCTCTCGATGTTGCTGGGCCATGGTCATCGAATACTTGACGGGGAAGATGTTCCTGAAGAGGTCCAGATGTTGTTGGCGCTGGTGCTGAGGTAAGTTGACGTACCTCGGTACTGAGTTTTCGGGTCGTCTCTTTAGCCAGCGTGAGTTCATCTTGCAGTCGATTTATCAGCTTCAGTACAGTGGATCTGTTGTGCTGGGTGTCATGGCTGTAGGGGCAGGTCTGGCCTCCATGTTAGATGTTTTTGGGATTGCGTTCACTGGCTTCCTCTTCTGTGGACGAGGTGTGTGAGGTACTGGCATTTAAAATTCAACCCGATCACGTCGGGGTCACCAGTTTGGGACGGAACCGTTGAAAACGCGTTGCAACCGTTTCATCCACAAGCTACAAGAGAAAAACGTTTTATATGTTTTTTCCAACTTTAATTATCAATTTTATAAAAAGAAAAAAAACGGATTAAATAAAATAAATTCACAAAAGGAACTCTGTCACGTAGGCCAAATAAGGTGTGAGTCCGTGAAAAAACCAACTTGAAGTAGTCTCTAGTTGATTTAGGGTACTTTGAACGCTAGAGCTCTTGAAGTCCTCTGCGGTTGAGTATGCATACACTGAACGCTACACGCTGTCGATCCGCGGGCCATCAATGTGCCAAAACTCCAAACTGCTATTTCTGCATTTAGTCTGAACACCCATTTTACACAAAACTCGCCCATTTTACTTAAAAAACGTCATCCACATTATACACACATAGTGAACATTATGTGCAAAACGCTCTCATTCTAACATATTCTGGATATGTACAATGTGTTGGTAATTCACTTACAGTGCGACTGTGCGACTGTGGGAGAGTTAATGGTTTGCCATTAGTAGAGTTCATCTATGACAGTGATGAGTTGGTCGCTCGATTGAGTGTGTGGCTTAATCCTATTCTCGAAAATTCATTCACGACTGGACCTTTGAGGCTCAAGATCTCTTCTTTCGCGCTGATAAGACGACAAACCTTCTGTATCAGTCGTTGACACGTATTCTTGATAAACCTTCCATCAAGAGCTTTCCTTTCCGTATTGTATTCGATTTTTACGACGCGTACTAAACAATCGCTGCCAGGGTGGACCTCGACGATACACCCAAGACCCCAACAGGTCTGTGGTAAGTTTTGATTGGGAATTTCTATTGCTTATTTTGCTCTCGCTTGCAGTTGCTTTAGATATTCGTTTTCCTAACGGTACCAAATGTGCTCGTACATTTTCTGCAGTAGTTCGTAGTAATTTCGACGATTGTCGGATATATCTGCAAGCTGCCGCTCAGGTCTTGCAGTAATCGGCTTATTACCGGAGATAAGCGCAGTGCCGCTATCTTAATCATCATGTAACGCCACAGTTGTTTTGATTTGAAGTAGGCTTCAATTTTTATCAGCACAGTTGGTGGTAGTTCATCGACTGTTTTCAATTTTGCGTAGTAGATGCTTTTTCGCTGAACGCACAGCAGCTCCCACAGGCCGCCATGGTGTGGAGATGCAGGTAAGATGGAATGTCAATCAACCCCAGCATTAGAAACGCGCTATTTTGCTTGAGTACTCGTCCATGCAAGTATATCGCGTTCCATTATTCGGTCTGCACCACCAAATTGTGTACCATTATCGCTGAATAAGTTGTTACAAATTCCCGTCTACTGACGAAACGGTAGAAAATATGTAAAAATCCCCTGGTCGGCAGATTATCGGCTAGTTCGATATGCGCATTTCCATTTCCACACTTGAAATAAAAATGACTGCGTAAACCTTGGTTATTGTGATTGTTCGACGGCCACCGAGACGGATGTTGAATAGTCCGCAATAATCTAGGCCAGTGTTTGGGAACGGTGGTACTATGAGTACACGGGACTTGGGTAACTATGCCATTTGCTGTTGTTGCATGATGCGTTAATGACGTCTACAGACAACAAATCGTTCGGTAAATTGCTTGACTACAGCATGAATATGAATGGTCCAGAAACGGCGACGCAGATACTGCAACATCTGCTGAACTGCGCTGTGCAATGTGACTTGGTGTGCATTATGGACTAGCAACTGAACCAGTGCACAGCTCTTTGGCAGGATCCTTAATGGGTTTGTTGCGTCAAGACTGCAAGTAGATTGAATATCATTAATCTCTGAATAGAAAACAATACCTAGTGTTTCGCCTACGAGGATGGGTCAATAAGTGCCTGAAAATTAAAATATTTTGCAGAGCTGTTAGATCGATTCAACGCCGATTTGAAGAAAAAGCGACCACATTTGGCGACGGAAAATTTTCTCTTCCACCAGGACAACACACTGGCGCACAAGTCCGCAGTCGCAATGGCAAAATTGCATGAAATAGGCTATATGAATTGCTCCCTCATCCAGCATGTTCCCCAGATTTAGCCCAATGAGACTTATTCCTATTTCAAAACATGACGAAATAGCTCGGCGGAAAGAGATTTTGGTCGAATGAATAGGTCCTCGATGAAACAAACGCCTATTTTGAGGATCTCGAGAAATCGTATTATTTGGAGGGCATCAAAAATTTGGTGAAACGTTGGACGAAGTGTATCGAGCTAAAAGGAGATTTTGCTGAAAAATCAAACGTTTATTTCCGAAAAACTCATTATTTTAATTTTCAGGGTAGGTCACCTCGTATGTGCAGAAGCAGCGCAAATTCCAATTCCTTTGCTGAAACGTCCTCGAATGAACTGTCGATTCGTCATCAACAAGGGCATTACATATGCTGTTGTGTTCAACAGTCGTTGAAGTGTACTAAAACGATTGAGAGCGGAAGTGTCTTGCCTTCCTCTGCTCGCGTCATCATTTTTGAAGTTGGTCGAGCTACGACACACACTTCCATCCGTTTGACTTCCACTCGTAACTCATCGTGTTCCCTTGGAGTTTTGTTGTTTTCACTGTATTGTTGTCGAATGTAAAGCGGACAATTCCGCCAAAGTGAGAAACTTTCGAGCGCTGATGATAGAAGTCCGCGACTGTTCTTACCGTATATGCTGCCACCAATCCATGTTCGAGTGCTCTTGTACTGTATGTATGCCATACGATTTGAAACATATTATTTTAGTGTCTCTGGAGAATTCCGCAACCAACATAATACAATTGTCGAATATGTATACAAGCGATAACAGACTTCGCCAAGTTGAAGTGATTTGCGTACGTTGTTCAAAAGAGAGGTTAAGAAATATGCTGCACTAAGTTCAAGCTAGAGGATTGTAAATGGTTTTAAAGGTGAAACCTTCGTCTTCGCTGTCACCAAACTAACATTTGCATGACCATGCGCGTCGATGCTAGTATCACAGAAGGCATGTAGTGTCGCAAACATGTCTCATACCTACCCAACGCGGTACACAAATGTATGAGAGTTTTTGTACTGAATTACGGAAAGTAAGCTACTCGTTCCGCGAGGGTTCATCAATTGGTGTGTCCCATCTTAGATTTTTAACTCTCTACATCTTCTGAACATTTTCGACATGACAATGACTGGTGCCAACAAACCAGTTGGATCGCACAGTTTAGCTACCTCACTAATAATGATACGTTTAGTAGGCTGGTGTTCATTTTCCAATACCTGAACGTTGTAAAATAGCTCGTCTAGAGACAGGTTCCAGTTTAAACCGCGGTTGGTGCCTCTAGTTTTTTGAGTCCCAATTCGACGTCAGATGACGTTACATCAGTGATTGTGGAGTGTCCGAGCATCATTCGAGTTCCATCTGAAGAGTCTGCACTGTCCAAGAAGTCATCAATGGATAAATTGTCTAGGATTGAGCCGTTGGTCCCTGGCTGTTATCCCTGACAACATTGTAATTGTGCAAGGCACATTGTCTTAATGCACGTATTGCATTGAAAGGATTACAAACCATTCCATATATTACTATTTTCAGTTGATACGTAAAGAGTGAATTCGTTGGAGACTCCCGCCAAAGAATTTGTTGTTTATGTCGAGTAGACATGTTGGGCGATATGATGCTGGTTCTCCAGGTAGTTTATTTCTCTTTAGTAAGAATACCAAATGTTGCAGCTTCCACTGCTCTAGGAATACGCCCTCTTCTAGACACTTTTGCATTGTTGTTATAAACATGTCGGGTCTCTTTTGAACGGCAGCTTTCACTACCTTATTTGGGATGCCATCAGGTCCAGGTGCTTTGTTGATGCTTATCTTCCTGCATGCATTAGATGTTTGTATGTCGATGGTCTCTATGGGAATAGGTGCTCCATAATAAACCTTATCATTGCTGGGCATGATAACAGTGGAGACCTACAGCTTAGTCATTATCATTCTGTATGTTGTAATCTCAGGATTTATGTCCGCTTCGTCGCATAGGCGCTTGAAGCATCTTGGTTTACTTTATTTGATCGCCTTTTTTAGGTCCGTCCTTGCCAGTCGGAATATGTCTAATAATTCTTGAAAATCAGCTCTCCTTCTAGAACGCTGCCCTCTCAATCGGGCTTATAAGCAGCTTGCTCTGAGTGCTTTTATTTTTTGCCTCCGCAAGTAACACGGTGTATCTCTTTTCATGAGTATTCGTCTGGGCATTGATGCGTCACATATTATGTGTCGCTGTTGGCTAGCTCACTGAAAAGTTTATCTTTCCATTTTGAGCCCGCTAGCCTACGACGCAGAATTGGCTTTTGTTCTTTAATATCAATTACTATTGCTTGATAAAATGGATATATTCTTCGCTGACTCACCATTCTGTGTTGCGCAGTTGCATATTTGTTCTGGCATCGGTGAATCTGCTACCTTATTCCGATGCAGAGGCATTAATGTCTCCGTCTGTATAAACTGGAGATAAACAGCTGCAGAAGTTGATCCCGTTTATTTTTGCACGAACGTACCCAACCGCCTGATCACTAGCATTTTGGAACACATGTTTTATGTCCAAATTTCGTCATGCCTTTATTTATCGCATATCCAGATGTTGCTGTCGAGAGTATTATATGGCTCGCTGATAAAAATGACGTCAGACCCTCGTTTCTAGCCTTTTGTTCCAGGATATCTTGGGCTTAATTTGTATTGTCTTCATGGTTGCTTGCTTGTAATGGCTGTCCTCAACACCGGGCATTTGCTGCTAACGGCTACATACCCAGCGTTTTCCAAGTTTTCCCTCTTGCAGAAGAAACAGAGCGGATCTTCGTTGCAGTCTTTGGCTTTATGGCCTTCTTCGCCACATATTCTACATTGATTGGAGCTGTCCATCCCGTGTGGCCGAACTGAAATATGTAGTTAGGGTTTTTCGTTCCCGAACGTGACAGTTTACCCATCCAATTTTGATTCTCCCTGACTTTACCATTTTGTATGCACTGCTTGCAGGCAATCTAATCTTCGCAATTTGGGTGTGTCCATAAAAGGTTCTCAGTCTAATTATGTCTGCATTGTCAATGTCATTGAGCTGGTTTTGCTGTCTTGCTGATCGCACATCTTCCCCTTTGTCGTGACCTCGTCGATGTCCTTTATTTCCAGAGTACTGCGGTGTGACAGAACCCGAATATCCATATTGTTACCAAGGGTTTCTCTAATTATTTTTTTTACATTGGTCTGTTTTTTCTCCTGTCTGCTTCAGTTGCATCAGCAGATCCCCTTTCTGGGTTCGTCTGATATTCGTAACCGATTTATCGAGGACACTGAGTTTTGTGTCCTCCTTAATTTCCCAAAGTTACCCCTTCACTTTCATCACAATTGGGTCGGTTCGAGTTTTCTCCTTGGTGAACCTTTGTACCAGTGTTGTTGTTATCAGTTGTGGTCGGTTTTCCGTCGCTTGTGGCCGGTTCGTTGGTTTTTGCCCTGTTGGTTTTATGACCTTTCGCAATACTTTCCTCGCTCCCCGTGCGCGCGTTTTTGCGAGGCTTTTTATTCCCATTAGCTGGACGTGGTTTTTGCTTCCGCTTTGAATCTGGGATCTCCTCGTTCTGCTCTGGTCTTCGGTTTGGTTCCCCTACCATTTTTAGCCATGACGATGTCTGTGATGTATTATTTTGTCGAACGACTTCCTTGGCATGGGTCTCAGTCGCTGACAGTTGGTAGAGCGCTTTGATTGATTCGATGGCATCTCTCATCGGTTTGTGGATACAACGCCTTTTACCATCCTCCAAAATGTCCGCAAGTGTTTTTCAGCCCTATTCTGCTATACGCCGGGAGATATGTTTATGTCAAATACGAGTTTTCTACCGGTTGTCCCTACCAGGATTTAAATCACGGATCTCGGTCCGGGCCTGACTTGAAGAGGTAAGCCCCCTTGTGGGAGCGTCATGGTGGCTGCGGGAAGGGTCTTCCTTTGGTTGACCCAATGTAGAGTTGCAATAAGTACTGGGTGCTGTGACCCTAAGAGCAGTAAGAGGTTTTAGGTCGGCCTCGACTCATACCAGTTCCGAATTGGTATTAATGGATTGACGGAGAACGATGGCAAGGCGTATCCTTGCTCCCATGGATGTATGGGCATCCCGTAAACATAAGTCTACATGACAGGTGGTTTACGTTAAAAATCAGACACTATTGCGGTAATGCAGGTCGGTATTCCACTATACGCACGAATCGAATGTCCTCATAAAAATGATTCACTTCACAAGAAACTCTTGTTTCTGAGTCAAAATTGAAAGGAAGTGCTGCACTATCCATATTTGTTTTTCTTTCCACACAAATTAAACAGTTGAAATGACACTTAAATTTACAAACGGGTGACGTTTAAATCTTCGAAATAGAAAACGGTAAGGCAATTCACCCGCCGTATAGCAGAACACCGATTCGAAGTGAAAGTGAATAGAATAGATGAAGGGAACGTTCGATCTACACGTATAGCAGAATAGGGGTGTTTATCTGTTTTAAAAGTTTGTGGAAGACAGATGTTGCGTTGTTGACTGGTGTTGCGCTGCCGCATGTTCTGGTGCTGTCGCGTTTCTTTCAGTACTTCTCTGGTGGGTTTGTATTTGTCCGCCAGGTGACCTCTGTACTATCGAACCCCTTTGAAAGGTGTTTACTCCATTGTCTTTCTTTACCGCGTTTGGTTTTGTTGGTTTCACATTCCTTGAACACCAACTTAATGGCGACGAGATATCAAGCGTTCTTTGAGTCCTGCCTGGTTTTAACGGGACGCCGGCAATTGCAGCATTAGGCTGAAAGTCATTTTAGCGGGATTTCACTCCTGCATGCCGAGGTAACAGAATACTACATACGTCAGCCCTCAAATCTTTAAATCCGAATCATTTTCAGTATACTACCGTAAATACGACCATACTTTTCGGTTGTTCTCCATTCATTCTCTGGAGATTTTGTCCTAATTTGTGGCGTAGTCGCCACATGACTCCTTTACTTCGCAATCTCGGAGAAATTTCCAGATGGCGCCATGAGGAAGCGTGAAGTGGATCTTATTAGCATAGCTGCAAGGGGTTCGCTGGATGTTATTTCTCGTCATTTGGCAACAAGCATCTGTCTGAAGATGTAAATTCTACAAAGCCTAATACTGATTGTCGTCATCTTGTATTTGGGTGTGGGTATGTACATACTCGTATAGGGTGACCAGATAAGAACGATAGGAAAAAAAACAGTCCAATTTTTGATAACTCGGTCCAACATGTGCGGCGTTATTCTGGCAATAGCGTGTCGAATGTTGGCCTCGAGCTCGTCCAAAGTGGTTAGCTTTTTAGGGTAGACTAAATACTTAACGTTGTCCCAGAAAAAATAATCGAGTGATGTCAAGTCGCATGATCACGGAGGCCAATTGATGTATCGATGTTACCAAGTTCTGACCACAGAAAGTCGGTTAACATCGCTCTATAGTTAAGACCATTGATGGTAACGGAGTCTTCTTCTTGATTTCGAAAGAAAGGTCTGATAATACCGCCATGCCATAAACCGCACCAGTCAATCTTTGTGGATGCATTGATGCTTGGCCGAGCACATGTGGATTGTGTTCGCTCCAATAGCGGCAATTTTGCTTGTTGACATAGCCGGTAAGCCAAAAATGGGCCTAGTCCGAGAAGATGATTTTTTGGCCAACATTTCCAGCGCCCAATTAGCGAACTCACGGCGTTGTCTATGGTCGTCCGGCTTCAATTCCTGCGTCAGCACAATATTATACGGATGTAGGCCCAAAACCTTACGCTTTATTGTTGATTATTTGTTGATGCAACGAGTATCGCCAAACCAAACTTAATTTTTAATATTGACTATTAAAAAGGGCTCAAGGTTACACAATATATGAGTATTGATGCAGGAAAATTATTTGCCAATTATAGTCGTCAAATGCTATTCTAAAAAAAACTAGGAATTTAACTCACCGTTTTATTTCGAGCGCATAAAATTCATAAATACTATTGTTGACGTCCACATTGGACAACGCATCTTTTATTTTAATTTTGATTTACATATAGGGGATTATTGATTAAAAACATGTATTTTTCACATTACGTAGGTACATATTTCGTCCTTATCCATTATTATGTTACTTCAGTATCATACTCTGGCCTCACAAAAGCCACATACCGATATTTCCTTCTGTACTTTAAACCTAAGCTTAATGTGAGTGCAAGTCCGTGAAATAAGATAATCTAAGTCTTCTGCTTACTTACAATAAAAGAAAATTAAACCAAGTTTCTGATAGCCATTTTTCCAACAGAGTTAGTTAAACCATCTTTCATTTTACTAATTTTTTTTTTTGCTTATTTCCGACATGACTTAAAAAATAGTAACAAATTCCAATTAAAAGAAAACAAATTTGAAAGTCCTCTTTTCGAAACAACATAGAATTGCTCCATTCCATTCATCCTGCTATGGCAAAGCAAAAAAAAAATTACAAAAATAAGGAAGTATGAAAAGTATAACGGTCCAGTATTGCTGGATCAGTGTTTATTATTCTTTTTATTTTTTACTTTCTCTGTCTGACTGAATTTTGTGTGCTGCTGATTGCTCAGTTGGACTCAGATCTTTATCCGTAATCGCTTTGCACTCATCTAAAGGAAAATTGTTTACTTCCTCAACTACACAGCATTTTTCATTGGTTTCCGTTACTGACGAAACTCCCTCACTCGTACTGCTTTGAACAGAGGCTTCTACTTGTGCTTTTCTGTTGCTACTGCTCTCTTCCGGTTGTAGATACTGGTTTTCATGTGAATAATTTGCTTCTATTGTTAGAGTTGCTTCCCTATCACCACCTAAACTTCTTTCTGTACATGAACTAGTACTGGCAAAATGTTTTTGTTGCAGTTGTTTTTCTCCTTCAATGAATGCTGCAGTGGAATGGAACCTTTCACCATTCATATTATTTGAAGCTTTAAATTCATGACTTATAACTGGGGCGTTCTCTATTAGCGGAGTTATTATACCTCCCTCGGTATTCGACTTTGAGTTGTTGATGTTTGAATTGCCTGTCACATGAGTAATTTTCCATAACGCGTCAGGAGAAATTTGTTTGTCATTTCCTCCCAACTGGAGTGCCACCCTCTCTTCTGTCTGGATCGAATAAGGTGAGAGAACCTGTTTTGGTTTCCTGTCTTCGGCATCGGTATTTGTTTCGTCTGCTCTAACTAATTGATACCCAGCTGGTTGAGTTGTCTCGAAATTTTCTCTTTCCTCTAACTCTTCAAGCGGTGTTGTGCTTTCAGTGTTATTCAGGCTTGAAGACGTTGGAGATTCAGTTGGCGCAATGGGATTTTCCTCAATGTTATTGGTTATTTCTGCAATATTTTCATATTTCAATTGATTTCCGTTACTCTCCAATGGTTGATCACCACTTTGAACATGAGACACTTGTGGCGATATAACTTGATTCGTATTTTCGGCTGCATGCGAACCTAAAAAAAAGTAAATTGTTATTACTTATCTTGATTAAAAAATTGTGTACATACTTGTGGGTTCGTCGGATTCGGTGGTTTCTGTTTGCCGGTTATGAATTGATGTCAGAGTTCCTGTTGCAGTGTTTGATGAAGGAAAGTTAGCCGGATTTATTTGGATTGAATCCAGATTTATTCGTTGCAGATTTCCAATTTCGACTTGAACACGAAATGGTACCATCCATCCAGTTCCAAAGAGAACTCGTCGCAGTGTATTTAGAGCGTTCGTTCTTGTTTCAAATAATTGCCGCAAGACCCCACCAACCATGTTGTTTGCCATTTGGTTTCGAATGACTTGATTATTTTGAGTAGTATTGCGAAGCAGACCAACTCTATTGGGTAATCCGGCTCCTGGAGGTATATTTTGCCCATTCTGGTTGCGTGCAACAATTAAAAACTGAGCTTGCTGAATTATTATCGGTAGTTCGTAGTGATGAAAAAAGTAAAACATTGAGTGCTGAAAAAAACGTAAAGTATCCAATTAAACAAACAAGAACTTGCTTAAGAATAATCAAATAAAGGTTTTGTATCTTAATTTATATCCGAAGGCATTAATATTAATAATAATTTAAGATTAATATTAACAATATACCCGTTAAGTAGAATAAAAATTTAACTACTTCCAAAAACCTGTTAAAAATTAATCTTTGACAAATAGTTTGAGAAAAACTATTTACGGTTATATATTAAAATGCATCCCACACCGCTTCACAATGACAATAAATGAACAAAACTAATAGGGCCCATACACTACACAAACTGTCGCTGCAGACATATATATGTTGCAAAAATGTCTGTACTGACTGTCTGTGTAGTGTGTATCCATGTCTGTTTGCAACGACGGTCTGAGCAAATGCAAAATATTTTGAAATTTTCTTGGTCTGTGCAGACTTGTCTGCGTAGTGTATGGACCCTATTACCACAGATAATAAATCTATACAGATGTCTCATCGCTGTAGAAAAAAATGGTTCAATTTTTGTCGGCTAGCCGACACTCGTCCAGCCGACACGAGCTTTTGGAATAATGTAAAGCTTTTTTATTTTCGCTCTTTCTTGCTTTGTTTACTGAGAGATTTTTTTTTTCTCTCACCACAAGTTGAGGGCAGTGGCAAAAGGAATATGAAAAACAATTGCAAGGGGTTTGCGGGAAGGGGTATGAAGACTTGGCTGTTTGTTTTCATTTGACTGCAATAGGAAATTATGTAATTTTTCTTGAATTGGTATTTTGTTTGAGCGTATGGGTGTGTATGTAAAAAGAACAATTCAAAGGCGGGAAAAGTCGAATATTTCTTTACATTTTGTAATTGAAGTTTGACGAGCAAAATATTAGGCATTCGTGTTATTAATACGCAGTGCAGATACACCTGTGTGCAAAATAATAGCAGTGTTAGATGCTTAACTTTTTATTTTACAATGAAACCAATTTTATAGCACCTGTATTTTAATTATTTATTTTTTCTTTCTCTAATGTTCTAAAGACATAGTATTGAATTTTAAATTAAGTAACTAACTATTCTTATAGAAAACCTAAAATACCACCTTGATCAAAAGGAATTCATTCAGAAAATTAAAAATACAAGTTTATTCATTTAAATCTATATTGTCCCCTTCAAAGTGATCTCTTATCGACTGTAACACACTTATGCCAGTGCTTGATCCAATACTCGAAACATTTTTTATATTCGTTTTCGGTATGTCCATTTGTGCTTCCTGCGATTTTTCCATTACTTCCTCTCGAAAAACCATAGTGGTTTTTCAACTCGATTGAACAGAAAGAAGTCACAGGGAGCCAAATCAGGTGAATTCGGTGGCTGTTGGATGATATACATATGTTGCATTTTTCGATAAAAAATTACGAATAATGATGGTACTGTGCGACGGTGCATTATCATGGTGCAAAATCCACGAGTTTTCTGCCCACAATTCTGGTCTCTTTCGGGGAATTGCTTCACGCAAACGTCTCATAACGCCCAAATAATACTCTTTTTTGACTGAAAACGACGTGTTTTTTTTTGTCCCGGCTCACTTGGTGAACGCCATTCACTTGTCTGATGTCTGGATTGCGTGTCGTACTCTTAAACACACGTCTCGTCTCCAGTAATGATCCTTTTGATGAATCTGGGATCGGATTCAGCCTCGCAAATCATCTCTTTTGCGACGTCAACACAGTCTCTTTTTTGGATCAAATTGAGGTCTTTTGGCACCAACTTTGCTGCTACATGACGGAAACTCAAATTATTAACCAAAATGTCTTGGACGGATCCATAGGTAATGTTCAAGTCCTCCGCTATCTCCCTGATGGTTAATTTGCGGTCATTGACAAACATTTCTTTTACTTCACCAATGTTTTCGTCGGTTTTCGACGTCGATGGTCTGCCACTGCGTTCGTCATCTTCGATTGACTTACGACCACTATTGAACCGCTCGTGTCACTGGTAAACGACCATTTTCTTTAGAGAATCGTTGCCGAAACACTTTTCCAACATTTCCAATGTTCGCGCACGTTTTTCTTACGCAAAATTTAATACAAGTTCATTGTTGCAAAATTAATTAAAAAAAAAAACTGAAATTTGAATATGTTGCACTTGCTTAATACTTCGTTGAATGGCCTCTTTTTCCCAGAACTGCAGTACAACGAAGTAGCATAGAGTCGACTAAGCGCATGCACCTCTCTCTCGAAATACCTGCCCATGCAGATTGCACTGTAGTCCATAATTCACCAACGTTTTTTGGTTCTGCTTAAAAACCTCTTGTTTAACATCAGCTCATCAGTTTTCAATGATATTAAGATCTGGAGACTGAGCAGACCACTCCATGACATTAATCCCATTGATTCCAAACCAATTCTTAGCCAATTTACTGGTGTGCTTGGGGTCATTATCTTGGTGATATACCCAATTAAGCGGCAACTTACTCTTAAGTAAGTTTTGAATTTGGGGAATAAAAAAAAGTCGCACGGGGCCCAGTCCGGACTCATTTGACAAAATCACTGATAAAAACATGTTTCTTCTGGTATTGGTTTGATTGAAGCTATTGTAAACAACCTGATTGGACCCTATCAGTGCGGTTTCACGCCTGCAAAGTCCACAATCGATTAGATTTCCACACTCCGGCAGATCTTGGAGAAAACCCAAGAAGTCCAGATTGATACCCACCACCTGCTTATCGATTTTAAGGCTGCCTATGACAGCATTTATAGAGACGAGCTATATATAGCAATGTCTAGTCTTGGCATCCCTGCCAAACTCGTCCGTCTGTGCAGGATGACGATGGAAAACCCCCGCTTCTGAGGGATATGTTTGCCTATTGTCGGCATTATGATTCTATTCAGTGTACTGTGTGAACGCGTAAAACCTCTTCGGTCCACAAAAATTTACCGAAAGCAGTGTGACTTCCGTCCTGGAAAATCAGTCCGGAGTGGACCAGGACCTCGACCAACAAGCCTTTCCATCTGGCGCGATCTTTCGCCAGCTGTTTCCAGCGGTGCTGCACTCCAAGTTGGTTGAGATCCCATTCCACTTGTTCGAACTACCATATATTCGGCCGTACATTATTACTGCGTTGTCCCCGAGTCTCGGAATTGAAGATTTTCGGTCTTTACATACAAATATTTTGCGTACAGTTTTAAAAACTCCCTTTTACATAACTTGAAAGAAAAGGGAGCTATATGTACTCGTAAATAGCATATACATACATTTTCCGAATAAGTTCGATGTTGCTCAATGCTTGGAAATTTATCAAATTTTGTAGGTACTTAATGTCCTGAGCACAAAATTAAAATCGGGAAATTGGTCTAGCGCTCATGTACATACGTATATCTTCAACCCCATAACATGTATTAGCCCTTAACACCTCGTGCTTCAAATATCAACCACTTTTATAGTGTGGTGCAACGTCATACCCACCCCTTCCGGCACGTCCACATCGTGGACCATCGATCTCATGATCTGTATACTGATATACGTATATGATTGTGTATAACGTCTATGTGTGTTTATGTGTGTATTGTACATTTAGTTTAGGTAGGCTAAGGTTTATTTTAAGTTAGATACTAAGTTTTTATTAAAAATAAAAAATTATGTCCATATGCTAAGTTTTGTTAACAAATTTTTTTCTTAGCTTTAAGTATACAAAGTAAATAGTTCTAAGAAAATGTAAATGAAGTCGAAAGACATAGTTATAAGAATTTAGAGTAGCTTAGAGTGCCTGTGTGGGGCCAGTAAGTTAGTGTAAGATTATTAAGTAATTGTAAGCTAGCATTTAAGCATTTTTTGTTAGAATGTAAGAGTTAGTGTTAAGAAAATAAAATGCATATAAAACTAAAACTAAAAAAACGATCTCATGATCTTCAAAATTATATTCCTACCCCCATTTAATTTACATTGCATAACTAGTTACAAACAAAATAACAAGCACACGTACATAAACCCAAGTAAACCGGTTATGCTGGGCAACGTCAACGTATGTTTTTTTTATTCATTTCTTTCGTTTACGTAGTGTTTTTGTACGATAAACGACTTTGCATGGGTGAGTGACAAGTGGCAAGAGCAAAAAGCGAAAAGAAATAAAATGATTTTTCTGCTCGTTGCAGCTTTTTAAAAAAGCTTTTTTTTTAGTTCGATTTCATTTTCATAGGACAAAACTTCCCATATGAATGAGACATCTGTATAGATTTATTATCTGTGCTATTACTAACTCGACTTACTAGGTAGTTTTAAAATCATTTGACTCGCTTGCACTATAAAGGCAACCACGGACAATATTCCTCGCACGAGTACAATTACCCAGTTTATCCGACAGCTCAATTTGCGTTGAAGCAATCCGCATTGGTTCAATACACGTAGAAATGCTAGTGTTTATATGAAATTATCCAAAATGAGCGAGAGAAAATTGAGAGAGATTTAACAAACAGCTGGTTGAACTGACACTTCACACTACCACTGATACATTGTTCTTATTTCTTTCTCTTTCCAAATATTTCGTTTGCAATCCCACATTTTAAATACACAACTGATTACCTGCCCGATAATAGAAGAATACATACATTTTATTTCTTTGTCTATCCAAATATTTGGTTTGCAACCCCATATTTTAAATACACAACTAATACCTGCCCGATGATGAAAGAATGATGAGAGCATGAGAGAGTAAAATGTTTCAATGCGATTTGAAAAGGTTTATACGATATTTCAAAGCGGTTAACAATTTTCAATGCGTTTTATAAGCAGGAATGAACGTATGCGTGTTGAATATTTCAATGTGGTTTGAAGTGATGTTTATTCGAGCGTATTGAACTAATGCGGATTGCTTCAACGCAAATTGAGCTGTCGGATAAACTGGGTATTTACATATGTAATTCCTTTGTTGAAAAAAACGAGGGAAGATTAAGTATCATTTTGAGCAGTTTGTTTTCTGCTATTTGGAGTTTGCGCAGATGACTTAGATTAAACATCATTTTAAGCAGTTTATTTTGTGAGGCCTGAAGTCTTTTTATGTGACTGTTAGCAGCTTTTCCCCATACAGGACAACCATAAAGTAATATTGCTGGGAAGACTACCTTGAATATAATGATTTTGTTTCCATTTGTTAATACGGAATTGCGGTTTATGAAAGGATAAAGTAATTTTATTGCTAGACTTACGAGTACCTGTTCATTTGTGAATTTAGCTTGATTTAAAAACAAAGAAAAACATCCGAAAGGGTCCGATCTAAACTCAACAGGAAATTAATTGCTATATATAAATATATTGTACATAACTTGCATCCCTTTGTGCTAGAGAAATTTAATTTCAAGAGGTCAGCCAAATTTAATTTTTTTTCTCTCTCTCTCTCATTGGAGAAGTACAAATTTTAATTTTTCTTGTAATGAGTAATAAACATTTATTATTGATTTTGTTCCAAGATATTGTCATACGATAATAGTTCAGGGATTTCAATTGCGATTCGTACATCAAAGTCATCAAGCGGAATGCCAAGGGAATAAATAATTGAGTGGTCGACTTTCACCAAATAAAAAAATCTAATAAATGCTACCGAACCATAACCATTAAATCATTTTAGTGCCTTAGCAATAGAGTATAATAAGGATTATGAAAAGATGAAAACTGATGTAACCAAAGTAGTCTCTGACGCAAGTCCACTGCAAGTCAAAAGAATAAAAAAAAAACATTTCTACAAAAGCATCCTATCAATATAATAGTGAGAGCTGTCAAAAGGGAAATATAAGATCTAGAGAAGTTCCCTGAGACAAGACAATTTCATACTCGTAGTTACCAAAAAAAAGAGGCAGGTCCAGGAAATTACGAAATCACGAAAATTTCAACTAGGTATTACAAATTTTTAATTGAATGCATAATATCTTAAGAATATTGTGTCAAAATTTTAAGTCGATTGGAGCAAAATTGACGAAGTTACAAGTATTTTTATACATGTCGGATTTTAATACCTACCCGACCCGAGCGCGCTATTGTTACCTGGCACATGTTTCGCTCTCTATATAATACCTAATCTTACACCCCAGATCTATTTATAGAAATTTCGACTTAAGTACAAACCTCCTTATACCTGTATTGTATATTTTGTCAGTGTAAAGTATAAAATTTAGTGTAGCAGTAAATATTCTATCGAGCAGACGTACACGTGCGTTCCTATTTTCGCATCATTTTTGCTCTGTTTTCATTAAAGCGTTTTCCCCACAACTCACGTTTTCAAAGTCGGTGCCCCTCATAACTTCAAAACTACTGCACCGATCCTTTTGAAATTTTGAACACTATTTCTGTACTGGAGTTAACGCTGGAGAGCGTTTACAATAACAAATTAGCTGATTTTTTTTCGCAAAAAATCGCGTTTTTCCCTTTAAAGTGTTCCAAAAGAGTGAAAAATTTAAATTTCGAAAAACCCTAAAAGCTTTACGTGGAGAAAACTATTATCTAACGAATAAACTTTGATTTTTCGATTTCGTATGATCCAGTGCCAAGTTATAAGGGTCACCACAATTCTACTTTTTTCCGAGACAAGTCCGAACAATTGCTGCCATTGCCGTATTTTTTAATATTTCTTCGTGAAAATTTTATACAATATTCTTCGAATTTCATACTTTAATGTACTATGGATTTAGTAAAGAAACTGTACGCAAGTTTGTGCAAAAAGTTCGTGTGGCTGCTGCTCGACTCAATCCAGGAACATGAATTGGACACCGAATTTGGTCGAAAAATAAGTTTTTCTAACGAGGTGCATTTTCATTTCGGCGGCTGTGTTAAAAAACATTGGGGAAATGAGGTCGTTAAAGGCAAACATCGTTCTTGAAAAAAGTTCAAAAGGTATCTCAACAAATTAATTAGGGCCAATTTGAGACATATGACTTATCATCGAAGACTGACTTAAATAGAGAGGCCGGTTGGTTGAGGTCCAGGTCAACCCCGGATCATTTTACCATCTAAAGTTAAAGCAAACTTGAAATAAAATGAAACAAAAAGTATACAGCTATTCGTAGTATTTTTATCTACAGCAATATTCTGTTGCACCAGACCCTCCTGCTGGTTATTGGAAAATTGTTATGTTTGATAGGTTTCATAAGTCAAAACTTTTTCAGCGTTTCCCCTGAATAAACATCAATTAATGAATTGCATTTTTGAAATCAATAAATATAATTAATTAAAAAATGGACGCTTAATCCAAAAAGCTTTATAAATCTATGCCTTAAAAATATTTTTTTTATAAACTAAGAAATTCTGCTTCACAAATAAATACATAGCCTTTGTACTTATGTACATATGTATATGTGTGTAATATTTCCTTAAAAATATTTATTTGACACAAGTTGCAGAAGCAATCCTTTAACCGAAAAATATAAACAGATTTTAATTGAAATTCCTATCACGTGGATGTACTCCCTGGATGCATTGCTGCTCACGTGATAAAACATCACTTAATTAATTCACGTGTCACCATATCGGAAGAAAGGGGTCGACTGCCAGACAATAAAATAAACTGAATCCTTGAAACACGACCATACAATTGGAATAAAAAGGCACATGCATACATACACATACAGATTTCCTGAGTGAGTTCACTTTGATACTGGTGCATACCTAGCAGAAGCACTGAAACCTTACTTATTTTAAAACGGAAAAGGATGTGAGGCTTCTGTAAACTTAAATTTATCACTGCCTGTAAATATAATGAAAGTCAAGTCAGCTCTGCTTGTGTTTCCTGGTCTGATGATTAAATTATTATATTATATTTGATAATGTGTGTCTGGTGGGAATGCATAAAGTAAATGAGCCCTGATGAATAGACCATAATCATATAAAATTATGAACACATGTTAATGTTTTACTACAAGGTGCCGCAAAATTAATCATCCTATCGGAAGATGGTATAACTTTTGCAAATGGCGTCGTACGTCAATCATATTTGACATTTGTGAATTAGACAGCTGCAGTATACAAATAGACAAGCAATGGAGCGTTAAACTCCGCAAGAGCGTGGAATAATAACGTCTATGTTTTTGACCAATAATCAGACGGTGGTGTTAGCACTGCGTGAATTTCGACGTCGATTTCCTAATCACGCCAACTGGGCCAACATTCCGGCACTTAGCTACTCGACTCGAACAGAGTGGAACCAAAGAAGACCATGCAGAGCGTGGCCGCCACCGGACTGATCGTTCGGCCGAGAATATCGCGGCTGTGGCTGCCGTTGTCGTTGAGAACGAAGAAATATCAACCAGTCGACGGACCACGCAATTGGGCATCACCAAACGGACCCTACGGCGAATTTTAGTGAAAGACTTTCACATGTTCCCGTACAAAGTGCAAACAGTGCATCAGTTAATGTCTCCTGACCGTCAGTTGCGTGTGAATTACTGTAAAGCCATCTTTAATCTCAACAACGAAGAGGACGATTTTGTGTTGAAAATCATCATGAGCGACGAGGCGCATTGCCACTTAAGCGGTTACGTCAATAAACAAAATCTTCGTTTCTGGGGCACTGAAAACCCGCGTGTGATACACGAAGAGCTACTACATCCACTCAAAGCCACTGTGTGGTGCGGCGTTCACGCGGGAGGAGTGATTGGCCATATTTTGTTGAGGACGCCATCGGCAATACGGTCACTGTTACTGGCTAACGCTACAGGGCCATGATGAACGAAATCTTACTGACGGCATTGGATGAGCTGGACTTGGTGAACATGTGGTTTCAACAAGACGGTGCAACCGCACACACAGCACGAGCCATAATGGATATTGTAATCGTAATCTCCCGCTTTGGCGATTTGGTAGACCATCCTAGACTTCTTTCTTTGGGGCTACTTGAAGTCGCGGGTTTATGTCAACAAGCCTCAGACAATCGCATCCCTTAAGGAGAATATTCGGCAAGGAATGCGAACAGTTATCACAGGAAATCTTGCGGAAAGTCATGGAAAATGCGATAAAACGAACACAAATGTTTATCAACACTGGCGGCAGTCACTTGGCGGATATCATCTTCTCCACTTAACAGAAACAATTGTAAAGGTCCAAATAAAGATTTCCATCACTCAAAAGCATTTTTCTGCGCCAGCTTCTACATATTTTCACATTTGTTCAAAATCTGAGTTATATTAGTTAGAAAACACGTATGTACAATGTACATACATACTATACAAAAATTACGTCGAAAGAGCGTCGGCATGGCCCGTTAAGTTATCTCGCTTTGTGTTTTTTTAAGAACCTAGGACTCAATTAGGTGTGAATACACTTATAATGCCTCCGCATGTGTTAAGTTTTACGGAAAATGGGATAGAGAAAGAAAGAAAGCTGTTTAGGCACAGTGGTTATTTCAAATCTACTATAAGATATAGTGGTTCGTTCCTAAGCCGTACAATTTGCTTATGAAAGGCCCTGCCGAGCGCTATAGGGTTTTCCTAGCCATTATAACTTGCAAACACTTAAGACATCGGTACATGTTTTGTCAATTAGGGATTCTTCCTGTTCGTCACTTTTACTGTTTTAAGGTTCTAAAAGCATTTTTTATGAAGTCTGGTAACCGAAACTTACGTATAATCTCAAACTATAACCTACGTAATAATTCGCTTAATATGTTACAAGTGCCAAACTATAGCACCGCATATAGAAATTCTTATTCAGTTATATATAATCGTTTATTTAATGTCCTCCCGGAAGAAATCAGATGTGTTCACATGTCCAAATGTTTTCTAAAGCGCCTAAAAAATTGGCTGTTCTCTCAAGATTATTAGAGTTTAAACTCTCTTACTTCTAATATTTTGATCTAACTTTTGTTTAAACTTTTGATATTAGTATATTGATTACATAAATTTTGCATCCTTTATGAAATGATAACAAATTGATATAATGTGAAATGAATTAAATTGCTGAATTTTGTTTTCTTTTTTCTCTATTTTTTGTTCAACACCCAACCCCACCTTATTGTATTGTTCCTTTTGAAGTGGCATTCAACACTATTTGAATTCACTCAGTATAAAATATCGAATGCCACTAGATTTATTTATTTTTTGTTTCTTACTTTACTTTGTAATTCTTAACGTACTGAATTTTTATATGGCTTTGTTTTTATATTATATGTATATGTAATTTAAGAGAAATAAATAACATACATACATACATACATCGGTATCTCATATCCTCCCTAAGCACACATATTAAGGGTACTAATAACCCCTTGAGCGCGGGCTAACTATAAAAAAAATATTATATTATGGATGGAGCTTGTGAAAGTTGGTAAAAACGTTCGACCGACGAGAGAATATGACAATCGTGAAGTCAAAAATTGGCGAGAATCCAATAATGTCCCAACAAATCTACCGGAGATACTCGTAAAAGGCCATGAAATCAGCGCGACACACTGATGTGTTACTATAGACATGATTATATGTTGCTTTTTTGATTTTGTTTTGTATAAATTGGTCTGTTGACTTGTAATGAATATTTCATAAGTAAGGACCCAAATATGCTTTCGAAGTACTCGTATTTACCCAATAGTCAAAAATATCGAAATTTTCGTATAGTGTGAAAGTTTTGCGCAGCTATCGACGCGGTGAGTGCCACTATGTGTTTACCTTTTTTAGCCAACCTAATGAGCTTTGTTAAAGAGCCTTTTATACATAAATCGTAACTAACAGATACATATATTTACTACTTAAAGAAATAGTTACCTGAATAAAAAGCCACGAGGAGACTAGTGCCAGGCTACGGTTTTGCCCACTAAAACGGTAATGGTAGGCATAAAACGAAAAATGGTAGAGATAGAAAAATCTGAAAAAAAAATATAAATTAATTTTTAAAATAAGACATTTTGAATAAATTCGTTTGTTCAAAATTAATATATGATATAATATAATTTTATAAACATCCACATTTAATACAATATTAATTTATATACAGGTTGTCCCAGTTAACAAGTTCCGGGTAGTGAAAACTACTGCCTTGAAGAAACTTGGGAGATGTATTATGATGAAATTTAGAGAAGATCAAATTCATTAAATATTACCATATAGTCGTCATTTTCATGAGCATGATTTTTAAGTTCACACACATTTCGCTGAGTGCGCGTTTTGCCTCAGATAAATATAAGTCTAAAGTTAAGTTATGTGAAAAATAAAAATCGGTTGTTTTTTTTCATTTAAAAATGCACTCTCCTCTTTCTAAACACTCCCTCTATGTATAGCATGATTCGAGCATTGGTAGTGTAATTTTATCAATGAGGGGCTGTAGCTGATCTTCCCCAAAATAGAAGATCTCTCACTGTTATATCATACATATTTACGAATGGAACAAATTTAAAAAACAATTTAAAGCTTTAATTTGATTGTACTGGTGGTTTTATCGTGGACATTTCAGAAAGGCTTTTTTGCTGTTTTTAATTAAGTATGATGCAAGGCAAGGATCAATAATTAGCAGTGAGGAGGTGCTTAGACTGTATCTATGTGCGGTTTCATAGTATTTCGATTTCACTTTATGCGTAGTAGGGGAACTACAATTTTTTGCCGACTCCGAACGACGGGAGAGTGCGAAAGTTTTGTATAAGCAGTAAGATTTCACTTTCGTGGGTTTGTGATTACACCTGTAAGAGGGTGGTGTACAGAAACGCACATTACTTTTTCTGCATTTTGTTGTTGACTGAGTTTGGCCCTTCAGTAGTAAGCGGCGAATGTACCCAGTGCGAAACGTCAGCACCTAGTCGCATTCTCGAATGAGAGCAAATTGAACATAAACAAATTAGATAGACTTCAGTTCGTGCCACACCAAATTTTAGAACGCCTAAGCAAGAATTGTCCCCAGCGAACGGTAAAGTACCCAGCTGGCTAGATGATATTGCATTTTTTTGGTATGTTTAGATTTCTAGATTTATATTTCAAAAAAGGAGCTGTTAACTAGGAAAAATATAAAAATGTTTTTAACAATAACTCGATACCGTCAATGGAAATATTGTACATTTCTCAGAGGTCAGTAATCAGAATATTTAATATGACTCTGATCTATACTATGTTTCAGAATGGCGAGTCACTTTCTTTGCTTATTTTTATTCGAATCCGTGATTAACAGGAAATAAATTCAATTTAATTCTTCTTAGTTTCATGATAGAAATGCTGCAAAGTACTAATAGGTATTAAATTAAATAAATATAAAAATTCTTACATATGAAGATTTAATGCCCTAAAGCAATAAATAAATTCTTGAAAGTGTTGAAAGGTATATGGTTTTTTCTACATTACAATTTATAGGAAGTCTCAATTAACCTGTTTTCTGTATCTGTAGCAAAAGGTTGGATTTTATTGGGAAATACTAATTGATTCAAGAAAGACGTGCGTTTTTTTTCTGTTGCAGTTCCCATGCTCGCTATTGCATGTAAGTATGTATTTATTTTTTTATTCACCCGACATAAATAAATAAATGTATAGCATTCATGATAGTCCACCATCGTTAAATTTATTCAGTAATTTCAGTTGCTCTGGTAAAATCTAATTATTTAATTTCATTTAGAACATCGGGTGGATTATTTGTTTAACCACTGGACTTTAGGGCTCGAAATACCATTTTCAAAAACATGGGGTCATCTATTGGCAATTACATGCGTAGGAAAGGTAAATTCTTCTGTACTGAAGTACTGTCAAAATTTCATGGCATTTGGATGAATAGAAGCAGAGTTAATGCGTCTGAAGTGACAGTACATATTTTTGTGTCATCGGTAAAAAAAAAGTATGACGACCAACAGTTGCTCAGAATTTAAAATTCGAAGGACATCGTCAAGGAGGCCAAAAAGAACAAAATCTTACTTTACAACATTGTGACTGGTGATTAAACGTGGTATTTTCAATATGATCCAGACACCAAGCGTCAAAGTGCCGAGTGGAAAGCCAAGCCAAACCCAAAAAATCTCGTTTGGAGAAGTCAAAAGTGAAGACAATGTTGATTTGCTTTTACGATTCTAATTGCATTGTCCATTGGCACACTGATCAACAGTACAACACTAGCTGGTCATAAGTGAAAAAAAAAATGTTGTTACTATTAAAAAAAATACTTTAATTCCATTACTTTATCAATGATACTCGTAAGCATCTCAATGCAATGCATAAAGCTTTGCTCGCTCTCCATTTTGCCTTACGCGCGTTAACAGGTGTTTATAAAGTGTCAGAGCACGCTGTTTGTAATTTTTTTAAGTTCAAAGTATTTTAATTAAAAAATAAGTAAGGCTCTGTCACTATGAACTAAATGTGGTGGTACATATTATATTTTTGTAGTGACGAGCTCTCTTTTTTATTTATTGGTCCATAACAAAAAAGTTATCGCACTTTTGTGACATCGTGAAAGTTTTTTCATTCGACGATTGGATTATTACTTTTTTTTTTCTCCTACAGGTATAAATCCGCTTTTTTCAGGGCGACCATTCTCTATACGCCAAGAAGTTTTTTTATTCAGTCAGAGTGAAAATCTTTTTAAGTTTTCAGTAACTGTTTGTGCAAGTGCTGTTTTGCAGTACGTAATGTCAAAAAAGTCAATAACTGTTCTTGATGATGCTGCTCATAAAAAATGCCTCGAACTTTTGTATCACACCTTTTTAAAAAGTACAAAGGAAAAAAAATGTCACCAAAACGATTTTTTAAAGCTGAAGAGCTTTGGCTTTAAAAAGAGTTCCTAATTCCATCGCCTGAAATTCATGTGCCAATAACTTTTAGACAAGGAAGACCGGAAAAGTGATTCCAGGAATGTGGATACAGAGCTAAAAAACAAACAATTCGAAACTTTATGGAAAGATTGGCCAAAGAATTATCATTTGCTGTTGAGTTTAAGATTAGAATAGAAGGAGAGCGTTCTAAAGCCGAAGTGATAGAAACGGTTATCGAGTGTTCTCCTAAAAGGCTTAAGTTTAAGAAACCCGAAACTCCGAATACGATCAAGCCATATACACCGATTTGAAACTGACAAAACATCACTATAAGCAACTTCAAAAAAGCATAAAAGAAATAAATGCTAATACTTTATACGTATAAACCCAACCTACGATACTATTTTAGAAGCAAAACAAGAGTGTTACCCAACAAGTAATTTTTTGACTATAACCGAACAGTTAGAAAATGGTGATACTTTAGTATGTTCGTGGAAATGGGGCGCTCTAATGGTAGTGGAGGGCACTCGCGTTATAAGCAAAACTTTTTAGTAAATCCTGAGGCAAGTGATACTAATATTGTGCTAACATGGATAGTGCCTTTAGAAATATGTAAAGTTGGTTCTGGGACTGAAAATATCTGGATAAATCCAAGACATAACATAACATCTTCGCAAAGGAAAATATTGAGATAATAACAAATTGTCTAGAAGCAAGAAGGGTAACTTTTAACGACAAAACTGTTTTAGTTAATCATGCTTTGTTCAAAACACTGGTAGATGGCAAAACATGTAATGCTCTTATGGAGAGCAGGGCTAGCTCAGTTTGCTATATATACAAGGCATTTCCTAGGAACATGAACAATATTGAACTTTGCTTACAAAAACCTTTTGACACCACTGCCCATTCATACGGCTTACATTAGATTATGGAAGTATCCGAAACTGGTTAAACGTTTTTAATTGTTTTAAAGACATTCATTTCAGGTTTGAAAATTGATACCAATAAATTCTGTACTTACTGTTTGGACACAGCAAAATTAGGCCTTATACCGACATCCTGGCCGACGATCTAACACACATTTGACAATGCTTTTGGACCGTGCAAATCGCTGTATTAAGTCGGAATGGGATCATTTCTAAATCGATTTTGCAAACAAAAAAATACTTTTTGTTGTTCTTATTTTTACTTTGAAACGCATAGAAGTTGTTTATGTTTGCCTGCCGGAAACATGATGACCTTAAAAAATAAACAATTGTGATAGAATCCAAATTTTGCATTGTAATTGTAAAAGACGGACCCGCGCAACCAGTACTCGCAGCCAATCAAGGAAACATTTAAAATTCCCAGCACTTAGAATCGGCAGCAGTGGGAAAAAGAGTTTTATAGTGGTTAATATTCTGTCGAAATGTTACCTTACAGCCACACGAATCGTACTTTTTATATAAAAGTAGAAAGAAATCTCAAATTTCAAATGAAAGATTCTCAGATGCCGCCAACATGGAGTAAAGGGACAATCTGCTTCAACCACAACAGACTGATTGAAGGAAAATTAATTCCGCTATAAGTAATTTGGATCCATTAAAGTCATCGAGACACGAACGCACCTTTCCTGCAGCGATCCAAAAAACCTCCAACAAAGTTTTACCATGGCTAGAAGTCTTGCTAACTGCTTCAACGATTTGGTGAACATGTTCAGGTTATGGACAGAAGTAGATGTATGAATAGAGGCTCCTTTAGTCACTTTTTCACAAAAAGAATCAATAGAAGAAATGCCATCTCAGAGTCGAGTTAGTGGACCCTTACAACAAGATGGAGTTTTCTTTCCACTTTGACAAATTAAATTATAATACCTAGACCTCTGGAAGAGGAAGGAGGTAAAGTGCTAGTTTGAACAAGATACTCTGCAGAGAGCTCTAAGTAGAGTCTCCAGCAGGATTCAAAAGTATGGCACTCACTTTGCTCAGAGTGCTCATACAACATTTCTGGCAACAATTTATTAAAAAGAATTAAATTAAAAGTTAAATATCTAGCAAGTTACGAACAAATCTTGGACGCCATTACAATCTCAAACTCATTGGTCCTACAGTTCGGCCGATAGTTCTTTTCTAATGCAGCCCGCTGATCAGCCTTAGAAAAACTGGTGAACTGTTTATGGCAAGTAAAGGTAACATATACAGATCTAACTGATCGTGTTACAGTAGTGCTCTAAGTTCTACACTCGCTGCTGCATTACACATCTTTTCGTATGGTAAACAGATAACGGTCGATACTACCAGTCGTCTAAAAGCTACATACTACACTTGCAATGTAGCAGGACCAGTTTGCAAAGAGGGCACGCATGTATTCTTAATATCAGGCAAAAAACCAACCAGGCCGTACCTCTTTCCATGTTTGAAAAGAATTTAAACGCTTCAATTCCGAAAATGGAGGTAATATTAAATTTTGTGAGGGTGGTCCAAGTACAAGGTGGCGCAAAATTGATCACCCTATCGGAAGATGGTATAAATTTTGCATTGTACGTCAATCACATTTCACATTTGTGAACTAGACACATGCAGTATACAAACAGACAAGCAATGGAGCACTATACTCCGCAAGAGCGTGAAATAATTGTGTCGATGCTTTTGACCAATAATCGGTCGGTGGTGTTAGCGCAGCGTGAATTTGGACAAATATCCCTGTGCTTAGCTACTCGACTCGAACAAAGTGGAACCCCAGGAGACCATGCAGGGCGCGACTGCCACCGGACTGGTCGTTCGGCCGAGAATATCGCGGTTGTGGCTGCCGATGTCGCTGAGAACAAAGAAACATCAACCAGACAACGGGCCACAGCAATTAGGCATCACCAGACGGACCCTACAGCGAATTTTAGTGAAAGACTTACACATGTTCCCGTACAAAGTACAAACAGTGCATCAGTTAATGTCTCCTGACCGTCAGTTGCGTGTGAATTACTGTAAAGCCATCTTTAATCTCAACAACGAAGAGGACGATTTTGTGTCGAAAATCATCATGAACGACGAGGCGCATTGGCACTTAAACGGTTACGTCAATAAGCAAAATCTTCGTTTCTGAGGCACTGGAAATCCGCATGTGATGCACGAAGAGCCATTACATCCACTCAAAGCCACTCTGTGGTGCCGCGTTCACGCGGGAGGTTTATCTGAGGCTTGTTGGCATAAACCCACGACTTCAAGTAGCCCGAAAGAAAGAAGTCTGGAATGGTTAAATCGGGCGATCTTCTTGCTGGCTATGCCAAACCGTCAAAACGGGAGATTACGCGACCAGGAACCGCTTCCTTTAAAATGTCCATTGTGGCTCGTGCTATGTGTGCGTTTGCACCCTCTTCTTGAAACCACATGTTCACCAAGCCCGGCTCATCCAATTCCGGCAGTAAGAAGTCATTTATCGTGGCCCTGTAGCGTTCGCCAGTAACAGTGACCGTATTGCCGATGGCGGATGTCATCTTTTCCACTTAACAGAAACAATTGTAAAGGTCCAAATAAATATTTCCATCACTCAAAATAATTTTTTTTATTTAGTAAAAAAGTAATTCAAAAACAAAATTGGATGATTGATTTTGCGCCACCTTGTACTAAGTTTCTTTTTAAAAATAAAAATCCAAAATAAAATGAACAAAAATCAATTCTACCCGGTTGGCTTCCCAGTAGCGCATCCTTTCAATCCAATCTTCCAAGAAACTGTTGATTGTTTCTGCCTCTATCTCACGAGTGGCTTGGACGGTATTAGCTTTAAGAGTTTGAATCATTTCTGCATTATCCGCATAACATCGACACCCCAAAAGAAAAAAGTCTAACACGGTTACAGAAATTAGCGCAAAAAATCGATTGCTTGATGAGTTGTGTGGCATGGCGTGCCACTGTAACCAAAGATGCCGATGTAACCAAAGATGGTTCAAGTCCATGTCTTCAATTTCAGCCCACAAAAATGCGATAATCATGGCTCTGTAGCGCTCACCACTCCAAAATTCGCACCAAACCGTCACTCTCGGCGGATGCCATTGGCTTCTCGACAATCACGTTCGGGTTTTCCAAACTCCTGATGCGGCAATTTAGTTTATTAACTCAGACGTCGATGAAAATGCTCCATATCAGAAAAAATGATTTTTCGGCCAAAGTCGAGCTGCTGTAAGGACCAAACTGGGAACCAATAACGAAGCGGATGGTCGTCTGCCTTTAATTGCTGAGTCAATTTTACTTTGTAAGGGAACAATCCGAGATCTTTGTGCAAAATTCTCATCAGGCTGGCACGTGAAATGTTGTCGATGTTCCAGGATTGAGTCGAACACTCTCGGCCATAGCAGCCATATTCTCGTCGGTACGTACGTATCTTTCAATTATATGGGCAAAGAGTTCACATTCACGTTTACTAGCACTTTGCAAGAAAAACATTCAGGGAAACTGCTAAGCTGATATATTCGCTAGACTCTAATGATAAAGTAATGTCACCTGGCACTTACAAATTCATGCAGGAAAATTACAAGAGGTAAGATACGCAACTTGATATTTCAAGACATAAGTCTGGCTTACGCCCAATCATATACTTAATTGTTATATGTACATTCCAATAGACTTAACCTAGTTTTTATAACTTTTCAAAGAAATTGTAACAATGAAGATTAGGAGGAAATCCTCCTTCACCTCCTATTCTGCTGCTTTGCTCTATCAGCTCACAACCCAAAGAGTGCAATGTCGATGCACAAGAAAACAGCCTTATATCATTAAGATTGTGACACAATGAAAACAAAACTCGAGATCAAAAACTAAAGATGAACAGACACGCTTGCTAACGATTTACAACGATATTTGCAATAGATGAAAATGGAATGACTTCTCTTTTCGCAGATGATAGTGCTATCATAAGCAACCACGTGACCACCCTCCAGGCAACTATTAATAATTAGGTAAAGATGCAATGTAATAATGGGTTAAAAATTCATCTTACTAAAACTTAAACTCGCAAACTTAAGTCTTACGAGTACATTTATTTGGTTTAAGGAACGCTCTAGTATCTGTGACCCTAGCGTCACACCAACAATACAGCATTACCTTCTTCTAATACACACCAATTTGTTATGTTGATGTCAGAATTTCTGTCTGTAAACATACGAGTAGTATCAATATGCAGGGTGTTCCGGATAATGTGTCAAGACTTAAAGAGGAGATTCCTTCAGATATTTTGAGAAAAATACTTTATGGGTTTGGAGTGGCTCAGAAATGCATCTCCTCCGAGGTACAGAGCCTTATGCTGCCTTGTTTCGACTCCCATTTAAAATAACATCTTTCACGTTTATATGTGTATCATAACATGCACATACACTTGTAATTATAAGTACTTTAATTAATTAATAATTATAAGTAAATGCTGGCCCAAAATTAATGAGTCAAAAGTTATTGAAGATCGGAAGTGATTATTTTAACTTTTTTTTTAAACATAAAATTTTGACTTTGTCACCATTTTTTTCTCAAAAATATCTTATTAACCCACAATTTTTCTAACTTTGAGACATGTACCCAGTATTTATAAAGAAAAAAAAAACGTTAGATCATTTCATCTCAAATCAGAATTTTCAAGAGACGATACAGTTTATTGCAACAGGTACAACATTAAATTAAAAATTGCTAACATTGCTTTGCTTTGTATGCACGACAGACCTCGTCTTTGAAAGGCTATAAAAAAAGTCCATTCTTTCCAATTCTTCTCGCTGCGAAAGTAGCTGTCTCATCAATCCTTGGATTTAAGTCATCCAGTGTTGTTATTTCCTATGAATAAACAATGTCCCTCACCCGTCTCCATAAATAAAAGTCCATTAGGGTCAAGTCTGGAGATCTTGGAGGCCACAGAATGGGTCCCTATCCACGAATTTTCATATATGCGATCTAACAACTGTATGGCCATAGAGTGCGGGGGCGCCAATGAGCTGGTATACAATGGCTGTTTGTTGCTGTGGTATATCATCTAATTTCAGGTAGAAATTCGAATTAAGCTTTGGAGGAAGACAGAGTCCAATCGGCTTGTTACCCAATATACCTGAACACACATTGAAGTTGAACTTATGCTGAAAGGCTCTGTGCTTCAGCATAAGTTCATCATCATAGAATCCAGCCAATGAAGTTGTCTTTCTCAAAGTGTCTTTCCAGAATGGAATTGCAGAATTCCAAACACTCCTTTGAGTCCCCGGGTTGTGGCTCCTGTACTAATATATGATGAAATGCATGTCTTAATGCCTTAATGTAAAATTCTTCAGAGTTAAGTCGTACTCAGATTAAAATGTCTGCTTAGATGCCTAAGATTGATATTTGGATGGGTTCTGATACTAGATACACACGAGGCAACCGTTGCAGCAACGCAGCTATTCAGTTTCAGTGTTTATGCATTTTTATTTTTTTTGACTTAAATTAATCTTATATGCTAAACAAAAACCGCTTAAAAATTAGCTAAATTACTTACAAATAATCTTATTCTAACTTACTGGCCCCATGCGGGCATTCTAAGTTAAACCTAACACTTAAACTATGTCTTTCGACGTATCTTACAGACTAATTATATTTTTACATTTATTAATACTAAAACTAAGAAAATAAATTTTAAGCAAAAACTTAGTAGATGGACATTTTTTTTAAATTTTTTTATAAAACTTAAAACTAAAAGCCTACAGACTACCTAAAAATAAATCTTAATCTACTTAAACCTACTACTACACACACATGTATATATACATAATATATATATACTTAATATATATTTTTTTTTTATTTTTTTTTTCCTAAATTTGAGAGAGCACACATAACTTGTGAAAAATATAAAAATAAAAATCAGAGAAAAAAATCGCACGAACAATTAATAAAAGAATATAATAACATTGATGAAGATGTTACAGTGGATACGGTGAAAAACAGAAGCAAAAACATGCAGTGCGCATACCGACGCGAATTAAAAAAAAAAATTCAAAGTGAAAAAAGTGGCGCTGAGCTTTATCAACCAAATTTATGGTATTTTGATGCCCTTGATTTTTTTTTTAGAGATTTCGAGATGCCCGAGCCTGGAATCAGCATAGTAATAAGTCCAGACGATGACTGTGCTTCAAGGGTAAGTATTTCACAATATTTATTTAAAATTGTCATTTACAGTGGCTTACGAGTACATACGGACGGACGGACAGACGGACAGGTGTGAGCCACTGCCGAAATTACTCTTTCTAATTTCTTTTATTGTTTCTTACTTTATTAATTTTTTCAGAGTCTTATGCCAAGTACGAAGAAACAGAGAAGCTCACAAAATTGTGAAAGGAACGAGCTATTGCGAAAAGCTACCAGAAATATTGAAAATTTGAGGAAAGGGATGAAGTCGATATTTATGCAAATGCCTGGGCGTGCTCATACCGCAAATTATCAATGGAACAAAAGCTATTTGAGAAAACAGCTTGAGACGAAATTTTGTTTTGGGGCAGCTGGAGAAATTGACGTTGAATTCTGTGCAGACCCAAACGCCCACATACCCATCCGGCATATTGCTTACAGGCCAATTCCACAAATAATATCTGTGAGCGATATTTCAAACAGTATTCGTCATTTCACGACATACTTGCGGATGCAGACTTCAATTAGTTTAAATTTAATTACTTTTTGTATTTTTCTTATTATTTAAGTATTAAGCAATACATACTCGTATATACATATATGAATAAAAATATGAGAAAAACATTTTTGAATTTCTTTATAAACCTTCTAAGGCATAGACGGCTTCGCATAAATTGAGTCGTGCTATTTCGCCTCAGATGGTGAATTGCTACCCAAAGTTGGCTCCAAATAAAGCAGTAGATTTTCAGAAATATCTTCTGCGCCATTGTGAGCGGAACCGATTTCTTTCTTTATGAAATTGTGCAAGTAGCAACAACTTAATTCTACTTTGCTAGCTTTTTTGGGCGATAGAGCGATGGTAGTATTCACTAGCCGGAACCTTGCTGCCAAAATTCCAAATGCATTTTCCACTATTATCCTTGCCGAACCGGGCCTTTTATTAAATAAAATTAATTCTGTGAGGGTGATAAGCCGCTGTGTGCATAAGGCTTCATTATGTTTGAACTAAGAGCAAAGGCGCCTTCCGACACAAAAACAAATGGAATCGGTGTTTCACCAATTACTGGACTTGGTCCCAGTAAGTTTAGCTGGTCTCTTTTCAATTTTGTAAAAAAAATTAATGTTATCAAAGACACCACCATCTGAAATTCGACCGTTTGTGCCAATGTTCAGCATCAGAAATTCGGAGTTGCTATTTACAATGACTATGATCTGATAGCGAGTACAATGCTGAATGTTTTCTTGTAGTTTAAATAATTGGAGCCAGAATGCGGCGGCCTCTTTAGTCTAACGTGCTTTCCATCTAGGGCTCCGAGGCAATGCGGAAACTTGTTATTTTCACAACCATTCAGCCGAAGTTTTCAGTAGCTAAAAAATCTTAATATTTATTTCAAATAATTATGTAAAAAGAATCAGCTGACAAACCTTAATGTAGTCCTTTAAAACTTCATTGATGGCGTCGCATGTCTCAATGACAATATTCATAATAGCTTGTTGAGATACCGCTGTCGAAAATTTCAAGTCTGCGAAGGCAAAATTATTGCCAGTCTGACTTCTGCTGATATTGCATCTCTCATTAAGGTATCTTATTTCGTTATTTTGGCTTTTACCAAGTCCAACAATTTTCCAAATAGAGCTTCATCCATCCTCATGTAGTTTTTGTGATCCGCTGGCTCATTTCCTTTCAGTTCTTTCAGCAGGCTTTCGTTCGAAAATTCGTATTTTTTTAAAAGCCAATTTTTTTATCAAATTTTCTTTTTCTTTTTTGGTTGCATCTCCTCTTCCTCATTTTCGTACAAAAGCCCGTCAATTATAATAATTGTTTGTATGAATTAGATATTTTTCCAAAAAAATTTATGACAAAGTCACAATTTTAGAGTTGAAAAAAGGAAAACCACTTCTTATTTTCAATAATTTTAGGGCAACATTTATTTTAAAACTATTAAAGTACATACAATTATAAGTTCAAGGTTACCATACACATAAAAATTTGAAAGATGTTATTTTCAATAGGGATCAAAACAGGGCAGAGTAAAACTCTCCGCTCAGAACTTCTATTTTGGAAATAAATTTCAACGATTTAATATTGTTGCTGTGGCATCAATCTTTCCATGATTAAATGGCAAACTGTACCGAAAATAAGTGATAGCAGCTCAATGTGACAGCAAATTTGACATTTACTCCATATTGAAAAGTCTGACACTGCCAAAAAAAAAAAACGATAATTTCGGAAATGATTGCTGGGCATATTCTAAGAAAAAAATCGTTCTACAGTAGGTAAGGGTCTATCTCCAATGTTGACATCATTTACCGAGGATTGAAGAAAAGTGTTATTTTGGTGTACGCTGACCCATGTTAACAGAAATTGCTCTGTTAGTTCTAATGGCAGAAACTTCGTGTAGGAATTTATTTTTAGAATAAATACTAGCCCTTGTAACGGCGTTTAAATAAAGATGATATCTTGTTTGAGTCTTTTGATATCCAATTTCTAAGCCTGTTTCATTTTCAATGCACATGCTTGACTTTGAGGTCATTTCTCTCCAGAAAATGCCTAATTAATATAACGTTTTAGTATTTTTTTCTTATGAAAGTAACAATAATAATCATATCATATAAATAATAAATATCATCAAGTTTTAAAAAATAAATAAAAAAAATTATAGGTTAAGTAATTAACATACATATTTATTAACTATTTATGTTGGCTGTGCAGCTAGTGAAACAGTGCAGGTTTAGCACCGATGTACAAGTTCTGAGTGCTCAGCACAAACCGCGTTATTGCAGCTACAACAATACGCTTGAGTTTTCCGCTGGCGTTTGTACTCTCCACGACATAAGTGGCACGATGGCCATCATTTGTCCGATTTTTGCACTGGATTAATTTAATCGTATATTATGAATGAGGCCAATGCAGCAATATCGATCATATTGTAGAACATTGCAAGCGGCCAACGATTTGTCGAACAATTGCATGAATAAGTGCTAAGCATTTGATCCATGGTATCCACCCCAGATTTATGGGTATTGTGGTCCAGAATAACAATTGGCCGTCGCTTATGGTTTACATTATCTACATCACAAGTGTAATGCATAGTAGATGACAGCAGCACCGATTTGTTTTTCTTAGGCACATATGAGCACAATGAAACTTTGCCTTTGCAGGGTTTTCTTAAAAACTCGGGTGGAACGAACTATGTGTTTGAGCGTACTGTTCCAATATGGGTAGTTTTTCGTCTTATCAATATTTCTGCCAAATGCAATGTTGAGAAAAAATTTTCGGCATATATTGTCCGACGATATTTTGATCTTTATTGATCTCGCGCTCCTGATCCGGCATCTTTCTATCATGCCTCATACCCTTGAGGGGGTAGTAGGACTTAGTAGGCTTAGACGGAATGTATCGCGTCAAACGTGTCCGCCCTCGATAAGGAAAAAGTTGTTCATCCACGGTCATCGAATCGTGTGAATTGTAAGCTTCTGCCAAATTAGCTTGCAACATAAGCCATAAATCATCAATAGCAGCAGTTTAGCTGATGAGTAATCCCTCCGCCGCACAGTGTGGGATTTCGCACAACTAGCGGAATTAAATTATTAACGCTTGTGCTTTGAACTCTTCGCTGAATTTTTTTTCTTAGCTTAGTGTTAAATATCTATAATATGAACTGTTTTTTTTCTTATTTAGTCAAAGTTTTTGGAAAATGAGTCCCGAAATCACCGTTTTTTCACATAAATTAGATTTGTCCTAAAAGCTCTTAAATTATTAACTCCAAAAGTTCCACAAGCTCAGGTTGTAAGCAACTTATTTTTCTTTTTGGAACGCAATAATTTGCTTGCCATGAAATAACACTTTGTGCACGCTAACTGGCATATAATACCAGCCATATTTTTCGATGTACAAAGTTCTTAATCGGGTTACAAAATTATCAAATGCATCAAGATTGATAGGAAACTCAGAAGAGAGTGCTTCTAAAACGATGTGGAAGCCTTTTATAAGCTCTATGTCGATGCCTGTAATTTCAGCTGTTTTGGTTTCATTTCTGAAGAACCGCTTAGCTGTATTTCCATCGTTTGTGTTACCTGCTTTTTGGGTAGGTATGGCAACAAGTAACCCAGTCTCTTTTCTAAATTTCTCTTAAATCATTTTCTTCCTGGTTTTCACGTTGTCCTTATGCTCTTGGTTTTTCACTTGCCAAACTTTTACGTCAAGCCTATAGGCTATGTGAAATACACATTCCATAAATCTAATCCAAGAATGCAGTGGAGATAAACCAAAGGACATTGCAAATTGATTCTTAAACTTTTGGGATATACTTTTTGGGTTATTCGTCTCTGATGGCTTTGCTCCGCAAATATAACAAGTTTGATATGATGATGTTACGTTTGAAAGGGCGGTACAAACCTTGCCATCTACCATTGAGAATAAAAACACAGGCTTAACGGCAACTTCAAAACCGTATTCGTCAATTTTAACAATAACAAAATCAAGAGCACATATTTAATGTTAAACGAGAATGCACAACGATTTGGTAAATCACTGACCGCTTAAATGCATATCTGTAAGGAATTTTGTTTTCTATATGTTACGGGTTTCCGGTCACTGTTTTTTGTTATATAAATTGGCATCAGCGGCTGATGGTGATTAGTAAAGTTTGGTGTTTATTTGAGCTGAGACTAAAAATATTGCTCAAAAAAATGGGAGCATGGAAGTATTTTGATAAAACGGAAAAAACTGTCAAGTGCAAATTTTGCGGAAAAAACTACTTCCCTAATATAAATAAAATAGCTAAGCATTTAGTCAATTGCTTATAAAGAAATAAAAGTCCTTATAAATAGTGAAAAGGATGTGCAAAACATTATGTCAAAGCAATATCAAGCGATTCCGAAAGTAGTGATACGAGTATCTTTAATACTTTGCTTGAGAGCAATCAAGGTGATAAGGAAAATGTGTGTTTAAATTCATCATCAATATCAAAAACTAAAAAGGTAAGTATCATCCTCTTATTTTTATTATTATTAAGATATTTTATTTAAATAATAATATTGCTTTACTAATTATTTAATTTAAAGAATTCTTAAACAATGAAGCAATGAAGGCATTATTAACTTCATCATATCAAAACTGGATCCGATTTTTGTGAATTTCTTAATTACGGAAGATAATAAGCAGAAAAATTCTTTGGGACAATGCTGCAAATATGCAAAAAGCGTTGCGGCTCCTAAAGGAAAACTACAGTCATCTAATTCTCCTAGGGAGCATAGCACATACATTACATTTGTTTTGCAATGATATCATCAAATGCAATCCAGCTCAAAAAATTATGAAAAAGCAGTAACCATCGTGACGACAATTAAAAGCAAACAGGTTCTAAGTGCCTTCCTCAACAAAATCAACAAAGAAAAAGGCGTAACCATTTCACTGAAACTTGCGTGTAAAACTCGATGGGGGAGCTATATATTTTGCCTAGAAAGCCTTGTCAGCAACAAAGTCAGTCTTCAAACATTAGCGGTTAAAAAGACTTCTTCTCTTTCAAGGAAATAAAAACAACTCTGATAAATGAAGAACCGTTCTGGAAGGAAATTCAGCAATTAATAGATTTAATCAAACCAGTTGTTCTCTGCATCAAGTTCTTGAGGAATTACTTAACTCGGCAATCAATTTGTTATAGAAAGGGCAAACGACAATTCTAAATGCTTTGGAAAGAGATCACCTTTTAGAAAAAATTAGAGAAAGAATTCTATTTGCAAGATCATCAATATACCTCGCCGCTGCACTTCTTGACCCATCAAATCAAGGTTGCTTTTTAAATGATTCTGATCAAGTCACGTCGATGACATTTATTTATGAAGTATCGAAAAGTATGGGACTGGATGTTATGTCTGAGTTGGCTATGTATCGATCCAAGGAAGGCATTTGGGCAAAAGAATTCCAATACCACCCTTAATATGGCAAGGTCTTTGTGCAAGCAAAAATTTAAGTAAAATTGCAGCACGAATTTTATCAGCACCTGTAACTTCAGCAGCCACGGAAAGATCGTTTGGCAAATTTAGTTGGATACATAGTAAAAACGAAACCGTCTTACTAATGAAAGGGCCGGAAAACTCATATGTATATCTCATAACTGGAATATTGAACTATCACAAAATACAAATCGTAAACGAAAGGCAGAAAAAGAAGAAGAACAGCCAAGTTGCAGTTATAATATCAACATACCCAGCACATCAAAAAAAACTGAATCGGAAGAACCTATCTCTTTGGATAGGACAACAGTTAATATACGATTCCAGTGAATCAGATTAATTTTTATTAAAAAAGTATTTTATAATATTTTGTTCACTTAAACAAAGACTAAGAATAAATAAAATAAATTCTTTTTATTGATTTAAAGTAAATACCCACATTTTTACCGGTTTGGGTAAATACCGGGTATTTGCCCATCACTTGGACCCCATAGTTCCCTAGCAGGTTCGCTGTTTGATTTGCACATCCCAACATACAAAATAGCCAAAAAAGCATCAAACTCTTTTAGAGTCAACTTTTTGTATTGTTTCTGCTTAGTTGGATGTGCTTCATTCCATGTAGCAATTACCTGCTTGGCTTTTCGATTCGTTTCTCGAATGATGATGTGCGCCATATCTTCGATGATCAAAGATCGAAAAATGGTAAATGGATCATGAACCAAGTTCTTCAATGGCCCTGGCTTGCTTCGATTGTAATCGACAATATTATGAGGATGAATGCGACTACTCGTGGATCTTTGAACCATTTTGTACCATTTTTAGAAATAAAATAAAATGGGCAGCATCAGTTTCAGCCTGATGACGGGCAGCAGTGGCAGTAGCAGCCTCGGCACTACTGCCCATCTCATCATCGTCGTCTTCATCGAACTCATCATCATCCATTTCCACATTCACTTGGCTTTCTACATCGGACACATCAATAGCACTTTGTGGATATTTTGTCAGGTCAGCTTCAAATTGTCCTCCGCTTGAAGTCGTAAATTTGCCTCATCTCAGTTAACCTCTTCCTGTTATACAGCTAGCCCCCGTTTTCCTCTATCTGTCATTCGTATCATTGTATCGCCCCCCACCACCGCATATGTTTAGTTTAAGTGAACTGTGATGCATGTTCTGCTGTCCACCGTGTCCGGGATCGATAGCGGCTAAACTTGCATTCCAACCGTCCGAGCCCATATACAAATTGACTGCAGCGGATTTTTTTTTTTTTTATAATTTACGCGCGCCTAAGGGGTTGATACCCTTTTACTGTTGCCAGGGCGCGGGCGGAAAGATAGAAGGAGGAGAAAGGAAAATTGTTTTTGTAGTGGTTTGAAACTCAGGTGTGTTTGGTTTCTATGTTTGCTCTCCAGGGGTGGGAGTCCGAATAGGACGGAGAGTTTTTCTTCACTCAGAGTGATTCGAGATATAATTCCCAGTAATTTTTTCATTGCTTGAAACTCTTATAACAGCCAAATCTACGTGTCAGTGTTATGCCTTCACACGCAGAATTTTTTTGTCTGAGTTCCAATTATACAATGAAAAACTGATTTTGCCATGGGCAGGATTCGAACCTGGACCCTCCGAGTGAGAAGCGTTTGCTATACCACTACACCACGACACCAATATCAAGTACAATTTGCACCTGTTCGACCGAGCGGAATGGCAATACTCGGAGCGGGACAAATCGAAAGTGGAGCCATTCTTCACCAGGACATTACGAGGCAATCTCATCACCAACTATACTAAATGTCTTCCAAATGAAAAAACTCGAAATGTAGCACTGTTTCGCAATAAGCTTTAATCGCTTCAGAATTATTTTTTTTTTATAAAATACAGTAAGCATCAAGCTCTTAACACTTGCATAAACAGATTTGTGAGCATTCAAAAAATCAAAAGGTCCCTAGGGATCGTCTCGCTAATCAGAGGGTTAAACGTTACAAAGGCTAGTATTTCTTCTAAAAATAAAGTCCTACACGAAGTTTCTACCATTAGTACTAACAGAGCAATTTCCGTTAACATCAAAGTATGCCTTTTCTTAAATCCTCGATTTTTTTTTCTTAGAATATGCCCAGCAATCATTTCCTAAATTATCGTTGACGAATTAGTGGACATCCTGTATATGTATCCACGTTTCAGCTCCAGTAACCAAGCGGTCCATAAACGGATACCTTTTCTGGCGAGCAGCTTTTGAGGTAAACATGAAAATTCGGTCTATTCGATTTTTTTCCCATTAATTCCATTGGTATCCATTCAGAAAATTTTGACATAAATCCAACGCAGTTGTCTGATGAACTCCAAGCTTAAGGGCAACATTTACAGAAGTTAATATGGCATTTGTGCTAATCATCATTAACATCTGATATGTTAATGTGCCTCATAGAGTATACAATCTCTCAGTTGAACTTCTTCTATTGGCGATTCGATAGCTTAATGCTTATTGACTTGCATATGCAAAACTTGCATGCTAGTTTACTTTCCCAAGCCGGGCAAATGCATGTGATTAAAGGTGACAGTGCTGTCCTTTACATCTAATATTTAGGAGGACTCATCGCGCCTAAGTGCGAACAATATATGATCTGTCGCATCAAGGAAGTAGCGGTGACAATATAAAAAAGGTATAAAATAAAAATTAAAGCAACGATAATAGTTTTTTAGTTAGCGCAGTTAGTGGAGAATGATCACTTGATAGTCCTCCAAAAGGATCGATCGGGGTGTACAGTCGAACATGTGCAGTAGAATACTTATCGGAGGTCCATTATGGCTATAAAACAGGTCTCACGGTTTTATTGTGTTCAACACGTTGAATTAAACGTTGAGTCTAAAATGTTGGATGTGAATATTTTTGCCGAGAGAGTAACAGAGTTAACAGGACGACAGAAATAATGAATCGTATATTTAACACTGATTCATACAATAAATGAAATACAAAAAATCTTTATTTCTTAAAAACAAAAATCATGAAAACAGGGTGTTGACAACCTTATGGCAATTACATCCAGCATTTTCCCACCAGGCCACGGTAGGCCTATGGGAGCTTTTAAGAACCGGGTTTTTATGCATTTCATGTTAAACAGCATAAGGGACAAATTACCAATCTCCTCAGCACTGCAAAGTTTTTTATAAAATTTTCTCGGAATAAGGTATGCTAAAACGTTCAATATTTATGGTATAAGCTGATAGATGATAGCGTCTTTAAAAAGCTCCATAACAAAGTTCGTAGATAAATTAGATCAGCAAAGCACAGGCTATGTTCCGATTTGACACAGCCTAAGCTTCTAAAACATTATTATAAAATATTTTTTCAGAGAACATCGACCCTAATACGCTAAGCGTAGACCCTGCAAGAGTTCAACGCACTCCATTAAATTATACCATTAAAAAGATGACAGTACTCCTCTTAACAAAGATTCTGGTGATGGTTTTCATGTTAGCAGGGTAAGATAAAACAGATATGATAGGAGCTATTGTTATGCCTGAGTACATACACTAAAATTTTTTTTATGAAGTCGAAACTCTCGTCGGGCCAGATTACCGCCTGAGATTTTGGCTCTGGTATTTCCTTCAGAGTTTGGGCGTCGACCACGAAGGAATTCTGTTTTGCTGTAAGAAACTCGTTCAATAAGATCTCTTACGTTCCAATGTACCTTCAACCCACTTGTAAACCAAAATTAATCACCTTATGATCAATCAAACAAACTTTAATTTACAAACTATTATTTACTTTATTAGCCAAATTTATATTAAAATAATTCACAAATCTATGGAATGAGATCTTGATTCCAACTTCGAAGATTTTATTTGTTGCCCCTCTGTTTATAAATTTTTTAATAGCTGATTTAACAAGATATTTTAATAAATGAGAACTTAAGCTAGACGCTAAGTCAGCAGGTCACACGGTATATTTTCCCACGTTGGATTTTTGTGGTATCTTGTTGCTGTTGTTGTACCTGCACATGCATAACACTATACTTCACATTAAATCCAGGGCCATAGGCCTAGATGAAGTGAACACACTCTTTATTAAATCAAGTTCACCCCACATATTACCAATCAGCTACACATATTTTTAACACTGCTGTTTTGACAAGCAGTTTTTAGACTTATCTACATATGTATAGGTATATTAATTCTTCCCCTCATTTTAAAATTAAGAGAGAAACTACTAAATGACCAAATATCAAACTTCTAAATAACAATATTTAAACTTACCACATATTTTAACTTATTAATTTTATTATACTATGTTATATTACTTACTTACTACACTTCTTTCAACCCCTATTCTATGAATTAAAAAAATCACTTCTATGCCCATCATTCGCATGTAATAAGCTAACTAATTAATCAATACGATAAATAATAATTCAAATACGAGTAAGTGTAAAAAAAGGAGCAATACTATTTTAACTTAAAGGAAAGCTATTTGGATAATATTTGCATTCGAAAATAATGCTTGGGCACGTGATAACGAGATTTGATTTCCTCTTTGAGTAATTTGTTTAAGACACCAAGTACATGCTTTTGATTGATGCACAGCGAGGGTCTATTCGACGTAAATACTCACTTTCGAGAGCGAATATGAAGACAAAGACACAAAACTCAGCTGCAGTCGACAGTTTTAAAACCATGTCGGGAAATGAGGAAAATCTATGATATTCAGATTCATTGTTGTATTCCATTGGTTTGTTATTGCATTATTTGGCATATATCCAATCTAAAGCACACAAATACACAATAATAATATTGTGAAGGAAGGATATCCAAGTAGTGTCTTCAATACTAAATCAATTTGCTATTGAAATGTGAAAATACATATACTCGTACATATTTTATCTGTTCTTTATTGGACGTCACTTGGTATAGTTTTCTTGACAGCCATACTATTTACAAACCTTTTTACAGTTATCATTTTTATAATTTAAGATGGTCATGAGCTGTGTGGGAGTTGCCCACTTTTTGAACACATTATTCAAACAAAACAAAAAAAACTTTAAACCTATCTTAAAGTAAAATAGGTTCCGTAAATGTTTGCATACAGAGTGTGTTAGGGAGGAAAAAAAACGACAGCTGCCGATTAATGTTGGTCTTAAATTATTGCAAGTTACGAGTTTAATGACTAGGAAAGAAAAAGCTCAGCAGGAAGGAATCACGATATTTCAGAGTACGTCCGAAAGTAAACATGTGGGTATACTGATGAGGATTCATAGCGAGACAGGTGGAACGGTGGTAGAGGCGGAATGCTACTGGTCATTTCTGGAGAGCACTGTCAGAGTGTCAAGGGTTTAAATTCACTTGGCGTCACCTAAGAGTTTTATCGCACGCTTTCGAATCTTATCTAGCAAGTGCAAAGAGGTCTTAGAGGCACTTTCGGCGGATGAACGGCTTATATAGAGTTTTCTAATAAGGACTTGACAACTTTTTTTTTTTAAATAAAACGCAAACCATTTGAGATATTTCAAAAACTTTACTATCGGCTTGAAGTACAATCAAAACATTTATGAATGGAACTCGACTTCGTTCATATGGCCACCGCGGGCACGTTAGCAGCGGTCGATTCGTTGTACCCAATTTTCAACGACTATCGTCGGCATGTTGGAATAAACCAATGACTTAACGTAGCCCCACAGTAAATAGTCAAGCGGCGTTAAATCGCACGAACAAGGCGGCCAATCGACTGCCCCATTTCTTGAGATAACACGCTCACCATACTTACTCTTCAATAAATCGATTGTAGCGTGTGCTGTGTGGCTTACGGCATCATCCTGTTGAAACCACATGTCGTCCAAGTTCATATCTTCCAATTCGGACCAAAAATAATCAGTGATCATGCCGCGATAACGATAACCATTCACAGTAACGTGACGATCGTTATCGTCGACGAAAAAATATGGTCCAATAACGCCGCCGGCATGCAAACCGCACCAAACAGTTATTTTTTGTGGATGAAGTGGTGATTCATGAAGCACATGTGGATTTTCACCCGACCAATATCGCATATTTTGCTTATTGACGAACTCATTGAGCCAAAAATGAGCTTTGTCACTGAAGATGATTTTGCGATGAAATTCATCATCTTGGCGCATCTTCTCCAGAACCCAATCGGAGAACGTACGTCGCTTCAAATGGTCCATCGGCTTCAATTCTTGAGTATGCGTGTAAACCAAGATCCTTACGCAAAATATGCCATAATGTGGTCTGAGCGATGCCCAATTCTTGAGAACGCCGTGGAATTGACTGATTTGGATCGTTTGCTACGTACGCCTGAACGGCAGCGATATTTTAGACACTTCGACCAACCCGTTGTCTCACTGACACGGCAACATCACACAACGAATATGTAGACCCAAAGTTTTGTACTAAACTTGTTATTGCCTGTCTACTAGGGCGAGAATTACGACCGAAAATTGGAGTTGACGCTCTTAAAGTTGCAGTCACCGACTCCGAATTTCGGTAGAAAATTTTTATAATTTGCAGACTTTGCTGAAAATGTTTACTGAATAAATTGACAGTGACAGTTTGATGATTAGTGAAAGAGTGCGTGCACAAATTAAATTCAAAGTTGTCAAGTCCCTATTGGAAAACCCTTTATATTGAGGCCATATCAGAGAGGGAAAAGTATTTCTCACATCAATTGATATTTCACAGCATTTTTGACGACATCGAATATGTGGTCGTTCCAACGGACATAAGTTGGAAGCATTAAATTCCACTCTGTTGATGGTTCGCAAATGAGTTATGCTATTAATATCTTAATAGCTTAACATACGCTGCCATTCCCGTTTTAAAGTCAAAAAGCAGAGGCGAGAGTCCGGGAACGAATATAAAAAGCAGAGTATTGTCATCAGCAAAGGAATATGTTAGATTAGAAATAGCAGGAGTCATTGATGAAAATTAAAAAGAGCTTCGGAAACAGAACGCAGCATTTACTTGTGGATATTAGACTTGAAACCGAACCCTGTCAAATGCCTTAGAAATATCATATTCAGTGTGTTCAACAAAAACGAGCGTCTAAAAAACCAATGCAAAATGACAGAATATTTGAGGAAATATGTGAAATAGCCCAAAGAACATCTAGCAATGGGTTAAAATTAATTCGCCTATAATCCACGCCAAGTATTAACCTTTCAGTTTTACAAGTGATTTTTACAATAATATGGTCAATAGGACACTCAAGAGGTGCATGAATTGGCCACTTAGTGGTTTTCGTAAATATATAGCAACGCTTCTACCAGTGCGTCCAACTCTGCTAGCTTGAAACATTTCATAGTCATCAAGGGAACAAACTTCTTTTTCCATATTTCTGTGTAGCCAAGTATCGGACACAGACACTGCATCGGGATGAGAATTGACAAAGGTACGTTTAACAGAATTCGTAAATTTTAGGCAAGATGATTTGCACGTTAAGATGGCAGATGGGAAAGCCGCTACTGCGAGCTCCAAACACGCTGATCATATTATGGAGAGATCCATACAAATTGTCGGTTTGGGACTGTCTTACCATATCATCGTTATCCAGGTTCGTTATATGAAAAGAAATAAGTCACATAGTAAATGTAAATATCAGGTGGGAATAAAAAACACGAATATAATGAGTTTGCAATTAATAGATAAGCAGTTTGGAATTAATAGATTTAAATATAAGCGTTACAATTAATATACAACAACAAAATATGTAAGCCATAACTCTTCCATTATTATTGGTTATGTTGTTGTTGTTGCTGACAATAGCTTTTAGGTTATCGTAGCTTAAAATATGAAAGCTATGACCTTCTCGTGAAAGCTTTACGAATACTGATCCGCGATTTGTGTATGTCGCAAAAAGTTAAGCTTTTCGTTTGAGGCGAACAGCACTATGAAGGAGAGCATGACTACACCTTATCCAACAAAACATGTCAGTACAGGGCTTATGGGAAAGCTTTTTTTGTAACAGTGGTGCCTGTAGGTGGACTCAATGGCACATTACCACTGAAACACAAAGGAAGCCACTGAACTTTGTGTACAATTGTTGTTGTAATTATTTTCAGATTTAACCGCAGCCACCCTATGAATTGCTTGCCCGATAGCCGTGGGCAAAATGATTATAAAATCACCATTCGCCATTACTGCTGGCTGTGCATTGAAAATAATCTCATCAAAGCAGTGTTACCATTCTCAAATGTTAGCACATCGTTACTGATTTTTCAGTGTTGAGATTATTCGATTTGAAGCTTTTGAGAACACAAAAATGAATTTGTGTGTAATAATATGTGTGGTGGTGTTGTCATTTGCATTTTTTCTCCTCTTTTTGAGAAACCGTTAAAATGTAGTCAAACCATTTTTTTCGACTTTGTATTTTAAATTTTATTCGCGCGCTATTTTAATGCATTGCAACAAAGCAGTGCCTTAAGTGACCATATTATTGTTGGACTATGTGCGTTTTAGTGATAATGTGTTAAATAATAGTGGTTCAAATTACTCTGTTGTGTCGGTGTTAATGTTGTGTTTATGAAAAAAATGATTATTTTCGCGGTGTTTCGAAACTAGAATTCATTGACTGTGCAATTAGTGATCATATTGTGATAACCACTTAAATGTGAGCGGCGACATCTAGATTTACAGAGCAGAAGATGTCGATACTCGAAGAGCAGAAGATTTCGATACTTGAATAGCAAAGTCTCAACCATTGATGACTGGAGAGTGGAATCGAATTTTCTAGCAAAATGGAAATTATATGGGACGCTGGATGGCGAGGAAAAAGATAAATGAAATTTATATCCTTCAGCAATATTTTTATTTGTTTATTTTAAATGTTTACCCTAAGCGAAATGCTCTTTCTCTTTGTGGTGATTAATCATATACACCATGACAATCCTATGAGAGCTTTAAAGAGGGACACATTTATGCATGTTATTGCAACCAGACTAAGAGGCAAATGTCCTATCTTCCCAGTACTGACATTTATTCTTGGATAAACTATAGACTCGGTGAACTAAACTACAGATGTCTCATCCCTGTAGAAAAAAATGGTTCACTTTTGTTCGGCTGGCCGACACGAGCTTTCGGAGTAATATAAAGCTTTTTTATTTTCTCTCTTTCTTGCTTTGTTTACTGAAATATTTTTTTTTCTCTCAACACAAGTTGTGGGCAGTGACACAAGAAATATGAAAAACATGCGCAAGGGGCCTGCGGGAAGGCTTGGCTGTTTGTTTTCATTCCACTGCAACAGGAAATTATATAATTTTTCATGAATTGGTATTTAGTTTGAGCGTATGGGTATGTATGTAAAAAATAACAATTAAAAGGCGGGAAAGATGGAATATTTCGTTATATTTTGTAATTGAAGTTTGAAAAGCAAAATATTATTCGTGTTATTAATCTGCAGTGCATATACAGCTGTGTGCAAAATAAAAGTAGTGTTAGATAGTCAACTTTTTATTTTACAATAAAACCAAATTATTTCACTTGTATTTTAATTATTTATTTTTTATTTCTCTACATGGAATAATGTTCTAAAGACTTAGTATTGAATTTGAAATTAAGTAACTATTCTTATAGAGAACCTAAAATATTACGCTTCAGATAAAAACAAGTGTGTAAAAAATAGCAGTATTATTTAGAAAGGCTTCAATTTTTGACTTGAATTCATTAAAAAAAAATTTAAATTGAATATGTTGCACTTGAATGGCCTTTGTTTGCCAGTACTGCAGTACAACGAAGTGGCATAGAGTCGATTGTAGTCCACAATCCACCTACATTTTTTGGTTTTGCCTTAAGAACCTCTTGTTTAAAATCAGCCCATAAGTTTTCAATGGGATTAAGATCTGGAGACTGAGCAGGCCACTCCATGACATTAATCCCATTGATTCCGAACCAATTTTTAGCCAATTTACTGGTGTGCTTGGGGTCATTATCTTGTTGATACACCCACTTAAGCCGCATATTCCATTCAGCATATAGAAGCATAACAGTCTGCAAGATATTGACGTACAGCTTTGCATCCATTGTATCTTTATTCCAGTACAAAGGACCTGGACCAGAAAAATGAACTCCATACATTAATTTTCGACACCCTACATGCTTTACCGTACGAGTTACAAACTGATGATTATATTCAGCATTCGGTGGTCTTCTTATGTATTGTCATCCAGCTGAACCAAAAAGGACTATTTTAGACTCATCTGACCATAGAATATTTCGCCATTTGTTGGGGTTGCAACCACGGCACTTTTCTCGGGCTCCTGCCAAATATTTTAGCCTCCGTCTTATTGTGGAAGTGTCTACATGTAGATTAAGTTCTTGCTTAATTTGAGTAGACGTCTTAAATGGATCCGTTCGTACTAAACGGATAACATTTTTTACATCACGCTCTTCAATTTTTCTCTTTCTACCACGAGTTTCCACTTTTTCTTCCCATTTTTGCATTCGATATCATTTTCGCAGAGCACGCAAGAACATCTTGTATAAAAGTATATGTTTTCCCCTCTTCCTCTCTTCTTGGGTGCAATGTTTGCTTCTACTCATTTTGAACAATGGATCTAGAAAAATTTTTAATTTTGGATTACACAACCCACTCACAATTACCGATCACAAAAAAAGAGGACAAGAAAAGACTACAAGCGCGTGAAAAGCAAAATATTCAAGAGAAAATCGATTCATTGTTTGGTATTCATCAAAATGCAGTGATCAATTATTATACAGGTATATATATAGATAATACTATGTACTTATATTGGAATATATACGCGGCTTGTCCCAAATGTAATGAGAATGATTTTTTTTTTAAATATATACAATATATCAAACATACAATGAACTAAAAGTTGTCACCTTCAAAGTAGATCCCTTGAGAGCGTATACAGCGATTCCAACGATGCCGCCACTCTTCGTAGCAATGCTGGAAGGCAATTTCTAAGATCGCCTTCAAAGCCTTGGTCGTAGCTTTTTTCTTACATTTTCTACCGTGCCGAACCATTACTCTTAAAGGTACATTTTGAGTTTGAAGAATAAAAAAAGAGCATCCATTGTACTAGGCTTTATAATGCGATGGCCTAATTCGGGGTCCCAAGAAAACTTATCCAGTTGTGTCGCATCACACCAGAAAATTTGCGATACGCCTTACAGCTTGGAAACAAAACCTTATTATTTTTCCAAATCTCTACCGGATTACGGCAAATAGATACGCTCTCATAATATGTTTTTTTTTCAATCTCATATTAAAATACTTATATTATGTAACCGCAAACAGGTATAAGCACAATAAGGATCTGCCCAGCTGTTGGGACACATTATAGACACTTCAGGGTGGCCAAAATCTGCCACCATTGTAAAGTACATTTTATCGAGCAAAGATCCGTTATCTACCAAATCGTACAATTTGTCACTGTCAACACTCATTACTTTAGAGGAGTTCCTCTTCCTCTGGGTTAATGCAAACTCCACAAATGACACCTTGTCGAAGATTACCACGAGAATAAGCCTAGGTAACCGATGCTACTTCTGTCTGGTTTAACAAATTGGATCCAAAGTCCCTACTCCAAGGAACAAAATCATACTCTATATAGTATTGATTTTGCTAGTTAAGATATGGTTCATTCATGGCTGTCGGGATAAGTTCGATGTTGCTCAATGCTAGGAAATTTATTAAATTTTGCAGGTAATTAATGTCCTGAGCACAAAATTTGACAAAAATCCAAATCGGGAAATTGCTCTTGCATTTATGTATAGTACATACATATGTAAATTAAAGAACTTTAAACTTAAAGTTTTTTAAAAATAAAAATTTATTTATTTAAAATACAAACCGGCAGCGTTTCTGCCTATGGAAATACTAACATGAATTTGCTTAAAAACTACGTCTTAAATACTATTAATTTGCTGACACAGAGCTTTTTCCCAAACGTTCTCACAGCTACCTTCGACTGCTTTGTGCCTCTACAAGTATCTCAGGTTGCTGCATGCGGCTGCTTAATGTACAGATGTATCATGTTGCTGTATGGCAATACTTGATGTACGTGATGGAATGTGGTCATCTCATGTGTTCATGCCAAATCATTTAGTGATGATTATAGGAAACAAACTTGTGGCATACAGTATTATGTTAACTCCTCCGCCCTTAAATGCTAACGCCCTCGTTTGCGTATTAAAAAAGCGGGATTTGATTTATACGAAGCATTTTTGGTGATGGTTTTTCCCTTTGCATGTTATGCGATAACTCTGCCTCTGCAACACTTTCTTCTACGTCTTCTTTATGATCTTGTGGTGTAGAATTTGATGTAGGCTTAGGTTTAGGCTAAGCTTGTCTTAATTTGCATCGTCTGATCGTGAAATACAGCAGTAAGAGTATTACCAATGATGATATAGTAATATTCGTAATTGGTCCCTTGGTATTTTTATCTTCCAATGTTTTTATAATTTCCGTATTTTTAGCATTCATTTCATTGATCATTTCCAATGAGAGCTGTTTGTGTGTGAAGTAGGTTAATGAATTCATCTGGACTACTGCTGGCTGTAGTTTTGTTCCGGATACTTCTTTCGCGGTGGAGATTTGATTGTGTATTTTCACTGTTGAGTTATGATGCCGAATGAGGAAGGTTCCATTTAGATAGAATGTTCTGTCATCCACTTGTACATGGCCACTAAAGTTGTTTAGGAATAAGGTGTCGGGTAGTATCTCCTCAACCTGTGGAACATGTTCATTGTTGATTTTCATACAATTGGCTGGTTTGCTCTAAAGAAGGTGTGCCTTGCATGTGTCATTGTACAGTTTGTAAATTGTACATTTTCTTCTTTTCAGTGTTTATTAATAATATGCATTTCTTTATTCTCATTTCTAACGAGTTAACAACGTTTGTTTTTGCCTAATTAATGGCATAATCAATATTTATTATTTCATCCTTTATAATAGTTACTAGGGCTTTTAATTCTAGTATACGCTCGGTCTTAACATTTCCTTCGTTTAATTTTATAATTGTATTTGTTATATTTCTTAGTTCTTCTATCTTATTCAGTGTGAGTTTATTCAATATTACTTGATTATTGTTATTTAATAAGACATTACTAATTTTGCTTTGGACTATTTCGAAATCAGCGTGGTCGGGGCTACCAGCAAACCACTTCCACGCACTGACAATGAAATTGAGGGATCTTTTAGACTGCGTTTTTCGTTGGAAAAAGCCGATCTATGCGATCGTTAATTATGTTTATATCGTGTATTAGGAAAGGATATAGAGGATGTTTAGGGTCAATTTTTGTTGCTATTGTTTGAAAATCTTTAGCAATTTTCCTGTACTCCTGCAGATCTATTGTATGGATTAATTTAAATGATCCAGTTTGAATTTTCGCTAATCCTGTTTCTAGGGTTATAATTTGCGAATTTGTATAATCAAGAAGTTGGGTCTCCGCGTTTGTCCGTCGTAGTAAAGTCCTGTAAAGGAATCTAAATCAGTTTTGTATATGGGATTTGTAAACAATTCTACCACTATCCGTTAAGACGGTGGTATTTCTATTTTCTTTAACTATTTCCTCCTTGAATCTATTGGAAAGTTTGCTACCTAGTCTTTTGTTCATTTTGATGTATATGACCTGTCCTGGGATATATTGTTTTATTTCGTGCTTTCGTTTATTATGATAGTCCAAGTCGCTTTTCTGTTTCGTTTTGAGTTTCTCTATATTTGATTGCCTGGTTTTCTCGTAATCATCGGGACTAAATTCGACTGTTCGCCCGAAGAAAAGATCAACTGGTCTTTTTTCGGTCGATGAGTGGATACTGTGGTTGTATTCATTTACGGATCTTTCTAACAGTTCTTCGAAGTTTCTTTCGGTACCCTTTTCTTTAATGCACCTCATGATTTCTGCTAATGTAAAGTGAAAACGCTCTAGTTGACCATTAGCTTCACTGCGGTACGGGGGTACTTTGTATATGTCAATGTTAAGTTCGTCTTTCATCATAAAAATTATGTAGGGGGAATTTATAGCGGGTTCGTTATCTAAGACTATAGATTTTGGAACACCGAAGAAAAAAAGCAAGTCTCTTAGAGGTCTTCTGACGTCTTCTGTTGATCTACTATTCAGAATTTTGACCTGTGGGTATTTAGTAAATTTATCGAGTGCCGTTAAGGCTAATTTTTTCTCTGTATGAAAATGTCAATGTGAACTGTATGGCCTGGGAATGTAGGGATTGGGGTTTCATTTAGCTTTGGTTGGTTGGGATGTCTTTCGTATTTATTCTTTTTCAGGACGGAGCAGATTTTAGTGACTCTTTTTATCTTGTTCATCATAGATGGGAAATAGTACTACTCTAGAATCTGAGAACGATTTTCCGCAGCATTTCTGTGAGCGCGTTCGTGTGTTTCTATGATTATTGCGTCTTGGTCCTGTTCTTGTAGGACGTCTTGTACCAGAAGCTGTGTGAATCTAACTTTATATCTGTTGAGATGGGTTTTGTAAAGTTCTTGTATCAGGACCATAACTCTTTCTTCCGTTTTTATGCAGTTAATAACGCTAGGATTGAGAATTTTTTTAAGAATGGGTAAAAGATTTTCCTTTGTGTATTGCGGTTCTGTAATCTTGTGGCGATGGTATCGAGGAAAAATAATTTTGAATTGGTGGGTGGATGTTTCGCCTATCTCTAAAAATATTTGGTTCTTATAAACATTAATAGGAACTTCGACGCCTGAAATCAGGTTTCCGGAGGAACTCTCTTGGCTATGTAATGTGGGGGTCATGGTATTTACGGCTGTATCGGGAGGCATTCTTGAGAGCGCATCCGCTACTACATTAGCTTTACCCGGTTTGTAGTGTATCTCGTGATTGTACTCCTCCAGGATAGCCTTCCATCGTTTCATTTTTCCGTTATTATTTTTGTTGCTGAGAGCATACGTTAACGGCTGATGGTCTGTATAAATGTTTACTCTGGCGGAACCGTAAAGGTAATTTCGCAGTGAATTCAGGTCCCAAATTATCGCCAACATTTCCTTCTCGTTTGTGGCGTAATGTTCTTCTGTTTGATTGAGTGTTCTTGAAATGAACATGATGGGCTTCCCTTCCTGCTCCAGTACTGCACCGATTGCATAATTCGATGCATCAGTTGTTAAGTCGACATGTTTTTTAAAGTCTGGGTTTTTAAGAATAGTTTCGTTTGATACTAAAGCGTTTCTGATTTTTTCGAATGATTCTATTGCCTCTTTGCCTAAAGTTACTGTTTTTTGGGATACATTTTTAGACAAGCGTCCTCCTACCCCTTTAAAAGGGTTGTGAGGGGTTTCGCTATCTTGGCGTAATCCCTTACAACCTGCCGGTAATAACCAGAAAGATCGAGAAAGGATCGAAGGTCTTTAGCAGTTCTAGGGTTTGGGAATTTTACTATGGGTTCTAGTTTTGCTGGATTCGTTCGAATGCCGTTAGATGAGACGATAAAGCCGAGGAATTCGACTTCTTGTTTAAAAAAAAGTCGCACTTTTTGAGTTGGACTTTCATGTCTGCTTGCTCGATTGTTTGAAATATTGTTTGTATGTTATTCAAGTGGTCCGGTTTGCTTTTGCTAAATATTATGATATCGTCGATATACTCGAAACATATCTTTCCGATATGATCGCGAAGGATATCATCCAATGCCCTCCGGAATATTGAGGGTGCATTCTTCAGGCCGAATGGTAGTCTGGTAAACTCGTACTTTGTGTTGTTGATAGAGAAGGCAGTTTTCTCAATGTCAGATTCCCTAAGGGGAATTTGATGGAAACCGCTTTTCAAGTCTAGTACGGTGAAGCATTTGCTTTGGCCCAACTGTAACAGTACTTCATTTATTTCCGGTATCGGATATCGATCTGAAATGGTGACGCTTTTGAGTTTCCTGTAGTCAATGACGAGTCGGTATTTTCTCTGGCCGTTTGCATCCGTTTTCTTCGGAACCACCTAAACAGGAGAGTTATAGGTGGACCTTGATGGAGTAAGTTCTGCACTTGGTTCTCCACTTTATCCTTTAATTACATAGAGTATAGGTAGAATTTGGTCCAAACGGGCCTATCATTGGTAGTTCTTATCTCGCTTTTGACTTTTGTTGTGAATGTAAGTTTTTCATTTAGATGAGACTGGAGAAATCTTTTATTATTTTTTCCAGTGACTATTTATCTTCGGTACGCAGGTGGTTGGTTCGATTGTTGATGTTGTTAACATCCTGAGTGCTTTGGTATTTCATACGCACTTTTATATCGTCTTGGATAATCATACAATCATTATGGGTATGGATAATTGCCGAAAGTTTTTTGAGAGTATCGTGGCTTAGTATGCCATGAAAAGATTTTAATGTAGGAAGCAAAAAGAATTTAATTTGTTCCTGAATGCCGAAAAGGTTTAAAAAGGTGTGGTGACTTACATTTATTTTTCCTCCCACGGAATTAGCGTAAAATGGACATCCGTTTGGAATAGGATTTTTTATAATTGAGGATTGCACGTAGTTTTTGTTAGAGCCAGTGTCGATCAAAAACTTGAAAATTTCATTATTCTTCGCTCGACATTCGAAGTATGGCAGCGAAGAATTTGTTAGTCTAAAAAATTAATGTTAGAGTAGTCGGGGGCTTCTACTAGCTGGAAGCTCTCTGATTGATATTGTTCTGGGTATTCATGTAGATCTGGGCTAAGATCTTCATTCGTTTTCTCCATTGTATTCGTATACGCTTTCAGTTCGTTGTCACCTGTGTTGTTGTCAGTCTGTGTGCCTGTGTAGAAACCGTATTGTTGCGGATTTAAGGATTTGTTTTTGTCATATGGATTCCGGGTTTGGAAAGATTCTTGCGGAGGTCTGGTCTGAAATAACTCTCTTCCCTTGGGTTCGGATTTTATTTGTGGAAGTTGTCTATTGGGATTATTCGTATTATTCTGATCGTACCCAGAATTTTGTTGATTCATACGAGGAAGTTGGGTATGATTTTGTTGTTGCGATTGCATTGGTTTAGAAATTTTTTGTTGCGATTGTATTGGTTTGCAAAATTGCTGCTGCTGTGGGACATTGGAATATTGAGCAGATGGTTCGCTTATCGATGGTCGTACCTGAGAAGCTTGTCCATTTGGAGGAAGTTGATAAGAATTTTGATTTTTCCTAATGCTTATTTGCTGTTTATTAGTAATTTATTCGGAAGTTTTGGTTCTCCAGTTTTAGACAAAGTTGGAGAGCCTGGGGCAAATCGATGGGTTCTCTAATCCCTAGTAACCTTGGCAGGTCACCACTGAGTCCCCTAATTAAGGTGTCTAGCGCTTTATCGCATTACGTTTGTTTCAGCAGAGACATAGATTCGGCGCTAATGTCCATACAGGACAATCTGTCGAGTATTAACGAGAGATGTGGGAAGACTTTTTGGTAAAATTATTGCACCGATTTGTTTCCTTGTACAAGGGAGCACATCTGGTACTCAAGCGTACCCATGTCTCGTTTGTCAGCATAATGCATGATGAGGCATCGCGAAATACTCTTCCAATTCAGGGGAGTATTAAAAGATTCTAACGCCATGTCGGTGTTACCTACAATTTTGTTTCTAATGACGCTTAAAATTGCATAGTACTTCGGGGTACCAATAAGTGGTTCATACACTTGTAACACTCTCTCTACACTCTTCCTTTAAGAGCTGAATTCCCCTTGATCATATATATATAAGAAATATGATCATATTTCTTATATATATGTTTTTTTTTAATCGATAGAGTATACGAACTAGTACTTATTCTTACGTAGGCAAAACGGCGAAGGAAATAAAACAAAAGTTGGATAAATATTAGGGGCCAATGCTCCGTCAGATTACACCGTCAAATATTAGTTTCGAGAGTTTCGTGGTGGCCGCAACTCCACTACCGATCAAGTCCGCAGCGGCAGGCCCTCCGATGCGGTTACAGAGGACAATGTCAAAAAAATACATGAAATGGCTGACCGGAAAGTGAAGGTGCGCGAGCTAGCAGATACCACAAAGATCAGTTATCTCATAACGCCATATTTTGGGCAATATTATGCATATGAAAAAGTTATCCTGCCGCTGGGTGCCGCGCATGCTCACTCCTGACCAAAAACACGAACGCGAGAGCACTTCGAAAGATTGTTTGGACTTGCTGATGCGGAATCGGGCGGATTTTTGGCGTCGATTGGTAACTGTTGATCCACTATTACATACCAGAGAACAGAATGAGGCCCTGGCAATGGACTGAAGCCGGCACGAGTGCTCCGAAGCGGCCGAGGGAGTCTCGATGGGTCCGAAAGGTTATGGCGTCAACGGCCTCACATGAAGCGAAACAAAGCGCCGGCGCACAAGAGCATCGCAACCACGGCTAAAATCAATAACTTACGGCTCCAATTGCTGTCGCATCCACCGTATTCGCCCGATTTGCCTCCCTCGGACTATTATCTCTTCCCAAACCTCAAAAGATGACTCATCAATAAAAAATTCAGCTCACGCGAGAAAATCATCGACGCCACGGAGGAGTATTTTGCAGACCTTCCGGAAAATTACTTTTCGGACGGGATCAAGAAGTTCGAAAATCGCTAATAAGTGTATGTTGTGAATAATCACAACAACAAGCATCGAACAACAAACGACGAACAACGCACAAATTGAAACTCTGCATTTTTTTTTGAGAACTAAGCAGTGCATTCCAAAGCGCACAGCTTATTAAGTTACTTGCACATGCCACGTAACTGAACACCTCGTACGATTTGTTTCTTAGCTTACTTAAGGTGTGTAAATAATGTAGAATAAGCAAAATTGTAGTATTTAAGGCAAAATTAATTTAAATAAAGTTCAGTTCGTTAAAATAGTTGTGTTGTTATTGACTTCCCCCCACCAGTGGTAAGGAGTCAGAATATTCTCAACTAAACATTGGTCCTTCGAAGCCATAAGAAAAGAAAGCGTTACCAGGGCTACAAACACTGGTACATCTACGTGAAACAAAAATTTTTTTTGTTATTTTTAACATAGCGTCACCAGGGCTACAAACATTGGTGAAAATACATACACAGTCATAACTAAAAATTAACAAGCACGAAAAAAAACGTTACCAGGGCTAGCAACACTGGGTATTTTTTGTGAAATAAAATTATAAAAAAAGAACAAATAAAAGAGTAACAAAAATATGGAAGATGTGGATGTTTACCTTATCGTCGCCAGACAAAAATCTCTTGCAACGGAACTGGAGAAAATTTCGGAAAAGACAGCACATCTAGAAACACAACTCGCTACTCGTACATACAGGAAAGATACAGAAAATCGAAAAAATCTGGACTGAATTCCAAACCAATCACCAAAAAATTAAAGAGGTGATTAAACCGGACACACCGTACATACAAAGAGACACCGTTCAAGTGGTTAAATCTATGTACGAAAAATTGAAAAATGCCTTGGAAAATGTATCTTCGGCTAGTAGTAATGAAGAAGAACTAGCAGGAAATGAGCAACAGACACAGAGGCTCAAAAAATTTAACATTAAAATAGCGGCGATATCAAGGAGCATCGATGCTTTCGAGCAGACATTTCATAAGTATTCAAAAGAAGTTCATGAATACCAACAGAAAATATTGCTGGAACAGTGGAGGAACCTAACTGAACTCCACGAAGAATTTTTGTCGAAAGCATCAGAACATCTTAAAACTATCTTAAAACTCGCTTAGAAGGCGAACCTCTTCAGTTAATACAACATTTCACAATATCAAGTGATAATTATCAAAATGCCTGGGAAACCTTAAAGGCACGATATGCCAATGAAAGAAAAATCATTACCATGCATCTGGACAGAATGTTTAAAGGAAATCATACTGGGAACCATCCATCATCAAATCATCTTAAGCAAATCATGGACGCAAATAAAGATGGGATTGCGGCTCTGAAAACCATGGGCTTCGACACTTCCTCATGTGGACCAATCATTGTTCATCTTATATTGAAAACATTAGATCCAGAAAGCAGGAACTTGTTTGAGCAAAGCATTGAAAACCCAAACAAGATGCCCACTCAAGAAGCACTCTTCGAGTTTCTAACAAGACGATACCGAGCATTGGAAGTATTGTCGTCATCAAAGCAGAAGACACCAAGAGAGGAATTGAAATTTACAGCGCGCAACTGCCATATTGGAACAGCAATTGAATGCGCATTCTGCAAAGGTGAACATGCTGTTTACGTTTGCAATGAAGCGTTATGAACAAGTGAAATCAGCAAAACTATGTGCGAATTGCTTACGCCATGACAAACAGAGTGCATGCCTCAGCAAGAGACTGTGCAAACATTGTAATAAAAGGCATAATTCACTTTTGCACATGGAACATTTCGAAAAACGAAAACCTAATATAACTCAATCAGAGCAACCCCAAGTTAACCATGGCGATCATAACCAAAGCGTTCTCCTTGCCACAGCCATAATCATTGCTAAAAATAATAACGGGGAAAGCAGGCAAATAAGAGCCCTTATTGATCCAGGCTCACAAGCTACTTTGATCACAGAAGAAGTAGCTCAATCGCTTAGACTATCTAAAGAAAGAGTGTTTGTACCTGTTAGTGGTCTAGGAGCAACAGATGCAGGAACTGCACGTAGTAAAATAAATTTCTCCATATCATCAAGAGTAGCATCAAAATTCAAGATACACATACAAGCCCTTGTTCTACCAAAACTAACAAGATTGCTGCCAGCCGAGAAAACAATAACTTTAAAAGCCAAACAGTTTCAAGAGCTTACCCTTGCCGATCCAGGATATAATGCTCCAGGTACTATCGACATGATACTAGGTGCTGACATATATGGAGAAATAATCCTAGAAGGAATGCGAAAGGGCACAAAGGGTTTCCCAATAGCACAAAATTCTCATTTAGGGTGGCTCATAACAGGTCGAACATCTTCCCAGAAAGACTATGGTGTCAGGGTAACTGGGATGGTAGTACAAACCTCCTTAGAAAAGCAGCTTCAAAAATTCTGGGAACTGGAAGAATTTCAAGACCGCAACTATCTAAAAGAGGAAGACCAGGAATGTGAGCAAATATACAGTGAAACTCACTACAGAGATGATAATGGTAGATATGCGGTGAATATACCATTCAACATAAAATTGATGCAAAACCATAAACTACGAGATTCTAAAAATAAGGCAATAACCAGGCTACGTCAACTGGAACAGCAGTTTAGTAAAGATTTGAAATTAAAAGAAGAATACACAAAGTTTATGAAGGAGTTTTTAGACCTTGGACATATGGTCGAAGTGCCTCTAGCCAACAATACCATAAGTGATGTCTACTACATGCCGCACCACGTAGTTCATAAACCTGATAGCACGACAACAAAGCTACGGGTTGTGTTTGATGCATCGGCTAAAACTACAACAGGCGTGAGTTTAAACCAACTCATGCTGGTGGGGCCCAAGCTGCAAGAAGATTTAACCACAATCTTATTGCGATGGAGACGTCAGAAGTTTTCACAGCGGATATAGAGAAAATGTACCGCCAGATAAAGGTCAACAACTATCATCAGGATTATCAACGAATTTTGTGGCGAAACTCAGAAAGGGAACAGATAAAGGAATACAGACTCACCACTGTGACATATGGAATAGCATCGGCACCGTACTTAGCAGTCAAAACCCTTCAACAATTGGCCATTGATGAGCAACAAAGGTATCCAATTGGATCCGATATCCTTAAAAATGATTTTTATGTAGATGTTCTGATGTCTGGAAGAAGCACGTTGAGCGAATGCAAAGAAACAAAAGCACAGATCGTTCAACTTTTGAAAGAAGCAGGATCAATCTCCGGAAATGGGCAACGAACAATATTAAGCTACACGACAGAGAAGTTGATAATCAGGGGCACCGAGAAATTGAAATTAATAAAGAAGACACAATCAAGGCACTAGGTATACACTGGAGTTTTTCGTCTGATACACTTCAATTTAAAGTCAAGGAAGAACCAAATCAACAAACCTTAACGATGCGTGCCACACTTTCGGAAATAGCTAAGTTGTACGACCCGTTGGGATGGTTGGCACCTGTCACTATTAGGGCAAAATTATTAATGCAAGAACTACGGAAGACCAACTTATCGTGGGATGAACCTTTAACTTCAGAGCTACAACAATCCTGGAATAGCCTCAGAAATAATTTGAACACTATTGAAGATATAAAAATCCCAAGATGGATGGGAACTCATAAAAAACACAAAATTGACTTACACGGGTTTTGTGACGCTTCAGAATCCGCTTACGTTGCAGTAGTGTACTCCAGAATATCTCTTCAAGATGGTTCATACCGAATAACATTATTGATGGCAAAGACAAAGGTCGCACCTATCAAAACAAAAATTACACTTCCAAAACTAGAATTGTGCGGAGCCCATTTGCTATCAAGGTTACTCTGGGAAACACAACAGGTATTCCGGACACAATTGGGTGATGTTTTTGCCTGGACAGATTCGACTATTACCCTAGCATGGAATAAGCGATGTCCTTCTACGTTAAAAACATTTGTAGCTAATAGGGTATCGCAAATTCATGAAAAAATTGCAACAAAGCACTGGAGACACACTACATCGTCTGAAAATCCCGCTGACTGTGCCTCGAGAGGAATTGCACCAAACCAACTGAAGGATCACTCGTTATGGTGGACTGGCCCCGAATGGCTAAAGCTCCCTTCATCCCATTGGCCGGCAGAAGTAGCTGTTGACGTTACAGTTCCTGAGGTAAAGATAACTATGACACTGTCGGTGTTTGAGGCCGCATGCATGTTCACAAGGTTTTCCTCATATAACAAACTTATAAGATTTACTGCGTACTGTAAACGCTTCATTTCAAAGTGCAAAAGGACGAATACACACGTAGGACCATTGACAACAAAGGAGTTAGAAGCCAGTCCTAAGACCGTCATACGCGTCGTTCAACAAAGGGAATTCAAAGAAGAATGGGCCTGTCTGCAAGGTGGACGTTTCCTAGACAGGAAGAGTAAGCTGTTATCATTGAATCCTCTAATGAACAAGGACAACATTATAGTAGTCGGAGGTCGACTGGAAAATGCACCTCTGACAGAATCCCAGAAACATCCAATTATACTACCATACCGTAGTATTTTTACAAGGTTGTTGGTGAAACACACTCACGAAAAAACATTGCATGGAGGTATTCAACTGACTTTAGCAACTTTAAGACAGTCCTATTGGATTTTGCAATCCAAACGAGTTATCAGGAAAGCAATTCACGAATGCGTACGATGCCATCGCTTTAGAGCAATAAATAAAGCTCAAATAATGGGAATATTACCAACACCAAGAGTAACACCTTCGAGACCCTTTACTCATTCTGGTGTAGACTATGCTGGCCCACTAAAAATTCTTTTGTCCAAAGGAAGAGGTAATCGCACTACAAAGGGATACATAGCAGTTTTTGTGTGCTTAGCTACTAAGGCTGTTCACATAGAACTAGTAAGCGACCTGATATCAGAGGCGTTTTTGGCTGCCATCCGAAGATTTACATCAAGAAGAGGTGTATGTTCAGATATTTACTCTGATTGTGGCACGACATTTATAGGAGCAAACAAAGAGATACAGAGCTTAATCAAGTTGACTATAGCACAGTGGAGAGATGAAATCACTGAGAAGTTGGCAGTTGATTGTATCAAATGGCATTTTGTTCCGCCTGCTGTCTCACACTTTGGCGGACTATGGGAAGCAGGTGTTAAGTCGGTGAAATATCATATGAAAAGAATAATTGGTGAAACAACGCTTACGTTTGAGGAACTTTCAACGCTACTTACCCAAATAGAAGCATGCCTAAACTTTCGACCCCTTACCGTTGTAAGCAATGATATTGAAGATAAGCTGATACTCACTCCAGGTCACTTTTTAATTGGATCTGCGCTCAACGCCTTACCTGAACCAGTAATTGACCAAACACGTAGTTACGGCTCCTGGTGGATGTTAATCCAAAAAATGACTCACGACTTCTGGAAAGCTTGGTCGAATGACTATCTATCACAACTTCAGCAAATGGAAACAGAAGGAGGCAAACTTAAGTGTCGGTGACATAGTTCTCATTAAAGATGACCGACTGCCACCTACAAAATGGCTACTAGGAAGGGTGACGGAGGTACACCCAGGAAAAGATAAAAGGGTTCGAGCTGCAACAGTTCTGAGTAACGGCTCACACTACAAAAGACCGATTGCTAAACTATGCCCATTACCCAATAATGAACTAAATACAGCTGAAGAGAATGCAATACTTCAAACTCAAATTGCAACTAAAGATTTAACAAATTGCAATCAAATAAATACAGATACTCAAGGCCAGGGAAAGCGCTCTGGTAGACATAATATAACAACAAACAATCCTCTTTTTTGGATATGCTTAATATCACCACAGCTATGTCTGATCAGAATATGAACCAAGTCCACGTCAATCAATTCGAAACTCAGCCTGGTATATTCTTTGAAGACGTTGGCCGCGCAAACATGATCGTCAGTACATGGAAAGCTATCGTGTTTTTTAATTTGACAAGCTACTGGTCCGAATTTTACACATACAAGGAATGCGTGAGGGGGATGAAAGACGTTTGCATTAGAAATATATCAGAAGGCTTTACAGTTCTTTGCGATAATACCTTGGCACAATTCGAACAACAATTGCAGCAGATAGAACTGAATAACGATGTGCTATTGCACGCAAACAACGTGCCATTAAGGAGTAATCGATCACCATTCGACTTCATGGGAACTGTAGCAAATGAGCTCCTTGGGGTGCTGGATCAACGATTTGCTCAAAAATACGAGCAAACAATTGAAATGGTGCAAGGAAATGAAGAACACATATTACAGTTAATGAAGAATCAAACTACCATCATCGATTCAACAATCAATATATTCAAGAAAGAACGAATGTCCAACCAAAAACAACAAGCCTTTCTGACTTCTCTTATAAATGACTTGAATAAACAACACGATAAGTTCAACTCATTTAAAATTTTGGTATCTACCGCAATGAATGCAATGTTAATGATGATCAACTACCAGAACACTCAAAACATAATGCTGGATATTGTACTATCAACACATCAGGGCAGAATGCATCCTCTTATACTTAGTGTGAACCAGCTGCAGAATGAATTGATAAGGATACATGACAACATCCCTCGCACATTAATGATACCGGGGGAACGACAACATGAACCGATTCTCCAACTCTATAAAGACCTTAATCCAAAGGGAAGAGTAGCAGATGAAAACATTATTATTGAAATCACGATTCCCTTACTGTTCAACGAGGAATTCAAGGTTTTCAATGTGTTACTAGTACCAACTTGGCATAACGGGAATTTCACGTACTTAGTACCATCATCAGAGTATCTATTAGTTAGTCTACAATTGGATCGATACTACCCAATGACAAAGCAAGAAATCAATTCCTGCAAGCAGAGGTCAGCTGGCATGCACTGGTGCAATTTAGTCCATCCTATTTATACACCTGGCTCCACCATTAGTGCATGCGAGATGAGCATACTTCAACACAACAACTTACTCTCAACAACCTGTACTACCCATACAGTTCCTGCCAGAGCATATTGGGTAGAGATGCATCATCCTAATACCTGGATATTTAGCATGCCCTTTAAAAGAAGTGTATACCTTATCTGTGACCAAGAAACGAAGCAGATCTCATTATTTGGCAGCGGAACCATAAGTCTGCAAGAAACCTGCATGATACGTCAAGAAGGCATGATCATCATTGGGAAACGAATTCTGTCAAGTCGATTGGAAGCATCGTTTTTGCCAACAAGCAACATATTGCAGCAGCTGACGAATTTCACGCACATGAGGCAAGAAGCTCCAGTTCTACGGCCAGACATATTTAAGGATATTGGCAAGGTAGAAAATGCTCTTGAAGTCCAACAAGGTCTGGAAAAATTGCTGCTGTTACTGAGGACACACAAGATCCAACATTACACCACCATCGGCTCTGTTACGACACTGCTCTTTATAGCTGCATTTATTTTCATAGTTATAAACATAAGAACGCGATTCTTCAAGAACAAACCAGGTAAAACCACAAGCACGCAGCTATATAGCATTGAACCCTCTACAACCCGAAAACTTGATGAATCAGACATCTGCGTGACGTCCATTTAAGCCGGCCCCAGCATGTTGTGAATAATCACAACAACAAGCATCGAACAACAAACGACGAACAACGCACAAATTAAAACTCTGCATTTTTTTTTTTGAACTAAGCAGTGCATTCCAAAGCGCACAGCTTATTAAGTTACTTGCACATGCCATGTAACTGAACACCTCGTACGATTTGTTTCTTAGCCTACTTAAGGAATGTAAATAATGTAGAATAAGCAAAATTGCAGTATTTAAGGCAAAATTAATTTAAATAAAGTTCAGTTCGTTAAAATAGTTGTGTTGTTATTGACTTCCCCCCACCAGTGGTAAGGAGTCAGAATATTCTCAACTAAACAGTGTATCAAGCTATTTATTGAAAATAAATAAAAAAAACATTTAAAAAAAAAAATTTTCCATTCCCAATGAGGGTACCTTTCACCCCACCTAGTACTTCAAAGTATTCGTTAATCAATTGTAAAATTTTCTTTATTTGTTGGTTCGTTTAATAATTAAAAAATTATTCTTTTTATTATTTTAAAGTAATTTGTTAAATTTCAAAGTATTCATTAATTAATTGTAAATTTTTTCTTAGTTATTTGTTTTTTTTTATAAAAAAATTATGCACACAGCATTGTTGTCTTCGTGGTGAGCGGCTAGCAGGTGACGCTTCCTTTTCCTCCGTTGTTTTACGGCTACTCAGGGGCCCTTTTAAATGTTTCTCACGCACTTGGTTTTGGACCGACGGTTAGTCTCCTATGTTTTTGCGTGTTTCTTTTCACACTCCGTTAATCACTGTTTTATTTTTATCGCTCAAAAGCTCCTTGAGGTTGTTGGCGAACCACACCGTTAATCACTGTCTTTTTACCGCGCGAAAGCTACTTGAGGTTGTTGGCGGGACCGTGTACTGGGAATGGAAAACGCGTGTTTTGCGTAACTGGCGCACACTTGTGATACCCTTATAAACACATAAAAAGAACCGCCGGTCCCTGCTCGGGCGCCAATTAAAAAACTTTAAACTTAAAGTTTTAAAAAAAAAAATTATTTATTTAAAATACAAACCGGCAGCGATATACTACCATAATGGAATACCTATGGAAATATTAACATAAATTTGCTTAAAAACTACATCTTAAATACTACGAGTATTAATTTTCTGACACTGAGCTTCTTCTTCCCTACGTTCTCACAGCTACTTTGGACTGCTTTGTGCTTCCACAAGTATCTCAGGTTGCTACATGCGGCTGCTTGAGGTACAGATGTATAATGTTGCAGTATGGCAATGCTTGATGTACGTGATGGAATGTGGTCATCTCATGTGTTCGTGCCAAATCATTTAGTGATGATTATGGGAAACAAACTTGTGGCATAAAGTATTATCTTAACTTGTATAAATTCAACCCCATAGCATGTATTCGCCCTTAACACCTCGTGCTTCAAATACCAATCACTTTTATAGTGTGGTGCTACGTCATACCCACCCCTCCAGCATTTATAACTTCCCGGACCATCGATCTCATGATCTTAAAAATTATATTCCTATCCCCATTTAATTTACATTGCATATCAGGTTACAAACTGAATAACAAGCACATGTACATATACCCAAGTAAACCGGTTATACTGGGCAACGTCAACGTATGATGCCTTTGAAAATCGCAGTTTATGCAAGTTAAGATGGGCGAATTGTTTTTCTTTATTTATTTCTTTCGTTCACGTATTGTTTTTGCATTTTTTTTTTTTATAATTTACGCGCGCCTAAGGGGTTAGATACCCTTCCGCCAGGCGCGGGCGGAAAGTTAGAAGGAAGAGAAAGGAAAATTGTTTTGTAGTGGTTTGAAACTCAGGTGTGTGAGGTTTCGATATTCGCTCTCCAGGGGGGGGGGGGGGGGGGGGGGGGAGTCCGAATAGGACGGAGAGTTTTTGCTTCACTCAGAGTGATTCGAGGTATAATTCACAGTATTTTTTTCTGTGCTTGAAACTCTCCAACAGCCAAATCTACGTGTTAGTGTTATGCCTTCACACGCAGAATTTTTCTGTCTGAGTTCCAATTACAAATGAAAAACTGACTTGTCATGGGCAGGACTCGAACCTGGACCCTCCGAGTGAGAAGCGATTGCTAGTACTACTACACCACGGCCACCACGGAGCGTGATAGCAGATAAACGACTTTGAGTCATGAGTCGCAAGAGCAAAAAGCGAAAATAAATAAAATGATTTGTCTGCTCTCTGTAAGAACTTGCAGCTTTTTAAAAAGCTCTTTTTTTTTAGCTCGATTTCATTTTCATAGGATACAGCTTCCCATATTAATGAGACATCTGTATAGATTTACTATCTGTGCTATTGGGTTTTACTACATGAAATATACGATTTTGGCTCAGTCGGAAACATATACCCAGTTTATCCGACAGCTCAATGTGCGTTGAAGCAATTCGCATTGGTTCAATACCCCTAGAAATGCTGGTGTTTATATGAAATTATCCAAAATGAGCGAGAGAAAATTGAGAGAAGTTTAACAAACAGCTGGTTGAACTGACTGATACATTGTTCTTATTTCTTTGTCTTTCCAAATATTTCGTTTGCAATCCCACATTTTGAATACACAACTAATACCTGCCCGATGATGAGAGCGCGAGAGAGTAAAATGTTTCAATGCGATTTGAAAATGTTTATATGATCTTTCAAAGCGGTTACAAATTTTCAATGCGTTTTATAAGCAGGAATGAAATGAACGTATGCGTGTTGAATATTTAAATGCGCTTTTAAGTGGTGTTTATATGAGCGTATTGAACCAATACGGATTGCTTATAGCACATTGAGCTGCCGGATAGACAGGGTAATAGATAAAATAACCTAGATGCCAAACTCTACTAAACTTTTGCAAACCCTTAACTTTCGCACAGACACACTGTAAGTGAATTCCTACACTTTTACTCTCTATAAGTTTGTCAACATTTGCTAGAATGAGAGCAATTTACAAGTAAAATTTCTAGAATCAGGGTGATATGCACGAATGTGTGTAATGAGGATGACGTTTTTTGGTTTGTATGAAATGGGAGAGAAATTGGCAATGATGACAATTCACATGTATTCACAGACAGGGTCACACGGATAGGGGCGACCAGTAGAAATCCGGTTTTGATTTTCCAATATCTGGAAAGTTAGTTAGTTAGGTTAGTTTATCTATTGTCGGAAATAAAAATTTCTAGTATAAACATCAGTGCCAGAACGTTAAATCTTTGTTTTTTATAAAATAAAATGTTACCTGTGCTTGACGTGTGAGAATTTTAGGGTTCGTTACATGTACCGTTATTTTTTTTCTAGGAATTGTTTACCATGCTGTCGGCAGTTCAAATGCGAACCCTCTTGCTCTACGAATTTAAAATGGGACATAAACCGTCATTGGCAATGAAAAAATATTAATGACGCATTTGAGGATATAGCGGTAAACGGACGCACTATACGACGTTGGTTTGGAAAGTTCCGTTCGGGAGATTTCAACTTCGAAAATAAACCATGTGGGAAGCCGGAAACGTTATTTGACGGACCCAACGAAATCGGTGCGGGAGATTGCACAAAGCATGGCAGTATCCCCAATGGCAATAAGTCGACACCTTTCTTTCATATGAAAGGTAAAGAAACTCGATAAGTGGGTACCCCATGAACTGAACGAATCCCAAAAACTACGGTGCCTGGAAATCAGCGCATCGCTTACATTAAGAAACCAAACAGAACCGTTTTTGCACCGGATAGTCACCTGTGATGAAAAGTGGATACTGTATGATAATCGTAAAAGATCTGGGTTGGATGCAGATGAAAACCAAAACAGGCCCCCAAGTCCGATCTGCACCCAAAAAAGGATATGGTGACAATTTGATGGACATCGAAAGGACCAATCTACTTTTCATTTCTTCAAACAGGAGAAATGATAACCGCTATCAAATATTGTGAGGAAATCGACATATTGCATGCCAAATTGGCTGAAAAGAAACCTGCGTTGGTCAGTAGGCATGAATGACAATGCTAGACCCCATACCTCACAAGCAATGGTGCAAACACTCTTGCAGTTGGAGTTCTGCCAACAGGTAAAAATAACGTGTCAAGACAAAAAGACCCGTAGAGAAGCATGTAGAGGTGAAGAAGGAAACTTTGTAGTAGAGTCACAGTTGTGTGGAAACACTGCAGACTCCACAACATGAATAAGCTCAACATTCCGCCGTCAGGCATAATAGACCATTCAACTTAGACGATAATAGTCGAAACAGATAATTGAAGCATGGATCCTATTACCTATCCGCAAACCTCAAGCACTCGTAGGAAAGAGATATAAGAGATTTAATTCCAATGAGTATTCTGAAAGGTTGGACAAATCGTTCCAAAGGCATAGAAATGATCGATACTCAATTGATTGTGTCACTCTAGAGAAGGAGACTATGTCGATGAAGAAAGTCAAATTTTGCCAAAAAATTTTATTTATTTTAAAGGGTTTTCCAATAGGGACTTGACAACTTTGCATTTAATTTGTGAACGCACTCTTTCACTAATCATCAAACTGTCACTGTCAATTTACTCAGTAAACTCAACATTTTCATCATGGTAAAGTACACGAACGAGCAAAGTCTGCAAATTATAAAAATTTTCTACCGAAATTCGGAGTCGGTGACTGCAACTTTAAGAGCGTTAACTCCAATTTTCGGTTCTAATTCTCGCCCTAGTAGACAGGCAATAACAAGTTTAGTGCAAAAATTTCAGTCTACATATTCGTTGTGTGATGTTGCCGTGTCAGTGAGACAACGGGTTGGTCGAAGTATCGAAAATATCGCTGCCATTCAGGCGTCCGTAGCAAACGATCCAAATCAGTCAATTCCACGGCGTTCTCAAGAATTGGGCATCGCTCAGACCACATTATGGCGTATTTGCGTAAGGATCTTGGTTTACACCCATACAAGATCAAGCTGACTCAAGAATTGAAGCCGATGGACCATTTGAAGCGACGTACGTTCTCCGATTGGGTTCTGGAGAAGATGCGCCAAGATGATGAATTTCATCGCAAAATCATCTTCAGTGACGAAGCTCATTTTTGGCTCAATGGGTTCGTCAATAAGCAAAATATGCGTTATTGGTCGTGTGAAAATCCACATGTGCTGCATGAATCACCACTTCATCCACAAAAAATAACTGTTTGGTGCGGTTTGCATGCCGGCGGATTTATTGGGCCATATTTTTTCGTCGACGATAACGATCGTAACGTTACTGTGAATGGTCAGCGTTATCGCGCCATGATCACTGATTATTTTTGGCCCGAATTGGAAGATATGGACTTGGGCGCCATGTGGTACCAACAGGATGATGCCACAAGCCACACAGCATACGCTACAAATCGACAGCAACGAACTCTTCCCCTTATGTAAACTCATTGAAGAAGTTTTTTCTTAATTTGAGACAATTCGCCGAAGAGTGAATTTTCCAGCCCGACATCGGTCCTTTTAGCTAAACAAAGACTGGCTTATGTCCAAAAACATTTCAGACCACAAACCTGTAGGGAACCTATGGTGATTTGGTCTCACCTTTTTTTCGAGAATGATAAACAATTACAACAACATTATAGAGGTAAAAGTTATCCTCGTCAAGCTAGCCAAAAGATTAAAAGGTGTTACATCAATAACTTGATAAAATCTATGAACAACTGGATTTATGAAGTTTTTTGGTAAAACGAAGGCAACCCGCATTAATAAATCGATAGTTAGAAATAAGCTTTCTTCCTTGATATAGCACAAATTTTTAATAAACTATGGCACAACAAATTGATCGATAAATTACAAAAGCAACTGCTGAAGCAGTATTCAAAAATTCTAGAGTTTAATACATACAAGTTAACAAAATATAGCATAAAATGAAAATTATAAGCTTCACACGGCACTGCGACATAGTATTACATCTCCATGTGCACCACATTCAATCTATCCAGAACATGTTCCCGTGCATGTTGACATCTTACACTTTGCATGCGCAACACCTTTTCCGTACAATAAACATGCTCCCACCGTGTGATGCAGAAGAGACCCTAGTAGCATCCACCTGACACTCAAAACCAAAACCCACATTCCAGCTCATACTGGACGAGACTGGACTGGCCCCTATTAGAACAAGTTAGGTGATAGGTTAAACCATGTTAGTTTATATTGTAATTTCAGTTTTAATTTGTCTTTTATTAAATAAAGAGGAAAGTTTTTCCTTCAAAATAAATTTTTTTTTAATAATTTTACTACTGTAAAATTTTAATTAAGTACATACATATATTAGAACGATTCTACAGAACTAAATAAGGAACAGAGTACTCAACATTAAGAACATAATATTTAAGCTTGTGTACCACAAAGCTATAAACTATCGATCTAATTGAAAGTGAAAAAAAAAAACACTATACATAGGTACTGTTGTAAAATGCAGATTATATTAAATGACCTAAGGTGAGTCCATATTAATTTTACGTATAAAAATGTATCACACATTCCAGTATATATGAAGGTACATACATAAATAACAGTCTAGTAGAATATTGAAATGCAAGGAAATATCTAGGCATGAGTAAAGAAAAAGAGAGATGAATTGAACATGCGCTACAGTAAAATTTACAGGTACTAATCTCCAATAAAAAAGAATCCAAACCTTTAAAAATTTAGTACTACTGAACATAATGTTGTAGTTAATGCACCTTGGTACATACCAAACGCGGATCTGCATAGAGATCTAACTATTGAAATGGTTGAAAATGAATTTAAAAAGGTTGCTCTAATACCCAGAGCATAAGTTCTCAATTACGTTAGCCCAATAGCCCAATTATTAAATACTGACAATACAATCAGAAGATTGAGACGGGTAAAACCATTTGGTCTATAGTAGTTAGCTAAGTTTATAGCTATGAAAAGTATCTCAAGAAATGGATATTTTTAGCAAGAATGTTCAGAAATCCCACAAATGTGGGTTGTTCTTTCCGATTTTTTAATAACTCAAAATACATTCTTGGTTAGCCTAGGTGCAATACGTCAGCCTGCAGGAGGGAGATTTTTTTAGATTGGGTTAAAGTTCCTCACTATTGCACAGGTCTCCCCCGCGTATAAACGAAGATTTTTAATTCAAACTCCCAAAACGAAACAAAATTAATAACCTCTAAGGTTTTCGCATAACAACGTGAACAATCAAGAATGGATTCATAGCATAGTTATTTTCATGCATTTTGTGCCAACATTTATATGAATTAAGAACACTCTTTTTATTATTTGTTCAAAACAAATGCTTAACGTACATATACAATACATATGTACTTAAGCTAATTTTTTTGGATAAAAGTGATGTGATGTGTATAATATTTAACCAGTACCAGTAAAATAGCAAACCTAATTAATCGTTTGTACTTCCATTCCAACAAAATATACTAATATTGATATAAGCGTTTTAATATGTTTATTAATACACGTAACTAGCGCACACCCAGTTGGTTAGAGTGCGACTTACTTCCGAAGATAGTAAAGTTTCGATCTCAATGGTTGGGGTGTGGTTTCTTCACTTGTTTGAACTACCTATTATTAATGTATGTTTGTAGGTATGTATGGATGTGTATGCCAACGGATTAGGCTGCCTCCAAATGAAATAATGACATTGATATATACAAAAAAGCTAAAGTTAAACCGCTCTTATATTGTATATACAGATATATGAGTACATACATATGTATGCGAGGGTAGTGAATATTCTTGCGTTCGGCACTTGTAATTTCTTGTGCAAATAGGGTGTGCTTCGCTTAAACGCAACAGTTCTGGTGAAATAAACGACGATTTTGGTTCATGAAGGTAGGAAGCGTCCTGCTTTATACCTTAATTTAAGAACATAATTCACACTAATGGTCAGCAACTTAAATGTAATTAATTTTGTATACAAATATTTATCCAATATTCTACGCTTATCCCATGACATTTATTTTATATGGATACATATTTTAGAGTTACATTTGTAAGAGAAATAAATTCTTATCAATAGCTAATTTAAAGAAACCGAATTATAAAAGTGGCTACTTATGTATTGTAACCGCTCGTGGTACAATTTTATTTGGCAAAAGGAATGATTCTATATTTTTTTAAGTTAACTCTGTTACTCTTAATTGCCTTCGACTAAAACGGGTAGCTACACGACTAGCCTCTGTGTGTACTGCAATATTTAGGGCCATTTTGGAGCAATATTTAGTGTCGGACGCAGAATCGCGAACTATTTGCTGCAGTTTGACATCGTAGATGCCATTAATGAATTGTGCTAGAGCGATTCTTACCCAGTTTATCCGACAGCTCAATTTGCGTTGAAGCAATCCGCATTAGTTCAATACGCTCGAATAAACATCACTTCAAACCACATTGAAATATTCAACACGCATACGTTCATTCCTGCTTATAAAACGCATTGAAAATTGTTAACCGCTTTGAAATATCGTATAAACATTTTCAAATCGCATAGAAACATTTTATTCTCTCGCGCTCTCATCATTCTTTCATCATCGGGCAGGTATTAGTTGTGTATTTAAGATGTGGGATTGTAAACGAAATATTTGGAAAGGCAAAGAAATAAAAAGAATGTATACTTCCATTATCGGGCAGGTAATTAGTTGTGTATTTAAAATGTGGGATTGCAAACGAAATATTTGGAAAGAGAAAGAAATAAGAACAATGTATCAATGTTAGTGGGAACTGTTAGTTCAACCAGCTGTTTGTTAAATTTCTCTCAATTTTCTCTCGCTCATTTTGTATAATTTCATATAAACACCAGCATTTCTACGGGTATTGAACCAAAGCGGATTGGTTCAACGCACAATGAGCTGTCGGATAAACTGGGTATCTGTCTCTTGCCTGCTCTGGATAATCTGTAAAAACCAGGTAAACAAGACGCTGGATATCCGTAGCCAATTCACTCAGCGATTCTTTCGATATTTGCACTGGCCCGAGCAGTTCTGAGTTCTGTGTACTGCTCGTATTCAGTGCCAAATCGTTGTTGTATGGCTTTATCAAGAAGGAAATAATCATCTCGGACACCTGGTTGCAGTGTTTCGAAGAAGGCTAGAGCTGTGCCGCTTGAAAACGGTGCTAGATTCGGCGCTTTAAGCTCTTCCGTCCAACTATTTACTCGAGCTACCATTTTAAAATACAGTCGGAATGTGCGGCATGGGCTTGTCGTGTCGTATCATGTCGTGCCATCAGGAGCTGTATTCCCAATTCCTGGACATTCCGGGTTTGTTGTAGTAGCCTCGTTACTTGCGCACAAGAATGCATGTGCGGTGGCTGACTGTATTGGATCTTGATGCGAAATTGGTACATGAGTAGAACTAGCTGGTGGTGCTTCAGTTGTTGTAAGATCACCGGGGCAATTCCCTAGGGACGACAGGCTGTGGCTGGCGGCGACTATGCTTCAGTGTTTCGACCTGTGGGAGTAGAAAAATTAGCTAAGACTTCTATTCTGCTGTTGAATGATTCCTCGTGTGTGGTTTCCACTCACGCTAGCTGCGTACTTATTTCCTCAAAAGATTGATGCAGCTTTTAGCCAAAATTTCTATGAATTTATTGGCGAGCTCCGCCGCCATTCTTTTATTTTATTTTTTTAATCCAAGGTGGTTTCGACTTAATTACGAAGTCGATCGTATTCTACATCTGACACCAATTGTAACCGCTCGTGGTAGTACAAATAAAAGGGGTTTATTTGGCAAATAAATAAAGAATGATTCTTTTTATTTTTTTTAGTAAAGTTAAAAAAATTAAAACTGAATAGTCGGCGGGAAAGAAAGGAAAAAAAGTTGACGAAAAAAAAATGTTCGTACTTTTTTTTTGACTGCTCCGCTTATCCTTTGTTTTACATGCCTGGTATATTTTCTAAGCCTCTACATGGGCTTTTATGCACATGACAGTATGCACATAGCAAAAAAGTTCTCATACAGTATTTCTTATAAAATAAATATAGGGATTTATAGGTATTTATTCAATATTATTAATTAAAATTGTTGTGTTTCCAATGAGTTACTGAGTATCATACATGTGTACAATAAAGTAGTTCCATAAGATAAATTTTTCTAACGTTTTTCTGTGTTTCCACATCACCACTTCAACTAAAATTATTGAATACTCGCGAATGCAGTATCTGAGTACTTAATAATTTAATAAGAACATTATTTAAAACGTAAAGTTTACAAAAAGTTCATTTAATTCCGCCATTATTAAAAGTTCTCACATTCCTTACATACTGTTGTATTAAAGTTCAATCTCTTCTACTTCGATAGTATAAACTATTCTTGAAAACTACAATATATGTACATATGTATATAAATTAACGAAGTGAAAGATAGCTTAGAGGACAAGCCGGATTTAGAAAAGATTTTTAAACAACCGTGTATATTTATTATAAAGGGTTTTCCTATAGGGACTTGACCAATTTGAATTTAATTTATGAACGCACTCTTTCACTAATCATCAAACTGTCACTGTCAATTTATTCAGTAAACTCAACATTTTCATCATGGTAAAGTACACGAACGAGCAATGTCTGCAACTTATAAAAATTTTCTACCGAATTTCGGAGTCGGTGACTGCAACTTTAAGAGCGTTAACTCCAATTTTCGGTCGAAATTCTCTCCCTAGTAGACAGGCAATAACAAGTTTAGTGCAAAAATTTCAGTCTACATATTCGTTGTGTGATGTTGCCGTGTCAGTGAGACAACGGGTTGGTCGAAGTGTCGAAAATATCGCTGCCGTTCAGGCGTCCGTAGCAAACGATCCAAATCAGTCAATTCCACGGCGTTCTCAAGAATTGGGCATCGCTCGGACCACATTATGGCGTATTTTGCGTAAGGATCTTGGTTTACACGCATACAAGATCAAGCTGACTCAAGAATTGAAGCCGATGGACCATTTGAAGCGACGTACGTTCTCCGATTGGGTTCTGGAGAAGATGCGCCAAGATGATGAATTTCATCGCAAAATCATCTTCAGTGACGAAGCTCATTTTTGGCTCAGGGTGAAAATCCACATGTGCTTCATGAATCACCACTTCATAGACAAAAAATAACTGTTTGGTGCGGTTTGCATGCCGGCGGCGTTATTGGGCCACATTTTTTCGTCGACGATAACGATCGTCACGTTACTGTGAATGGTCAGCGTTATCGCGACATGATCACTGATTATTTTTGGCCCGAATTGGAAGTTATGGACTTGGACGACATGTGGTTTCAACAGGATGATTTATTCAAGAGTAAGTATGGTGAGCGTGTTATCTCAAGAAATGGGCCAGTCGATTGGCCGCCTCGTTCGTGCGATTTAACGCCGCTTGACTATTTTCTGTGGGGCTACGTTAAGTCATTGGTTTATGCCAACACGCCGACGACGTTGGAAGAGCTCAGAGCCAACATTGAACGCGAAATAGCGGCCGTTTCGTCCGAAATGTGTGGCCGAGTCGTTGAAAATTGTGTTCAACGAATCGACCACTGCAAACGTGCCCACCGTGGCCATATGAACGAAGTCGAGCTCCATTCATAAATGTTTTGATTGTACTTCAAGCAGATAATAAAGTTTTTGAAATATCTCAAATGGTTTGCGTTTTATATAAAAAAAAAGGTGTCAAGTCCTTATTGGAAAACCCTACACATTAACGCTAACAAAGCTTTTAGCACTGTGGCGCACGAATAGTATCCGACTATTATCAACAAACTAAAAAATTTTATAAAAAGCACAGTTAAAAACAGATAAAATTGAACGAAAATATAAAATAAAAAAGGGAGTACGACATGGAAATCAAATCATCACCACTCTTTTCAGCTGTTTTGGAATACATATTTAAATAACCCGAGATATGCGTAATGCTCATCTCTGCGTACACATTCAGAATATGATTAATGAAATCACACCTACTCGAACATGCAAAACACGATGACTCCGTATTACTCGAAATATCTGAAAAAGCAAAGCAATGGCAAACAATAAAAAGATGGATATTTTTCGGAAAATTAAAAAAATCGCATACGTTTATGAGTACATATTTTTTGGCCACAAATCATTGTACGATGGTAAAATTATGCTTCGAATTGAGATCCGTGGGCTTTAATGGTGCATCCGTATACCACTTCAACAAATTTATTGAAGTGAAGTGATTTTATAACTTAATACCTGATTTGAAAAAAAAAAACGTATAATTGAATTGAATTGAAAGTCAAGATATAAAATTATAATTGCAGTATGGATTGCAATTATTGTATATTGCAATATAATAATTTATATCTTTGATTGTACATGCGTACATATCGATGATTGAACTGTGAAAGCGACTGAGTAAGAGACAAAATTTATCAATTAATATAACAAATAATCGCACAAAGCATAATAAAATTTTAAAACAATATTAGAGAGTAATATAAGAGCGTAATGTAAAAGAAGAATACAAGAATTCGCGGTTGGTCCCTACTTCCCCTGGTAAGACCACTAAACTTGAGAAGATAAGTAGCACCAAATGCTCTAAAGAACGAGAAAACCCACATCTCGACCATAACCACAGTTCAAAAATTAACGTAGTTTTAACGATAAAAAAACAACCCTCTCCAATTCCCTTCCAAAAGTAACAAAGAAACATGCTAGCACAAATGCTCTAATCCCAATCCTAATTGGAGCTTCAAAACAAACATATTCCCCAATTTTAGTCCTCCCTCCTCACTTATCCGACACAAAGCCCTTACCAATCCTCGAATCCCCTAGCGCCCACCGTTCCACCCAAGCACCCGCGCTAACGCTTTCAACTTAACCCCAATTACAATATTATCCCTTCTCAACCTTCTACGTCATCAAACCCTGCTAGCAACTCATTTCCTAACTTCGACCTTAAAACTGGATCTAAACCCTAATTGTATTAACTCCCATATTCTAAACCCCACATCTCAAACCTCGTCCAACTCCATATCCAACTATTTATCTCCATCCCTCTCCTCCATTGCCATTATTCTTCATCCCCTTATTTTCCCACAATTAAGCTAACACAGCAAACCAATGGCACTACAGAAAATCATTACGCACTCCCTAGGCTTAGAGAAAGAAAGTTATATGAAAACATTCGTCTCTTTTTTTGCCTATATACATGACAAATCGGCCTCGGTCTGTTACGAAGAGAAGACCAAAACCAGCGCGATGGTTTCCATCCAGCTGGAAGCCCTCCCTACCTATCTTTTCAGTCTCAGGAACCTTTACGAGAGGCGTTCAATATATTCTGGGTATCAATTTAAATTGTTTTTATTTTTCAATATAATCTCCCCTAACATCAATGCATTTGCTACATCTTGAGATAAGCTTTTTTAAACCCTCAAAAAATAAATTTCCTCTTTCTCTGCAAAATACCCATTTATTGCCGACTTGAGTTCTTCATCATCCGAAAATCTTTTTCCACGAAAACATTTTTTCAAATCCGGAAACAGGAAATAATCACTAGGGGCAAGGTCTGGACTATAGGGTGGGTGTTGGATTTCTTCGAAACCACAATCTCGCGCAGCAGCCTTGGAAACTCGCGCCGTGTGAACAGGAGCGTTGTCATGAAGAAGCAACACACCCGCTGCGAGTTTACCCCGTCTTTTCTTTTTAATTTCCTCCCGCAAATTATGCAAAGTGGAAGCGTAGGATGTGGCGTTGATGGTTTCACATTTTTTTTGTACTCAATGAGCAAGATTCCCTTTGAGTCCCAAAAAACTGTGGCCATGAGCTTCCCGGCAGACGGAGTGACTTTGAACTTCTTCGGGGGTCTGTTCCTTTTTTATGCCACTGCATGGACTCTTGTTTGCTTTCAGGGTCATAGTGGTGGACCCATGTTTCGTCCCCAGTAACAATTCGATCCATAACACCGTCCGCGTTCTCACTACACATCTCCAAAAGCTCTCTACAGCATGCGATTCTCACTTTTTTCTGAGGCGCTGTGAGCATTCGTGGCACCCACCTTGCACTGACCTTTGAAAGGTTAAGATGGTCATGAAGAATGGTGTGAATGGTACCAATTGAAAGCTTGGTGATCTCTGCCATCATTTTCACCTTTATTCGGGCATCCCCAAGAACAAGTTTTTCGACTTCTTTGATGCTTTCTCCCGTACAAGCAGTAGCCAGGGCGCCGGAGCGGGGGTCGTCTTCAATGCTCTCTCTGCCTCTCTTGAACTCACTTGACCACTTTTGCACAGTTGATAATGAAGGTGCGGAACCCTGGTAAACAGCCACCATCTCTTCATGAATAGTTTTTTGACTTTTTCCTTGCTTAGTGAGAAATTTAATTACAGCGCGATGCTCAATTTTCACCATCATCGTCTCAGTTGCCATTATGATTCTGTTTAACTAGAGATAAAACGCGAATTAATAATCACATTTATATGAAATTTTACAAGAATGCACTAAAATAATAGTATTACTTGATAAATAAGTCAATTTATATATACAACCACAGCTTCACCCCGATACCGAGAATATGTTGAACGCCCCTCGTACCTGTTGTAAATTTTGTACCCGGAAAATTTTACTACCTGTTAACAGGTACATATTTTCTCAACAGGAAGTCATAAAATTAAAGGGTAGTTACAAAACGACCGTTGGAATTTCCCAAGATCAAACAATGAACTACTTGAAATTCGTATCTTTTGCCGTTGATGTAGTTACAACGGATTTTAGCAAACTCTTCGATAAAATCTCTCATCGATTAATGCTATTTAAATTGCCTGCCATCGGCTTTGAACCCATACTATTAAAATGGATATAAATTTAACTCGAAAACCGTTTTTACAGGTTCGTTTTAAGTCAGGCAACTCGGTTCCACAATTGTCCACATCTGGAGTTCCACGAGGCAGCTATCTCTATATTAGTCCCCTTCACTCTATATTAACCATAAATGATCTCGATAGGATCATCAAACACTCGTCTATCTCCCTTTACGCTGACGATACCAAATTTTTCAAAACTATAGGGTTTTCCGATAAGGAAATGACAACTTTTTTAAAATAAAACGCAAACCATTTGAGATATTCCAAAAACTTTCTTATCGGCTTGAAGTACAGTCAAAACATTTTTGAATGGAACTCGACTTCGTTCATATGGCCACCGCGGGCACGTTTGCAGCGGTCGATTCGTTGGACCCAATTTTCAGCGACTCGGCCGCACATTTCGGCCAAAACGGCTGCTATTTCGCGTTCAATGTTGGCTCTGAGCTCTTCCAACGTCGTCGGTGTGTTGGCATAAACCGATGACTTAACGTAGCCCCACAGAAAATAGTCAAGCGGCGTTAAATCGCAGCAACGAGTCGGCCAATCGACTGGTCCATTTCTTGAGATAACACGCTCACCATACTTACTCTTCAATAAATCGATTGCAGCGTGTGCTGTGTGGCTTGTGGCATCATCCTGTTGAAACCACATGTCGTCCAAGTCCATATCTTCCAATTCCGGCCAAAAATAACCGGTGATCATGGCGCGATAACGCTGACCATTCACAGTAACGTGACGATCGTTATCGTCGACGAAAAAATATGGCCCAATAACGCCGCCGGCATGCAAACCGCACCAAACAGGTATTTTTTGTGGATGAAGTGGTGATTCATGAAGCACATGTGGATTTTCACCCGACCAATAACGCATATTTTGCTTATTGACGAACCCATTGAGCCAAAAATGAGCTTCGTCACTGAAGATGATTTTGCGATGAAATTCACCATCTTGCTGCATATTCTCCAGAACCCAATCGGAGAACGTACTTCGCTTCAAATGGTCCATCGGCTTCAATTCTTGACTCAGCTTGATCTTGTATGGGTGTAAACCAAGATCCTTACGCAAAATACGCCATAATGTGGTCTGAGCGATGCCCAATTCTTGAGAACGCCGGGGAATTGACTGATGATCGTTTGCTACGGACGCCTGAACGGCAGCGATATTTTCGACACTTCGACCAACCCGTTGTCTCACTGGCACGGTAACATCATACAACAAGTATGTAGGCTCAAATTTTTAAACTAAACTTGTTATTGCCTATCTACTAGGGCGAGAATTACGACCGAAAATTGGAGTTAACGCTCTTAAAGTTGCAGTCACCGACTCCGAATTTCGGTAGAAAATTTTTATAATTTGCAGACGTTGCTCGTTCGTGTACTTTACCATGATGAGAATGTTGAGTTCACTGAATAAATTGACACTGACAGTTTGATGATTAGTGAAAGAGTGCGTTTACAAATTAAATTCAAAGTTGTCAAGTCCCTATTGGAAAACTCTTTATTTCTCAACAGACCTTTTCGATCTGGCGCAGCAAAAAATGTTTGTAACTTAATATCCTCAAATGCCAATTCATCACATTTTCACATAAGCGGCACCAATCTCATCCCCGACTCCGTTCAATGATAGGAAACTGAATTTCCGTTTACACATGGATGGGATAGTCCTCAAAGCCAACTCTGCACTAGGTTTTGTAAAACGGTGGTCCAAAGAATTCACCAACCCATACGTGACCAGATCCCACACATGAAATGTCCGATTTTTGCTCAGTCGGAAATAAGAACATTAAATTTTCTTTTTTTATAAAATAAAGTGTGGCGTGTGCTTGACGTGTGAAAATTTTAGGGTTCGTTTCAAGTACCGTTATTTTTTTTCGAGGAATTATTTACCATGTTGTCGACAGTTCCTCTTCCTTTACGAATTTAAAATGGGACACAATGCGTCATTGGCAATGAAAATCATTAATGACGAATTTGAGGATGTATCGGTAAACGAAAGCACTATACTACGTTGGTTTGGAAAGTTCATTTCGTGAGATTTCAGCCTCGAAAATTAACTACGTGGGAAGCAGAAATCGTTAGTTGACGACGATGTTTTAAGAGCAAAGGTGGATGCGGACCCAACAAAATCGGTGTAGGAGATTGCACAAAGCATGGTAGTATCCACAATGACAATAAGTCGACACTTTTCTCTCATAGGAAAGGTAAACAACTCGATAAGTGGGTACGTACCCCATGAACTGCACGAATCCCAAAAACTACGGCGTCTGGAAATTGCGAAATCATTTATATTAAAAAACTGAACCGTTTTTGCACCGGATAGTCACCTGTGATGAAAAGTGGATACTGTATGATAATCGTAAAAGATCTGGGCAGTGGCTGGATGCAGATGCAGATGAAAAACCAAAACACAACCCCCAACCCGATCATCACTAACAAAATTGACATATTGCATGCCAAATTGGCTGAAAAGCAACCTGCGTTGGTCAATAAGCATGGCCAGTCCTTTTGCATGACAATGCAAGACCCCATAAATTACTAATAACGGTGCAAAAACTGTTACAGTTGGGATTTGAAATTCTTCCGCATCAACCGTACTCTCCTGATATTTCCCCAACGGATTACCATCTTTTCCGCAATCTGTTTTTTTTTTTTTTTTTAATTTACTAGTTATTAGTTAATTTATTAGTTATTAGTTAAAGTTATAGCTTGTATTAAGCCGAATAAATGTGGGCCTTATATAAAAAAAAGAAGACAAATGCAAATATTTGAGAAATTAATTAGAAAATTTAAAAACAAATATGACAATAAAGGCTTGTGATAATAATTGTTTAGAGTTTTCTAACTTGCCATTAAATCAAACTGGGCTTGAATTGCGAAACTTAAGTGTTGAGCAAGAGAAAATAGCAACACTAATACGAGTATATGTAGTGACTTTAGGCTAACTGACTGTGTTACGGGACGTAATATCACTATATTTCGAGGGTTGTATTAGTATCCGACTAACGCGTAATTTTTCGCATCTGTAAACATGGGTACCATTGGGTGATTAGTCAGTTGTCAGTTGTGAAGAAGGATACATGTGTTTGCTTTCAAGTTGCGATTTTTGATATGTTGGAAAAATGGATCAGAGAATTTTCATTAATTTTTGCGGCATAATGCACCATGCGTTCTCGCCAAAAGGTCAAACGGTCAATAGGGAGTACTACCTACAAGTTCAAAGCTGTTTGCGGTAAGTAACGCACGGATTTGTGGCGAAATAATTTATGGCCTTTGCACCACAGATAATGCACCTGCACACACCTCATTGCTTGATCGTAAATTTTTGGCAAAAAACAACATTGTAATGATGCCCCAGTCTCCATATTCGCCCGTGTGACTTTTTCCCCTTTTCCAAAATAAAAATAACTTTATAGGGCCGTCGTTTTTCAAACATAGATGAGATTAAAAGCGCATCGCAGAGAGAACTATGGTAAATGCCATCCCAAAGATCGGGTCCCGGAAGTGTTTCGGGGGACTTGAATAATTATTGTAGGTGAATAAATAAAATTGTTTCCAAAAAAATTCCCATTCCAATTACATTTTGAACACACCTCGTATATGTATAATTTTTATTTTCCAAAAAAAGAACTTAACACTCAAGTGGGTATGCCTACACTTATGTTGCCGGAGCACGTGTTAAGTCTTTTAGAAAATGGGGCAGAAAGAGAAAGAAAGATGTGTGGGCTCAGTGGCTATTTCGCTCCATCCAACATTTAAGGGGACACTAAGTTATTAATGGTAATTGACTTGTTGTATTTTTAGACAACCATTCATCTCACGAGATTTTTAGTTGCCTCCAAAAATGTCTTTCGGTCACGGTTGGTATTGAACCTCGCATTAAATGTTGAACACCAGTGGCATCGATTATGGACCATCCGCACAAAACTTCGCGTTTGATGAAGAATAAAAGAACGCTCTATGAACAATTCTATGATAAATATCGGCTTCTCTTGAGAAAAAAGAAAGAGCAAGTGGTGATAGTCTTGGAATAATGTTTAAAAGTGTTACTTAAAAGTAAGAAGAACATGTCAATTGCCATAATCGGATGGGAACCCACGCTTTAACGAGGTCGTTGACAAGAAAATCTAGCGAATTAATTTTTACTGAACGCCAGATTTGCGTAAAGAATAGAACATCGAGTAACAAATTGTATCCGCATCCAACGTACTGTCCTGATACTTCCCCAATGGATTACCATTTTTTCCGCAATCTGAATTCATTTTGCCGGCAGAAGGTCTTCCGGAACCGACCAGAGCTCACAAAAGCCTTTGAAGATTTCATTGCCTCAAAAAGTCAACACTTCCACAAAAAAGGAATATTTTACCTTGTATCACGTTGGAAGAATGTCATAGATGCCAACGGCCCTATTTTGATTGAATAAAAATTTACGAAAAAATAATATTGGCTTTTAAATTTTTACTATAAAATCGGACTTTTCGTATGGTACAACCCAATATAGACTACAGGTATATAAAAATATCAATTTGTAAATATTTTAGTATAAAAATGAAATTACGTGAGCTTTAAGCTCTAAAGTTTTATTATAAGCTTATTAATTAAAACGATAAAGCGATACAACGATCACTTAAAGTCTAACATAATGGTTGCAAACGATTATTAATGAAACCTATTATTCCGTGGTTTTCTTTGTTCGCATGGCTTCTTGGAATAAATAAGATATAGGTTTTTTAGATGTTGATAAAATTTTTGTATAAGTCATATGACACTTTATGATAACTGGTTATAAGCAAGGCTGGTCCGATGAATTTTAACGCCCGGCGCAGAATAATAATAGCGCCCCTTAAAAATGAAGATTTAGACAGTATGAGTAAATTTTAAAACGATCGCAAAATCGAAAATATTTAATTACATATGTATTTATACATTTCCACATCACCCAATGAAGTAGAATACCAAAGCGATTTTTTTTTAAGTTTCCCCAGTAGGCCTATTCCTCTATACACATAAATACAAATTAAACAATTTCAGACAAGGTTTACCTGTTAATTAAAAATAACCAAAAAAATCAACAACCAAAAAATATTTTAGGAACTAGTAAATATAAATTACATAAATTAAATACGTTCACGCAACTATTGAATAAATAATAAACCATACGAGTACATACATATTATTGCACTTGCGTGCTTTTTTGGTAAAAAGTTATTGCTCAGTAAAAGAAAAAAGATGAAAAAGTTTAAAGCTAATATTAAATTACGTACACATTTTACAAGAATAAGGTTTCTTTAAAGAAGTCACAAAATATATAAACTAAATAACGAAAGTTAGGTATTTTCATAGGCAAGAAAGTTTAAAATTAAAGAGTGTTGCCTTATGGTGAATTGAAAACCTTCCACTAGAAAATTACTATCAATCTTCGACATAATTTATTTTTCAATTAATATGGTTGCCTAAGATACCAATCGTGTTACTGGGACATTGAAGAACATAAGAAATGTTTTATAATCTTAAGTTTGGAAAGTGATCGTTCTCCTGATGCTACAGTAATGGGTAAAGTTAAACTAGTCTTCTCAGGGCTATGACAGTATTCGGAAAATCGCGGAATCATTTTCATTAATTAAATGTGACAACATGATGATTTCTCGATAAAATTCTGTGCCACTTAAATCGGAACTGCCATTATAAGTTAACATTTTTTCTAATTTGGAACAGTCTTCAGCTGAAAGTAAACTTGGATTTGATTTGAGCTTTCCAATATTATATAAACATTTATATAATTCATTGTGCTCTTTTATCTGCTCAAATCTTTCAGAAATTGATGAAATGGCTTGATCTAAAACTTTAAAATAAAATTCTACCTTAAATCTTTCTTGCGGTTCTATATTGGGCTCATCTCTTCCTTCGTAGAAAAACTGAGTTGCCCTTTTCGGGACCGCAAGACTGCGATAGCTGGAGAAAAGTGCAGGGAACTTCTAGACCAACAGCTATGACCCCAGCTTCCTCTAAAATCAAGGAGGATTGTTCATCATTTCTCAATTCTATGAGAAATTGTTTTGTTGAACACAAAATCACAACTACCAGTTTGAGGCACATATTCCGTTGTTGAAGGAACTTGCTAGCAATATTAATCCTATTTAAAATTGTGTGCCAAATTACAGCGCAGCAAATAAATATAATAATCAGACACCTTGCCGACAAGGGACTGGGCCATATTTTTGGATTTAGGGTCGTCAGTTTGTGATAGTTCGACAAGGGCTTCATAAACTTCTTCTAAGTATAGGTATAAGTATAATGGCCTGATCGCATCTATTCTGCCCTCCCATCTAGTCGTACATAGGGGTTTTAGTGTCAAACTTATAAGATGTTTTTTTTCAGAACCGACCATCTGTTTACAGAGCTAGAGAAAAAAACATATAAACTCTCAACCGAATCAAAAAAATGCCACTGCGTCAAAAGAACATTGAACAGCATCAAGGATGACTAGATTCAGCGAATGCGAGAAGCATAGGACGAACAAAGCTCTTGGTTCCAGAGCTTAATTCTAGCTTGCATACCACAATTTTTGCCTATCATTGATAAAACAAATTTGATAAAGCAAGGTTTAACTTTGAAAGCTCTCCTAGTACTAGCTCAGTTAATCCATATCCGGTTTTCTCATCTCCAACTAAAAATCCTATGAAGTATTCCTTAACTTCATATTTTATTTTGTTATGGTCAACTATTCTAACTACCAAATTAGCTGTTTCTTCCTACAATTATCGAAAAATATTTAGCTAAAATGCCAAAAGTTCTATGAGCTCATTTTGAGTGCCCTTACTTAGGCATATGTGCTTCGTCTCTTGATGATGGATTCGTCTCTTGATGATGATCTTGCACGAGTTGCAGAAAACTTCCGTTATCTTGCTTGAATAAAACATCGGAAATTCCTCTAAATGCTAAAAACTGTGTAGCAAGGAATTGCACGAGAATTATAAGTCGTTTCAGGACATTTCTGCAATGCTCAGTTTCCTTTGCCATTTGGTTTGCATTCCAGAGTTTATTGTTTTGCCTTTTTGCAAACCTAAATCTCTCCAAGCTCAAAAACTGTCATATGTAAGGGACTTGTCTCATGCTCTTGAATAGCCCTTGACAAGTGACTCCAGTCACTATAGCCTGTTCTGGACAAAGCGACACTCCTTTTCGCTAGCGAAAATGAGAGACAGCAGAAGCAAAAGACAGAGTCCGAAGATATCGAGTGAAGTAACTATGCCCTTGATGTTTTCTCACCATTTTATTAAATCTCTTTGGTAAAAACGGGTACTAAACTTCCTGCTTTTAGTTACAGTGTAATCAAAATTTTCTACTTGAACAGGACCCTGCCGCACTAATTTAATCACTTGATCACTTAAATTTGGCCAACATTTTGGATCTTTAAATGCTGGAAAAACATTAATTGCACTAGATGGCTCTGCAATATTTTTTTTAGGCAATAAATTATTGCAACTTAGACTCACCGATGTTGAAGGATACACAGCAAGGTATTTCCTGGCTGTGCGCCTGTTTTGTATTGTCTGCCTCAACCGCCTTCCGTTTTGCTCCTCTCACACACTCACTACCAGATAGTTTTTTCTTTCCTGAATACATATCTGTGTCCCGACCGCAAGGTAACACTTTTTTTGGAAATATTTTTTAACCGACTTGACTCAGTTGTATACAGGAACTTTTTTTAAATTTTAGAAATAAACAATTACAAAAAGAGACAATCTATTTACATATCATTTTAGCACTGACTGGGTTTTCTAAATTCTCAAAATTAAATCACAATTCTAAAATTATCCAAAAACAAATTTATGCAAAAAAAAAAAATGCTCTGACATAACATACACAATACAATTTTAACATAACAAGCGCGTGCCTACTGTGAAATATACATACATACATACATACATACATACATACATACATACAGTACATACAATACATACATATAATATGCAACTCAATGCGATTGAAGATTGATTCTACCTTCAGCGCCCTGTAGATGCTAAAACATGGTACTAGTAAACATGGTACCACCAACCAAGTTTTAGCTGATGTTGATCGTCTGCAGGCTGGTACGCGTACCAATTTTTTGGTCTCACCAACATCAGAATTTCGTCTCACTAAAATCAAAACTGGTTTGATTTTTTTCGATGTTTGTGGGCGGAGTTTTGTGTTGCTGATACTATGTTTCAGTGTCTGCGCTCTCATCCCTCAACATTTACTCAAGCAAGCTATTTTATCAGTGAATTTCGTCGTGCGAACACACAAAATAATCGGGAAAAAATGGAGAATATTCCAAATTCTGATGCTTGGAAAGAATTTTTCGAGTGTTTTCACAGCCTACCATCTTTGTGGAGAGATGTGTTCTATTATGTTGGAGTGAATTGTTCTCATTCTTAGCCCTAAGTACACAAAATAAACATTTATAAATAAAATGTAAATGAAGTCGAAAGACATAGATATAAGAATTTAGATTAGCTTAGAGTGCCTGTGTGGGGCCAGTGAGTTAGCATAAGATTGTTAAGTAATTGTAAGCTAGCATTTAAGCATTTTTTTGTTAGAATGTAAGAGTTAGTGTTAAGATAATAAAATGCATTAAAACTGAAACTGAACTGTGAATTGGTCTCAGCGTCTGCAGGTTTTAGTGTTACCAGGTTTACTAGTACCAGGTTTTAGCGTCTACAGGGCGCTTTCTACATCGTCTGCCTTAGTTTGTTGGAACCAATTTTATTTGTTGTAACGAAACTCTGCTCTGTTTATATGTTAGTTCTTTAATTTGTTAGTGTTTTCTGTGATTTCAGCTGGAAAAATTATGGCGTTATGGCGCAGAATTTATGACGTACAACTGCCCCAGAAGCACATACAACAAAAAAAGCAGTGGATATTAAGTTATAGCTTCGATGAAATAGGGTATTTTTTGGATGAAATGCAACTGCGTTACTATGTACATATACTGTTTAAGTCGCATACAGAGTACAGACACAGGCACTGGAAAAGGCTGTACGCTGATGTTAGGTAGATATCGTTGTACATTTGGTGTGTGTATTATTATTATAAGGATGTAAACTATGAAGTGTTGCCGCGTTGCGATTAGGTTAGTGGGAAAAAATATTTTACGTTAATTTTGAAATGCATTTAAAAACGATGTTTGCAAAGCACTATTTAACGAATTTATATAATCTTGTGCCCGGTGCGGCTACTCCACTTGCTCCAATGCAAGGTCCGGCCCTGGTTATAGGATAAATATATTGTGACTATATACTACATACAGTGGTGGTCACATAAATAGCACACTATATTCGCACATAGTGTAAATTGCATTTCCCGTTAAGTATGATCGAAATATGGCAACAAATTAAAAGCATACGCTCAGTATCGTATGTGTCGAAGAAAAATCGGGTTCTTGCGTTGCGGAAGTATTCCCTCCATACACAATACATCGAACCACCCTCGGCGACAGTACAGCTGTCGTCTCGCTTTAACATGCCAACACGATCCCCGCTATCACTCAGCAAAGAGAGCAACACAACAACAACAGCAAATGCAGAATGGCGAGACATGAAGTGCACGACGAAACGATTTTAGGTGCTGCGTAATACCCAGCACAACGAAATCGCTTACATTTATTCATACACCGACATATGCATGTAAGGTTAACGGCAAATTTTCAGCGTCGTCATGATAGCAATCACTGACATCATCAATTGCAGCGTGAAAGGACGTGTTTTTTTCTGGCCACATAAATAGAACACATTTTTCTTTGGTGATTCAAGTTATATTTTGTTGTGATTGGATTATTAAAAATAAATTCATTTGAAAGTAGGTACGTTTGTCATTAGTTTATAGTAACAGTTAATATCTGGAGCTATACCTACATAGATATTGGGAGAGGATCACACTGCTCAGAAGAAAAATGTGAAATCATCTGCACAATGAAAGACAACGGTTCATGGATTACAGAGATAACCAAACAGTTAAAATATTCCCGAAAGGTTATTTATAATGCCTTACGTCATGTGGAGCTTTATGGAAATGCCAAAAATGTTGCAAGAGATCCGAGGCCAAGGAAAACCACAATGAAAGAAGATAGTCTGATCTACAGAGCTAGTGCCGCCAACCCATTTTTGAGCTCTAAAGCAATAAAGAACATCGTTTTTGCAAGACATTCCATTTGTGTGTCGGATAGAACTATAAGAAGGCGTCTGCACCAAAAAAAAACTTAAGACGATTCATCGCACAAAGAAAGCCACTCGTAACCGATAAAAATGTAAAACTAAGGAAGTCGCTTGCAAAAGAACACATTCACAAATCGATGACTTTTTAGAAAAGTGTACTGTGGAGTAATGAATCCAAGTTCTTCCGGTTCAGATCGGATGGAAAAAGGTATGTGTGGCGTCCATCTAACCAACAACACAATTCGAGATACGCACTAAAAACAGTCAAAAACGATGGAGGAAGTGTGAAGGTGTGGGCTGCTTTTTCTTGGCATGGCGTGGGACCAATTGTGAAAATAGACACGAAAATGGATCAATACGTCTATAAACGCATTATTGAAGAACATGATCCGTTTTGACGAAGAAAATATGCCACTAATATGGCATTTTATGCATGACAACGATCCTAAGCATACTTCTCGCCTTGTGAAGGGTTATCTTAGCGATCAAAATGTCAGCGTCTTGAAATAGCCAGCCCAGTCTCCCGATCTGAATCTTATCGAGAACCTGTGGAACGATGTCGAACATCACATTGAAACAAGTCTTTCAAGAAGATGTGCAGGCGCGCTAAAGAATAACGGATTTCCGACAAAATACTAACTTCTACGTTGTGTCTAAAAGGTATTTCATATTTTTAATGCAATGCAATATAATGTGCTATTTATGTGGCCAGGCATAGTTTTACAAATGTGTGTTTAACTTTTTTATTTTCAGGAAAATAATCTCATCTTTTCGTGAATTAAACTAACTTTTTGAACGCTAATAAATAATATAAGTAAAAAGTCTTTGTTTTGATTATATTCTGAAAAACTGCCTTTTTATTGATAGAAGTGCAAGTGTGGTATTTACGTGGCTACCACTGTATATTGCGAGTATACATAATATCATAGCTTGCTAAGCCAAGGAATAATTGAATGTGTTTCTTAGTGTTCGGAACTGTAAAATAGGTGATAGCAGTGGTCTTTTTACCCGACTGTGCGACTGTAAAGGCAGGGTTATGTTTTCATTTCCATGTATCTGTGTATGTCTGCATGTTATCATTTGGTTTAATGAATTTTAGAGAGTGCACGATATTTTCTATCACCTTCCAATATCGCACCATTTTAAGCAGAGGGACAAGAATATTAATTTTTCTATTTTATCTTGTTCCCACCTTTTTAGTTCGTTTTTTACAGGCGGGTTTTTTTGATTTTTAAATAATTTTTTTTTCTGTGATGCTATTAGGGCATTCCAATTTGATCCATTAACAGATCCTTAACAACGTTGATGGATAAGATGGGTTTTCCAAAGCACTGACTTCTAATACAGCGAAAAAAAATGGGTGGTGTTCTCTCTTTCTGATAGAGTACAGATAGAACATATAACCGGAAGATCATCCCTGTGTGTTACAATTAAGCGGTAAATCCTCTTACCTCACACGGAAAATTAGACAAATCGATCTTATACCTATGAGATCCGTGAAGTAGTTCAGAGGACAAAAATCAAGTCGCAGCGATTTATAAATTTCTCTATGCGTTGACGCCTCCGCTTCATCGATGAATTTTTGCCTAAAACATGTGTCTAGATGTGAGAGAAACTCGTAAGGGGTATCTTACCATTCCAACTCGTGTGAGCATTCCAGTTCAGTTGAAGTTCTCTATACCGATTTTTTCTATTGTAGTATACCGATTATATAGTCAATTTATAGCTTAAGTATTTCTAGGAACAGCTGAGCCAGTCCTGTTTCGATCATGAGCATGTAGTTCGGTAGAGTTGTCGGCAGTCCAAAAATTCTGCGCCGAAAAAATCTCAGCAACTTCTATACCTTATCATAATAGAGGTGACCCCACGCTTGTGCTCCGTAAAAGAGTATGGATTTTGACACTGCCTTGAAAATTTGATGCTATGGCAATATGGCGGTTTTGAAAGCAGTTCTTCCAGGTTCAGCCAATTGCACCCTTAGCCTGTGATAGTTTTTCCGTTAAGTGAGCGCCCATATTCAGATTACTCGATAGGAGCAATCCGAGATACTTGAATTTGCTTACTACTTCTACAGGTTCACCGTTGATTAAGTTGAATTGTGGATTCCGTAATTCATAATGACTCAGGTGAACGAGCCAAGAGAATAACGTCATCGGCATATCGCAGAGCCTTGATGAGAGTGCCGGAAAACGAAATTCCTCCAGGTAAGCAATCAATAATATCATCGATATGCCGAGGAGCTGGCATTACAGCCATGTCGGACTCCTGCCGCTGTATTGAACCTCTCCGATAGTATATCACCACTCCACACTGCTGCTTTGGTATTTGTATAAAAATTCTCCAGAGATTTTCCAAATCTATACGGCATTCCATACTGATGAAGTTTATAAAAAAGGTTCCATCGATCAACAATAACAAAAGCAGCTTTGAAATTAATAAAAGAGACGAACAGTTTTTGCTTCCGGTTAATGAAAAACTTCGCTATGTTTTATAATACAAAATTGTGGTGTGTAGTTGAGTAATCAGCTCGAAATCCAGCTTGGAATTCTTTTAAGACCTTTATACCCCTATCCATCGCATTAGTCGGGATTGCAGGATACTTGTACAAATCTTCCGCGAAGCGTTTAAATTCAAGGTACCACTATTGTTGGAGGAGTTCTTTCTTAAAAATGGGAAATATAATAGCTTATTTCAAGTTTTCCGGTACGTTTCCTGATTCAAATATTTTGTTAAATACTGACGTTAGAGAAGCCACAAATTCGTTTGCACTGTACTTGAAGAATTCAGTAGGTATTCTGTTCGATCCAGCTTTGAAATTTTTAGCTCGATATTGGATTGGCTTTGCATATGAAAAATAGGTTCTGTTGGGTACTGGGTTCAAAAGATTTTCAAAATGGCGTTTTAAAATGTGCACAGTTATATGATTGCTAATTTTTGGGACAACACTATTCAATTTTAAGAAGTCTCATGAATTATTGAACTCACCAAGTTTTCTGGCATTGTTGACATAGTATTCAAACTTGTTTAATCGACAAAGATTTTTGTAATGAGCATTTGCCTTGCTGCACTTTTCTGAAACACCTGAAGAAAGGAAATGAGCCTATTTCTATATCGAACCAAGGCAATTTTTTTTTTCGTAGGTGTTTTGACTATGATATGGGACCGATTTCATAATAATTTAAAGTGGGGTTTACGTTCGCAGATATCTCGGAAAGCTGTTTCTTGAGATTATATCTGTAAACGGCGACAGGTGCTTCATTCCACGAATACTTTGAAAGAAGTTTCACATATTTTGCTTCATCCTTTCTGTTCGATTCGATCCTCATTGATGCAATATTAGTCAGAGTGCTTTTACTACGAAACCAATTATAGTCCGTTTCAAATTACCGTGCAATTGGAAAGCTGCAAAAAGAGAGCCTGGAAGCGCATTCTACTCTTTTGCTCACTGGAAAATGATATTTACGAAACGGCTGAACTTTCTCCACTTCCATTCATATTTTACCCATTTGCATCATAAGCGCATATAACTTCTTTTCATTATTTCTTCTTTTCAACACAATAATTGTGAAGTGAGTGCTTTCCATAAAATCGTCATTGCCAACTCCATTGAAAAAATATACAATGGACACGCCTTCCACGTCCATGCATTCTCTCTTATCTTTTCCACAATACATTATCTAATGAAAGCCATTCAAGAAGATAATAATCAGTACGAGCTGAGACTCAGTGCAATCAACATTAAAGTATGGTTACGGTCGAATTTTGTCTGGATCACTTCCAGGATTACTGGAAAAGAGGGCACGTGCGCAAGAAATTGCACGGTGATTTGATATTTGAAACGAACTATATAAGTGAGCACCAATATTCTCCGATGAAGCAATAGCCAATTGCGCTAGCACAAATTGATTTTATGCATTTATTAGGTTGTACCACATGAAATGTCCGATTTTTCATCACTCAGTCCTCAATTAGAAGCTGTCGAGTAGAACATCTGTAGAACACAGTGATTTTTTTTTATAAGGTAAAGTGGTATGTGCGTTTGATTTTAGGGTCCGTTGCAAGTACAGTTATTTCTTTCTAGGAATTTTTATATCATGCTGTAGACGGTTCAAATTCGTACTCTTTTCGCTTACGAGTTCAAACTGGGACATAATGCGTCTCTGGCAGCCAAAAACATAAGTGACGCATTTGAGAATATAGCGGTGAACGAACGCACCATTCGGCGTTGGCTTGGCAAGTTCCGTTCGGGAGATCTAAGCCTCGAAAACGAACCGCGTGGGAAACCGGAAACTGTAATTGACGACGCCATTTTACGAGAAACGGTGCATGCAGACCCAACAAAAACAGTGCGGAGCATTCCACACAACATGGGAGGATCCCCCATGACAATAAGTCGACATCTATCTCAAATAGGAAAAGTGAAAAAACTCGACAAGTACCCCATGAATTGAACGAGGCCCAAAAACTACGACGTTTAGAAACCTGTGTATCACTGAGTCTATGATGAAAAGTGGATTTTGTATGACAACCGTAAAAGATCTGGGCAGTGGTTGGATGCAGAAGAAAACTCAAAGCACACCCCCAAACTTTATCTTCTCATAGAAAAGGTTATGGTTACAATCTGGTAGACATCGAAAGGACCAATCCACTTTTAATTTCTTCAACCAGGGGAAACGATAAATGCAGTCAAATATTGTGAAGAAATCGACATAGTGCAAACGAAATTGACTGAAAAGCAGCCTACGTTGGCAAATAGGCATGGTCCGATCCTGTTGCATGACAATGCTAGACCCCATACGTAACACGTAATGGTGCAAAAGCTGCTACAGTTTGGATTCGAAATTCTTCCGCATCGACCGTACTCTCCTGATATTTCTCCAACGGATTATCACCTTTTCCGCAGTCTGGAGTCATTTTGTCGGCAAAAGGTGTTTCGAAACCGAGCAGAGGTCACAGAAGTATTCGAAAACTTTAGCGTCAAAAAATCAAACCTTCTAAAAAAAATTAATAATGGACTTTGAATCACGGTGGAAGAAGGTTATAGATGTCAATGGTTCATATTTTGACTAAATAAAATTTTATAAAAAGGAAATATTGACTTCTAATGTTTTACAAAAAAAAAAAAACCGACATTTCATGTGGTACAACCTAATAGGTATACTCTCCATTTTTGTCCGATACACTGCAACCGTTTAGTAATTTGAGGCCATTAGCTCAAGGGTTTGTATTTCTTGTCTGTTAATTATTGTATCCTTTGTACATCTTCTAAATTATTAATTTCTCCTTGCAGGTTGCCAATTCTACTCTTCAGGTAGAAGTATGTATATTAATAGCAGGTTGTTGTTCTGGTTTGCCTACAAAAATTCCTTAAATTCATGTTGCCACTTGCTACAGTCGACGTGATTGAATCTTAATTTCTAAAGGGTTTTTCATTAAGCTCTTCCTATCTTTAAATTTAGATAAAACAAAGTGTGTGTGAGATATCATCCAAATTTTTATTCGTTTGAAAGGCCTATCGATGCCATTATGTACGGAATATAACATCGTTCAAATATCCGACGCAGCTTCTCTGGGTGACGCGCATCCGAAATTTCAAATTTTCCATGACTCTGACGCATAAATGAGGCTGAATTTGACCGATGGCATGGGTGATGTTGGCTTTGAGGGCCGCTATGGTTTGTGGCTTATTCGCATAGACCTACGACTTTAGAAAACCCCACAAGAAAAAGTCTAACGGGGTCAAATCGCACGATCTCGGTGGCTGCCCAGTTCACGTCACCTCCACGTGGGGTGACCATGGCATCGAATCGCTCGTGCATAACTTCCAAAGTGGCGTGAGCTGTGTGGCACGTAGCCACATTCCTGTTGAAACCACATGTCGTTGGGGTCCATATCATCCAATTCAGGCCAAAAGAAGTTGGTAATCATCGAGTTATAGCGCTCGCAGCTAACGGTGATGGTCTGGCCAACGTCTTTCTCAAAGAAATATGGATCGATTACGCAGCCCAAAATCCACACCAAACAGTGACTTTTTCGGAATGTACTGGACGCTCTTAGATCTCACAACTGGAGCGGTCTTAAGAGCTTCTTTAGGAATTTTAACTGGTCGTTAGCTTCCTCGATAACGACGTGTAGGAAAACCGAAAAAAGTTCAAACAAGCCAGAAATGACTGCAACGCCTTTCTTAAGCGTGTGAAATTCCAATACGACCAAAAACTGAGGCAAAAAATACTGCAATGTCCCAAAGGCAGTACAAATTTTTGGTCGTTCGTGAAAAACATTAGAAATTCCGCCTCATGCTCCATCCCAAGGCTCATTTACAATGACATTCCAGCTGTCAGTTCTTTGGATTAGGCCAATCTGCTTGCTGCACACTTTGCGGCCAGCTCAACACTCCCAGACTGTGCTTTGTCTCTGCCTACACTTGAGTGCGTCGAATCTTCAATGGGACGAGTCTACTTTCGCACTCGTGTAGTAGCAAGAGTACTTAAAGATCTCAACATACATAAATCCGCTGGTCCAGATGGTATATCTCCCCTTCTTTTGAAGAGGTGTCTTCCTCGCTGGCAAAACCACTGCGTAAGCTTTTTCATCAATCCTACTCTTTAGGATTCTTCCCGAGCAGATGGAAAACAGCATTTGTCCAGCCCGTCCCTAAAAAAGGCGAATCATCTTCTCTCTCCTCCTTCAGACTCATTGCACTTACGTCCCTTCTCTCCAAGGTCATGGAAACGCTGATAAATCGTCAGCTCATGAAATATCTCGAAACACGTAAACTTTTCAATGACCGGCAATACGACTCTCTTCTTCAATGGATTAGAAATTACCTTTCGGAACGTTCAATTCAAGTTGTCTTGGACGGTTTCAAGTCTGATATTCACAAAATAAATGCTGGTGTGCCCCAGGGCTCTGTTCTGTCTCCGACACTCTTTTTAATTCTCATTAATCATCTCTTGTCTGCTACTTCTAATCCAATATATTCCTTTGCTGATGACCGTACTCTCTGCTTTTCAATTCGTTTCCGGACTCACTGCCCTGCTCTTCGGCTGTAGAAAGAGAACGACTGCGTATGCTAAGCTTATTAAATTGGGGAACTATCAAGAGAGTGGAATTTAATGCTTCCAAAACACAATGCTGTCTGCTGTCGTTAAAGCGAAATTTAAACACCCAGCCATTATCCATGAATGGCACATGCATCGTCGAAACCGAGAAACTTTCCATTCGCGGTATGTGTGTCAATGACAACTTACGATGGAATGACCACATATTTGATATCGCCAAAAATGCTGCGAAATGTCTAGGTTTCCTCAAGCGATGTAAGATATATTTCACCTCTTCTGATCTGGCCTCAAATTTCAAATTTTCTTCCTCCCTAAATTTCCTTTGCCGCGTTGTGAACAATCAAAAAAAAACATTCGTCTGCGAAAGCCCGAGTTCTTGTGAGCGACGGAAATCGACTGCCTCTGATATTTTCGGCAGATCTTGCGTTTTGTCGACATACAGGTGTTGGTTTATCGTTTACTGAAACCGTGGACTCAAATTTATTCACCACACTGCGAATAGTCCTCTCGTTAGAACGATTATGACGACCGTAAAATGGGCGAGGCGAGCGGAAAGTTACCTGAACAGGACATCCACTTTGATAAAACAATTTTATCATTTGCACGTGTTTTTGAACGCTATGTCCGTCCATGGTGATTTGGCAAAACAGACTGAATAAATGACAGCCAATTTGATAGACGTAGCTTCAGCAATATGGCCGCTATCAACTGTCAAAGTTCAGAAGTCCCTGTTGGAAGACCATGTAGACACATATTTTCGGCGACCTTAAACTCAAATTTAAGGTCATCTCGATTTACTCAAAGTGACAGTTATTAAATGTGAAAAAAAAATATCTTAACATTGACAAAAACAAGAATCAACAAGCATACATACTTGTAAGTGTTTCTTCCCAACCCAATTCATCTTTCATTGAAGTTGTTTCGCGTATCTTGCATGTAACGCCTGCAGCTGGCCTCTTTCTTTATTTGAGTTGTGTCGGTTTTTTTCACGATTGATGGCGGCTTTCGCTGGTCGGTTTTACCAATCAAATGATTCACCACTTCATTATAGCCATCTAAATATTTCGTAAGTTTAGAGAGATTTTTTCAAAGCTTTTTACGTAGCTTGGGTAGTTTCTAAAAATTTAAAATTTCGACATGATTCTATCTCCAAAAAATCCAAGCTTTTCTTTTAAATAAACTAATGATCACTAGTTAGAGTCAAAGGTACGGTACTAATTTAAGAAAAACAAAATATTTTTATTGATTTTCTGTGACAATATTTAAAAATCTATAATCATATCTAATTCATTTTCTTATATGAAAAATATAATGTCTGCTTAATTTAGATCTTACTATACGGATTTTGATAATGATGATGATGAAATCAATAGTAAAAAGTATAGGATATTTAATAAAAACAATAATAAAACGAAGCTGAATCCAAACTGAGACGAGCAATGAAAGAATGGGAAAAATCATTTTGATATGATGAAAGCGTTCGTCGGAAAAACTCCGATAAAAGAAATCAGAAACATCTTGTTAACATACACAATTAAAATAGGAACCTTAACAGAAGTCGAATTACTCACAATAGTTTAACAAGCATATACGAGTATACGGAAATAAATTCATGATTACAACTGCAAATCAAGAATAGTCAACGCCTTTGTGAGCATTCAATTCATACCTTGATTAGAGTCGTTTGCTTTAACTTTCTTCATATGCATTCTAATCTTAAATTACAATTTGTATCCAAGAACATTTTTCGTTGGCACAATGAAGAAAAATGGGTGGTTTAAAATATAAATAATTTCAGGGAATGAAAACCCCGGAAACCACTTAAACTTTCATACGAGTATGTACAAAACAGTACCTATTCAGGGTTTTTCGATATTTAATCAATCGATATAACTTAAACCACTGATCTGAATAAACGAAATTCCAGCTGACAAAATTCATCGGCCAGCACGAAAATGCTAATAGCCCTTCCTCCACTCTACGAAAACACATTAAAAATGTGCTATTTGCCTTTATAGCAAAATAATTTGAATTTCTAAGGCACAATTAAGTTAGATACAATAATTTGCAAACAATCCGGAAGAAAGTAACGATACTAGATATGTTGGCAAAAGTATGCAAAAAACGTATAAATAAAATTTAAATAAAACAACATTGCCGTAAATGGATAGTTAAAATTCGACATTACGCAAATTTGGACTAGGATGATAAAGAATATATGATATTTATATATATATATATATATATTTTTTTTTTTTTAAGTATTCTTTACAATTTAGTGGAAGAGTATAATTTGAATACATATGCTGTTTGCTCCAATCAAACATTTGACTCTGCTAGTAACATTATATGAACAATGAGCAGAAAACCAAAAAAGGGACTATGCAATATTAAGGCAAAGATATTTCATCGCGGCTTTGGATCTAAGAGTACAAGTAGAAGGGCAAATAGAAAAAAAGACTCGTTGATGTAGAGTAAAAAACTAAAACACTGACAACAATGCTCCAGATAAGGGTATTTTCGAGTCCCAATAGTTCGGGGCGGCAATGAAAGCCAAACTTCCGTTTGAAAGACTGCGATATCACAGATACGAAGATGCTATGATTGACGAGTTACCAGCAACATGCATGTTACCAAAGGATATTAAAACCTGCTTTCGAAGTCTGTAATTTAGAAGTACATATAAAGGGTTTTCCAATAGGGATTTGACAACTTTGAATTTAATTGTGAACGCACTCTTTCACTAATCATCAAACTGTTACTGTCAATTTATTCAGTAAACTCAAAATTTTCATCATGGTAAAGTACACGAACGAGCAACGTCTGCAAATTATAAAAATTTTCTACCGAAATTCGGAGTCGGTGACTGCAACTTTAAGAGCGTTAACTCCAATTTTCGGTCGTAATTCTCGCCCTAGTGGACAGGCAATAACAAGTTTAGTGCAAAAATTTGAGTCTACATATTCGTTGTGTGATGTTGCCGTGTCAGTGAATCAACGGGTTAGTCGAAGTGTCGTAAATATCGCTGCCGTTCAGGCGTCCGTATCAAACGATCCAAATTAGTCAATTCCACGGCGTTCTCAAGAATTGGGCATCGCTCAGACCACATTATGGCTATTTTGCGTACGTACGTTCTCCGATTGGGTTCTGGAGAAGATGCTCCAAGATGATTAATACAGAAAATGTTCAAGGTAATCCACGAAATTTTCAAGATCCAAATGAACTATATTCAGGAAACGCCATGCCAAGACATTCAAGAAACAGTCAACATTATAATACCAATTCAAGACGTTCTCAGCAATATAGCTCTCAAAACCATTCAGGAAATATGCAAAATTTTACTTGTAATACTAATTCAGGACATAGTTTTCAAAATTTTAGGAGAAATAATCAGGCAGAAGAAGTAATGGAAGTAGGAAATATATAAGGTTCAGACATGCACTCTATTACAGAAAGTCAAGATATTCCTCAATCAGAGAATTTTTATTCAACCAGCCCCGAACTTTTCCCTTCATAATAGTTAAAACAAGGTCAATACCAATTAAAATATTGATAGATTCTGGTGCAAGCAAGTCACTTATTCCGAAAGGCATGTTTCGTTCTTCATTTCGAACAAAACTCACTAGCACGAGAAAAAAGCAATTAATTCAATAGTTACTGTGGACTCTAAAATAATAATTCCATTATTTAAAGAATTTAATAGGCCTTCAACCAAAATTGAACTGCCTGAAACAGATTTGTGTAGCGATTTTGATGGCATAATAGGGTGTAACATTCTAAAACCTTTGCAAGCGCGAATTGATTTTCAAAATTCGCAGCTTATTACGAACAACACTACTATGCCATTAATTTTTGACAACTTAAAGTATCCATTAAACGAAAAGGAGGTTTATGGCTTGGCGGACGGCATAATAGATATTAATTTTGAGAATTCAAATGTACATACAATAATTACCAAATTGAAACTAAATCATTTAAATAAAGAAGAAGTAAGGTACTTAAGGGCCACTATAAAAAAATTTAGACAAGTTTTTTATGTTGATGGTAGGAGTCTTTCATCAATAAATACACTCGTAAAATTCCTACCTACCAAAAATGATAAAAATTTCTAATTAACCAAATTCCCAGTGGGTAAGATTTTCATTGCATCTTTTTGACATTTCTTTTTCTCCTTCTTCTTTCTTTTTCGCATTTGCTTCATTATTTCTTTGGCTGTTGTTACCAGCACAATATTTCAGTATGGTGGATGAACTTAAATGAACATTTTCCATTATGAAACACTGAGCGCCAAAGATGAAATGAAAGAGAGCTGTCAAATAACATGAAAAACCAAAGAATGGGAAAAAGGCTTCGTGTAAAAATGCGCCCATTACAGACAGTACAGACAGTTCAAAAGAAAATAACCAAAACATGCGCATCAAACTCATGCGCTGTGTAAAAGCCGTCTTATTCTCGGAGAAATAAATGAATGGTTGATTTCTTCCCAACAACTAATTAAATTAGAGTTTTTTTTTTATTAATCCATAGAATAGTAAAATTGTTATTTACCAGGCTTTGAATATACATACTAAAGATAATTTTTTTTTGCACTTAGTACTCAAATGGGTATGAATACACTTATAATGCCTTAGCATATGTTAAGATTTTTGGAAGATGGGATAGAGAGAGAAAGAGAGATGTTTGGGCTCAGTGGTTATTTCGCTCCATGGGTGGCATCGAACATTCAATGGGGAGGTTAAATTCTTAGTGGAAGTTGGCTTGTTGTTAATTTCTGGTCAACTACTCATCTTAGCTGATTTTTGTTAACTGAAAAAATTAATGTCTTTAGGGCGCGGTTGGGATTCGAACACCGATCCTTCCGATTTGGAAGGCATTCCATACATACATATGTATGTATGCCCGAAGTACATACATATGTACATATGTATGTATGTAAGTATGTTTTATCCCATCGAATTTTTGATTGCGAACTTAATGTATCCGCTTAAAACTCCACCGATCCAAACACTTTCTTCCCTTACGTATTGAAATCGCGTCAAAATTATACCTTCCCTAATCTCAGATTGCACCACCATTGTCCATTATGCATTTTCATAAAGCAGTACCTAATATTTTTTTCACATTTCAAAATAAGATAGGAGAATAGACATCCGAGGGAACAAAAAAAATAATGATGTGTTTCCGTGGAAACGGACAGCTCCTTGTATAGGGAGGAAGCATTCGTAAAAATCTAAGTACATACATGATGTACTTTCATATAATTTAACGCAATATGGGAGTACTTATGTTTACATTTTCACATAAATGCATATGTTATGTACATATTTGTGTAGTGGGATCACACACGGGCGAGAATCGCAGCAACGGGAGTATCCGTATTCTGTATCTGCTGTTTTATTTGTGTATAGTGTCTAGTAAACAGTCAAACACTCAGTTTGGTGGCAAATGTCAGATAATGTTCGTGCATACAGCTACGAGTGTGTATGAATGTATTAAAGTTGTTTCCATTATAAGAACTTCAGAATCAAAGACTTTTTATTTTTCGTACACTACATCAAAGGAATTCAGAGGAAACATGGTTCTTCCTTTTGTTATCCTTTCCCCGGTTTTATTCCAATCTTTTGCTGTTATTATTGTGTACTTTCACCCTCTGTGATTGCCATATTTGCGGTATTTTATATCTCAAGCCAACTAAGTTAATTTTAGGGGTTGCTTTTCTGAGCGCGTGTTGTCATAGCTACAAGTGGGCGCCATCCGGTACCTAGCTTAGCACATTTTAAAATATGTCTAAATGATGTACTCATATTTGTCATTAGGTGCGTGTGAAGTTGTATAAATTATAACATTTTATATGTACATGCATAACTTACAACGTAAACAGTACCTTTTCAACGTATACCTACATAATATGTAAGTATTTTGCTTTCGGTGTTCTGCAAGTTTTCTTTTACTTAATTATGTTACCTTTAACTGCTCCCAGCTGAAGGAATCTATGGAAATGATTTTTATTGTTCCTATACAATAACTCGTAGAAGCAAAAAATTGATTTAAATTTAATGTATGATATGGATATACACATGCATGTACATACATACATAAGTATGTACGTATTGTCTTGTCGTCGAAAATATACTATGGAATGCTTGGCTTTCAGTTCTTTTCACAATCGTAAAACATCACATGACATACATATGTATATGCAAATACTGTAAGCTTTTTCCTTCTTTTAATTTTCAGTATTAGGCTTTTTTGTAAACAGTCTAATGTTTGTGTTTAATTAGGTTTTAAATCGAAGAAATGTCTTTTGTTTGGGAAAGATGATAATTTACCAAATTCAGGATTATGGATTACACATTTTTTGTTATTTACAATCTTAATAAATTGCTCAATTATTAAAATACTTTCTGATAAAAATAAAACCATAAAATATAAACTTTTTTTCCAGTTTTAGTACTGAAATGGTCGTGTGAATAAGATTATTTATGGATACATATGTATGTATGTATGCATCTACATACCTACCTACATACGTATTTATATTATAATAAATGTATTGTATTTCTTATTAGGGCCATAGTGTCGTTCAATAAGGGCGCTCGAACTTTGACAGTGTATAGCGGCCATGTTAGAGAAGCTACTGCTGTTAAATTTGGAGGGTAATTAATGTTGGCAAATCATCATAGAAAATTACAATGTTGAACAAGGCATGCATATTATTACTATTGAAATTATTTACTATCGTGATTTTCACGGTGAACACAATCATCCTGTTGAGACGACTATTCGTCGTTTGATGGACAAATTCGAGTCTACTGGTTCTGAAGCGTGAGGTTTGCAAGAAATATTGATGCAATGAACGAGAGTGTGCAGGATAATCGAGGCACTTAATTTCTCGTCGGGCTCAAGAACTTGGACTTTCGACGACCTGAACTTGCTGAATTATGCCCCGGGATTTAGGCCTGTACCTGTACAAAATTCAGATGACCCAGGAACTCAAGGTAAACGACCATAGGCAGCGTCGAGCATTCGCTGACTGGGTTCTGGAACATTTGGAAGTAGACTCCGACTTTGGACGGAAAATCATCTCCAGCGACGAAGCCCATTTTTAATGAATGGCTATATCAAAAAGCAAAATTGTCGCATTTGGGATGATATGAGATGATGAGACCGATCATCACTGTTTGGTGTAGATTTTGACCCGTACTTCTTCCAAAATGAAGCTCTATAAACAAATTTCTAACGTTGAAAAGCAAGAAGAAATGAAAGTACATAGGTATAATACATACATCTATGTATAATCAAAATAAAATATTATATTTACGTTGGATATCAAGAATCAAAACATTAACTTGGTTATCAAAAATTAGAAAAATGACAAAACAATTTGTTGGCAGAATTGGAATCACTTATATATACATATATTTCAATACTAAGACCATTTGAAATTCTCGTAAAATGTGAAAATAAATGTTCATGCAAGTTATCAACTTATAATAAAAAACCCAACCGTTTAAAACTAAGAATGAAAAACAGAATTCCTGGAATGACGACACATGTAATTCAGCAGGAAATGCGGTATATTCCCCAAAACTGGCTGTTAAAAAAAGAACAATTGTATAACTTTGTTGACAATATGACCACAATTTTCGACCAAAGAAAATAATGGCTTAAACATTAAAACAATTGAATAGTTCTTGTTTTTTATTTCAATTTTATGTTTTCATGCTCCTGAAAAATAAAAATCCATTCTTCTTCATGGCTTCAAAGTAAAGGACACCTGCGTGGCGATTAATCGGGAAACTTCGGACTGTCCCATAACTTGATTGGGCCAGCAGCGCAACAATCAAGTGATTGCCTTAGCTCCAGTGGTGGTAGCACAATACTGGCCTACGCCGTCATAGGACTCACAACCCTATACGGAAGAGATCGAAAAGATGTAATGAACCAACTAATGGCCTCGGATTGTTGATAGTTGATGACCCTTGAAAACGCTTAACGGACAACGAACTTCGGATCTGCATGTGGGAAGTTCGGACCCTTAATAGGGCACGTGCAGCCGATCAGTTAGCAGAGGCTCCTATCACCCAGATATCACCGCCATCCAGAAAGTGCGATGGGATGGGCCGAACATAACAATGAAAAACTGTGATATATAATATATTATGGTGATTACTATAGGAAAAAGAAGCAGCGCTTATTCGGATGCGGATTTGCCATATGCGTCAGACAAGAAGTCTTTTGCTTCCGACACGTGAGCGAGCAACGACGTCACCAAAGAATGTTTCTACGATTGTATGAGCGAGCATCTTACAACAATCCGCATCAAGACTAAATTCGCTATCATAAGCCTAGTATGCGTCTATGCCCGAAAGACAAGGACGACCCCACCAAAAAAATGTTTTTAGGAGGTCTTCGACAAGACACATGTGGAATATCGAAAATCGCCTAGTGCGATTTTAATGCCAGGATGAGAAGGGAGAGCATCTTTGATAGGACAGCTGGTAAACATAGTCTACATGACACAGCGCTTGGCAAAGGACTTAGGCTCATTGACTTTGCGGCGGGACGAAATATTCCTAAAGCAAATACATGGCTTCCTCATCTCAATATGCACAACGGATCATGGAGGTCTGCGCATCATGAAACGCTAGATAAAATTGGTCACACTGCAGTAGACGTAAGGCATAGCTTCTGTATTCTGGATGTCCGAACGTGCTTGATGAGCTTGATGATATATAACATTTTCGTCTCCATTCTTGTCATCGCTTAGGCAATACTGTAAAGGGTTGTAAGTTATGATACCGCTGTCCTTGTTGAATAAGTGAGAAGTCGTTACGGACTAATCGATGTGCTTTAGTAGAAAATTTCCACGATTGTCTTTAACTCTCACATACTGGGTGAATTTTTTAACTTGAGACATCCAAATTACTCGAAAAATACGCGATATAGCGAAAAATGTTTCAGACAAAAGTCACAAGGTTCTGTTCCACAAGTTTCAACTTGAGCCCCATTTTCAAGGTCAAATGAAGGTCACTTTTGATTTTTTAATGGGAACCCCTATTTTTTTTGTCAGATTCGTAATCCGTAATCTGCGTGAAAAATTACAATTCTTTTACATGAAACACTTTTTTCAAAAATGCCTACGAGCAATACGACTGAGCAATGAAAATCAGGAATTAGTGTTCTTCGTTTGACCTTGAAAATGGGTCTCAAGGTCACCATCTTACGTCCTCTTCAGAACCTTGTGACTTTTGTCTGAAACATTTTTCGCGATATTTCGTACTTTTCGAGTAATTTGATATCTTAAGTTTTATGGCGCCCTCTGACGGGAAAAGAACGCATTTTTGAAAAAAGTGATTCATTTGGATGTCTCAAGTTAAAAAACTCACCCAGTATACATATTTTCATTGCATTTGGAGATTATCTTAACCGATCCGCAATTGTTGCAGTTTCTCGCGTCGTCTTTGGCTTTATAAAGTAGAACAAGAAAGGAACCCCTCCTCTTTTTAAACACAAAATCGCCCCTCAATAGTTTATCACATGCTCTATGCTCTAGATTATTCGAGTCAAAGTTGTTAAGAGATAAATTTTAGAAATAGAGATACAAATAGAGAGCTTAGAGCTCACTGTAATAAATGTAAGAAACTCAGCTGTGACAACCTCATTTTTGAATATTTAAGGCTTACCAGAAGAAACCTCACTCTTTAAACAAAATTTGATGAAGTAGCATTGTTCAGCTTTTACTACGATTCTCTCCCAAAATAAAATACGACGACTGTTTGTTTTCTCAATATGTTAAAAATTATGGTCGGAAACTTTTTGAACAGACCTCGTATTTTGTTCCAACTTGTCTACAATACTGTCATATTAATGGTAATAACACCTTTCTCATTTCCTACTCTCAAACCTTAAATATTTCAACTTTAGGATTTAAATCTCAGTTAAGTGGGTAATTATTACCAACAGCGAAAAGAATAAGCTTGCAAACCATACAAATTTGCTACGTATTATCTTTACTCATTGGATACTCAGCAAAGAGAATAGCTTAGAAACAATACAAATTTGCTCCGTATTATCATTACTCATTAGATATTTTTTGCGTTCCATCATGAACTTCTACAGCTTTCTTTCGTCTTGTTTTCTTGTTTTAAGTCGAATTCAAGTGCGAATTGAAACAATAAAGAAAACATTAATAACAATATCCATAATTCTGTTTCTTTACACTACAGCAAAGAGAAAATACTCTCCAGTCTCGACTTACATGCGTCTACTTGAAACATTTGAAGGACTTTATTTTCATTTTCTAATTGCCTGACAAGTTCAACTGGGAATTTTCTTTTTGACTTACCTAAGCCAGTGGCGCTTTGTGATGCTGGTATGGCAACAAATGGCATCGTATTGATCCGCAATCCAAACAATCAAAATTATATAAAAAGCAGTTGATGTGTCATTAAAAAATTCCGACATTATGGCTTCCATGCCTGAAAAGAGAAAGTAAAAACAAGATTTGTTAAAAAGAAAATATTGTATCTCGGAGAGAATCCTTTAAAATGGGAAATTAAAATCCGTCTTTTACATTTTCTTATAAATATGATACATACATGAGTATGTATGTTATGTACATATAAATGCATATGCTGACATAAGCATGTTAACATTGTATTTACTTTGGTTGGATTTACATTCTGTTTCATGTTTCATCTTTCACAAGTATTATACTATAACGCATGGGTGTATCACAATATCAATAGTTTGTTAATTGGATAACAGTTTTAATCCGGGTAATTATATTTCCAGTAAGATTCCGTCTAATTGCGACTTAGAAGCAAGAAGTAGATGATTTAAGTATTTGGATTTACTTCTCAAAATCATAGTTTTTAAATGAAATTAAGAGTAAAGCTGCATTCAGATAATTACAAATTTCACCTTAGGAAAAGTGTATTTTTTTTCTGCAAAACAGATTTAATTAGATATTATTTGAATAAGCCACTTTTCTCCTAAAAATTAAACCACAAGTAGGAACATCATAAATCTTTTATGAACGGATTGTACGAGTATTATGAATAATTTGTTTTTATTTTGGGTTGGTTGCAGTTCAGTACCTACTGATAATAATTTCAGATTTCTAATATACGAGTATGTACATTAGTTGAAGTTATGGAAATCTGTGTATCCAAATTTGTGTCAGATATTTAGCAACGGCAGTGCAACGTCACATCGGTCATTGTTATGTTACAATAGTTATTGTATCAACTAGTTGAGATAAGGGCAATCCAATTAACAGGGACTGAGTGTTGTTATAAAAGCAAAGGTTAATCGGCAGTGGTCAGTTGGTAGTTTCTATACTGAAAAATAATAAATACTCGTAGCATATTAAACTTTTATAGAACATAATATTCTGAATCCTTTTGTTTTATAGTTATTTATTTTGTTGCAGAGGTTTTACTATACAAGTAGCGTCATATCAGCGAAAATCATCAAATGAGCGGAGCCGTTTTCGATGAAAGTTACAGTTACTTAATTTTGTATAAACATTAAATAATTTTGAGTTCTTATGATAAAGACGGCCCTTGGTGATGTCGGAACGTCAAGTCTACCGGTGGCATAAGGCCTTTTTAAAAGGCCGTGAAGAGATAAGCGAGGAAGCTCAAGCTGGACGGCCATCAACTATCACCACCGATGAAAATGTGACCCGTGCGAGAGAACTTTTAAGTTCGGATCATCGTTAATTGCACAGATATTACATATTCCAAAAAGTATCGTTTATGAGATTGTGACAAACAATTTGCAGATGCTAAAAGTGTGCGTGAAGCTGGTGCCCAAAATGTTAACAATTCGAAGGTCAAGACCATGCTCATTGTGTTCTTTGACATCAGGGAGGGCATGTCCACTATGAGTTTGTTCTTAATTCTATGTGGAAGGAAAACTTCAAATTGGAATAAATATTAATTGTCGTTCTAGGTAAGTTTTCTTTGCTTTTATCAATAGATAATGCAATGTTAAATAAAATATTTTTTCTTTCAATAGAATATGGAGAAAAGAAAATATATGAAAAAAATCGAATTAAGAAGCCTTGCCTACACAAAAATTTCACAGCTAATACAACTGCCAAACAAAACCTTGCGGGTATTCGGTATGAACGCTACAATGAGGTTTCGTAAAATATTTATCGAAAACCTGGTTTTCGATGCGGTGTGTTAAGGTAAAAATATTACTCTTCATTAGAAAACTTAAATCAAAAAATTTAAATCGGAAAAGAATATTTACATATGTACGAGGGGCGTTCAATATATTCTCGGTATCGATATGAAGGAAAATGCGAATTCAATTTAAATTGTTTTTATTTTTCAATATAATCTCCCCTAACATCAAAATCCGAAAATCTTTTTCCACGAAGACATTTTTTCAAATCCGGAAACAGGAAATAATCACTAGGGGCAAGGTCTGGACTATAGGGTGGGTGTTGGATTTCTTCGAAACCACAATCTCGCGCAGCAGCCTTGGAAACTCGCGCCGTGTGAACAGGAGCGTTGTCATGAAGAAGCAACACACCCGCTGCGAGTTTACCCCGTCTTTTCTTTTTAATTTCCTCCCGCAAATTATGCAAAGTGGAAGCGTAGGATGTGGCGTTGATGGTTTCACCTTTTTTTTGTACTCAATGAGCAAGATTCCCTTTGAGTCCCAAAAAACTGTGGCCATGAGCTTCCCGGCAGACGGAGTGACTTTGAACTTATTCGGGGGTCTGTTCCTTTTTTATGCCACTGCATGGACTCTTGTTTGCTTTCAGGGTCATAGTGGTGGGCCCATGTTTCGTCCCCAGTAACAATTCGATCCATAACACCGTCCGCGTTCTCACTACACATCTCCAAAAGCTCTCTACAGCATGCGATTCTCACTTTTTTCTGAGGCGCTGTGAGCATTCGTGGCACCCACCTTGCACTGACCTTTGAAAGGTTAAGATGGTCATGAAGAATGGTGTGAATGGTACCAATTGAAAGCTTGGTGATCTCTGCCATCATTTTCACCTTTATTCGGGCATCCTCAAGAACAAGTTTTTCGACTTCTTTGATGCTTTCTCCCGTACAAGCAGTAGCCGGGGCGCCGGAGCGGGAGTCGTCTTCAATGCTCTCTCTGCCTCTCTTGAACTCACCTGACCACTTTTGCACAGCTGATAATGAAGGTGTGGAACCCTGGTAAACAGCCACCATCTCTTCATGAATAGTTTTTTGACTTTTTCCTTGCTTAGTGAGAAATTTAATTACAGCGCGATGCTCAATTTTCACCATCATCGTCTCAGTTGCCATTATGATTCTGTTTAACTAGAGATAAAACGCGAATTAATAATCACATTTATATGAAATTTTACATGAATGCACTAAAATAATAGTATTACTTGATAAATAAGTCAATTTATATATACAACCACAGCTTCACCCCGATACCGAGAATATGTTGAACGCTCCTCGTAACTCTTTTCAAAATATGATGTTTTTGATCAAATATGTGTATGTTTTGATTTGACTTGTTTTGAATGACTTATTTTATTAATTTTAAAAGCCTTGCTTTTTAAACTCTGCTCAGAAATTATGGAATTCAATCCCAAATTGTTTGTAACGAGATCGTATAATACTCGTAATCTTCCAATTTGAGATGATTTCTCATCAAGTAATCTGATCTTTTTATTTGGTGAGCTATTATTTCCCTATTTGATCTCCTGTTATTTTTTTCGCGACAGATTTTTGCTTTTCTAACTAGCAAAATGAGTGGCAATAAAAAATATTTCGAACTAAAAAACTAAGTATTGTAGATAAAAACACGCTTATCACAGACTATTTTCATCAATAAAATAAGATAAGTTCAACGTGTCTAATAAGAAAAATTCGCATTTCATAGGCACTGATTTAACATTTGTCTAAGAAATGTAATTATATTGTATTCACAATGCCATAGATATATTCGTAATTAAGATCTAAGACAGTTGTACAAAATAGCAATTAAAGCCAAAAAATGTTCAAGAAAGAATTACTCGTTATGATAGTTAATATTAAGTATTTTAGTAATTGTCATGAGACTGAGAAAATATCGTCCACTATGGAAATAGTTTCTATTAAATAATTTTATTAAATTTTTATACTATATTTTATTAAATATATACTATTATTAAATGTATACTATTTTTATTAAATTTTTAATATGTCACCCTGACCCCTCTATACAAATTTGTGACCGGTCGTAGAGTAAGGCCGTCGATAAATCTTCTTTCGTAATGGAATGCTTTGCAGCACCCTCGTCAAATTTTATCAAGACGATATCCTTTCATGGTAGTCATAATTTTTTACTTTGAGGCGCGAACTTTAACCGATCGCCATCCTGCGGTTTGACACTTTGTAGAAGGACAAGACGTTGTTTCTGCTTCTCTGCGTGGAACAAACTTCGCACAAATCTTTCTTTATCACATAAAATGCTGTGAATGCTTCTTTCACTAATATCTAGTTGCTCAGATAATATTTTGACCGGATACTGAAACCGTATTTGTACAAATATCCAGCACCCATAATCCTGATAACATATTCCTCGCTCCAGGCATTCCCACTATTCGAAATACAATAATAATTTTTACTGGATAGTTTAAAGGTAAACAAAATCATCAGACAGGAAAGCAGGCATATCCTCTGTACCATTCCCGGTGCGCAAGGTAACCTCTGAAAACATGATAAAGTACAATTCCATGATAACTCCCCTTGGCAGGTATCAAGATCTACAAAAGGTATCCAAAGAGGAATTATGACCCAAATTTGCTCGCCCACAACCGGGAAAATAACATTTAGTTAGAATGCAGTAATCAAGATCAACGGAATTTGCTTAAATTTCACACTGCTTCAGGGTCTTCATCAATTTGAATCAAAGCCATCAATCTTGTATCAGTTTCAACAAAAATCAATCGCCATCTGTCAAGATATTCCTGAAATTTTCTTTGATGTCCTGAACTAGAAAACAGATCAGTAGTCTATACAATAAGAGATGCGATATCCAGATGGCTTTACAACGGTCTTCGCAATATATGGGAGAGTAGATCTTATAACCAGTGCAGGGAATTCTACAGAAAAGATGAGGCGGTCCACTCCAACAGCTTTACATAAAGCAGTTATATTTACTTATGCAATTCCATTTAAAACATCTTTAAGTAGGCTACTTATAAGGACCCTCGTCCAATAAGACAAAAAGTGCTTTATTGAAAAACTCTCAGATCAGAAATGACATTAGAAAATTGGATAGTATGAACTTGGAAGTGGTGGTTGCTGGTTGGTAACGCATCTTCCGGGAATAACATTAATGCAAATTTTGAAATATTATTACAAAAAAAGAGATTTTGTGAGCATGATACATTTTAATTACATATTTTCATGGACGCTAGCATAAATTTCTTTGCGGCTGTAGCCTCAGAGTAATTTCGTTAAGTTCAGAATAATTGCGAGAAAGCTCGTGTGGGCCTCTTAGATTAATATCTGTCTGCGCGTGATGCTGCAAAATTCTGACTACAATTAGCAAACTGCATCAAATACGGTCATAAAATAGAATTTGAAGAAACATTTTACTGGTCGAATTAAAAAAACATGCTTTCTTGGATTCAGTCAGCTCTTCAAAGTTAACATTAATATGTAGGCTTGAGAGTAAGCGATAGAATTCGAATAGAAACAACTTAGAAACAACAACAACATCAGGTTAACATAAGTATTGGTTGTAACATTGATATATTGATGTATATTTAATGTTAATTACTTTAGACCAAATTTCCTTCATTAGACAACACTTCTATCCACCTCTCAGCTAACTTCTTAATGCCGTCATTAAAAAATATTGTTTGGCTTTAACGGAAAAAATTCTCCAAGAGCCTCTTGGACATTATCCCGAGATCTAAAATTGATTCCATCAAGGAAATTTTGCAGACTTTGGAACAAGTGGAAATCTGAAGGTGCTAAATCTGGAGAATAAGGCTATGACAGTGTGCAAGTGTTCCTAGCTGCATGAGGGCGAACACCCCTTCATTTAACCAAACCTGGCCATTTCAGCTCGAATGGCGAATGTTTCGCTCTTATTAATATAAAGTTAGTTTTTGCACTGATCCTCATTACATTTACTTTCTTAATTGCTCAATACACTTTTGTACTTTAAATTCACTTTCTTCTTTTACAACTGTCGTCGAGAGTGGACGCTTTTAGAAAAACAATTCTTAAATTTAGCTATTCAACAAAATTATTATACATTATATTGAAACATTCATACATTAAATTCGATAAACAAAAAAAAAACGGTAAGCTAGTTAACAATTAAAAGACGAACAATGAGAAGAAGAGAACTATCTGTAGTTAATTTCCTCTTTCCTGTTTGAGTTTACTTTTATTGCATGTTGCACTCGTATTATGCATGAAGGGTATAGTTGGTGCACGAATCCCAACGATAATGCGCGTGCATAAAAAAATTTGATAGTACAATAGAAAAACCGTATATTTAGAAAAATAAAAAATAAAATGGACTTATTGAGAACTGTGAGTTTGTTCACTGAATTGTTTTTTTTATATATAGTAGTAGTAGTAATAGTAGTTTTGATTCTTTATCCCGACTTTATTAGAAGTATCCTGAAATCGGGCTATAAAGCAAGATAACCGGTTGTGTGTGGGGGTAGCTTATTCTCGGGTCCCGAGCGTTGTTGTGTGTGTCCGCTCCGCTCAATGTTGTGTGTTACCTAGTTTATTTGACAGCTTTATGTGCATTGCAGCAATGCGCATTAGTTCGATACGCTTATATAAACACCCACCACTTCAAACCGCATAGAAATATTCAACACGAATTCGTTCATTCCTGTTCTCATCATTCTTTCATCATTGGACAGGTAACTAGTCGCGTATTTAAAATGTGGGATTGCAAACGAAATATTTGGAAAGTCAAAGAAATACGAGTAGAACAATGTATCAACGTCAGTGTCAAGTGTCAGTTCAATCAAAGTGGAATGAAATAAAACAAATTTGTTTTTAAAAGAGCATTTTATTTGTTTACTCTAGTAGTGAGTACTGCCACCTTTGCTAATAATCACTTCACAAATCCGGTTCGGCATTGAATCGTAAATTTAACGAAATTTCTCTCCAGGCTAATTTAATAGCTGCAATGAGTGATCCTCTGTCTTCAAACTGATGGCTAGATTCGTACACTTTTCGGACTAACCATCCCCATACATTTTCCATAAGATTTAGTTCCGGTGAGTACGGTGGACAGTGAAGCAATCCCACATTTTACTCCTTTATCCAATGTTTAACTAACCGCGCCATATGAATGGGTGCGCTGTCCTGGAAATTCCAATTAATGAGTCCAGAAATATCACAAAATTTCGGAAAACTCCTTTCCAATATTTCTTTATAAGTTGTTGCGGTAATTTTTGCTGTTTGAAATTCTAGTTCAATAGTTCCCTAATAGCTAACCGCGACCCATACCATAACACCACCTTGATTTCGGGCTAAAAAAGCGCTGGTGCTTTCTCATATCGTGAAAGTAATAATTAAACCCATCAGGTCCATCAAAATTGAACTTTTTTCTATCTGAGATTTCGGAAAACTCCTTTCCAATATTTCTTTATAAGTTGTTGCGGTCATTTTTGCTGTTTGAAATTCTAGTTCAATAGTTCCCTAATAGCTAACCGCGACCCATACCATAACACCACCTTGATTTCGGGCTAAAAAGCGCTGGTGCTTTCTCATATCGTGAAAGTAATAATTAAACCCACCAGGTCTATCAAAATTGAACTTTTTTCCATCTGAGATAACTACGCAACGCCATTCTTCTTGGCAAGCCATATGATACTTCGAAAATCCCAAACCCACACGCTTTCGTTGAGGGTTTAACCCTTTCACTCCCATTGGGATCATATGTCCCAAGCAAAGTTCGAAGAATCCCAGAAAGCCATATTTGAAAAAAAATGTTATTTAAATTGGTCACATTGGTAATTTCAGGTATGCTCATGCTTTTTAACCATTACTTTTCCCAGTTTGCACATTCGATTTTTTTTAGCAACTATCAGAATAAATCAGTTGCCGGTCGATTATCGTCGAATCAGGGTAATCGTTAACCATCCTACAAGTATTGAACAAAGTAACGATTTCTTTATCTGGTCTAGTCCAGTTCCAAGCTATGTTCCACGCAAAAAAGTTCCCAATGATCGTCAACCTGTGATCACAACGAATGTCAACAGAGCATCTTCTGAGATAGATGTTTTCCATAAACGGTTTCCTAAAAGCTTTCTCATATTTATAGCAGAATGTACGAATAAAAGAATTGAAGTTCCCGAAAAGCAATCAGGAAAAAAGTTCCCAAGAACTGATCAGTATGAAATTCTTGCTTTTCTTGGTATTTGTCTTGACATGAGCTATAGTAGATTACCAAAAATGCAAGATTATTGGAGCATGAACCCTTCGCTTGGTAATGTGCTAGTAAAAAATGCTTTATCTAGAAACCGATTCCAGTTTTCGATGGCAAAGTTATATGTAAACTGTCCATCAAAACCAACAGATTGTTCTAAGCTATACTACATTGAAGAGTTGGTAAATTGTCTTTACACAACCACCTTTCCATCTCAAAGAATTCAAAGGTAGGTCATCTTTGAAACAGTATCAACAGTTAAAACCAATAAAGATGGGATTAAAATTTGAGTGCGATGTGACACGAAAACAGGTTACATTTATGACTTGAATATATATGCTGCAAAGGAGGAAGAATTCTTAGAAAGAATCTTGGGGAGAAAGTTGTAAAAAAGCTTTGCTATACGATTCGGGAGCCTGAAGTAATGATTGCAATGGATCGTTTTTTCACCAGCACTTTGTTATTGCAAAAACTTGACTATGCTGCAGTTGGAACCTTCCCATATTTGACAGCACACTGAAAAAACTTCAGAATCAGCAATGGTGGAATATTAGCTGCAAAGTGGCTCGATTCAAAGGAATTAATAGTACTATCAAACTGCCACCCACCTACAATCGCTAAAGGTGAAAGACGGTAAGAAAATTTAAGTTCCTATACCAATTTAAAAGCTATAACGAAATAATGGCAGGAGTGGATCTGGCTGATCAAACAATTTCAAATTATGATTTGGATCGAAGATCGGCTAAATGGTGGAAAAAATGTTTTTTTCAAGATATTGAACATGGCGGTTGTAAACGCCTCTATAATCTACTTTGAATTGCATCATAAAAAGCTAGAACTACTACAGTTTCTCGTTCGTTTGGCTGAGCAGATGATAGGTATCGGAAAGGATAAATCAGCAACCCTCAAGAGAAGGCGTAGTTCTGGTCGTCCATCTAAGAAACTAAAACATATGATAAATATCAGGGAGCACATGCCTTAAGTTATAACACAAAAACACAAAGAAGTCGTTGTGTTCATGTTCCGTAAACCAGATGAAAAACGTACTAAAACTATTTGCGCCAGCTGCAAGGTCGCTTTGTGCGTAACATGTTTTACTATTTACCATAAATAATACATTTCCCTTATTAATATGGTACCTGTTTTCTTTTCTAATTTATTTATTGTTTTTTTTTATATATTTTTTTTTTCTAATAAAACCTGAATTCTTGAAAAATGATTTTTAATTAGTTGAGTCCCATTGGGACAATTCTTTTAAAGTTTCAGACGGATTAGATGATTGGCACAATTAATTACTCTTCTAACTGTCGAAACACTAGCATTAACACCAGCTCTTTCCTTTATTTTCGCAACTGAGTCAGAAGAATTAGAAACACATCGCAAAATTGCTCTTCTATCGGCCGCTATTGTGGCCGTTTTTTTTAAACTCATTTCATGTTTTTTCCTCTTCCTCTTCGTTTCTGAAGATAGAATAGACCACATTAAAACTTCGATCAATTTCTTTATATACAGCACGACCGGTTAGTCCTTGCTTCTGTAGTAAGTCAATGTGAGCCTCTTCAATATTGTTAAGGGATTTCGCTTTACCCATGTTTATCCAAATTTAAATTTACACAATTATTTTCACTTAGGCCACTTCAGCAATTGCTTGAATATGTCAATCTTCGCAGAATACACGTAAAGAATGAATATAATGACCATGTACCTATTCAGTTGACGCAAAAAAAAAAAAAACTGAATTTTTCCATATGGAATACATTGCAAGAGAGCCAGAGAAAAAATAACGGTGCTTTTTGAATTGTTATTTCTAATTTCTTTTCCCAACATCATAAACAGACCGTTACCAGTAGGAAATATTAAATTCATGCACATTATTTGAAAATAATGAAACACAAACTTTTGAAGAATGTGGCACCTATTCAGTTGAAGCGGAGTGTACGTTAAAAAATCAAACAAATACTCGTACAGTCCATTCCTACATAAATGTTATTGTAAAGAATCCATTTTCCATCTCCGGTAACGATCCAGTTCAAAAATGGCTCTTGATTGTGACGCGACAGAAGCGCAGAGCAAGCTTCGTTACTTTGCTGATTATTATTTTGTGATAGGTAGTGTGGGATCCGTTTTCCAAATTTTATGAACTTTCACATATTAAAACATTGAAATTGGCAGACTGAATGAGCTATACAGTGTTGTGCATATCAATAGCAACTAATGTTACTTTCATCTAGCAATGAATTCTGTTTAATAAAACAATAGCGAAAATGATACACAAATTAACGGTATTTTAGAATCGAGCAATACAATTAGAATGGTTGTTTTTCAGTTGTGCATAACAAAAGCATCTTTAGCGATTGTGATTTTTCTCTGTTACATTTCATGTATTGTGAGTTAATGGTGGTTATTCAAACATTAGGAGCATTTGCAATTGTAGCTTGGAATTGGAACAAAGAAGTTTGTTTATTTTTAAGTGCATCATGGGCTCGCGATAAATATCCCGAAAGCTTCAAACAAAAAATAATTGATGAATTCGAAAGTGGATTTTCCCAAATTTCTTTGGCAAAAAAGTACAATATAAACAAGTAGATCATCTCGCGCTTAATTAAAAAGTATCAGGCCACAAAATCTGTTAAAACCATTCACTTGGACGGACCGAAACGGAAGACGACAGAACGAATGGACAGAAAAATAATTTTGGCTATAAAAAAGATCCATTTTTATCATCGCAATCGGTAGTTAAGCAGCTAAATTTAGATGTAGACTCAAGTACCGTTCGTCGACGTGCTATAGAAGCAGGTTTCAGAAGTTATAGGCCAGCTAGAAAACCATTGCTGACCAGGAAGCATTTAGAGAAAAGGCATGACATTTGCGTAAAAATATTGTTGATTGAATTTATAAAATTTATTCATATTTCAGTTTGAGTTTTCTTTGGACTTTCATTGGACTACTGACCAATGGAAATCAGTGCTATTGAGCGATGAATCGAAGTTTAACCTTTTTGCAAGCGATGGTATGACAACTGTTCATCGGCTAAAGTGGGAACGACTGAAACCGCAAAACTGCAAAGCCACTATAAAACACGGAGGAGGTTCGGCGATGGTTTGGCCCTGCTTTTCTGGTTTTGCGCAAGGACCCTTACATGAGATTGAAGGGATAATGGACCGGTTTGCCTACAAGCAGATTTGAGAGTTAGTCATGTTGCTACATGACGTAATAATCGAAATATCATGAGGAGATTTTTTTTTTCCAAAAGGCTCAATTTAAAACAAATCTGGGCATCAAATTTTATCACGAGATACTCGTACATATAACTTCATCAAAATAACGATTATATCCTTAATTAATTCCAGAACAATCGGCGGTTGGGAATATTAGTTTCAATGGTTTTCAATGAGGCTAATATGAAAAATCTTGACCAAGAGAACGAAGATGTTTTCAGCAGCATGGATAATTAAGATAGAATTTCCTTACTCGTTAAGTTTTGTTCAAAAACAATATCTTGAATACCTTTTATTTATTGCGATGTATTGAAAAGCTCAATAATATATTCGTCACAAGGTATTTTGTTTGAAATTTTGTTTTATACTTACTTGATGTTAATTATAGTGATAATCACATATTTCTTTAAAGATAATTATGTTTAGCTAAATATTTTTAAATTAATTAGTATTCACTATATTAAAATTTTATTAGGTGGTTTCTTATATCTCTTTGTTTTTTTTTTTTTTTTTGGGTAATCATAAGTTAGTAAAATTAAAAAATGTTAAATGAAACGGAAAATAAATCGAACAATCTATTAGATTCTAAGAGTATCTTTTTATACTTCTAGTAAATTTCTATACAAAGCTTACATCTTAAGAATTGATATTATTGGGATATTATTATACTGCTCTCTAATTTTTTTTGGATCGGTCTCCTCAGACTCTAACTTTAATTGAGATTCTTGTGCAGAGCAGGACAGTGATCATGAGGCGAATGGAAATATTAATTGCAGAGGCTCAGCTCTGATGCTAAATTTGTGATAGTGCTCCAAAATGCCATAAGCGAAGAAGAAGAACTAACCGCACAAAGCATGTGAAAGAACTTTGAAGAAAAATGTAATAGCTTTGCAAAAACTATGCTTGGTGTTTCAAAAGGCTGGCTGCACATAAATGAAGAAACGTGATGGTGGAATGATGGGACAAAAATAGCAGTAAAGCAGTCAAGCGTTTCTACGCCGAAGTTAGCGAAGCTGTAAGAAGAATGCACCATGCTCGTGCAGTCAGACCGGATCAAATACCCTCCCAGCCAAGTATGGGCGGCAATTGCAAATCTTGGGTTTAAATGACCTGCAACTTTGCTCAATAAAATGATAAAAGGCGATCGAATATCTAACCAGCAAATAGAGATAGTATTGGGGGGCTTACGAGTAAGTGGCGTGAAAACTCCAAAGTATTTTATGACAGAAAAATGCAAGATTTCTTATACGGAATCATTCGTCCAACTTTAACATACGCATCACAACGTTCGACGGTGTACAAGAAATATAAATATTTTCAACATATATAACCATAACAAGAATAACCAGAGACCAGGTAGTTAACGGCAGCTGTTGCTGAGCGTTTTAGACCTGCATATTCACTACACAGAAATTCAATGATCTTTATTATACCAGCTTCCACATTGGCAAAATATCTCTTAAATAATAGACTCGTTAAAAAAAATGTTCACCCGCTTATTTTAGTCAGCATTTAAGAGTGGAACTTTAAATGCATTTTTCTCAAAACTACGTTTTCCGCATCGGCTAACAATATATTTTGAAAACTATTCAACGAATTTAAATGAAATTTATACTGAATATTTAAGACTTTAAAAGCTAGTGCTAATCAAAATATAAACAATAAACCACCGATAACATATTTTGCCTTGAAACTCATAATTTTATTTTCAGATGGAACGCTTGAAGCAGCGTTCAATAGACGTTCAATAAGCCTACCTACCCCTGAATAAATATTACTATTCGAATTTTTTATGAAATATGTTTCATACACCATCATGAGCAAAGGTTTACAAAAAAATTAAATGTTTAATTTTGCATGCTCTTGACTACTTAATGCTTAATTAAGTTTAACAAAGTACTGTAAGTTTCAATAAAAATATATTAAGCAATTACTCGTATATACATTTAAGGAACTTTTTTCGTTTAAAAGGCAAATCGCCTAAAATCAATTCATTGGAGATACAACACAAAGGATGGGTTGTTCAATAAGTTCTGCGGTTTTTTTCTTGGAAGTGGCGTTTATCGCTTTAAAAAAAAACTCTGTGTATAAAACCGTTATGGAAACTTATTTTTTTCCAGTAGAGAGGATTATTCTTTACATTGTTACGAGAATTCGTTTTGATCGGACGTGTTTAGGTGCTCAAATTTTTTTTAAAAATGGAAGATAAAAAAGTGCATTTTAGGCATATTTTGCTCTGGACGTCCATCCACCACAGACGACGATGAAATCTTAGCTGCAGTTAGCGTTGACAGACATTTGACGACACGAGAGATCGGTTAGAGGTTTAGCATTGCCCATACAACCGTTTCACAGAGACTGAAAAGGCTTGGAATGTGAAAAAAAACGTATGGATCGCATAATAATCTGTGAGTCTTTGTTGAGGTGGAACTCGCTGGATACTTTTTTGAAAAGAGTGGTTACAGGAGACGAGAAATGGGTGGTTTACAACAACATTCGACGTAAGAGGTCATGGTGCGCTCCTGGTGAAACACCGCAATCGGTTGGTAAGCAAGATTTTCATCCCAAAAAGGTCATGTTGAACATTTGGTGGGATTGGCGAGGTGTCCTCTAATTCGAGTTGCTTCCACGCAATGAGACAATAAATGCTATAAAATATTGCTCTCAGCTCGACAATTTGAAGCAGGCAGTGGAAGGCCAGTTTCCATGACAATGTCGGACCACACACAGCTTTTGTAACAAAAGAAAAGTTGAATGCCTTTGGCTGGGAAGTAATGCAGCACCCACCGTACTCTCTAGACCTTGTGCCGCCTGACTACCACCTATTCCGCTCTCTCCAAAACGATTTGGACGGAAGGCAATTTAATTCCAAGGAGGACATAAAAACGCATTTGGAAAACTTTTTTGGCCAAAAGTCTACGGATTTTTACAAAAGAGGAATAATGTCTCTTCCAGAACGTTCGAAGAATGTAATAGATCAGAATGGACAATATTTGATTAATTAAATATATGATTTTAAACAAAAAATGTGTATTTAATTTTAACCAAAAAAAAAAACCGCAGAACTTATTGAACAACCCAATACTTTTTTTTCGATTTTTTTTGGAATACTCTGGTTCATGTTGTCTGGATGATTGCAAAGTTCGTGCCCGTATTGAGGGTGAACTGCAATTTTTATGAAAACAAGTTTATGAATCAACTAGGTATATAACCTTCGTTGCTGTTTACAATTGTTTCCCAAATGTTAAACAAGCTTATCGAATCCATTTTTTTTTAAAAGCTTGGTTTTCCTGGAAAAAGCTAGTTTACGATAGCTTTCAGAGTTTTTTCTCATTTAAATTTGTTCAACTATTCTGCAAAGACCGGAATAAATGATAATCTAAACACACAATACCAGGTGAGTATGCTGGATGCTGTAGAGCAAAATAAAGGGGATGCTTCGAACTGCATTTTTCGCAGCGTTTATCAAACAGCAAGCGGTCTAGCATTATCGTGGTGAAATCGAACGCCTTTCTGATCGGCCAAAATGCGAGTTTCTTTTGCGAATTGACGCATCCAATCAAGTGAGTTGCTCATAGTATTTTTTTTCTTATAATTTACGCGCGCTCAAGGGATTTAAGTACTCTTAAAATGTTTGCACATAGCGCGGGCGAAGGAAAATCAGGGAGAATAGAAAGAGAGGTACCGGTGAAATATTTCTTGCATCGCTTGAGGAAACCTAGATATTCCGCAGCATTTTTGACGACATCGAATAAGTGGTCACTCCAACGTAAGTTGTCATTGACACACATACCGAGAATGGAAAGTTTTTCTGTTTCGACGATGAAAGCGCCATTCATGGACAATGGCTGGGTGCTTAAATTTCGCTTTAACGACAGCAGACAGCATTGTGTTTTGGAACCATTAAATTCCACTCTGGTGATAGTTACCCAATTCGTTATGCTGTTAATATCGGAATTTAATGAGCTTGACATACTCTGCCGTTCCCATTCTACAGCCCAAGAGCAGATGAATGACCAAAAATTTGTACTACTTTTGGGACATTATAGTATTTTTTGTCTCAGTTTTTGGTCGTATTGGAATACTACACGCTTAAGAAAGACGTTGCGGTTATTCCTGTCTCGTTTAAACTTTTTTCGGTTTTCCTCTGTCGGGTTTGCCTTGAAGGACCGAAAAAACATTTATCTAACCCTGACAGCCTCTTTACAGCTCAAGTCGTACCATGTCTTTTCTTTTGGTCTGATACTCTTCATCCGATGAGGGATAAAGGATCGCATTCCAAAGAGAATGGTGTCTGTGATCATATCAGCAGCGGCATACACGTCGTTATTAAGGAAACATAACGACCAGTTAAAATTCCTAAAGAAGCTGTTAAGACAGCTCCAGTTGGCTTTCTCGGATTACCGTACGGTTCTTTTAGAAATTCCTTCACTAACTGTGTGGTCGGTGTACGAGAAATTAGCTGATATGACACAACGGTCCGACGAGCCTAGAGGGGAGAGCACATCAAGGTGAGAAGTTAAAAACAAGTCCAGAGTGTTAGCGGTATGACTATCAACGTCTGGTATTCGCGTGGGCTCATTTACCAGCTGCGTTAAGTTGTTTTCCACAGCGAAGATCTCAACGTACCGTCCTTCGGGTGTTGTCTGTCCAGAATGTCAAACCCGCCCAGAATTGTGTATATTAAAATCGCCTGTAATAACGGTTTCAATATGAGGATACAGGGATATAAGTCTGTGAATGGAGTCAGACAGCGCATCAAACTCGTTAAAAGTCGAATTGCTGTCCAGTTTTGGGCTTCTGTAAATAAAGCAGTAGTGGATAACTTCCTTACGGAGATGGAATTTTAACCACATGAAATTCAATTCCAGATAGGAACAGGGACTACATTGTGGTGGAGTTTGGCAAGCTACATCACTACGCATATAAATGACGAGACCGCGGTGAGGGAAGAATAATGGCCCTAGTTCGTAGCCAGGTAGCTGCAGATCAGATCAAAATGATCTGAGAGGTATGGGCGGATCTACCTATTCTTCGCTAACTGCCAAAACAGCTGGTCTGTTTTTACAGACGTTGACGTACGCAGAAAAGTGATTACTTTTAGCCCACGTATATTTGCAATGTCCACTCTAAATTCCCGAGTCATTATAAAGAAAAACAAACACAAAAAAACACAAACACCGACGTTACTAAGCACAGCTGTGAAGTAAAAATTCAGAGTTGGTTTATCGAATCTTACTTGTCTGCTGTAATGGTCTCGCCACGTGAGAGAAGCTTAAAGTGAATACTTTCTCTGCAATCCCACCGGAACACAACAGAAGGGAATTATCAATTTTCAACCTATCAGTAATCTCTTAAGTAGTAATGGTAACATCTTCATCAACATCACAAAGTCATCCAGAGTAAGGCTGATACTTCAAGACAAAATCGCAATTTCGAAATCTTCTTACTGTCCTGTGAGCAATTGCACGGTCCAAGTAAATGCTGTGTATACTTTTTTGCGGCTTTCCGAAATTCATATAACATATTATGAAAGTAGCAATGCAATTTTTAGATTTTATTTTGCAAAACAATTTCAAAGGCGTTGTAACCTATAACTATATTACTATAATTATCTTACATCTGAAACATTATCGTAACACTATTATAAAAATATACGAAACAGCAATATTGTTTGTTTGAAGGAAAATGCAATTAAAAATCTTCATTTTAAAGTAATTAGAAAAGAAAGGGATGATAATAACTAGAATGCATACAATTGAATAACCAACATGATTGAAAACAAAGTAATAAAGTTAATAAACGAAAAATTAAGAAAAAATTAACATTTAGACATATAACTATGTAAATTAGTAATAAAAAAATAAATAAGTAAATGAATAAATAATTTAACTTATAAATAAAAAATTATAATTTCAATAATACAATTTAATAAATACTTTACAAAAAGAAAATAAACAAAATATAATATATGTAATACAAGTATAATCATATAAATTCTTTAACAAACAAAAACCAAAATAAGAGGATAAATATTTATCCCAATTAGTATGCATACATTTGGTTAATTAGTGGGTTATCAGAACTATTACAGCTACAAACAAAGTTATTTTCAAGTTTTTGACTTCGTTCAGAAATCAACTCAACATTAGATTTTTGGTGGAGATCTATATTCGAATGATGCCAAGGTAGATTAAACATCATTTTAAGCAGTTTATTTTGTGAGGCCTGAAGTCTTTTTATGTGACTGTTAGCAGCTTTTCCCCATACAGGACAACCATAAGGTAATATTGCTGGGAAGACTACCTTGAATATAATGATTTTGTTTTCATTTGTTAATACGGAATTGCGGTTTATGACAGGATAAAGTAATTTTATTGCTAGACTTAGTTTCTTCAGTGTATTATTACTCGTAATATGATAACTGAACGTAAGTTTAGTATCAAGGTGTATACCTATATATTTTACGGACCTTTTCCAATTTATGTCTTTTCTATTGATTTTAAGTAAACTGCTGGGAAGATAACAAGACTTTCTTTTCCATGAGAAAAAGATAGCTGGGAATTTCTCCGCATTCAATTTTATTTTCCATTTGTTATAATAAGTTTCCAACATTTCAACAGCCAATTTTAAATTCCTCTCTATATTGAGAGCGAATTTGTCTGATGAATATATTACTGTGTCATCAGCAAATAAGGCTGATTGACATTGCGTGATAGCTGGAAAAACCGATGTATATATTGTTGCGAAATCAGATTTAGAATCTGAAAAACATAAAAAAAAGAAAGCAATAAAAATTAAAAGAAAACAACTCGTACAAATGCTTACTTCAGGTTTTGTTTACGCACCCGATTTTGACAGCTTGATGATGTGTTCTGTTTATCGAACACGGTTTTGCATTCAAGATCAAGTTGTCAGCCATAGAGATAAGAAGAAGAAGAGAGACCACCACATAAAAAGGAAGAAGAAAAATGAACAAAGTCAACGAAGAAAATAGTTGCCGTTTCCTGTGACGTCTAATTTCCCCAACCATGGGAATGAGCGGTGGATTTAAAGACGTTACAACGGATGCCAGAAAACTGGAGATCTTAAAACAGATTAAAAACAGCGGGACAAACAGAAAAGAATCGAGGCATATAAAACGGACAGAAGACTGGGAAAAAGGAAGTTACGAGTTAGCAGTCGAAGCAACAGGGACATTCAAGACAAATTAAAATTTAACGAACGAAATAAAAACAAAACAATAAAGAAAATTTTACCTCTCGGGAACCAGAATTTTCGCAGTTTCATTTTAATCTCTGATTAAATTTCTGTTGTTTTCGTTCGGCTATCTTAGGTCTGGGCGAATATCGTTACAATATGTTATATAACAGTGGGCCAAGAACGGATCCTTGAGGGACACCAAAATTAAACGTCACTAAAGAAGAGATACCACAATCGACATAAACCTTATAACACCTGTCTGACAAGAAACCTTGAACTATTTTACATATATATAACGGGAATTTAAATGTAATCATTTTATATATAATTCCTTTATGCCAGGCAGAGTCAAACGCCTTTTCTATGTCAAGTAAAATCATTCCAGTTGATTTGCCTTGTGCACGGTTGTCCTGAATATGCTGACAAAATCTTTTTACCTGATGTGAAGTCAATGCACTTGATTATCCTCCAGTTTCTTAATTATTTTTATAAGCGTAAACCACAAACCGGAACAATTTGTAATTTTCATTTATGAAAATCGGGAACAAACCTTTGCAATCATCCCAATATTTTGATTATTCCTTTTGACCTGACTAATATGTTTGTTTGTACGTAATGATATTGTATGTGTATTTGTTAAAATCGAGACACATTATTCATGGTGAAATGCTTTATGGTTGCAAACAGCAAGCGTGCAAACAATTTCAGCCAAACCAAATTCTCTTTCCGTCATTATATTCTTGTAAAGACAATCTTGGATAGATCAAGTTTCATAGTATGCATGCTCGTACATGTACGAGTATTGTAAGTCTAATTTTGTAAGTTATTCATTCAGTCTCTTGAGTTAGTCGACTAATTTCTGCAGTGAAAACAAATATTTCTTTTGAAATCTATAATAATAAATTGTGGTTTTATTTAAAAGTATTGATAAGCCATATAACTTGTATATGTACTTAGCTTTATATAGTTTAAGTATTTTGTGTTAAACTAAAAGTTCAAATACTAAATTTCGCGCAAAAATACTTTTTTGTAGTTTTAACTATGTCGTTTATTGTTCAATTAAACAAACAAATTAAGTTAAGTTGTCGAAGAGCATAGAATTGTTATTAAGTTTAGCTTAGAGCTCCCGCATAGGCGCAGCAGAAATATATAATTTAATATAGTTTCAGCTAAACTGGTCATTTGCGTTATCACTCTTTCGGTGTACAATGGCGTGTGAACTTTTCAGCGTGTGAAAAATTATCTCACTCTTCCGGATATGAGCAAACATAACGCTTAGATCTCAATCGTAATAACAGTGAAGCACTTCACGTTGGAAATTGGATTAGGCTAGTATAGTCGCAATATGTTAAGAGAACAATTGAAAATCCTCATTTTGCAGATGCTGCACACATAACATATATTGTAGCACCACGAATTAAACGTTCAATTGAAGCAGCCTTATTTTGGTCTGAATGGAAGAATAAGTAGAGTTTTAGTTTAGTTTGGAATGCATTTTATTTACTTAATCACTAACTCTTACATACTAACAAAAAATGCTTAAATGCTAGCTTACAATTACTTAACAATCTTATACTAACTTACTGGCCCCACACAGGCACTCTAAGCTAATCTAAATTCTTATGTCTATGTCTTTCGACTTCATTTACATTTTATTTATAAATGTTTATTTTGTGTACTTAGGGCTAAGAAAAAATTTATAACAAAAAACTTAGCATATGGACATTTTATTATTTTTTATAAAAACTTAATATCTAACTTAAAAAAAAAACCTTAGACTACTTAACCTACATACACAAAATACACATAAACACACTTAGATATTATACACAATAATATACATATGTTAGTATATACCTTTATATACACTAACGCATGTATATATTACTTAAATGCTAACCTAAACCTATGTGAGCTGGCCATCGCTATTTACAAAGCAAATATATTGGTCAGCCCTGCCTCATTAGCGAGGCTGGTCCATAATTGACGGAAACGACGACGAAACATCTTCTCCATCATTCAACCACCAGAAATGCTGGTGCTGCCGAACGACATCCCTCTTATCGCGATTCCCCACCGCCCTACTGAACCTGAGGCGATCCACACTGCCGTGTGCGACGTCTTTGTCGTAGTTGAGTCGCCTGTCCCCAGCTGTCCGAGCGACATGGAAGATTAACGGCACCGCTGATCTATCCTGGATCAACCCTATCTGATCTAGGTAGAGGAATGCTTCCGGTGGAACGAAGCCGTCAAAGCGCACACTCTCATGGTAAAGGTAATTGGGGTAGTAAGCCCCAGATATCAGGTTATTCGTCGAGGTCATTGCTCTTGCAATGTGCCTTCGAGTCAGCTTAATTACGAAGTTGTCCACTCGTATTAGGTTCGCCCTGTTATAAAGGACCTCATTAGGATAAAATTTCTTGTACTCCGATTCTGGTGTTCTGTACAAGCGAAGACAAGCCCTCTCAAACACCCGAATCTTTTCCATTAAGCTTGCTCGTACATTTAACCACACGGGACAACCAAATACCAGCATGGGCCTGATAAGGGCCATGTAGCAGATTACCTTTACCCTCGCATCGAGTTGGCTGCTATAAAACAGTCTCTTTGTAAGGGCAAAAGCGCCTTTAGCTCTGGCCAGAGCAGCATCTACATTTTTGCCAAAATACAGAAACTGATCTAGCCAGATTCCAAGGTATCTGACTACATTTCGACAGGCAAGAGGCTGTCCGTGTTGTCCAATAATCGAGAACTTTCTCCAATTTTTTCTGGTATCCCTAGAGGCTCTAGACAACGGCGTCCTAAAGAGAATGGTTTCCGACTTCTGAAAGTTGATTTTCAACTTCCAGTCATCGCAAAATCGTCTTATCTTATCGAAGTCACGCTGCAAGAGAGTATTAATGACCTCGATTTTTGGACCTGTTCTGTACGCTACCACATCGTCTGCGTACGCAATAGTATGGGGAAGTGAACCTATCAAGTCGCTTGTATAAATGTTAAATAGGATCGGCGAATTAACCGCGCCTTGCTGAAGACCATTTTTAATTTGAAATATTCCAACGGAAGTCACATCGCCATTTTTCACGATGAACTGTCTGTTGGTTAGCATATTATAGAGAATGTACAAGAGTGGTTTACTGATCCCCAGCCTAGTCAGCTTATAGAAAAGACCCTCTAACCATACGGTGTCGAAGGCCTTCTCCAAGTCAACAAGGCAGGCACCAGTGCACTGTTTCTTGCCTTTGTTCCATTGGATATCAGAAACCAGTTTAGACGCGGCATGTGAGATATCATGTCCCGCCTTAAAACCGAATTGATTATCCGGAACTATATGTTTGTCCTCAGCCCACCTAGACAGAGCTCTATTGATTACCTTTTCAAAAACCTTACTGATATTCGGAAGGAGACTTATCGACCGGAGATTCGCCGGATTGGATATATCCTTCCCCTTTTTGGGGATAGGTTGAACCACCGCCGTTTTCCAATGCGCTGGATAATGTGCATTATTCATTGCATTATTAAACAGGGTGGTGTAAATGTCCACCGCTTCTAGAGGAAGATGTCGAAGCACGATGTTCGGAATACCATCGGTCTCCACTGATTTCTTAGCCCTGATTGTGTCGAAGATCTCACGGAGTTCCTCCTTCGAAATGAACGGGGGTAGGTCACTCTCTCTGGTCATGACATTATTTGCCATATTTTCGTCGCTGAACCGAGTGAAACCAGAGCCCTCGGATCGCCAGTTCCCTATTTCATTTCGAATGCCGAAGTCGTGCAGCAAGACGCGACTGTCCAGGTCATAATTAGGGCCAATGATATCAATGGCCTTGTATACTTCCTGGAAAGTCGCCCCTATGGCCTCAACCTTCTCCTGTGGATCCTCGATCACAAAGAAGTCGTCATCATCAGCGGCCTCATTTGGATCAATACCTGCTATTGTCAATAACCGTTCGTTGTCTGTTGTCCGGGCTATTTTAAGACACTGAAGGTCGTTTTGATTTTTTCTCCGAAATAGTTTATTTATTTGCGGAAACATATTCGGGTTGCTGGTGTTTACAGCCCGAACCTTGTTGTTCCAATACAAACTTACAGAAATTCTGTAATTTTCTTTTATTAGCGTTTGAATATTTTTAATTGACGACTTCAGTGTCCTAATCTCCGGGTCTCGTCGGTCAGTTAACTGTCTGTACAAATTTTTAAGTCTTGTCAGAAGTCTACTTTTCTGTCGGTGCAGTGCGTCAATAGTAGGATTGCGGAACAGGTCTTCGTTAGTCGTACGTCGATACCGCGGTATTGTAGTGTCCATAGTTTGTTTAATTGTCTCGTCCATTGGTTTTAGGTAATTGTCGATCTCCTCGTTTGACAAATTCCTGTTGGACGGTGGGCGGAGCGTGTTCGAGGAGAGTGCTCTTGTCAAGGTTGCGGAGAAGCGTGTCCATCGAGTCTTACTGTAGTTGTAAGAATATTTTTGGACAAACTCCTCCAATTCCGCAATTTCGTTAGGAACTGTAATTTCGGTGCTAAAACCGCAATGGTCGCTGTCATACACGAATGTGCGCAGACAGTTTAGCGTTTGTAAATTCGTACCTGTCAGTCGTATACGTTCGTCGTACAGCAGTAGATCCAAATAAGACCCGCCTCTGGGAAACGGCGGGTTATCCGTCGCTTTAAGACCGAGTCTGTACATGACATCGTGCTGACCCCCCACCAATCGAGTAGTAGGTTCCCTCTAGTATTTGGCAAATTATTTCCCCAATCGCTGTGTCTAGCGTTGAAATCCCCGCCGATTATAAAATAATTCTCCCCCGATTCCAGCCTCAGAAGTCGAAAAAGCGTGTCGAGCTCTGTAATGAATAGGGTGGATTGTGAAGTATCAGGTGCATAAACAGAGGCCAAGTACAGCCGCTTTCAACTGCGGAGCGGGATGTACACGACGACTGCCTCCAACACCCGGAACCTGCGCAACACGCCCTTGTACACTCTGTGAAATTTTATACCTTCTTTAATGAAAATCGCGACACCGCCTCCACGTTTGGATCTGGGCCGGTTTCTTCTTCTAACGATATAATTATTGTACTCCAGTTTGTGCTTATCGGTTAGCTTAGTTTCGCTAGCGAAAAGCACATCAGGAGTTTGGTCTTGTAGCAATTTAAACATTGCGGCTCTTCGTTCAATCCTAATCAGTGAATTAACATTCACCGCAAGGACCTTCAAAGTTTGCTCCACCATGTGCGTACCCATTACGACATGTGTTGCGTTAGGCCCGGCAGCAGCGCGTAGATCTGGTCCACCCGCTTGGCCTGTTCTTGAACCTGCTTTTGCAGCTGAGCCATCTGCCCTTGGATTGCGAGCAAGATGGCCAGCATGTTAGGTGCAGCTTCCGTTGTTCTCGGCGTTGGCGCCGGAGAAGCAACAGTCGCTTGCTGTACCGTAGCCCCCCCACCTGACGCCATTTGGGCGTAGGAAATTTGGGACGTGACGGCTGGTGTTTGAAACCTCACAGGTGAACGTTTGACCTCCACCTTCTGCTGCCGAGCCAGTTTTGCTTTCTTAATGTCAGCGAACTTAGGACAACCCCGATAGTTTGCGGTGTGTCCCACATTTCCACATAACACGCACGAGAGCTGCGACCTATCGGATGCTCCGTCAACACCCAGAGGACATTCTTCGGAACTGTGGTTCTTAGCGCACTTCACGCATCGAGGCTGCATTTGGCAGTTCGACGCGGCGTGTCCGAAAGAATAAGTAGACCATCACACTTGAATTCATCGCAGCTAGCCCGGTACACCGGCCCTCCATAGGACAAGCCAAATAAATTACATTTCACTATCAAACCTTTGCAAACGGTAGGTGAAGTAGTAATCGATATTTGACACACTGCTCCATAATGGTCCGTAAAAGAGTTGTAAAAGAATGCATTCATTTGGGAATGCATTCTTAGAATTTAAAGTCAGCTTCAGTTTTTTTATCGATACAATCAAAACTAAAATAGACTGGGATTTAAAAAAAATTTATGTCACCATTCTTTTGAAGTCACTGATTGGTGCATTCAATATTTAGCAATCATAGAATTGAAATCATTTATGGAAGTCAATTGAATTCATATATTTTGACTTGAATTCAGCAGTGGATTCACTTTAAATTAGTTGAAGTCAGTGATTTCAACTTTAAATCAGTTGAAGTCAGTGATTTCAACTTTAAATCAGTTGAAGTCAGTGATTTCAACTTTAAATCAGTTGAAGTCAGTGACCTTAACAGAACTTATTTGAATTCATTTAAAGTAAGTGGGTTCTTATCACAACATCGTATAAGTTTTGGCAATGATTTTTCAAAAAACATTATTTTGAGTGTTCAGCACAAACCGCGTTATTGCAACCTCTTTCCTTCTAATCTTTTTATTGGTTATACGACAAAGACAAGGATGGTATATGAAGAAGGATCATAAAAAAAATTATTTTCTTGCCCAATTCATATGTATATGTACGAGTATCTTTGTTAACCCTTGACTCTTATTTTCCATAATCGCTTCAGCATTGCTTTTTTATAGAAAAAAAATAAATACATTTTGTGTCAACTAAACTCAAATGAATTCAAATTATATCCGTTGAATTCAGACTTTATGTGAATTCACCGCTGACTTCAAGTAACATACAGTGAATTTACTATTTTTTCCAAATAGAATGCAATCATTTGGCTTAATTGTTGTTAAAAATTTAATGCGAATATAGTTTTATTGAATCGCAGTCATTCTTACCAAAAAGACTTCAAATCATTCTGGAAGAATTCAATAGAATTACGATCTCTAAAGATTTAATTCTTTTACAACTCTGGTCCGTAAGACGTGATAGATATATGAGGGTGGATTCCTTTTCGGCAAAGTGAAAATATCCCTTGTATTTTTAAAGATAGTCTCATTTTAGCTCGATACACTTCATTCAACGTTTCTCCAACATTTCTGATGCCCTCCAAATACAGTCGACTCTCGATAATTCGAAACTCGATAATTCGAACTGATTGTGAGGTCCCTTGAAAAAACCTTGATAAATGGAAACCATGGGTTTTGGTACGCTCGTTAATTCGAAGTGATTTCTCAGCAATTCGAATTTTCTTTTTTCATTTTTGGAGCCGCCTAAGAAAATACATGTTTATTTTTGAATTAGTTAGGAAGTGTTTGAAGAAATTTTTGAAAGAAAAATAATTTTTTTTTATAATTTTTGGAGAAAAGTGAGGGAGCAATGGGTTTGCCACTACCTGTTGGTGACCGAAAGAAATATGTGAATTGCAACTATTTTTTTTTGTTCATTTTATTTTTTATTTAGAAAACTAATTATTTAAAACAAAAAATGTTATTTATGGAAAAGACCAAAGCATGGAGTAATGCATAGTGGTACCTGGCAATTCGAGCATTGAATTTTTGATCTTTTATTGTTTGTCTTTGTACTGCAAAGTATGCATCTGCGATAGATCGAAATATCCTCAGGCATATGTACTCCTACATTATGAAATCTATGTTCATCAAGTACACCAAATGATTTCCTTGTTGACTTGGCTTTAGTTTTTTTATGTTACATGGCCTATTTTTTACCTTGTTTGTTTTTAAGCTTCCAATAAGCTCTTGGCCTTAAATAAAAGTGGGATAGTTCTTGCGTCCTCACCCGGACTATAAAAGAGTGCACAATACGAGCATTTGTCACAGCCGCATCGACAAAAAAATAAAAAATGCGTAACCACCAACGTTTACTTCGGCGTCCTACACTATAGGTGGCACGCTTTTGGTCGAAAAGGTCGACGCCACCCATTGTTGAACTGCTAACGGACAGGGGATTTCAGCTTTCGATCCATCTTTCCAGAACCAGTGAATCAATTGCAACAGGAGGGAGGAGAACGGATCATTCTACCTTGCAGGATGGTTGGATCCCTCTTCCTAAGTTTAATGAATCTCTGACTTTCGATGATTTTGTACATATTCACGATGATGTAGAAGTCTGCGGTGCTCTGTGTGACGACGAAACTCTGGCAGCTTCAAATTCAAACAACAACAATGAAGGCGAAGATGAGGAAGAATCGGAAGCAGAATCAATACCACCCGTCACATCAAAGGAGGTAAAGTCATTTTTGTGTACATTGCGTTAATATTTACTAAGAACGGAAGTGAACGATGAGGTATTCTCGGCACTGGTTGTTATAGACCATGCTCTTGACCAAGGCCACTGGAAGTTATTGAAGCAAAAAAAATCACTGATTTCTTTACAAAATAAAAAATTTAAGTAAAAATTGTACGTACGCAATTTAGTGTGTAACAATTGTAATAAAGTGTGTCTAATTATTGTTTCATATGTGTATATGTAAGTATCGTTTTTGTCCTTCGCTCCAACTCGACAATTTTTCGTTAATTCGAACTCTCGTTAATTCGAATTTTTTGTAAGGTCCCTTGAGTTTCGAATTATCAAGAGTCGATTGTAATACGATTTGTCGAGACCCTTACATAGGCGTTTGTTTCATCGATGACCTCTTCATTCGACCCAAATCTCTTACCGCCGAACCATTTCTTTATGTTTGGAAACAGGAAATAGTCGCAGGATGGGGGAGCAATTCGTAACCTAAGTCATACAGTTTGCCATTGCGATTGCGGAGTTGTGCGCCGGTGCGTTGTCCTGGTGGAAGAGAATTTTTTTCCTCGCAACATTTTTTTTTTATAATTTGCTCGCGCTCAAGGGATTTAAGTACCCTTAAAATACTTGCACACAACGCAGGCGAAGGAAAACCAGCGAGGATGGACAGAGAGTTACCAGTGAACGTTGGTTTTAAATGTTTGAATTATAATGACTGGGAAATAAAGAGCTAGGCAGGGCATTCCATAAGCGAGTTGTACGGCTTAGGAACGAATCACGATATTTTAGAGAACGTCCCAAAGTGGGCTTGAGGGAATACCGTCTATTGTGTCCATTGTTTGAGTGATATTAGTATCACCTATTAGTTTTATCCTATCTAGCTCTAGCAGGTGCAGAGATATCTTGGGCGCACCCGACCAGATGGGGGCATTGTACTCAAATTTCGGCGGATAAATGCTTTATATATTGGGGCCAGATGAGAGGGGGTAAAGTATTTCTTACATCGCTTGATTAAACCTAGACATTTCGCAGCATTTTTGACGACACCGAATATGTGGTCATTCCCACGTAAGTTGTCATTGACGCACATACCGAGAATGGAAAGTTTATCGGTTTCGACGATGCAAGTGCCATTCATGGATAATGGCTGCGTGTTTAAATTTCGCTTTAACGACAGTAGACAGCATTGTATTGTGGAAGCATTAAATTCTACTCTATTAGTGGTTCTCCAATTAGTTATGCCGTTAATATCAGAATAACAACAAAACTATTTGACAGATGTCTGAAAATTTGGCTGCGTTCTTTTGAAATATGCTTCCGGCAAAATGTTGAATTTGAGGTGGCAACGTCATATGTTTTAATGTTCAGGGACTTATTTACCCGCCCTCGTATAAGGAGCAAGACCAAAAATCTACTAACATGGCGCTGTCTTTTAAATACATATGTATATTGTATAATACTTTCATTCGCCCGGGTATGATGTTTCCTATTATTGAGTTGGCAAGAAAGTAATTTCGCTTTTTACAAGTAGATTGCGTTATGTTTATTTTTATTGGTTCTCGTTTTTGTCAATGTTATGATTTTTTTTCTTGTGATATTTGATAGCTATCACTTTAAGTTTACTTTAGAAGCAATTCGACCTTAATTTTGTTTTCACTTGTTAACATTGTCAATTTTAACATAATTGCAAAAACGAACCATTTTGGTATATTTTGTTGTTTTATTTCCGTAAAAGCAAAAAAGATGCTCACAGTCACAGAGATAAGTGAAGTTTATGGCGTTGACTGTATTACAGAACGCTCGAACCATTTTCACTCAAAGATGACAAACGTTCTGGTAGACAAACGAAGTTAGCCGATGACCAAATCAAATCAGATCGTCAAAGATTTCAGAGAGATTAAATGCATCACACATAGCAATTGAGAATCACTTAAGACGTCTTGCACTTGTAAAAAAAACTCAATAATTGTATTCCCGTGAATTGAAGGTGATTTACTTAATACAACGAATCATTATTATTTGCGATATGCATGACGAAAGCAATTAAATTGAACCTTTTTTGAAACAAATCATCACTGGTGATGAAAAATGGATCGTCTAATTATGTTGTCAATTTGGTGGCATTATTAAGGTGCTGTGTATTTTCGGCTGCTTCTAAGGAACCAAACGATCAATCCAGAAGTCTACTGTCAACAACTAATGAAACTAGAGGAAGCAATTAAAGAAAAACGATGAGAATTGGCAATTCGTAAGGGAATCGTATTTCACCATGAAAACGCTAAACCACAGACATCTTTGGTAACTCGTGAACAATTATTAAATCCTGGTTGGTAAGTGATGTCAGATCCACCATACTGCATCGACCTTGCTCCATCAGATTTTCATTTGTTTCGAAGTTTTCAATAATCTCTGAATGGTACTCGTAAAACTTCCAACAATATTGAGTGCCCTAAGTTTGTTTTATTGGGTTGTACCACATGAAATGTCCGATTTTATAGTAAAAATTTAAAAGCCAATATTATTTGTCCGTAAATTTTTATTCAGTCAAAATATCCGTTGGCATCTATGACATTCTTCCAAGGTGATACAAGGTCAAATATTCCTTTCTCGTAGAAGTGCTGACTTTTTGAGGCAATGAAATCTTCAAAGGCGTTTATGACCTCTGCTCTGTTCTGGAAGACTTTCTTCCGGCAAAATGAATCCAGATTGCGGAAAATATGGTAATCCGTTGGGGAAATCTCAGGAGAGTACGGTGGATACGGAAGAATTTCAAATCCCCACTTCAACAGTTTTTGCACCGTTACTTGTATGGGGTCTAGCATTGCCATTCAAAAGAATCGAACCGTGCCTATTAACCAACGCAGGTTTCTTTTCAGAAAATTTGGCATGCAATATGTCGATTTCCTCACAATATATGATAGCGTTTATCACTTCTCCTGGTTGAAGAAATAAAAAGTGGATTGGTCCTTTCGATGTCCACCAAATTGTCAACATATCCTTTTTTGGATAAGGATCGGGCTTGGGGGTCTGTTTTGGTTTTCATCTGCATCCAACCACTGCCCAGATCTTTTACGATTATCATCCACTTTTCATCACAGGTAATTATCCGGTGCAAAAACGGTTCAGTTTGGTTTCTTAATGTAAGCTATGCGCTGATTTCCAGGAGCCGTAGTTTTTCGGATTCGTTCAGTTCATGGGGTAACCACTTATCGAGGAAAGGTACTTTGAGAGAAAGGTATCGACTTATTGTCGTTGGGGATACTGCCATACTTTGGGCAATAACCCGCACCGATTTCGTTGGGTCCGCATCCACCGATGCTCTTAAAACATCGTCGTCAACTAACTTTACCGTCTTCCCACGTGGTTCATTTTCGAGGCTGAAATTTCCCGAACGGAACTTTCCAAACCAATGCCGCTACATCCGTCTTCATTGCCAATGACGCATTGTGTTACATTTTAAATTCGTAAAGGAATAGGGTTCGAATTTGAATTGCCGACAGCATGGTAAATAATTCCTAGACAAAAAAAATAAAGGTATTTTATACCACTTTATTTTATAAAAAAAAAGAAAATTTAACGTTCTGGCACATCACTCGAGAATTTTTCATGTGTTACAACCCAATAGTAAGAGACAGAAGTATACAAAAAAAAAATGTATATTTCACACTAAAAACCAGGAATTACTTCTTTGCCAATCCAGTATTTTGCTAAGAGCAAAAATCAATTAAACCCACAAATAAATATACAATATACGAACATTTCCACAAATTCTATAAAATAAAACTCCAACTAAGGTATTTTAATCATTCTCCTGTTAGTAAAATATATTTCTTTTTTTTCTCAGCTGAGCATCAATATTAACTCCATTATGTGGACATTGGTTATCAACAATTTTCCTATTTTCCAATTGAGCTGTAAAAGAAATACGTTTGAACCCTTAACCCTCTTCTTTTATATACTCACAAAGGATTGCGTGGAATCGGTTATTTGCATGTTTACCCGATATCATGATAAATAAGATAGAATAAGGATTTTTCAGTGGCTGTATAAATTAATAGTGTGCAAAGTAAGGTGATAAAGATGATTGTCAGCAGATATGTACATATATATAGCAAACATCTCTACAATATTCAACAACCAGACACGGGAAGACAGCAGCTTCAGTGCATCAACTGTGGAAACTTTCAAAGAATATTGCTGGTGAAAATTATAATTTAAAGTCGGTAATTTGTTATTCAAGTTGGATGGATTCTGCCTGCTTGCCTGCTCAAAGAAGGCAGGGAGCAAAGTCAGACACGAAGGTTGTCAGTTACGACGATGGGCGACTTTTGATAACAACAAAGACAACAAAGTATGAATGGTGCCCATTGGCATTCATCCGAGGTGAAAGAATGAGTGTGGCAGAAAAGATCAAAAGCGCGCACTCAATTTAACTTTGTGCTCACTTTTGCTATTTTACCCAAGTGGATTTACCGCATCGCAAAGTTCGCACATTTTACCATATTAACTTGTTGTTGGAATATACAATCTGAGGTAGAGGTATTTGTTTTCTTCTACTTGAAAAGATGATCCGCTATTCAGAATGGTATGATTTCTACGAAAAACAATTGCTGAAAGGGGAAGAATATGCTCGCATCGCAGTTTGTAAACGCTGAATAAACGAATAAAGACGACCTATTTCTTTATTGCTCTCATAAAATCGAACTTATGTACATATTCGTATACATATGTTATGTGTTAGTACATAGTAAATATTTGTACACATTCATAATAAATTACACCCCAAAATAATTAATCAATATACATACGATAAACAACTCAAGTAGCTTTCTTCCTTACATATACATAAATATGTAGCTTTTCAATATATTAAAAGGCTTACTATGTTTCAGAATTAGTGACAAATATGTACACTTCAAAAAGAAAAATCATGTAACCGTACCCCTTTGTACTACCTGAGCGACTAAAGCGACAATCGCCAAAAAATAACTAATTTAAGTGATATTTCTTTAAATAATGGCGTTAAATGTTGGGATTTATTAATTATTCAGAAAACGGCCAGATTCTCTGCAGAGATTAACCAAATGGGTTGTTATATTAACCAACGAGCAGCATTGTTGGATTTCGCTTTAAGTGTTGTTACTTTATTTTTTGTTAATTTGGTGTCTGCTAAATTGAAGAGTTTTGGTCGTCGGCCCTGTTCAGCAAATTGCTGAATTACTTTGTCCATTTCACCGCGAGCTTTACATAGTTCTTATATCCTTCACATAAATCCCTTATTCTCATCTACAGTACTTCAGAATTATCTGACACTCAAGTTAAGTGAGTGGTTTCTTTCTGTTCAGCTTATGATGACCTGCGACGACCAGAGACAGTATTTTTATAACCTGGTGGCACTATAGATTATGGCGAACGCGGTCAACAAAGCTCTCTTGATATTATATTCTTTCCACATCCCATTTTTCTTCAATATCGGTTCGGATTAGCGCCAACCTTGGTACGAATATAAGCACTCCTACGTTTGTATGTTGATTTGCCAACCTGAAATATATATTCACTTTATGACTTGACTAGCTGCATCTTACTTATTATATAATAATGTGATCATTATTTTTCAATGCGGAGTAAGTACCCATGTGCAAATATTTACACTTATGTATATATACATAGTACATATGCCTATGTGTTATATATATTGTATATATAATTTGAGAAAATTAACTTACAAACAATAATGCAGAATATTTCAAAAATATGTAATTGAAATATGTAGAATATTAAAAGCCTCTTATGCCTCTGTTATTATTTGTTTTGAAATAATACTATTCTCTTAGTAATACACGTCATGATTCCATGTCATCATATCCTGATTTCAATCGATTGTCCTGGAAATGCATTTATAAAATTAAACAAAGGTTCCAAATTAAATCAACACTACGTATACCGGGACTAAAGGTCAGCTCTGTCCAAAAGTATTGTTTCGTACTAATTATGTATTCGCTGTGAATCTTTGACGATGAATGAAACCAAAATGCATATACTATATGGTAATGTGAGATACACTGGCGACAAACCACCCTGAAATCATCAGTTTGTGGATGGAGAACAAGATGCAATGTCCGTCCAAAATCTGATACCAGACATGTGAACACGTGACATCGAAATCCTCTATTGAACCATAGTATCTAGCTACTCATCGATGCGGCATGAATCCCTTTCAAATATACACCGCAAAATACCCTCACATGGGACAGACGGTCAACAAAATCGATTTGCGATACGACACAGAACACAATGCATTTCATTTTATTTTAAACGGATAATTAATTAACCACGTATTAAAACACGAAATAGTGTGTGTACCATCCGAGGCATATTCAGGACTTCTCATATTTGTGTGTGTTATATTTCATTTTATTAAAAGCTTGAGTAGTCAGGGAAGAGTTTGTTTAACCTTAGCGGTTAAAGGGGCCTCGATAAAATCGAAAATATTCTATATTACTCTCTGTACAGAGTAATGTAGCATCGACAAACGTTTCTATGACGCTTCTTTTCCCCATATTACATTTTTAATTGTAGTACACAACTGCGATCTGATTACTACATCTCTTTAATTAAAATAAATTATTACAATAATTAGGCATGTAAATTCGTTGTTTTAATTGCTATATGTATAACATACGTTCTTGCACTGATTTTATTTAGACTGCCACCAGATTAAATTTGGCCGACCACTAAAAATTGAGGAAGTGGAAAAGAGAGAGAACAAATTTAAGATAATATTTTCTTATTTGCTTGCTCTCATAACAAAGAAATAGAAAAAACAGCAATATGGATGCAAGACTGTCCCTTGTAGAAACAGTTTTTCGGCAGATTAACTAAGACTCTTCGTCGCTTTCGCGGAAGTTTGTGAGAAGAGGGGAAGCATCAAATTGAAACGGCGAAATAAAATTTGCCGACAACATGGATATGGGTATCAGTATACGTGCAAGAAAAAATGCATATGCCTTCTCATCTGAGCAGATGCATAAAGAGTCCTTAAAGGTAGGCGGGAACATGATTACGATTAGCCAAGAGCACGGATGAGGAGGAACCTCCCTATGACGACGGAAGTGCAGCAGATAAACTTTTACCTACGGTATCGGATTATAGAATGAACTTATTATGTTGGAACATAATCTTTATAGTCAATGTTGAGAATACTGTTCGGCCGAGGTATATCTTGGAATGATCCGATGATGAGCGATTTTTATCATTCTAAAAAAACAAATTTTAATGCCATCGAGTTACGCCTTGCGCTTTTTATATATAGGGTTTTCCAATAAGGACTTGACAACTTTTTTTTTTAAATAAAACGCAAACCATTTGAGATATTTCAAAAATTTTACTATTGGCTTGAATTATAATCAAAACATTTATGAAAGGAACTCGACTTCGTTCATATGGCCATCGCGGGCACGTTTGCAGCGGTCGATTCGTTGGAACCAATTTTCAACGACTCGGCCACACATTTCGGTCGAAACTGCCGCTATTTCGCGTTCAATGTTGGCTCTGAGCACTTCCAACTTCATCGGCGTGTTGGCATAAACCAATGACTTAACGTAGCCCCACAGAAAATAGTCAAGCGGCGTTAAATCGCACGAACGAAGCGGAAAATCGACTGGCCCATTTCTTGAGATAACACGATACTTCCTCTTCAATAAATCGATTGTAGCGTGTGCTGTGTGGCATCATCCTGTTGAAACCACATGTCGTCCAAGTCCATATCTTCCAATTCGGACCAAAAATAATCGGTGATCATGGCGCGATAACGCTGACCATTCGCAGTAACGTGAAGATCGTTACCGTCGACGAAAAAATATGGCCCAATAACGCCGCCGCCATGCAAACCGCAGCAAACAGTTATTTTTTGTGGAAGTGGTGATTCATGAAGCACATGTGGATTTTCACACGACCAATAACGCATATTTTGCTTATTGACGAACCCATTGAGCCAAAAATGAGCTTCGTCACTGAAGATGATTTTGCGATGAAATTCATCATCTTAGCACATCTTCTCCAGAACCCAATCGGAGAACGTACGTCGCTTCAAATGGTCCATCGGCTTCAATTCTTGAGTCAGCTTGATCTTGTATGAGTGTAAACCAAGATCCTTACGCAAAATACGCCATAATATGGTCTGAGCGATACTCAATTCTTGAGAACGCAGTGGAATTAACAGATTTGGATCGTTTGCTACGGACGACTGAAAGGCAGCGATATTTTCGACACTTCGACCAACCCGTTGTCTCACTGACACGGCAACATCACACAACGAATATGTAGGCTCAATTTTTTGAACTAAACTTGTTATTGCCTGTCTACTAGGGCGAGAATTACGACCGAAAATTGGAGTTAACGCTCTTAAAGTTGCAGTCACCGACTCCGAATTTCGGTAGAAAATATTTATAATTTGCAGACGTTGCTCGTTCATGGTAAAGTACATGATGAAAATGTTGAGTTTACTTAATAAATTGACAGTGACAGTTTGATGATTGGTGAAAGAGTGAGTTCACAAATTAAATTAAAAGTTGTCAAGTCCCTATTGGAAAACCCTTTATAAGTAACACACGAGTAAATCTCGACTAGTAGATTAAAATTTAGACGTATTCTTAAGTGCTTTCACATAATTGAGTTACGGGCTGAAACCTTAATTAAATTGAAGCTTGACAATGCAATTTAGCAATCTTCAAGCCGGGTTATTAAGCTTGTCAAGTTTATCTAATAATGCGTACAAAATATGATTGTCGTAAGAAGCGACTAAAATCCACAAAAGAGGAGACGAAAATTGCAAGTTGCTGAACGTAAAACAAATGACCGGGTCATTATAGGTTAGTAGGTTTGTAGAATCAACTGAACTACCTAGTAAAGCGGGTCAGTATAAGACATGTATGTAGATATAGACAGTAAATACAATATAAATTACCAAAGGTGGCAGACTAGATAAACTAGAAAATTCACTCTCCTCAGAGGTTGGTCCCATGAATTCTGGTAGGGACCATTTATTTTTTCTAAACAAAGTTCCAAAAGGAGTTCAGTAACAATAAGAACTGCACCAAAAACGATCGCGTCAAGAAACCTTACAGCAAAGGATAGCTCCATATTTGTACTCGTAAGTATGCCTAAAATACACAAAATCTAGAATTGAAACAAATATAGTTAAAAGTAAACATAAAATTGATTCATTTAAAACAAACGACTATTACAACGAACAGTAAGCTGAACTTAAAGCAAGAAAACATCTATAAGAAATTGTTGTAAGCTTTCAGGAACAGATAAAAACTTAGAAATAAAAGTTGCCTTGTTGGACTGTACTATCCAACCAATTTAGCAAGATGATAAAAATGAATACCTCACAGATAAAGGGGAGCTTGCGCCAGAGAAAAAAGTCCTGAAACATCTACAAGAAAAACGAATGATAAAAGACTTGAAAAATCAACCACTACACACTGGTTCCGCTTGTATGGGACAGCGGCCATAAATACTTCCCGTTGAGATATCGTAGCGAAATTTTCATCAAAATTCTTAAATAATGTTGTGAACATAGTCTAAAAAAATTAGAGCAATCGGCGACTTGTAAGGTGGATAGCAAAAAGGTGACGTGTAATTACCTGTACACTGCATTTGTCAAAAAAGCATTACAAATAAAATAATTAAATAAATAAGAGAAAATACAATTTTTAGAATACATTTTTGTAATTATGTGCATCAAATAATTAAAACGATCTGAACGTAAAAGTAGTGTTTATAATGTCGACGTTTGTCAACATGCGTGACATTTTTCGGCTATGCTGTAGTCTACATTTTTTTAATTCTTTATTGTTTGACTCTGCAGGTTACTCCGAGAGCTCTCCAATTGATACTATTGCATTCTCTATCACAGCAGATCCATGTATTAATACTTTATGGACTGTAGCTGGCAAATAGTACCACGGATACTCATTGATCAGGTCCTTGGCAGTATCGAGGGCATATTCATTAAATTTGTGCACATTGATTTTATATCCCGATGCCAACGCTTGAAGTAAAGTAGCACAGCGATGAATCAGACTTCCATTAATTCCTGTGATTTCTGAAGCCAATCTTGGAAAAAAATTTTCTTGCAACATTCCCATCGTTGGACGATCCTTTGCCCCCATCTCTGGGCTTGTCTACTATAAGCCCATTTTTTCACGAAATTCCTTTTGAATTTGTTGCTTTCTTTCCAATACTTGTAATTTATTTCCAGGACCTCTAGCCTGCCACATTTTGACGGACTTATAGGAAAGATGTAAAAAGTATTCAAAGAAGCGTATTTTCGCATGAAGTGGAGATAGACCGAATTCAAAATATTTCGCTTTTACGTCTTTGCTTAAACATTTTGCCAAATTATTAATGTCTGTGGGATTTGCACCACATATATAACATTTGGCAGAGGATGACTCACTTAAGGCATTACATACTTTTCCGTATACCATAGTGAGCTGTAAGCTATGCTCAACCCTTATCTTTCTATTACAAATCAAACGTTCTGTCGGTCCCAGATAATTTATTTTTTGCTTAAAATATTTTTCCTCTTCGATTGAAAGCTCGTTATCTCCTTTTTGAACTGAAATCGAACTGACCAGCAGTATAGCGTTGACGACGGCCGAGGATTTTTCCATATTATTTTATGATCAGTTTTAGAAAGTAGTTGGAGAGGCACGTAGGATGTAATAAATAAGCTCTTGTCTGCCAAATCATTATTAGAAAACTTTTGCTTGTACTCACTATGACCCATACTTCCATCAAATCCCCATTTTCCGATTAATACTAAATTTGTAACATAATCATCAGGGACTGTTTCGACCACATTAGCTTGTAGCTCTAATAAGCTCTACGCTGTATTATCTAATAAACTTTGCTGCTCGACTTCAGCGTGAGATTCGTCTACACATATATTGTCCGGGTATCTCTCTTTTTTTGAGCTTTGGTAGTTTGGAAATAAATCAAAAGATATTTTGCTATTCACAAAGTTTCTTATCAGTAAATATTGGTTTTTAGACATGCCGGTCTCCACTATAAGTGAAATTACTTCAATGGGATCTGCCTGCAATACATTTTGCATTTGATGGTCATTGCGTAAAGCAGAAACAGCAGACTCGTCAATCTCGGTCAGCTGAGCTATACGCCTACCATTTGTTCTTGCTGAAGACACCGCAAAATGATGAGCACTTTCCACCATTTGCTGAGATATATTACATTTTGATATAATTGATTGCTTTTCATTCAGCCAATCACATTGTTATTGCAGATCTGAAGTTTTTTTGTGATCGTAACGCGTCCAGAAAACAACGATTTTTTTTTTACATATTTAGTAACAGATTTTTCAAGTTCGGTTAGTTCAACTATGTAGCAGTTATTCTCAATATTATGCTGTATATCAGTGATCACATCTTGAGTTTTTTCCGCGCTGCTACCCTTTTTTGTGCACCATAAATTGAAAATATGTAGCCGTGCAAACACACACTGATACTAATCGCAAATAAAAAAGTGTGCAAAAATAAACAGTGTTATTTTATATAATATTAATTAAATGCACATTGAACATGATATTGTTGAAGACTTGATTAATAAAAAATGCAAAGTTTTGGAAGACAAAACCTTAATAAAAAGAACAAAGAGTAATGACAGGAAACCAACCACAAGAAATAGAAAATTACCTATTTTTATTCTCTCATTTCAGAATCAAGAATATATCGAGAAAGCATACACTATTAAATCAATAATGGGTATTGTTAATAAGATTGAGCCACTTCGAAGAAGTTAAAACTCAATACCTCAATGCAAACAATCAAGCCTTATGCATTTAAAATGAAAGAAAACATCCAACAAATAGTTGTCCACTAAAGAGGGATGAGAAAGCGAAACGTATCAGCTGGAAACCACGCAGCTAATTACAGAAGTTGTCCGGTTGCAAGAGAATATCAAGAAAGGAGAAACAGAGTCACTACTAATCACCAACAAAACCCATTCAAAAAGAAAAACAAGCCACAAGTAAATGTTGAAAACAATAAAGTAGACAAAATACCAATTATCGCTAAAACAAAGGTGCCAGTTAGTGAATAACAATTCGTATTATCAAATTGTGAAAAATACACGTAAAGGAAATGCCTCTTACTATTATTCAAAGATTCTATAATCAAGATAAAGTCATTAAGTTATTATGAAACGAAGTTTCCACAGGAAAAAAAAATTATTAAAAATCTGAAAGTCACAACCTGGAATGCAAACGGTTTACTCCAACACATCTCTGAATTTGAGGTATTTCTATGCAATGATGTTTGCTTGACTTCTGAAACTCACTTTAAACAGGGAACAAAGATTAGAACTCCTGGCTACCTCTATTACTACTCTCTCCATCCAGCTGACAAATACAATAAATTTACAATAGCTGTCATATACTTACTGCCCACCCAAGCATTCGCCTAAAGAGGAAAATCTTAATCACCTTTTTTGAATTCTATCATTGGAGGTGATTCCCATACAAAACACCTACTGGGGGTCAAGACTAGTAATGACTAAGCAGGGCAAAAATTTAACTGAATTTATTTCCACTGGGATCGCCTACTAATTGGCCATCTGACCCAGCGAAAATACCAGACCTTATTTATTTCTTTGTAATGAATGTAATCAATAGAAGGGAGTAAAAGTTGAAAGCAGTGATGACCTATCATAGTAATAATGCACCCGTAATCCTAACGGTCAACGGCAGGTCAATAGAATAACTAAAAAACGCAAGACTTACCAACAAAAAAATTATAAAGAATTATTCGAAGGATTTATTAACCTCAGATCTCCACTGGTCACAACAACCATATAACACGCAGCAGAAGATAGTACGAGTACACAGACTTATCAGCAAAAAAGAAAACAAGCATCGGTAAAATATTCCACAGAAATTAGGGAACTTATATTAGAAAAGAGAATGGCCCACAGGAAATGACAAATTACAAAATATTCTAGCGATAAAACCATATTTAATAGACTAAATAACAATTAAACAAAACGGATCGGTGAATTAAAAATAGTGCTCGAACTAAATATCTTTGTATAATAACTTACTCGTAACTGCTGACAAAGTCACATACTAGACCCTTTGGAAGGCTGCCAAACATTTAAAGACCTCAAGCGCAGAATCCACTGTTAAAAACCCCTGATGGGAAATGGATCAGCGAACCAAAACACCAGGCGTGGCAAATGAACGTCTTGAATTCCCTGATAGAGTAGACGCAGATTTCGCTAACAGAGAACAGCACGTGTATTCATAAAATATCTAATAGAAAATCACTAGGTTATAATCCTAACCTAAAAATCCTATCCTAAAAAACACTACCCTTTATAGCATTGGTAAAATTCAAGCTTATAATTAATACTTGTTTTAGACAAAAATATTCCACATCACTGGAAGATAGAAGAAATTATTGTTATATCACAGATATAATAATCTGTTATATCATAGGTTACATAGATATTGCACGCCGAAGGAAAAAATCTAACCATTTTTCCATTCAATGGGACGTACCTGTACGTCCCAGTTCGACGGAATTAGAGTGAATCATACCCAGACATGATGTTACCCTTAAGGGGCTATACCAGTGTGACACTTTCAAAAAATCGTGTGAAAGGGGCAAGGTCGCATCTTGAATAGTTTTTGAGTGGCAGCGTTCTAAAGAGCGACCACTCGCAGGTATAAACCGTTCCACCTGCCTATAGACGGAGTTTCGGAGTTAGTGTGTAGTTACTCGAATCTTTCGCATTGTAAACAGCACATAGGTAATATAGGGGGCCTATATAGGTGTATACGGTAGTTTATTGCCATTTTAAATATATTTTGGAGCCGTTAGGCACTGTTGTCGAAGCGTCTATTCAGTTTACTCTCAGTACACAACGCAACGAAAATGAGTAATATCCAAAAAGGCTCTCACGATAATCCTTTATCTAGGTCGAGGTCTAAGAAGAGAAGATTTTCAGGAAATCGTTTTACATACGAACAGTCCACCGCAAATGCCAGTACAGCCGCTGAAAAACTGTTACACACCGGAGATAACGAAATTGTCGTTGAACAAACGCATAGATACTAGAAGCTCAAGGAATGGACTTATCAAAGTTCAAGCACGATTATTTACCGCTTGATAAGGATGTTACGGAAGCTTTGAAACAAATTTATACTGATTTGAGTTCAAGGAAATTGTTAGAGCGATGCAAAGGAGGAAACACACAAAACAACAACGAAATTTATAATGGGTTGCTATGACACTTTGCTCCAAAGCACCTTCACAGTGGGATGAAAACGATTGAGCTCGCTAATTTCCTAGCAGTTTCAATATTTAATGATGGTTTTTATAGTATTTTAAAAATGATGGAAGTAATGGGCGTGGTTGTCGGACCTATTGCGTAAGAATATGCAGTTCAAAGAGATTCGGCTGTATCAAGCAGGCGGAGATACGTCACGCGGCGTCCTCAAAAGAGGGACGAACAGCCCGGAGACAAGCATTAGCCTCTCAGCAGGCATTTTTCGAGGAAGAGAAGGTGTATTGTATGGGCCAGGCATAGCGGATTAGCAATTTTTATGGTAAATATAATTTTATCTAGCAAAAATCGATAGTTGAAACTTTAAAGGTTTTTCTAGAAACGACATTTTTCAAAATTGCTGACATCATAACTCAACGAGAAATTGACCGATCGACTTCAAATAGAAACTGAGTATTTTTGAATATATTTACTATACAATGACCTACGATCTTTTTGATTGGTTGAAAATTGTCAATTTGGCATTAAAAAAACAACTATTTTTTTACCCCAAAACACGACATTTTTTTTTCAAACTACGCCATTTTGTTAATTTTTGATATTTTTCAAAAATCGTAGGTCATTGTATAAGAAATACCTTCAACTTTAATAACCTTTTTCGATTTTTTTTGTTTCAGATACTTATTCGGCCGGAATCATGTCAGCAGTTGGGGAACTTTTTTTTTGGCACCTCCGAAGACAGCACATAACTCCGTTATTTTCCAACATTTTTGTATAAAACAAATCTTAAAATATAGCTGAAAATATACCTTATTATATCCAAAAAACTTCTAAACATTCTATCGAGTACTTTCTTTTAAAAAGCTTCCCGAAAATCGCCTATTTTTTTATGGGTTACACTGGTATACCCCCTTAATTGTTTTGTATTATCAAGATGCGTGTTCTGTTTGTTGGATAGAAGTTTTCCGTTTTTCGCAACATAATTTTTTTAAATCAAATTTGACTGATAATAAACATTATATTTGAGAACCGTATGAAGGTCAAAGCAGAATGCGCTCTCTTTAATGTTGTGTTTATTGAATAATTGTTTTACGTTTTTTTTCAGATAAAATTTGAATTTTTTCATTTTTTGATGCTATGTTTTTTTCTACCTTCCACGAACAATGCTTCCGTAATAGAACGAGGAGATCAAAGGATAGAAGGTCCTTGCGATGCTTATAGCAAGGACTTTTTTCATCAAACCATTTCGGATTTCTAGTATTTGTTATCCTTATGCATTCCAAGGCCATTGTCTCTCTTACATTTCTTTCTTCTGGACGTTCTCTGAAAATTCTATTAAATACTTTGAAGTGAACTTTACAAACGTTAAAAAATCAATTAGTTGGTGCCTTCAGACTTCCAAAGTCACATTTTTGAGAATAATATTTTGCAAAGATGAAAAATTCCGAAGGACATGTTATTTTTTCATCAGTTTTTAAAAATAGTTTGGAACAATTTAAACATTTGTTCCTTAAAAGCATTTTAAAAGCAAGATATCCAGAAAAATATCGCATTGCTGTTGGTTCTAATGTGATTTTAGTTTCGATTTCCATATCACAAATAACTTTTTCGTACAGAGTTTCATCGCATACGATTTTGTTACGATCCTTCAGCAATGAAGAAGTTTTTAGAATATTAGTTTGAGTTGGGATAAATCTACGTTCAAAAATACTACATCATCATCATCACAGTTACTGAAAGGAGAAAATTTAACAAGATTTGACGAGAGAATTTTCGACATCAAAACATTAAATTCGTAAACAGACGGATTTTTGTTGTAACCACCTTTGATGCGAATAATAGAAAATAAATTTTCTAATACGTTTAAAGTTTGTTCCATTCCTTTTAAACAAAAGTTTCTTGGAAGCTTTCTCTAGCTGAATTCCCCACCTTAAAACATTCTTGTCATAATGTGAACCACTATCCATGCAGTCAAATACATTGTTCACTTTTAATATAGGGTTTTCCAATAAGGACTTGACAATTTTTTTTTAAATAAAACGCAAACCATTTGAGATATTTCAAAAACTTTATTATCGGTTTGAAGTACAATCAAAACATTTATGAATGGTATTCGACTTCGTTCATATGGCCACCGCGGGCACGTTTGCAGCGGTCGATTCATTGGACCCAATTTTCAACGATTCGGCCGAAACGGCCGCTATTTCGCGTTCAATGTTGGCTCTGAGCTCTTCCAACGTCGACGGCGTGTTGGCATAAACCAATGACTTAACGTAGCCCCACAGAAAATAGTCAAGCGGCGTTAAATCGCACGAACGAGGCTGCCAATCGACTGGCCCATTTCTTGAGATAACACGCTCACCATACTTACTTTTCAATAAATCGATCTTAGCGTGTGCTGTGTGGCTTGTGGCATCATCCTGTTGAAACCACATGTCGCCCAAGTCCATATCTTCCAATTCGGACCAAAAATAATCGGTGATCATGGCGCGATAACGCTGAACATTCACAGTAATGTGGCGATCGTTATCGTCGACGAAAAAATATGGCCCAATAACGCCGCCGGTATGCAAACCGCACCAAACAGTTATTTTTTGTGGATGAAGTGGTGATTCATGAAGCATATGTGGATTTTCACACGACCAATAACGCATATTTTGCTTATTGACGAACTCATTGAGCCAAGAATGAGCTTCGTCACTGAAGATGATTTTGCGATGAAATTCATCATCTTGGCGCATCTTCTCCAGAACCCAATCGGAGAACGTACGTCGCTTCAAATGGTCCATCGGTTTCAATTCTTGAGTCAGCTTGATCTTGTATGGGTGTAAACCAAGATCCTTACGCAAAATACGCCATAATGTGGTCTGAGCGATGCCCAATTCTTGAGAACGCCGAGGAATTGACTGATTTGGATCGTTTGCTACGGACGCCTGATCGGCAGCAATATTTTCGACGCTTCGACCAATCCGTTGTCTCACTGACACGGCAACATCACACAACGAATATGTAAACTCAAATTTCTGCACTAAACTTGTTATTGCCTGTCTACTAGGGCGAGAATTACGACCGAAAATTGAAGTTAATGCTCTTAAAGTTGCAGTCACCGACTCCGAATTTCGGTAGAAAATTTTTATAATTTGCAGACGTTGCTCGTTCGTTGATGATGAAAATGTTGAGTTTACTGAATAAATTGACAGTGATAGTTTGATGATTAGTGAAAGAGTGCGTTCACAAATTAAATTCAAAGTTGTCAAGTCCCTATTGGAAACCCTTTACGAACTCTTTCGTTGCTACAGCTTTATTAGAGATTTCTTTTAAGCAATTAAGTTCAAAAGCAGTTTGAATCGATGCCGCAGTTGTCCGCAGTTTGCGTTGCAAGGTGAACATGCATTTTTTCGAAGGCATTTAGTGCTATATGACAACTTCTAAATTTTAAACAGGTCTTAGCTACGTTGTCAACTTCCAAATTGTATATTTCTCTGATAACATCAAAAGGCACTTTATTTTTTCATCATTAAAAATTATAAATGGATTTTCTTCAGAAACACATAACATTTTATAAGCTTTTCTATTATTGGTCCCTTGGTCGCAAATAATAGCACATACCTTTAGACCAAGTTCTTGACAGATTTTCAAATTGTTTTTTTATAATTTCGCTTAGGTTATCCCCATTTAAACCGTTTGCTGACACAAAATAGTTTCAAACAGTTTTTCAACTATCAAACAAACCATTTAGCAAGAAAAGACATATTTCAATCAATCTATGTTGCTTCTTTCTACACCAAGGTCTTCGAAACCATTAAATCAGTTTTCATATTATATGTGAGGGTTTTACGAATCCTAATTTGATCAAATATCAGGACAACACAACGTTCTCGCTGGTTTAATCAAGCGAACTTTGACTTAAGATACGAATGAGCATTGTTTTTATATCCTGGTTGTAATCCTTTTACAGGAGCCCATCTACAGAAAGAGGAAATGTGAGGAAGTTTAAAGCCAAATCTATCTCTCAAAAATTTATAGGCGCTTTGTGATCTATAATATATATTTTGGGAAAGTTATTTTTCGTGGTATTTTGTAGTCTTTGATTCTTTCAGAAGCATTTTACAAAATGCTTTTGAATGGTCTGAAATATTGAGCCTTTCGATTTGAGACGTCGTAGATATTTTATTTTTATTAAAAATTTTTATGCCAGTATGTGCTCTGTTTTTTTATAATGTTTTATTTTTAAATTTCTTAATTTAAGTTTGTAACTTAACAATTTTTTTTTTAAAGTTGCATTTTTTTTCTCCTCTTTTGCACATCTTTCCAATAACTGATCGCACCTTGCACACAAAATGCTGCAACTGCTCGACGTTCTTCTTCGTTTAGTTAAAGGAGACTTCAGATCTTATAAATTCAAGTTTGAATTCAAATCAGAATTTAAATTTAAGAAAGGAACAGCATCCGCCTTAAGATTTTTTTTCCTACAAACTTTCCTACAAATCTCTAGAAACAAAGTATTTGCCTCCATTCTTAAAACCACATGCCTTCATCCACAAATTATTTAAAATTTCATAATTTTTCTCTAGAAGGACATTTAAAAATTTTCAAGTCAGGGTAATTCCTTTTAGTTTTCCTACAAACAGAACAAGAAACTTCAGATAATCTCTTGTCACCCTTGCTATCGAAAAATAAACTACAAAATATTATATCGCTGACAAAATTTACTAAGAAAAATTGTTCAGTCACATAAATAAACATCCAAATCGGTCGAGAGTCGACGGCGAATGAGGTAAAGCAACTACACAGCCAGCGAGTGCGCCGCGCAGATCCTAAGAATTGACTTCGGTTCATACATTTTGTTCATACAAGTTGTTCAGAACTTGAAGTTCGAAGTAAAAACAGGCACTTAAAAACTGGTTAGATTTTTTCCTTCGGCGTGCAATATCTATGTAAACTATAGCATCTGTGGTTATATCTAATCAAGGTAAGCCTCTATCAGAAGTTGCCTCATACAGGCCAATTTCACTTTTACCGGTATTATCATAACTTTTCGAGAAACTGCTCCTTAAAAGACTAGATAGAATCATAGAGCAAAGAAGGCTTGGTCCCACTCATCAGTTTGGGTTTAGAAATAAACACTCCATAATAGACCAAGCGCATTGTATAAATAACTACTGTTATACAATAGAAAAAACACTAGAAGAAAAACAAGTTTGTTTTACAATTTTATTAGATGTTGCACAGGCTTTTGATAAAGTTTTGATAAACTTCATAGGGGTTTAAATACTATGAGATATTTAAATCCTATATAGCATATAGATTCTTTAGAATTCGCTATGACTCAACGTATTCTGAAATACAAGCAGGAGTTTACAGGGAAGTGTTCTAGGACCCACCCTATATTTATTATATACTGGTGATATACCACATGCGAATGACACGATGATAGCCACATTCGCAGACGACACTGCTCTGTTATCAACTGATGGCTGCATGGCTGAACCATCACAAAAGCTAAATATTCAGTTAACGAGATATCCAACCACAGGCGCAACAATGGCGAATTAATTAAAGTTAATGAGTCAAAGTCCACCCATATTAATTTTACAAATAAAAAATATAACCAATGTTCCTGTAGTTATTATCAATCAAGTGGTTCCCTATTCTAACACAGCTAAGTATATGGGTATGCATCTAGATGTTAACTGAAATGGAAGGAACATGTGAAAAGGATAGTAGCAGAGCTCAATACTGGATATAGAAAACTTTACTGGTTGTTAGGATATAATTCAGAAATCTCCACTGAGAATAAAATCTTATAATATAATCAGATACTAAAATCTTGTTTGGACATCTGGTTACCAGATTATGCGTTAATACAGAAAAAAAAAACCAATGTACAAATTATACAAATATTACAAAACAAAGTCCTTTGGGGAATAGTAAATGCCCCATTGTATATTAGAAATAATGACTCGCATCTTGATTTACAGATTGATCTTTTAATGAAAGTAATTAAAAAATACTCAATACATCACAACGAGCGCTTAAACGTCTTAAATGTACGAAATAATATTCGTAGATTAAGAAAAACTAAACTTTACGAACATAAAATCTGATAATTATGAGAATTATAATACCTTATCAAACCCAACTGAACGTTGAGAATAAAATCATTTGCTGATCTTCCTTTAATTGGTCATGGTAAGGAGGTGTTTTGAGTGCAGTTAGAGTGCCAACCTACTTTGGGTTTCTAACCACTTTCGAGATTTTCACCTTCTATAATAATAATAAAATACGATGTGTTTCAGATTTTATTGATTTTACCGGAGATGTTTCTTTAGGCAACGATCAAATAAACGTATAAGAGGCTAAGTCGGACCACAATCCTACCCCCGATTTAGGGACTCAAAATTAAGAAAAGCTCAAAATCATATTTCTTTTACTGTCAAATCGATTTTTCGAAATTCTTTTAATAATTTTTTGTTTTCAATGTAGTTCTATTCCCTATTATTCTTATACAAAATATTAAGGTCCATGTTATTTTCGTTATTAAATACTTTTAAATAGTTAAAATTTTTCAGCTTTAGTAATTAAAAAGGTAGTTCAGGATAATGGCTGGGTGTTTCATTTTTGTTTTAACGACAAAAGACAGGATTGTGAAAGTTTTAAAATCCACTCTATTCTTATTTTCTCAATCGGTAATGCTACCGATATTGGAATTCAATGACTAATATAAGCTAAAATTTCCATTCCACACCCGAAATGTGAAAGCGCTATTCCGGGAGCGAATATGAAAATCATCACCAAAGCAATACGAGTATATTAAATACTAAGAAGCATCAAGAGGGCAATAATGAAAATTAAAAAGAGTGGAGCTTTAAATTTATTGGAAAATTGGACAACCGCTATTTTCCATCCACTAGCCGGCCATTACATCTGACAGACAATTGAACAATTGAATTGTTGACAAGCTGGTGCAGGCGGAGATACTTCACAGTCTCTGTCTTTGAGTTAGCTGCAAAGTGTGACGCACGAGGCAGACTGCAATTATCAAAAGAACATATAATATAAATACATAAATGCATAAAAAATACTAATAAATGATCGTTAGAATGGAAGTTTAAGCAGAATTATGATATTTATGCTTTTGACGAAAAATAAAAATGTATACTGCGACATTGTAGAATTCTAACTTCACACCTTTAAAAAAGGCATCATCCGATGAGCGATGAGGAATTTCATTTCAAGGAGAATAGTGTTTGTGACTGTACCATCCACATAGATATCGAGCAAGCAATACGACAAAATTCGTAAAAAGTCCGATTAGTTCGTTTCCATTTATTTTCTCTTACTACCATACAGTTATTTTAGGAATCAATTCTCTAAGTTTGTGGTATTTATACATAGTCTAGTCTTAAATACTGTAAAAAAGAAAAACTTATGCCAAATGAAGACGAGCTGATATTTTTAAAAACAAATTTATATTAAATTTATAAGGGCACGCTTTAAAGACTCAATATTCGGTTCCCTCTAAAACGGACCCCAATTTATAATGCAAAGGGTTGAGATCCCGACTACCAGCTGGCCAATTATCCGGTGATATGAAGTCGGCTACACTTTTTTTAGCCACTCTGGAGTGGTTTTCGACTTGTAGGCTGGAGCAGAATCTTGTTGGAATGTCCAGTGCTTGTTTGTGATTATTGTTCGGCTTAGAAACTTAACGACGTCTTTCAAAACAGTGATTTAGTAAATATATGCAAGTCTTGACAAATTTTTTCACAAAAATGGAGGTTGGTTATGCCGTCGTAGCTCACTCCTGTCCATACCATTACATTCGTGGGGTGGTGGCTTCAACCCTTCTGAAGCTTATTTTGAAGTCCGAGCATTTTGCTTATTAAAAGTTTACGATTTTTAGCAGGTGTCCAGTGTGTCTTTTGTAGGCACTAAACCCCAAGTCTTCTTTGATGATGCGAGACATGGATTTTAGCAAAATATTCATTTGCTGCGATAAGATCTTTTGCTTTCTCAGTGGTTTGCGTCTGATTCGAGCCTGCACAGCTTTGATGGCTTCCGGAGTCCTCACAGTACGTGGACGGTCGCAAGGTCCGAAAGATATCACCTTTTGTCATGTTACACTTGTATAAGCCGATCACAGCGACACGATTTTCTATGTCGCCCCATTCCATGATTGTAAACGACTAAAACCAAAAATCTTTTCCGCGTTAAAGAAACATAAAAGCAACGGGTTACGGTTAACATGAAGAAAGTGCAACTAACACTTTATTTAAAATTTTTGCAATAAAAATTGTATCAATATTTATGACTAGACTAGGTACAAATAATAGGTCTTCTGATTTTATCTGTCTATGAGGATTTCAATTCAAAGATTTAAGTTTTTAAATGGAAGAAAGAACATCAAACTCGTTATACGAGTAAGTCGAGTTGTTGTTCAACTACAGACTTCTGTAAAAACAAAGCACTAATGGAAGTTTGAATTTAAACCACATTAAGTTGAATTCCACACTAGAACAGAGATCACATTGCGGTAAAGTTTTGTTAGCTTCTTGTGTTGAAAAAGAGTCCGTCGGATCTGGTTCTACTAAATTCTAACTTTGGTTTACTGAATCAAATTGTTGTGTGCGTTATGCCAATAGCAGATTTCTTTTTCCCTTATTCGAGCTAATTACCCTACCCATTAATTTGTACGAGCATTATGCACTTCCGCGGTGCGGTTTTTTTTTATTACATTATTATTTGTTTTTGCTTTACTGATTCGGCCTGCGCAACCGTCAAAAATTGACTCGGTACTCGAGTTGAACTTGTGTTGAATGTTTCAGGGAGTTGGGGTTATTTTCCGCTTAAAAAATAATTCAGCCTATCTTTGGTGAATTGGGACTCACCTATCTATAGAATCCTGCCATTAAAATTCAAAGCATTCACAAAATGTGTTTCAAAAATCATAATCGCAACCTATCTGAGTCTCATGGCTATAGCTCCAAAAATGCACGAGTAGGTTAAAATGTGTAATTGTCTAAATTTGATATTTCAGTGATCTCTGAGGTTATATAAAACGTTGGTACTCGTAGCTTCGAAATGCTTTCGCACTAGTACGACTTTGTCACTTACTATTTTCCCCGTCAATCCAATCTCTGCCAAAATGGAAAACGTCTTGATGAATGTCCTTACAAATATCAGGGTATTTTCTCTGGCATTCTATTGTAGTTTTGTTTGCTTACTTTTATATATTCACAAGTCATAGACATTCCTAAATCCACTTTAAAAAGTCTTGAAAAATGTTGGTGTCAATAATTCGATTTGCCTTCGTTTTACAAAATAAGTTCATACCAAGTCTTGGAAGTAATATCTTTCCAGGTTTTGCTTAAACCGTTACCGCCCAACAAGTTTCCGATTCTTTACGGAGGTGGATCAACATCAAATCTGACTGACGTCGGGACCACCCAAATTAGACTTTTCATCGTCCTTTGATAATTTCGCGAGTTGACAGCCTTAATAGGCTTTAATTTAAGCCTACTTATCATCACTTAAAATCTTAGCTCTCGGCATTTTCAACTTTTTAATGAAGCAACATCAAAAATGGTTTTATACTATGAAAACTTGTTTAAATGTTTCAGCAACATGATAAAATTTGCAATGATCGTGTGGATATAGGCAGAGTTACTGAAGTTTAAAGCTTAGGAAAAAATAGATTATTGGATATATAGCTATTTTAAAAAAACACATGTGTAAAGCAGCAGGTTTTAAGTATTAATACTATTAAAACTTTCTCGGGATACACTGTCAGCGCCTTGTTATCTATAAGTCACTGGAGAAGTGGCCGTAGCTTAAATGGTAGTGTATTGGTTTCCCATTCGTCTCCCAATAAAAATTCAATGCCACCCATGCACAGTGGTTCCACCGTAGGCCAAAATTTCAAAAATAAAATTGTTACAGTTATTAACAAAAACCATTTAAATAAGCTTAGAACATCCCAAACTAATTATAAATAAAAACAAGAAATACCACGTTTAGTCAATACCGTTAGATTTTTATCTTCAAAGTAATCACATTGCAAACAAATTTCATTTGAGTTTTAGTGAACGGAGAGTAAGCGCGACTGCATTTATATATTTTTTGCGTTCTCATCTTTTATGGAATTTGTTTTTGTAATGGAGAAATTAGTAGAAGGTAAGACGGCTATTATTTCTTTTTTGTGAGTCCATTGTTCAGCTAATATAGGAGTGGAGGCGTTTATAAATTAGGCTTAAATAAAATTAAAAAAAAAATACTGACTGCATTTTGTTATAAACCTTTAATTGTTACTCCCCGTTACGCCCCAACAAAGTTATATATTGCCAGAAATGTAATTTTATTTACATTTTAATGCAAGTAGAATCAGCTGCGGAAACTTGCGGATTCACCTTTAATCAATCTCTAAGCGGACTTAAGTCTTATTTTTTTATTTCAGGGTCTTTAACAAGTCTCATTTACGAGAATGTTCCTATATCAGCATTGGTTAAATGCTTCTGGAAGTAAAAGCAAAAAGTGCCGTTCAATATTAGCCATCCTTTTGAAGTCTCTAAATGGCGTTTCAAAAGCAGAATCGTATATTTTTGCAAAAAACTTACGTATTTCTGGAAAAAATCTTACCGAAAGAGACGTGTTCTTGTTCAAAATTATTCTGGATGGTTTAATACAAAGGAAGTATGTATTATTTCTGAAAATAACAATTATTTGGAGTCAACTTCTGCAGGGCGACCTAGACCTGATAAAGATTTTGCAGAGAGCAGAAGAAGATCAAAAAGAAGAAGGTTCGGTATCTTATCAGAAGTGGATTCCTCTGCTGTTGGTTATTTATTAAATAATTCAAACCACCCTAATACACGTATTAAACAACCAGGTAATGAAGAAGTTCTTTCTCTTATCACTGAAACTAAATTAACTAAAAATCAGTAGTAGCTATTGCAATTATCTTATCCAGCAAATGAAACAATTGTAGAAGTGCCTGCCAAAGTCGAACTGCAAAGTTTACTTGACCATACAGCCAAGCGTATACTTGAGTCGCATAAAAATGTTTTGCAAAATTGTTCACCTGATTTTTCTAATATGGTTTTAGTCGCTAAATGGGGGTTCGATTGTACTTTTTCAGATCAAGTAATCTCTTTGCTTAAAACTTAAAACAAATATTCCGTTTAAGAAACTAACTTGATGAAATCTACCTAACTTATCGAAAAAATAAATTATAGAAATTTTCTTAACTTTAGAAACAATTTTTGAAAAAATATTTACGTACCTATATGTAGATATTAACCTATATTTTGTTTAAAAAAAAACTTTTTGAAATAAACCTTCCTAAAAAAAGAAAGAAAAACTTAATTCGCACAATGTTACAGTTCCTTCTACGTTTTACTAATAGTGTAATGAAGATTTTATGCATATTAATGTACAATATAGTAGATCCTTATGAATATAATATTGTAGGTACGCTATATCAGAATTTTGTTAAGTTCCGATAGTAAAACTGGAGTAAACCAATGTTGAACCCTTCTACCGAATGTATCTCAAAATCGTGGCAAGATACATCAAAACTGATTTCATATTCGTAATCAGAGAGCCCAAATTACCTTAGAACCATTTAGATGTTATGAAGTGAGTAAGTAATTATGGCAGCCTTTGTTCGAGAGTGGAACCACTGTGCCAGGGAGCGAAATAACCACTTTCTTTCTCCCTCTATTCTTCATTGTTCAGGCAGTCAAGAGGGTATTTTGAGCGTCAAATTGTTTATAATAAAAAAAAACACGGACATTACTGTACTCGTATATGAATACATCAATAAATATTCTCGGTATTAGCGTCCAAACGAATCATACAATTTTAAGATGTTCTTATTATAAGTATAATCCCCCTTCACCTTAATACACTTATTAATTAAATTGGGAAATTAACTTTTCAACATCTTGAAAAAAAAATCTTACTTTTGACTTAAAATTGTTCGAACTCGTCATTATCGAAAAATGTGTCTTTAAATTAGGCGATAGATAATAGACACTTGATGTCAGGTCCGAACTATAGGGTGGGTTTTTAATTTCTTCGAAGTCATAATCTCTCACAGTACCTTGGAAACATGCTCCGTGTCGTCCAGTGTTTGTTGAAAATAAATAAATCACCTGTGGTCACATTTCCATGTCCTTTTTTTTTGTTTTTTGATATGTAGCTTTCCTCAAATGTAACAATTGCGTAAGACGCTCTGCACTCGATTTGATGTTTCGAGTAAATCACGTAACTGTTAATTTGTTGGTGAGGTCTGTAACCTGCTCTCTGCATATATTGTACATCTTTTTACTTTCAGGGTAATTATAATGAACTTACTTTTCATTTTCAGTAACAATTTTACCAGAAATGCTAAACAATATTCAACAGAGAACTCCAAAAACCCGGGTGCTCGATTTTCATCAACGTCATAGTGTCAGGCATTGTAGTTCTTTCACTTAGGATTATCTTTTTAATTCTGTATGTTATAAATGTTGTGAATTATATTAATTAAATAAACTTTTTACTCAAATATAATTCACATCATTTTTCGAAATGTGTTTCGAATAGGGTTTTTTTTCTTTTTGGTTTTAAATGTTTTTTTAACTAAAAACTTAGTAAATGGACCGTTTTTTTATATTATAAAAACTTAAAACTAAAAACTTATAGACTACCTAACCTACTTAACCTACTTACATCTAATACATACACACACATACATATACATATACATCCATAATACCTATATACTTAATATATAAGTATATGCATATATATATATATATTTATTTTTTTTTTTAATTTTTCATTTTTATTTTTTTTTTTTGTATTTTTATATATTTTTTTTTGTCTTAAAAACTAACTTAATCCTACCTAAAACTATGTAAGCCGGCCATGGCTAATAAAATAGTCAGACGACCGACTTTGCTTCCTATGGAGCTACCCAGTACTGGAGGAATTGGACGACGAAACTTCCCCTCCCTCAACCAGCCACCAAAATTGTTGGTGCTGCCGAGCAACATCCCTCATGTCGCGACTCCCTACCGCCCTACTGAACCGGAGACGCTCCGCACTGCCGTGTGCGACGTCTCTGTCGTGGTTGAGTCGCCTGTCCGCAGCTGTTCGAGCGACGTGGAAGATTAGCGGAACCGCCAATCTGTCCTGGACCAGACCTTTACTATCTAGATAGAGGAACGCTTCTGGAGGAATAAAGCCGTCAAAGCGAACTCTCTCGTGATACATATAATTGGGGTAGAAAGCCCCTGAGATCAGGTTGTTCGATGAGGTCATTGCTCTTGCAATGTGCCTTCGAGTTAACTTAATGACGAAATTGTCCACTCTTATTAGGTTCGCCTTATTGTATAAGACCTCATTAGGATAGAATTTTATGTACTCAGACTCTGGTGTTCTGTATAAGCGAAGGCAAGTCCTAAGACAAGCCCTCTCAAACACCCGAATCTTTTCCAATAAACTTGCTCTCACGTTAAACCACACGGGACATCCAAATACAAGCATAGGCCGGATAAGGGCCATGTAGCAGATCACCTTCACCCTCGCATCGAGTTGGCTGTTATAAAACAGTCTCTTTGTAAGGGCAAAAGCACCTTTGGCTCTGGCCAGAGCAACATCTATATGTTTGTTAAAATACAGAAATTGATCTAGCCAGATCCCAAGGTATCTGACCACATTTCGACAAGCAAGTGGCTGTCCGTGTTGTCCGACGATAGAAAACTTTCGCCAATTCTTTCTGGTATCCCTAGAGGCCCCAGACAAAGGCGTCCTAAACAGAATAGTTTCCGACTTCTGAAAGTTGATTTTCAACTTCCAGTCATCGCAATATCGCTTAATTTTGTCGAAGTCACGCTGCAAAAGCATATTAATGACCTCAATCTTTGGACCTGTTCTGTACGCGATTAAGTCGTCTGCGTACGCTATGGCATGGTGAAGTGAACCTATCAGATCACTTGTGTAAATGTTGAACAGGATCGGCGAATTTACCGCACCTTGTTGCAGACCGTTTTTAATGTTAAATGTTCCAGCAGAAGTCACATCGCCATTCTTCACGATGAACTGTCTACTGGAGAGCATATCAAAAAGAATATACAGCAGTGGTTTACTAATGCCCAACCTGTCCAGCTTGAAAAAGAGTCCCTCTAACCATACGGTATCGAAGGCCTTCTCCAAGTCAATCAGGCAGGCACCAGTGCACTGTTTCTTGCCTTTGTTCCATTGGATATCAGAAACCAGTTTAGACGCAGCATGAATGATATCATGCCCCGCCTTGAAACCGAATTGATTATCCGGAACTATATGTTTGTCCTCAACCCACTTAGTCAGGACTCTATTGATCACCTTCTCGAAAACCTTACTGATGTTTGGAAGAAGACTAATCGAGCGGAGATTCGCCGGATTAGAAGTATCTTTATCCCTTTTGGGGATCGGATGTACCACCGCAGTTTTCCAATGCGCTGGATAATGTGCATTATTCATTGCATTATTAAACAGGATGGTATAAATGTTCACCGCTTCTAGAGGGAGATGTCGAAGCACAATGTTCGGTATTTCATCGGTTCCCGCTGATTTCTTACTTCTAAGTGAATCGAAGATCATTTGGAGCTCCTCCTTCGAAATGAACGGGGGTAGTACCCTATCGTTGGTGATGGCATTATTTGCCATTGGTTTTAAATGTTTGAAGGTTACAATGACTAGGAAGTAAAGAGCTCGGCAGGTCATTCCATAAGCAAGTTGCACAGCTTAGGAAAGAATCAGGATATTTCAGAATACGTCCAAATGTGAAATTGATGATGGTTGAAGGTTTGAAGGGGCGAAATGCTGCTGGAAATTTCATTAGAGCACTGCTGGTGAAAATAGCGATAAAACAAAGTAAGGCCGGATACATTACGCCGGTTTTCAACGGTGTCAATTGATTGTGTAATATAGGGCTTAGCATTAAGAACTATACCCTTTTTTTTAAATGTAAACGCACCCTTTATGTTTTTTTGTGAACTGTTACTACTATTTCGCTTGTCAATTTCAACCATTTAGTCATGGTTCAGTACTCGAATGAGCAACATTTGCAATGGTTACAACGGAAATGGTTACAAGTCATTCGAAATTTCATCGTAAAATTATCTTCAGCAATGAAACTCATTTCTAGCTAAACAGCTTTGATAACAAGCAAAATATGCGCTATTGGACAGCTGCAAACCCACATGTGCTTCATAAGACGTCATTACATCCACAATTTACTGTTTGATGTGGCTATTATACTGGCGCAGATTGGTCGATTATGTAATCACTAGCTGGACTTAAATTTTAAATAAACGTTTTTTTTAATCCTTTTTATTCAATTATGATTCTAACAGGTGACAAAAATTTCCAATTTCTTTTTTGTTTTGGAAGATGATTCATATCACTTACGAGTATCATCACTGTCATATCACTGTCATTTTGTAGCAATTGTATTTGTTGACGAATAGTTTGGTTGTTTCTAAGCAATTCTCTTGAAATTTGGTTGCGCCAATTTTCAATCCTTTCACCTGGATTTTTCAGTACTATGGCAAATCACCGTTCAGGCTTGGCTTCCTCTCCTATTGCCTGCGAACATTTGTCATCAATGACTCCATAAATCGAATGTGTGCGTGAAGAGTTTGTGAGCCATGAGCAGAGATTGAGTCGATAAATTAGAAACAGGGACTCAAAATTGAGTGCTAAAGAAAAAGCTCCAAAGCATAAACAGTCACATCGACTCATTGGAGAGAAGAGAGATCGCCGCGAATGCTGTTCTGCTCGGTGTTACCACAATGAATCTGTAGTATATGGTTCATACACTCTGCAATAAAATTAACTGTCAGCCACCAATACTAAAAAGCATTCCTCGCGGTTTCTCCCGAAACAACAACAACCAACCTCCGTTGGAACAAACGAAACTCCGTTCTTCATGTAACAACAGTATATCGGAAAAATACACGGAAAACCCTCTACCTCCATGATACCGGTATTGAGCCCGGTACTATCTCAATGAGAATCTCAATGAGTCTAATCGTGCTCTCCTTCAAAGTGCTGTTCGCCTTAAGCCAAAAACTTAACTTTTTGCAACATACACAAATCGTGGATCAGTGTTCGTAAAGCTTTCAGCAGAAGGCTAACGCTTTTATATTTTAAGCTCCGATGACCTAAAAGCTATTGCCAGCAACAACAACAACATAACCAATAATAATGGAAGAGTTATTTAGAGTTGTCATCTTCTATGGTTTACATATTTTGTTGTTGTATGTTCATTGTTTCCTGTTTAGACCCCTTACGTTTAAATCTATTAATTTCAAACTGCTTATTTATTCATTGCAAACTAATTATATTCGTGCTTTTTATTCCCACCTCATTTACTATGTGATTTATTTCTTTTCATATAACGAACCTGGAAAACGATGACAACGATGAAAACGATAAGACAGTCCCAAACCATTTTTGTATGGATCCCTCCATAATATAATTAGAGTGTTTGGAGCTCACAGTGGCGACTTTCACATCTTCCATCTTAACGCGCAAAGAATCTTGCCTAAAATTGACGAATTCCGTTAAATGTACCTTTACCAATTCTCATTCCGATGCAGTGTCAGTGTCCGACTTGGCTGTACAGCAATATGGAAAAAGAAGTCTGTTCCCTTTATGGCGATGAAATGTTTCAAGCTAACGGAGTTCTACGAAAACTACTGAGTCATGCACCTTCTAGATGTCCTATTGACCATATTATTGTAAAAATCAGTTGAAAAACTGAAAAGTTAATACTTGGCGTCTTTGGTCTTTAAGCCAAATAAACGAACTAGTTTTACCCCACTGCTAGATGTTCTTGGGGCTATTTCACATATTTCCTCAAATATAGTTATCTGTGGTGACCTAAACTGCAACCTTATGGATAAATCTGAATCAACTCCGTTTATCGGCAATATGAAATCACGCAGTAAACTCACGCATTCCCATCCACTTTTTGGAGGACTCATGTTCCCTTCTTTGTGTTGTTTTTTGATATACCTATCACTTAATATAGAGTTATCTAGCAGTATTTCAAAAAAAATATTTATACAGGCTTTCAAAATACAGACTATATTAAACTGCTTTCGAACGTTACTAGAATACTTCTCATGTGGAAGACGAAGAAATGTTTCTACAGGAACAGGTATTACATTTATATGTAATCCCCCTAAAAGCAATAGTAAGCACTTCAAAGTTCCCTATGTGGTTTACCTTTCACATCCAGAAACTTATAATCAAACGTGACACTGCGTACCAGAAGTGGAGAAGATTTCGTGTCGATGAATTTCTAAATGGATATCGTTTACTGCGCAACAAAGTTGTTTCGAAAATCAGATCTGCCAAAATAGTTTTTTTTTATAATAAATATAATATAAATTTTTCTGGAAATTTCATGTGGAAGAAGCTTCGCAATATAGGCGTCGGTAAGAAAAGCATAGTACTCCCCATTGATGCTAAATGTGACCAGCTGAACTTGGATTTCATTATCTCATATGGCAATACTTCCTGCAGTCCAGATCCTCTTGAGCCTGACACTGCAAATGACAATCAAGGGGCTTTTTGCTTCAATAGAGTTGCCGAAGTACATTTTGTTGAAGCACTCCTCTCGGTAAAATCCAATGCTACTGGTCTCGACTGCCTAAATCCAAAAGTTATAAACTGCTTCTGCCTTATATACTCGTACTTTCTCACATTACTCACATCTTTAATACGAGTAGTATAATACATTCACCAATTTTACTTTCTCATCCGAATGGAAAAGAGTAAAAATAGTCCCGGTCCCTAAGAAAGGTGTAAGGAGTACGATTGAATACAGGTCAATCGCTATTCTGCTTTACTCGTCAAAGAACTTTAAAAAGTTAGCACTAAAACAAATTCGTTACTATTTAATAGAATTTTCAAAAGCACTTGACACAGTCAACCACGAGATCATTTGCAGTAGGTAAGCTTAAAGACTGTCTTTCTTTGTCTACTTTATCCGTAGCTCTTATTAGGCCTTATTTAAACGGAAGGAAACAATGTGTTTGCATTGGTGAGAATATTTCGAATTATTTAAGTATACAAAGTGGAGTGCCACAAGGATCAATCCTTTGACCTACGCCTCTCTCCTTAATGGATTGCCGTGGCTCAAGTGGTAGTGTGTTGGCTTCCAAATCGGAAGGTTCGGTGTTCGAATCCCAGCCTCGTCCGAAAGACATTCTTTTTTTCAGGCAACTTAATTTCGTAAGACGAATGGTTGCCTCTAATACTATAACAAGTCCAATTACACTAATAATTTAGTCTCCCCATTAAATGTTGGATGCCACCCATGGAGCGAAATAACCACTGAGCCCAAAAATCTTTCCATCTCTCTCTGTCCCATTTTCCTAAAAACTTAACACGTGCACTCAGGCATTTTAAGTGTATTAATACCCACTTAAAAGTGGGTTCTTAAAAAAAAAAAAAAAAAAAAAAAAAAAAAAAAAAAAACGTGAATAATCTGTCAAACAGTGTAAAACATTGTTAAGTCCATATGTATGCAGATGATGTGCAACTTATGATAATTTGTCCAACAAATGAAATAAAGACTGCTATAGAAGTCTGAGTCGAAAGTACTTTTAATATACCTTCAGCCTGTTCACATAAATTAAATGCCCATCGACTGGGCCGCCTCCGCTGAGAACCCTGGTGTGATTTTTAATTCAATTCTTTTCTGAGATACTCTTATTAATTCTCTCATCGGCGGAGCACAGACTTCGTACTCTATGGGTCACTCAATATCTTCTACCAACAAAAACTAAATTAATCGCGGCAAAAACGTTTCTTCTACAAATTTTATTACACGGTTGCGAATACAGATCGCCATGTCTTCTGCATAACCCTATTCAAACTCGAGAGTCAAATTACCTCTTTAACAAGCTTCAGTTTCTGCAATCGCACATATCATTTTCGGTGGTCCAACTCATATCAATTCTTTGTTCAAGTTGTCCGGCTTAAGAACTCTCTACCTACTGATCTGAAGTGAATGACAAGCACCAATAAATTTAAGTCGTATTTCTATCTACAACCTAATATATGTATATGCGAGTACAAACCAATCAGAACATGATTTTGAACCCTTCTTTTTTTTAATTTATTTTGAACTTTTTTTTCTTCTGTTTTTAAACTTATATCCAACTTATTTCTTTCTTTTTTTCTATTTTATTTTTACTTTGCTTTCTCTGTTTGTAACTTTCTTTTAACTTCTAGTATGTTAATGGTACAAATAATTTTATAAGATTATTTAATCTTCCTTAGTAAGTAGTATATACATATATTGAATAAACGAAATATAATTCATACCCTTTGGAGAAAGGGTATCTTTATTTTTTATAACTACATTGCATGTCTTACCGTCAACCATTGCTTTCCACAGCACATACGATTTTAATTTGATTTTGCCGTTAATAGTCAAACAAGTTGATTGTAAAATATTTATTTCAGATTCCATCCGATTGAATTCTGCTCTTCTTAAATTAATCCACAATTTAGTATTGTACATTCATTTTCAGATGTCGCAATCACTTGCAGCAGGATTTACTAAAAAGTTTAGCTTATAGCGAGTGCCCCCATTACCGTCACATCACCAATTCCGATTACATTCTAAAATATCACGTATCGTAAATCCAATACTTCAGTATGAGCCTCTGAAATTCGGTGAACAGTAAAGTCTAGTAAAAGCTATGGCTTGATTTCGGATAAAGTTTCTGGGTTTCAAGGTTGTAGCTAGGATACACGAGGGGCGTTCAATATATTCTCGGTATCGATATGAAGGAAAATGCGAATTCAATTTAAATTGTTTTTATTTTTCAATATAATCTCCCCTAACATCAATGCATTTGTTACATCTTGAGATAAGCTTTTTTAAACCCTCAAAAAAATTAATTTCCTCTTTCTCTGCAAAATACCCATTTATTGCCGACTTGAGTTCTTCATCATCTGAAAATCTTTTTCCACGAAGACATTTTTTCAAATCCGGAAACAGGAAATAATCACTAGGGGCAAGGTCTGGACTATAGAGTGGGTGTTGGATTTCTTCGAAACCACAATCTCGCGCAGCAGCCTTGGAAACTCGCGCCGTGTGAACAGGAGCGTTGTCATGAAGAAGCAACACACCCGCTGCGAGTTTACCCCGTCTTTTCTTTCTAATTTCCTCCCGCAAATTATGCAAAGTGGAAGCGTAGGATGTGGCGTTGATGGTTTCACCTTTTGTTTTGTACTCAATGAGCAAGATTCCCTTTGAGTCCCAAAAAACTGTGGCCATGAACTTCCCGGCAGACGGAGTGACTTTGAATTTCTTCGGGGGGTCTGTTCCTTTTTTATGCCACTGCATGGACTCTTGTTTGCTTTCAGGGTCATAGTGGTGGACCCATGCTTCGTCCCCAGTAACAATTCGATCCATAACACCGTCCGCGTTCTCACTACACATCTCCAAAAGCTCTCTACAGCATGCGATTCTCACTTTTTTCTGAGGCGCTGTGAGCATTCGTGGCACCCACCTTGCACTGACCTTTGAAAGGTTAAGATGGTCATGAAGAATGGTGTGAATGGTACCAATTGAAAGCTTGGTGATCTCTGCCATCATTTTCACCTTTATTCGGGCATCCCCAAGAACAAGTTTTTCGACTTCTTTGATGCTTTCTCCCGTACAAGCAGTAGCCGGGGCGCCGGAGCGGGGGTCGTCTTCAATGCTCTCTCTGCCTCTCTTGAACTCACTTGACCACTTTTGCACAGTTGATAATGAAGGTGCGGAACCCTGGTAAACAGCCACCATCTCTTCATGAATAGTTTTTTGACTTTTTCCTTGCTTAGTGAGAAATTTAATTACAGCGCGATGCTCAATTTTCACCATCATCGTCTCAGTTGCCATTATGATTCTGTTTAACTAGAGATAAAACGCGAATTAATAATCACATTTATATGAAATTTTACATGAATGCACTAAAATACTCGTAATAGTATTACTTGATAAATAAGTCAATTTATATATACAACCACAGCTTCACCCCAATACCGAGAATATGTTGAACGCCCCTCGTATATAGGGTTTTCCAATAAGGACTTGACAACTTTTTTTTTAAATAAAACGCAAACCATTTGAGATATTTCAAAAACTTTATTACCGGCTTGAAGTACAATCAAAACATTTATGAATGGAACTTGACTTCGATTCGTTGGACCCAATTTTCAACGATTCGGCCACACATTTCGGCCGAAACGGCCGCTATTTCGCGTTCAATGTTGGCTCTGAGCTCTTCCAACGTCGTCGGCGTGTTGGCATAAACCAGTGACTTAACGTAGCCCCACAGAATAGTCAAGCGGCGTTAAATCGCACGAACGAGGCGGCCAATCGACTGGCCCATGTCTTGAGATAACACGCTTACCATACTTACTTTTCAATAAATCGATTGTAGCGTGTGCTGTGTGGCTTATGGCATCATCCTGTTGAAACCACATGTCGTCCAAGTCCATGTCTTCCAATTCGGGCCAAAAATAATCGGTGATCATGGCGCGATAATGCTGACCATTCACAGTAACGTGACGATCGTTATCGTCGACAAAAAAATATGGGCCAATAACGCCGCCGGCATGCAAACCGCACCAAACAGTTATTTTTTGTTGATGAAGTGGTGATTCATGAAGCACATGTGGATTTTCACACGACCAATAACGCATATTTTGCTTATTGACGAACCCATTGAGCCAAAAATGAGCTTCGTCACTGAAGATGATTTTGCGATGAAATTCATCATCTTGGCGCATCTTCTCCAGAACCCAATCGGAAAACGTACGTCGCTTCAAATGGTCCATCGGCTTCAATTCTTGAGTCAGCTTGATCTTGTATGGGTGTAAACCAATATCCTTACGCAAAATACGCCATAATGTGGTCTGCGCGATGCTCAATTCTTGAGAACGCCGTGGAATTGACTGATTTGGATCGTTTGCTACGGACGCCTGAACGGCGGCGATATTTTCGACACTTCGACACAACGAATATGTAGACTCAAATGTTTGCACTAAACTTGTTATTGTCTGCCCACTAGGGCGAGAATTACGACCCAAAATTGGAGTTAACGCTCTTAGAGTTGCAGTCACCGACTCCGAATTTCGGTATAAAATTTTTATAATTTGCAGACGTTGTCCGTTTGTGTACTTTACCATGATGAAAATGTTGAGTTTACTGAATAAATTGACAGTGACAGTTTGATGATTAGTGAAAAGAGTGCGTTCACAAATTAAATTCAACGTTATCAAGTCCCTATTGGAAAACCCTTTATTTGCATTTCTATCTTTTGCAGTTTTTTGAAGATGTTTACATTGATATTTTGTTAATTTCAGTTCAGTTATTAGAGCTAGAGCTTCTTTTGGTGTAAACGGGTTTATTATTTTTTCTTTTTTATTAATTAAGGGATTTTTTACCCTTAAAATATTTGCACACAGCGCGAGCGAAGGAAATTTAGGAAGGAAAAGAAGAGAGGTACCGATGTACGTTCATTTTGAATGTTATAATGATCAGGAAGTAAAGAGCCCGGCAGGGCATCCCATAAGCGTGATGTACAGCTTAGGAAAGAATCACGATATTTCAATATATGTCTGGAAGTGAGCTTGAGGGTAAACTGATGAACATTCATAACGAGACGGGTGTTACGGTTAAAGGTTTGAAGGGGCGGAATGACCCCTAGAACAATGTGAAACAGGAGACATTTCGTCGGTGTTCGAGGTTGTGAATTGACTGAGTAATATTAGTATCACCTATGAGTCTTATCGCCCAGTTTTGAATCCTATATATTTTTTTTTTTGTTTTATAATTTACGCGCGCCTAAGGGGTTAGATACCCTTTTACTGTTGCCAGGGCGCGGGCGGAAAGATAGAAGGAGGAGAAAGGAAAATTGTTTTTGTAGTGGTTTGAAACTCAGGTGTGTTTGGTTTCTATGTTTGCTCTCCAGGGGTGGGAGTCCGAATAGGACGGAGAGTTTTTCTTCACTCAGAGTGATTCGAGATATAATTCCCAGTATTTTTTTTTATTGCTTGAAACTCTTATAACAGCCAAATCTACGTGTCAGTGTTATGCCTTCACACGCAGAATTTTTTTGTCTGAGTTCCAATTACACAATGAAAAACTGATTTGCCATGGGCAGGATTCGAACCTGGACCCTCCGAGTGAGAAGCGTTTGCTACTACCACTACACCACGGCCACGTGCTGAGAGGTTTTAGGAGCACCTGACCAGATGTGCGCATTGTAGACTATATATTAAGCGGGAAACGTATTTCTTACATCGTTTGAGGAAACCTAGATAATGGCTGGGTGTTTGGATTTCGCTTTAACGACAGCAGACAGCATTGTGTTTTGGAAGGATTAAATACCAGTCTGTTGATTGTTCTCCAGTTGGTGATGCTACTTATATAGGAATTTAATGATTTTAGCGTACCCAAGCCTACAGCCGAAGGGCAGGGACATGAGTCCGGGAACGAATATGAAAAACAGAGAGTATTGTCGTCAGCAAGGGAATATATTGGATAGATTTAGCAGACTAGAGATCATTAATGAAGATTAAAAAGAGTGTCGGAAACAGAACGGAAGCCTGGGGCACACCAGCATTTATTTTTGGATATCAGACTTTAAGTTGTCTAAGACAACTTACATTAAACGTTCCGAAAGCAAATTTCGAATACATTAAAAAATAGATTCATCGATCCAAAATGCACGCATTTTCGAAAAAGAGCCTATCAAATGCCATAGAAATATCAAGCGCAACTCTCTTGCTTTCGCCAGATTGATGGAGACTTTGGTTCCACATTTCGATGGAACGTACCATCAAATTACCAGTGGATCTGTTGCTACGTATGACGTACTGCCGGTGATTGAGAGGTTTTCGCGTTTCGAGATATTTCATGAACTGATGGTGAATTCCTCATCAGAAGAAGGGGAGATATACTCGTACCATCTGGACCTGTGGACTTGTGAATGTTAAGGGGGTAGTCTCATGTCCGATCTTTGCATATTTTCAATGTTTAATAAGTTGACAATATACTGTGAAAATTTTAAACCGATAAATTAAGTCATTTTAAAGTTACAGCAAATAATAGGGAAAGCGTACCCTACAGCTTCTGGGATTATACCAAACTTTAAACGCGTTTTTCCCGAAACTACTTTTCATCCGTCGGCCTAGATGATTAAAAAAAACTAAAAGCAGAACTAGACTTTTTTATCCACTTTTTTTTATGTCAAATTTACAAGGCCGCCATTTTGTTATTTTTCACTCAAATCTTTTAAATCTGAATAATAATCTTTTTGGAATTTTGGTTTCAGATGATTACAAAAGGAGCAATCAGGGGGTCCAGCCACCTACTTACCAGAGACCAAAAGTTTTTAATACCTTTGGTACATTGTGGAATTTTTGCCTCAGTTTTTGGTCGTATTGAACTTTCACACGCATAAGAAAGGAGTTGAAGTCATTCCTGACTTGTTTTAACTTTTTTCGGTTTTCCTCTGTCGGGTTGGTCTTGTGTGGTCAGTGACGAGAAATTAGCTGATATGGCACAATTGTCCGACAAACCTAGAAGGGAGAGCACATCAATGGTGTACTTATCAGATGGAGAGGTTAAAAACGAGTCCAGGGTATTGGCAATATGACTACCAACATCTGATATTTTCATGGGCTTATTTACAAGCTGAGTCAAGTTGTTTTCCGCAGCGAAATTCTTAACACACACTCCTTCCAATTTTGTCAGTCCAGAATGTCGAAGCCACACAGAATTGTGTATATTGAAATTGAAACCACCCGCAATAATGATTTCAGTGTGAGGATACAGCGATACAATTCTATGTATAGAGTCAGACCGCGCAACGAACAGGTTAAGATCGCATTGTTGTCCAGTGTGGGACTTAAGTATATAAATAAATGAGTAGTAGATAATTTGCATACAAAGAAGGAATTTTAACAACATGAAGTTGGATTTCTGATCGGAACATGAATTACGAGTACATTTTGGTGGAGCTTGGTAAGTTCGTAGTTCGTAACCAGGTAGCTTCAGATCTGAGTTATCTGAGAGGTGTGGGCGAGGATCTACTACTACAGGAGACTGCATCCCGGAGTTCGATCCGGCATGACCCAACTTTCAGTAGCAAACGCTTTCCACAATGCTATTGATCCTCTTTACTTTTTCCACACTACAGACCGGTATTCCTGGAATTTAATAGTTCAAAGACCATCCAGTTTTCTAATCAACCTGCAATATACAGAACTTGTTCTATACACATAAAAATGTATAATGCCACAATTTATCTTTCCTTCCATATATGGGACAACTTTCCGACTATCCAACAGTGATAAATACCTAGGTATCGTACTAAATAGTAAACTGAGTTTGTAGCACAATGTCGAAGAATGTATAAAGAAAGGACTATTCTATGAATCTACATGAATATTCTCAAACCCATCTTAACACAGCGTAGCTTAGTATGATGCCGATCCACAAATAAAACTAGCAGACTTAAGTTAAAGACAAAAAAAAGTACAAAGGATTGCATGTACGAGTATTGGCACAACTCAAACCATGAGAACGACGACAACGGCGAAACTGGAAAGTACTCCTGGCAGCGAAAAGCGCTTTACGATTGAGTCAGCTTAATAGGTGGAAACCAAAGCTGAAAGGCCACACCTTAATTCTTACAAGTGAACTTGGTCTATCCCCTAATACGCAGTATACTCGTACATGTAGTATCTATACCTTTCCTTACAACAGTTCCTTTCAGTATTGAATTTTCTCGAAAATGGCTCCAACCAAATATGCATAGGAAATAATTATACCATTGCATTAAGTCAATCTTCGGTTTCTCGGTGTGTGCAATACATTTGCAAACTAATACTGTGGGTCAAGGGAAATGTGATACACTTTCCTGCAACAAATGAAAATATGCAAAAAAATAGTTATACAATAATGGAAATGCATAATTCATTTCTTTAGTTTCATACTAAAGGAACAATTGGAGCGATCGATTGTACCCACATAGCAATTTTTTGAAATGACAATGAATTTACCACACCCTGGTTACTATTCTTGGGTGTTTTCTTGTGAGGTGTTGGCCAGAATACCAAAGAGCTGATCGCTCACAAGAGAAGTATCACAATTTTCGCATCACTGACATTCGTGTGTTGTGACCACATAACAATCAGAATAAAGTCAACTTAAAAAGAATTACACCATTTAACCCATTTATGCCCGAGTTAATTTATTTACAATATTTTATTTAAATTCATTCAATTTATGTGGAAAAACACTTAACTTAAGCAAATACGTAATCAATTTTTTTTTCTATCGTGAAAAAGTCGAGATTTTATTGCGTTAACGCACCAATGGGCAATAAACAGCGTTAGTGAAATTTTTTTAAAAACTTTATTTTTAATTTTCAAATGTATTTATACAATGAATGTCTATTTTATTGAATGGAATTGCACAAAACATTTATCGTGTAATGCAATGTTGCATTGTCTACAAATTTTGTTTGGTCTGGGATTTGCATAACCGGCAACGTTTTCGCTTAAGTCCTGGAAAAAAAATTAATTTTATCTCGCAAATTATTAAACGAATTTGTATTTAGTTACCTCCTGTGACGATTAGATGTTGTTCATTGACTCTTTCTTCTGGATCATGAGTTTTTGGTCTTCCACTTCGCACAGGTGAGTAGCCGTATATTTTCAAAAGAGCAATTGCCAGCTGCCTCCTGAACTCCAGTTGGTCTAAGCCTTTTCCACAATGTTTGTTTAAGGACCACGTATTAACAATGGCTAGATCAATCATCCACATAACAATGAGGTGTACCATTTCTTTCCTCGAAATCCAATTCGGTAGCACGAAATGTGCTCATCTAGCAATTCTACACCACCCATATGAGGGTTGTACTCAGGATTTACGTTTGGTTGAGGGATATCTATCCTCCTTTTCTCAGAAAATGAAAACCTTTTTACACTTTTAATTGGATAAGTATCGTAGACATTGGACACCATAGTAACTACATTTTTGTCTTTCCAGCTTGTTACAATTTGGCCAGTTTTTTTTATCATAGTACGTGGTAAAGTAACCCCTATCTTTCTTTAAAAATTTCTTTCTATCTTCCAATTTTATATTTTTCATTAGTGAAAGTTTGTATATAAGATCTGGGCTTGAAAAACAGTTATCGAAAAATAATGAAAATTTAAACAAGGGGAACTCGTTGGCGATCGTTTTGCTAAAGTCCAGAACCACTGATTCTCCTAATCCTAAAAGAGGATCTCTATCCTGTCTCTTTCCTTGATAAATATCAAACTGAAGACAGTATCCGAACTTCAAAGCCGCTACCCAAGCTTTATATCCGAATCTTACGGGCTTATTCCGAAGAAACTGCTTGCAATAATTTTTTCCGAAGTATGGAATCATGTATTCGTCAATAGATATATGGCTTTCCATCGAACAGTATTGCAAAAATGTTGTATTTAGGTGATTAAGCAAAGGTCGAATCTATTGAAAGATAGTGTGCTAGTGAACAAGAGTTTGTAAAAATTAATGCTACCTTGAATTGCGCTTATCTTACACATTCTGTCCTTTGAAGAGGGGAGTAGTGTTGGTTGAACAAAGTAAAAATTGGAAAAAAGTCTTGAAATTTATTTCTTCTCATTAACTAAAGCGTTATGAGCGTCTTCGCGGGACTCCCAAAACATTCGCCTTCTTGGTATATGAATATATCCGCTTATTATAAGTATTCCAATAAATGCACATATTTCATTTTTATCGACTTGAAGTACTCGTATCTTATTCTTTCTTATAAGTGAAAATGTTCAAACAAATCAATAGCATAGCTCTCCGAAGATAAGGTAAGAGGCTTAGGATAACTTATATCTGAAAACTTTTCAAGGTAAGGCTTTCCTCTGTACCACGTTTCCACTTTTGGGGAATTCTAAACCTCACTTGTGTAGGAGCTTCCGCATCATCTGTTAAGTTTCCATCTTCTGGAGGAGTTATAAAAATTGCATCTGGAACATCATCGTCTTGAATCAAGTTTTCCAGAAACTCCAAAATTTCTCCAACAGTTAGACATTTATTCCCACATAAAAAAAATATATCAAACACTTGCATATCCCATAGATGCGTTAACGCAACGCCATTATTCAGCTTGATATAATAATATGATAAATATGCTTTTCTGATCACGTTTTTATTTTATCACACTTATATTTATGTAGTTGCTATAACCCTGATGTCAAATATCAGATTTTATTAATTTTTTGTACTTACCATTTCATTTTATAAAACCACTTTACTTTTTCTTCTTTAAAATTTTTTTTCACAATCTATAGTCACAAAAAACCAACTTTTTCACACACCGAAAACTTTAAAGTAACACGACATGCAAAGCCTACTATTTTGAATGTGTAATAGCACTTTCCAAATGCAATTTCTTGATAAAGTAAAAAATTTAAAATTCAAAAAGGCTTACTCCCGTGTTTGCTGCCGTTCAGGCGTCCGTAGCAAACGATCCAAATCAGTCAATTCCACGGCGTTCTGAAGAATCGGGCATCGCTCAGACCACATTATGGCGTATTTTGCGTAAGGATCTTGGTTTACACCTATACAAGATCAAGCTGACTCAAGAATTGAAGCCGATGGACCATTTGAATCGACGTACGTTCTCCGTTTGGGTTCTGGAGAAGATGCGCCAAGATGATGAATTTCATCGCAAAATCATCTTCAGTGACGAAGCTCATTTTTGGCTCAATGGGTTCGTCCTGCCGTATCTAAGTAGGCTTCACCTGTGAGACCGAATAGTTGTACGTAAGCTATCGGAGCGTCTCTAATATAATAGTAGTGGCAATCGAATTAAAATTAAGGTATTGGGGACTTTCCTTGCTTACGCTAATTCGCTCTTGTAACGCCTGGCGCTCCACATCCATAACATGCAAAAGCAGGTCGAGTATTTTGCGACGTTGTATTCTCCTGGATACTTTTCTTTTTAAAACATTGTTCTGCAGTATGTCCTCTTCTTCGGCAGAAAGCACGGTGACGGGTTTCTTGCTTTCGGAGATCACGAGCTCTGCTTCCCTTCCTTTTTCAAGCAATTTAGCGTAAGAATCGATATCCTCTCTAGACACACGTTCTCTAATTTTTTGCCATAGCAGACCGTATACCATACTCAACTGCATATCTTCTTTAATTTCATCCTTAAATTGGGAAAACAATACTCGTTTCTTGCAGATAAAACTGTCGATAGGTTCGTTGCACTGCTGTTTGATGTCCATGATTTCTAAGAACACGTGCCAAGCAGGTTTTTGGGGGTGAGAAAACCGATCGCAGAACTTTAATCAGCTTCTCAAACGTTCTAATGTTGGACTGCGTAACCGTCCACCACGAAGCGGCGTAGTCCTCCATCAACATTGGCATAGCTTTAATGGTGTCGGTATCGGTGATCTTCTCCAGCTCCTTGAAGGTTGTGATATCGCAGAAATAAATTCTTCCAGTTTCGTGAAATCTCTCTCTAAACGGAATCGTGCTGTACACGTAGTGAATGATCCAATTCGGGTGTTATTCGCAGCTATAACCCTGAGGAATTTATTAAATTGTTCTTCAGAGAAATTTGCCATCCCTTCTTCTTTTTTTGTTAACCTCTTGCTTCTCCGAATGCAGTCAAAATTCGTGTCTGTCATATATATGAATCCACAAGTTGGGTACCAATTGTAGAGTGCGATGCTCTCCAATAACAAAAGGTGGATTTCTTTTCGTTGGATGTTTATTTGACTTTAATTTGAAATAAGAAGAGAAAAAAACGTAACACACTCTGGACTTTTCTGTCTTAAGACAAGTCCAAGGTAAGGCCACGTCAGTGTTTTTAAAACAAAAACTTCCAAAAACTTACATATATGAACAATCCTCCTCGGTAAAGCCTTGAAGTGATTGCTTGTACACGTTCGTCTGAGTGAGTCTCTCATTTACAATCATTGCTCCCCTTTTATACTAAACCCGACCGAGGAGCTTTTTTACATCGATGTTTTTTAATATTTTCGATTAAATGCTTAAAAGCTTTTATAGGGTAAATTAGCACATGTTTGTCAAATTTTAACTAACTAATTAATCCATGAATTATGATATAAATTTAATGAAATAAAAAGAATATAATAGTAAAATAATTAATTATAAATACAAAATTCAATGACGATAATTCAAACAATAAAAATGCATAAGTGCATAAGTATTTCAACTGCTACATTATCCAATATATAAAAATCAATGTTTGTTTGTATTTCATGCGTTAGCGTGTCGTTTGTCCAATTGAGTTGGAACTTTGTCGCATTGATATTGGCCCTTGCGCGAAGGCTATATAGTACAATTAACGTATAATAGGTGGCGCTCGTGTCGTTCCGGCAAGTGTATTTGAAAGAGCATTGAAGTAGTGAGATGTGTAAATGTGACAATAAACTCAGCGTTGTATTGTGTCTTACTCATTTCCATAGCAGCATGGTGTTTGCAGTAACCACAATAGTCTCCACGAATTGTGCGCGAAGAAAATATATTTCTCGTCATAATGCATGTGAATGAGATTGATTAGTATACTTTTTTGTTAGTGTATACAGGGCTATATCGTGTTAATTGCTGTCAAAAAATATGCCTCCAAAGTATATATATATATGCAAATACGTCAACAAAGGCAGCGGTATGGCAGTTCGTCAGTACTGATAGACATGATGCGCGCAACGATGAAGTGAGCCATTTTCAAACAGGTCGATAATCAGCAGTAACGAGGCTGCTTAGCGTATTTTGAGTTTCCCAATTCACATTCGCCATCCCAATGTTGTTCATCTTGAAAATGGACAAAGAGTATACTCGCAGACACTGCACGATATGTTGCTGCTGCACCAGCGCACACAACATTCACAACATCTTTTGCGCTGTGTGAAGAAGATGAATTTGCCAAGACATTATTGTACGCAGAAGATCCAAAGTATGTTAATATACATGGAATGCTACATCCAAGAAATTTCTACGACGTAAGCAAGGCATGCGTATTGAAGGCTATCAAAATCTGTATTTTTCTGACGCATTGGGCCGTACTTACACAGTACATCCAAAAAATGCCGAGTGTTACTATTTGAGAACGCTGTTGGTTAGTGTCAAAGGTCCTACTTCACTTGCAAATTTGAGAACGAAAATGACCAACACTGGGAGACAGCATTGAGGGACGCATGTGCCAGCTGTCATCCGCTACAAATTCGAACATTATTCGCAGGATTGGTGGGAAAAGTTCAGAGGAGATTTGAGCGAGGACATTTTGCACCGTGCCCGTACCGTTAGCAATGACAGTTCCATTGAGCTTTCGGAAAATATTTTCAATCAAGCTCTGATCGAAATCAAAGACAAAGATCAAGATGCTTAACCATCAATAACAAAGCACTCATTTAACTTCGCATGATTGTGTCACAACGTCCTGCACTTGACCTTAATGATATCGATTTAGTGAGAGAACAGTACTACAATGCTAATGATTTCTGTGTATTTGTTGAAGCAAACGAAAAACTTTTGTCTGTGGAATAAAAATAGGCTACGAAAATGCTGTGTCAAATGGCAGAGATGGTTTGTTCTTCCTTGATGCGCCTGGTGGCACTGGAAAACCGTTCCTATCAGTTCGCTATTGGCTCACATTCGATCTCAAAATGGAATCGCTTTGGTTCTTGCTTCATCAGACATTGCGGCTACATTATTAGATGACATGTAACATTTCAAAAAGATCTGGCATGGCTAAAATTCTGCAAATATGGCTCATAAGAAATCTCTGAAGCGCTTGATCGAACTATTCAAGATTTACGATCAAACGCACTACCATTCGGTGGCGCTCTTATTTTACTATCTTGCGACTTTCGATAAACTCTTCCTGTAATACCTAAATCAATACTCAATACTGATGAGCTCAATGCTTGCCTCAAAGCATCGTATCTTTGGAGACATGTGCAAAAACTCACATTAAAAACCAATATGTGCTTACATTTGCAACGCGATGCGTCGGCAGCAACATTTTCAAATCATCTACTGAAGGTGAAGGAAAAGTACCAGTTGATGCTGCCACAAAATCTATTTCATTTCCATTGAACTTTTGCATCATTGTGCCATCCATCAAACGACTCATTCAGAAAGCTTTTCCGCAAATTGTTACCAATTATAAAAATCACAAATGGCTTTGCGAACCTGCTATATTGGCAGCAAAAAAAAAACACCAACGTCAATGCAATAAACCACGCAATTCAACAACAAATTGCAGGCGATTCTGTTACATATACTTCGATTGACAGGGTCATGAATGCGGACGAAGTGGTAAATTATCCAATCGAGTTTGTTTAATTCTTTGGATCATCCTGGTGTGCCGTCGCACAAATTGTCACTCAAAGTCCGATTGTGTAACGGAACAAGACTCGATGTGAAGAAACTGATGTCAAATGTCATCGAGGCAACTATTCTTAATAGAAAGTCGCGCTCATTCAACGCGTTCCCATCATTTCCACAGACATGCCATTTTATTTTAAACAACTGCAATTCCCCATTCGACTTGCATTCTCAATGACAATCAACAAGGCACAAGGACAATCACTTCAAGCGTGCGGATTTCACATGACTAGTTGTATGTTGCATGCTCACGAATCCGACAGCCAAAAAATTGATTTGTTTTTGCTGAAGACGGAAAAACAAAAAATATTGTCTACCCTAAAGCACATGAATAATAAAGTCATAAACAAAATAAAATAAATATAATTGATTTTTCTCCTTTATATCATTCCTAATTAAACAAGATAACTCTTCCAAATTTTAAACGAAATTTCTACAATTATTTCTTCAGCGACAGCAACGCGCCGGGTACTAGCTAGTTGCTAAATAAATCAAATTTCTTGGGATTTCCTTAATTTTTTTCAATTTCAATTCAATGTTCTTTATTCATATGTACTCGTACAATATACAAAAAAAGGTTTACAATTTAACATACGATTTTACATGCAGTTGATTCATACAGAACAGTTAGTGACATCTTTATTTAAAATACCACATTTTAATAATTTTTGCTTTGTGTGGGGTGCACAAAACAGATGGATATACAGAGTTACAATTTTTTATTTTTTAATATTTTATCTTTTTATTTTAAATTCCAGTGAGAGGATAAAATCAAAAACTATTTTAAATGGCAAAAATAGGTAGATACTTAGCTAAGCAAATAACCAAATCATGTTTAATTATTTATTTTTCTATTTTTTAAATTTAACAACGCAACAGGGTTTCGATATCGTGATGATTAAAACCAAGAAGCAATGATTTAACTACTTTTGTAAATGCGGACACATTTCTTATGGATCGAATTTCCAAGGGCAGAGTGATAAATAATTTGCGTGAAACAATGGAGTAAAAGTTTCTATAACTTGTAGTGCGAAAAGGAGTGACATTTACAACAAAGTTTGAAAAGCTACGTAAGTTGCGGAAGTCAGAAATTGAAATCTCCAGATACCCGCCTCTAAACTTTAAAATAATATAAATATTTAAAATAAATTTAAAATAATTTTCAAGGTCCTGAAAAGGTCCATTGTATTCGCAGAACGGTGAGAACCACAAAGATTTTTTAAAGACAGTTAATTTCTGCAGTTTACTAAAATAAGCGCCACCCCAACTACAAAGTCTACATTGCACTCCTGATTGGAATAGACCGTAATAAACCCTTTTTAAAGTGTTAAGGAAGCAATACTTTCTAAGGCGGAAAAGACAACGAGTAGTGGAAAGAAGATATTTTTTCAAAGCAGAGATGTGCTTGGACCAGTTAAAATTTTTATCTATTGTAACACTAAGATACTATCTACTCGTACATCTTCAATCTTGAAGCAATCAATACTGCAGTCAGTATTTCTATTAAAAGTTTGACCAACTGCATTGGTTATTCCCGCTCAGTAAGACTGATAAACATCAACTTAGTTTTACTACTGACAACAAGTCTGTGATTGGCAAACTAACATCTTAGTAGGAAAACGTCATGGTTTATGTCGGCGATTAGATGAACTGGCTGAACAATATGCAACTACAAGGTTGTCGGCAAAAGTTTTACCCAAGAATGGGAGAGAAAATAAGGAATTTATATACATAAGAAATAAATTTCTTTATTTTATTTGTTATTATATTATACGTTTGGTTTACTACATTTTATGTTTTGAAAATAAATTCCTGTTATACAATGCAAACGAGAGTTCAATTTTTTACTTATTTGTTGTTCCATATAGGTTCATATCATATTACCGACTAAATAAATGTGCTTTTATAATGGTGCTGCAAATTATTAGTCCACATCTTAAACAATCTTCGATTCCTTGCACGTTACAGCTAGCTGCAACTCTGCGTTTCTTTGCCGAGTGAATTTTTCAAAGATCAGTTGGAAAAGATGCTGATGTTGCTTTGGGCCGAAGCACGGTATCGAAGATATTGACACAAGTTCTTAGAATTCTATGTCGGATGAAGCAGGAAGCAATCGAAACGACATTTCTTGGACAAGTTTCAAATTCCCGGCGTCATAGGATGCGTCAACGGTACACACATTAGAATGGCGCAGCCTCATCAAGATCCCATGTTATTCTATAACAGGAAAGGATACTTCTCAGTGAGTGCAATGATTGTAAGTTAGTAACAAAAATATTATCTTTTCCAAACAAAGTACATATTGCAATTTACTTACATATGCGATTACAACATGGTAGTAAAAGTCTTACGTGAATTAAGTTGCCTGAAAAAAGGAAAGTCTTTCGGAGGAGGCTGGGATTCGAACACCGAACCTAACGATTTGGAAGCCAATACACTACCACTTGAGCCACGGCCACCCACGTGGTTCTCCATAAATTTAATAAATATTGCTTCCTGTGCAATATTCTTATGCTTGCTTAAATACCTTATATTTAATAAATTTATTAAAAAAATGTACCCTAATATCCAGTTATCATTCTTACATGTTGAATGACATCTGCGTTGCACTATTTCACACTGAATGAAGTGATCGCTTTGAAATCACTTGCAAATCGATAAAATTGTGGAACACGCCAATTTCACTTTGTTTCAATTTTGAAAAAGTTGAAATCGATATCGATGAAAGTGAAATGTAGAACACAAAATTTCACTTTAGCTCGATTTCAATTTCATTTCGGAAGAAAATGAAATGTAGAACCTGGCTGTATATACACAGATAATCACCAAATTGTATTTTAGCTATATCACTGCGATTTATTTTGCCTTTGCAAATCGGGCAGTTCATTTAAAAAAAGTTAAATATTACTCGTATTTGGAAGATTAGAGAGAGATTAAAGGTTCGCACCCCACATCACATTAAGAGACACGTCTGTTCTTGACCACAGCCGAACTCGAACTCGAAATTTTTTCCAAATTTCTATCATTTATAAAAAACTCATGTATAGGGTTTTCCAATAAGGACTTGACAATTTTTTTTTAAATTTTTTTTAAATAAAATAAATAAATTTGAGATATTTCAAAAACTTTATTATCGGCTTGAAGTACAATCAAAACATTTGTGAATGCAACTCGACTTCGTTCATATGGCCCTTGCGGGCACGTTTGCAGCGGTCGATTCGTTGGACCCAATTTTCAACGAGCCCGCCACACATTTCGGCCGAAACGGCTGTTATTTCGCGTTCAATGTTGGCTCTGAGCTCTTCCAACGTCGTCGGCGTGTTGGCATAAACCAATGACTTAACGTAGCCCCACAGAAAATAGTCAAGAGGCATTAAATCGCACGAACGAGGCGGCCAATCGACTGGCCCATTTCTTGAGATAACACGCTCACCATACTTACTCTTCAATAAACCGATTGTAGCGTGTGCTGTGTGGCTTGTGGCATCATCCTGTTGAAACCACATGTCGTCCAAGTCCATATCTTCCAATTCGGGCCAAAAATAATCGGTGATCATGGCGCGATACCGCTGATCATTCACAGTAACGTGACGATCGTTATCGTCGACGAAAAAATGTGGCCCAATAACCCCGCCGGTATGCAAACCGCATCAAACAGTTATTTTTTGTGGATGAAGTGGTGATTCATGAAGCACATATGGATTTTCACCCGACCAATAACGCATATTTCGCTTATTGACGAACCCATTGAGCCAAAAATGAGCTTCGTCACTGAAGATGATTTTTCGATGAAATTCATCATCTTGGTGCATCTTCTCCAAAACCCAATCGGAGAACGTATGTCGCTTCAAATGGTCCATCGGCTTCAATTCTTGAGTCAGCTTGGTCTTGTATGGGTGTAAACCAAGATCCTTACGCAAAATACGCCATAATGTGGTCTGACCGATGCCCAATTCTTGAAAACGCCGTGGAATTGACTGATTTGGATCGTTTGATACGGACGCCTGAACGGCAGCGATATTTTCGACATTTCGACCAACCCCTTGTCTCACTGACACGGCAACATCACACAACGAATATGTAGACTCAAATTTTTGCACTAAACTTGTTATTGCCTGTCTACTAGGGCGAGAATTACGACCGAAAATTGGAGTTAACGCTCTTAAAGTTGCGGTCACCGACTCCGAATTTCGGTAGAAAATTTTATAATTTGCAGACGTTGCTCGTTCGTGTACTTTACCATGATGAAAATGTTGAGTTTACTGCATAAATTGACAGTGACAGTTTGATGATTAGTGAAAGAGTGCGTTCACAAATTAAATTCAAAGTTGTCAAGTCCCTATTGGAAAACCCTTTATGAAACTGCCACTCCACCGGCAGAGTACGTGTCATTAGTATTTGGATAGAAATTTTAAATTATGTCTAGCAGGTTAACAAGAGCCACCAGATTCAAAATCAGTAAATCGAAGTTTTTGCGTAAACTACGTATATTTTGATGTACAACGGAAAATGATTCGCCATCTGATTCACATCTAAAAATTCTATCAAAATTACTTCTTATGGTTCTAAGAGTGGGGCTCTCGCACATGAGATCAAAGCTGTCGTTCATTTTATTGCCCTTGGAGAGCAGCTAGATCTTTGAATGATCTTATGACAACAACCTCACTATTTTAGCTGTCATAGATAAAGCTTTAGAGTACTTAGTTAAGCTGTCATTAATAAAAATATTTGTGTTAGTACCATCAACAAATAAAGATGAGTTCAGCTTCCTCTTTACATTTTTTTTCTTGCTCTCCATCACTTTCTGTTTGGCGTTGTGAGAAGAGAAATGCACACAAAGAAGATCACCACGATTATTAGGGGTGGAGGTTATTCGCGTGTGTTTTGCTTTATTTACATGCTTTAAGTAACATTTCTGTATATTCTCGGTCGATATGGAGATATTTAAGGCTTTGTCGAAAATCTCATTTACTCTCTCCCTAGCGTTTAAACTATTTACGTCAGGCACACCAACAATTTCAATAGCACTCTCCAGTTTCTTCTGCTCCCTCCAGTTCACTCTACTCTCCAAATTGGCCATCTTCAAGCGCAATGTTTCGTTCTCTGCTTTCAGCTGCTGGACTGTGCTGAGAAAATCGCTGTGGATTTTTTCAAACTGAGAATTTCTTCGTAAAGCACTTGAAGGGCTATTGAACTTTCAGTCGAAGATGGAAGAACAGAAACGCCACAAGAAGTTTCTGTTTCGCATTGAGACGAAAGTGATGATAGATTGGCGTGGGCAACTGTCGATTTCGGTGTGATATTCAATTTGGCAGGTACTAAATCCCGTTGAGAAGAAAGTGAGGTAGCCTTGATGGGAGCTACTGTAGACTTTGATGCAGCTGATTTTTGCTGTTGATTTGAGAGCTGCATTATTTGAATTGAGGTAGATGGAACAGGTAATGGTTGTTGGAGTGTTTTATGGCGTAAAACAGAAAACTTGTGGCAACGATGTATGAGATTGTTGGTTGTTAGATAATCAATGTCGGCCGGATGAATATTGGCCTACGTTGAACAATCTTTTACAAACACCGCACTGTATTTTAGCTATATCATGCGATTTATTTTGCCTTTGCAAATCGGGCAGTTCATTTAAAAAAGTTAAATATTACTAGTATTTGGACGATTAGAGAGAGATTAAAGGTTCGCACCCCAAAACACTTTAAAAGACACGTCCGTTCTTGACCACAGCCGAACTCGAACTCGAAATTTTTTTCACCGGGTGTATCATTTATAAAAAAAACTCATGTATAAAACTTGTTAATTTCTTATTTTCTAACTACCAGCAGCAATATTACATTGAACTCGAATAGAATTACCTTTTATAATATTTACTGGTAAATCTGATTCTACGAATTTATTTAGTGGAATGATTTATTTACTAACTCCTAATAGAAAACCAATTAAATTGTCGTTTGTGACTTATTCATATTGACTAAAAATTTCAACTTTCAGAGTAGTCATATTTGGATTTATTAGAATTCTATAGAAATCATTATCAATAAAATTGTTAATATCATCAATTTTATACGAGCGAGTCGGAAAAATAATATCAATCATTTCCTGATTTTTTATATAAGTCAAAACGTTATTTTTTAATAATTTAGATATATTTGGAATTGAATTATAATTACTGAAATTCAACAAACATATTTCATAGTTTGCATTTTTATCTAATTTTATTGGTTCATCAACTTCACATAATACTCTTGAAGAATTTCCATCTAAAGAAATAGTAACTACCCATATCTTTTTATTTTTTTTTATATTTAAAATAAATATTTTTAAAAGAAATGTAAAAGTATACAAACTGATACAATAAATATTCAAAATCAGTTAACAAACGAAGGTAAACATAATCTTAAACTTACAAATAGTACAAAAAGTAAAATAACAATAAATTTTATAAAATTTATAAAAACCAACTCTTGAAAATAATTATTATGCATTGTTATTTTACCAATAGCTAAAATTATTATAAAATTACTATTTAAAAGTAAGTTATCAGTTAAAGATGAAATAGATTTACAAAGAATAAAAAATAAAGATTTTGTTTAAAGAATATTTTCTTTAATGAAATTGAAAAAAATTTTATAAATTTTTTTGAAAATATTTTTCTTTTTAATCTATTAAAAATTTTAAACAAAGGTGACCTCATGTAACTTTATTAATTTTTTTCTCAATATTATTGTTAAAAAAATAGAATTTTTACCCGTTTCAAATTTAATTGGTAACTTATTTAAAGTAAATAAATCATAATAAGCAATAGTAGTAAATTTCTTTTTATAAGTAACCCAATGAATACCATTTCCTGAAAAATTATCTACAATAAATTTATTATGCCAGACTCTTGATCTTTAATTTTTTTTTGGTAATTTATCGATCATAAAAACACCTCTGAAGTTAGAAATGTTTGATTTTTTAGCATATTTTTTTAAATCATAGTTACTAAGTGGTTTTTTGGGAACTATGGCTATCATGAAAGAAGACAACGTTCCTCCCGAACTTCTAACGGAATTCTGCGACGCCCCATACAAAAAATGGCACCATTTCCAATTGAAGACACGGAGATTAAATCTGAAAATCTATACAACGGCGAAAATCCTCAAGATAGAAATAGATCGACAAACTCAGCATTTCAATCCAATAACATGTCAATTTTAAGTAAGAAGACAAATCCTTAAACAACTCACAGCATAAAAAAATTAAGGTGTCTTTGGAATCTACATTATTCATTACATGCTTAATGATGACTACAACAAAAGCGACACCTACTGAAATCACACCCTTCGTCAATTAAACCAGGAATATTTTTCGAAAATCTGGGACCATCAGGTATAATAAGTAGTGGACAGAACTTAGTAGTCTACTATAACATGGACTTATACTGGAAGGAGATTGAACTTCTCAAGGGATCGATGTATGCAAGCTACTGCACCACACTAATAACGACTGTCGGCAGGTCATTAGCCAATTTCAACATCTGATCAATGAATTAACTCAGAACAATGAGCTTTAAAAAAAAAACGAAAAACGTCAACGTTATTGGCAATGTACTACACACACTATATTACACATGGAAAATGAGTTGCCAATCCAACATGATGTCCATCACTACACCATGACCAGTTTAAGATTCTTCATAACAACTGTCACCATATGTAACCTTGTACGGAAAGGATGGTAATCAATTGCAAAGAAACCTTGTGACAACGTTAAAGTTACTCAAAATCCTTCAGAACATTTGATAATTTCAAATCAGCATGCCCAAGGATCTGGCTCAAGAAGACCAATTGACAGATGCAGATTTTATGATTGACATTTATTCTAACTCCAATTGAATATACCATTCAACGGGGGATAGAATGTTAAGATTTATATAACTATTACCGTATATTCTTTCACATACTTATTTTCCATACTTACTTGTACACCCTATTATACAATAATTATCAGCATAAACCATTCACTTTCTTTCTCAGCATGCTGTCAAAGGCAATCCCAAATTTAATACTCATATTACCTCATACTCATAAGCTCCAGAGACGGTGTTATCCTTGAACATACAATACTCTGGTATGCTGGTTTATGTGCCTTCGACAAGTTTATGTCGTTGAATTTTATTACGAAAATTCACGTTCAATCGCAGCAATGTTGCGAAAAATTCGTGGCAATTTTGTAGGTAGGCATATGTTTTCCGAGACGTGTATGCGCAGCATAATAAACAAATTCCAAGAGATGCGTTCAGTACAAAATGTGACGAGGCCGAAATCTAATCACACCGGACGTTCAATGGAAAAAACAACTCCATTCGTCATCGTTCTAAGGAGCTTAACCTCTCCGCAGCCACACTGCACCTGATTTTGACGAAACACTTGGCGCTCCATGCGTGCAAGGTCGTACATTGGCCGCCAAGATCATACGCCTTAACACCGTTAGACTTCATAATTTGGGGCTATGTTGAAAGCGAGATCTACGCCGACCATCCGATAATAATTCCAACTCCTAAAGAAAAGATTGAAGAACCCCAATTATGTGAAAGAGTGATTGAAAGTTTTAAGGAGAAAATGATGAGGGTCTGTAAGCAGAGCCGAGACGGTCATTTGGAAGATATTGTGTCCCACAAATAATTCCCATGTGTCTACTTTATACAGCAATAAAGGTTTCAGATATTACCTCACATCCTACACCTCTTGTTGAAACACAACTTATATGTTGTACTAAAAACAAAGTCTTGATCAGAAACAAAATCAAATATTTGGTCGCATAGGAGGACTCATGATGGATCAGAGACAATGAATAGATCTGGGAGACTAGTTAAGCGTTTGAGAGAAAATCTTGCTAGGTACTCGTATGTGGGCTTCACAACATTAAGTCACTCCAAAGAGGCTTGATCTGTCATCTGAAAGGAATCAGAGCCTTTATTTTATCAAATATGTATTAAAATCATTATAAACGATTATGTGTTCATAATCGCCAGATAAAGCAGAAAATGCAGCTGATGAGCAGCTTTGATTATTGCTATAGGCAATTCAAAAAATTCATCGGTATTTAATTTGCGTATTTCTATAATACTATGATACTTTACAATAATATCGCATTTAATGCAATATATTGCTGATCTCATACATATTGTTATGATTATCTTGTCATTTGGAAATATCTCGTGATTAGAAATTCTGTATATCGAATCAGAAAGACTTAAGCCTCACACAAAATAACCGACATTTTCCGAATCGCTCAGGGGGAAAAAATAGTAAAATCTACATATTTATGTACATACGAGTGTATACCAAGCAGTATTCACGAATCATTCATTATTTTTTTGTTTAATACTTATTGCTCAGCTTTCATACTTATAATTCAGCTCTAGAAGCAGAGTTTAGAAAACATCGGCTCTCTTACACTAAACTAGCATTTGAGCCGTAGCCACCCATATACATATATGGTAGAAATGGAAATAAAAACCTTGTGAAGCTTAAAAAAAAACGCAGGCAAATTATTAATTATTAAATCAAACTTTGCGTTATTTTCTAATAATTGAGTTAATTTTAAATCAGTATTTTCCAAAGCATTGTAGTTAGTCTGTACGCTTTGAAAGTATTTAAGTAAATACACCCATTATAGGTTAATAAACAATTATAATTAATTATATAACTATAATAATTTTAAAAAAAACTTACCAACTAATGCCAATATAACTGTTAATAAAGGTGCAATCGGAAATCTTGCCGTAACATTAAACTCAAGCATTTGAAGCAAGTCGACTGAAAAAAAATCATATCAAACAATTTTGAAATTCAAAAGATATTGTTGTGAAACTGAACTTCATACCAATAAACACGAAAATTTGATGATGTGAAAAACGTAGAAGCATTGAAATTGAAAATGTCTGAAATTAAAACTGAATTTAAACAACAAATCAATAGAATTATAGAATTGCTTACAAAAAGTAACATCACACAAAATGCTGTAGGATAAGAGCTCCACGCTGCCCACCACATCGATACGAAACGATAATGTTCTCCTGTTATTACATTCCGTAAATAGCCTTTGTTGTCCTCTTGTTCAGCAATGACTCGAACTGAAGCCATTAATAGATCATCGTATCTTGAATCAATAATTTTGTTTTCTTCTTTCACTGACATTACTTAGATATTTTTTATTATTATATTTACCCTAGAAATTCTTTAAGAAGAAATTTACTAAATGTATCGCCAAAGCATTTATTAGTCATTGGATCTAACTGTACCACTCGTACAGGGATATCGAGCCGTTCACGAGTTGCTTGCGAGAGGCGTAAATGTCCGTATTCCAAGGAATATTCGACAATATACTGATCTTCTTCTTATATTTCAAACCAAATTCATGAAATAATTCATGCGAAACAAAATAAAGAATTAATAATTTACCTTCAAATTCGGTATTTTCATTTTCGTTGGGCTTTTCATTAATCGCTGCTACTGATTGCTTCCATGAATCTTGCAATACATACTCGAAATATTGTATTGTTGTATCATTCATCGCAGCTTGATCAACAGAAAAGTGTCTCTGTCGAACATGGCCTGATGTTTTTCTTAAATATTCTTTGTATTTTGCGTAATACAACTGTGATTGAGGACCAATACCGTAGTAGCTGAAACGAGTTAGTTTTAAATGCATTTTTTACTAACTCTTACATACTAACAAAAAATGCTTAAATGCTAGCTTAAAATTACTTAACAATCTTATACTAACTTACAGGCCCCACACAGGCACTCTAAGCTACTCTAAATTCGTATATATATGTCTTTCGACGTCATTGACATTAGTAGCTGAAACGAAATTAATTGTTAATTCACGAGATTGATTAGATCGAGATATAATGATTACATGTTATAACTTCTTCGTTAGCATTATTTATATTTTAAGTGTTTTATTTAATTCGTATAGGTTTTTTTATAATATTCAATTGGGACACCTCTTGAAATGCATTTGTAATAATTGCTAAACGGTTTTGAAAAATTTCGAAAACTGTGCAAACAAGATTCATATATATGTACGAGTACACATGTTCTACAAAAGGGCAACCATAGTTTATTAATCATTACATAAGAATTATTATACCCCTTGTCATTATAAATATTTCAGTGCGTGTGTGTGTAAAATAGGTAGGTGACATTAACAATTTCTCGTACAGAAAACCGTATGTAATTTTGTTCATGAAGAAAATTGTGAACGCTAGTGATCCGGAACCGATCAAAGAAAATCGCGAAAATCGAAAAAGTAAGAGCCTTTCTTTAAAAGAATATTTTGCTAAATCCCACAATTCACACACATTGAGAGCAATAAGCGAGACAACAAACAAATAAAGAAAAGAACAACGCAGTAGTTTTATCTCTGTCATAACAGCTTAGCACCACCTAGGAGCAATTAGATTTACACAATTTTGGACTACAAGAGTAAAGAACAAATGAAAATGTTATTGGCATGTTTTAAAGCCGAGATACAAACAGACTTTAAAGCACAAATCGAAAAGTAAAACGAGGATCTTAAAAAGGAAATTAATGAAAGTAAAAAAAGTATTTGAAATGAGCTAATTGAATTAAAAACCGAAATCAAAGTAAAATTGCAGAACAACAAAAAACTATTTTAAATCAAGGGTACAATATAAGGGAAAACAACTTTATAATATATAACATTCAAGAGTTGAAGATGAAGAAAAACTAAACTAGAGTTTTTGTTTTTTAGTTAAATGATTTCTTTTATTTACTTCATTTAATACTTTACAATAGTTAACCTAAGTGTTTAAGGATATGGATTAAGTCCGTATTCTAGATTGACGTTAAACTATTTACAAATACAAATAAAATATACTTTTCATCAAAAAAACTCTTTCTATGACTCGTTTTCTATATCGGAGGGCGTTAGCTTCATATTTGTATAGAACTTCCCAGCCTCGATTGTCATTCAAAATATTGAGAAAGTGCTCTAAATCCAGCGAAATTGCACCAAAGTATCTCTAAAGTTGCACAGGTCACACAAGATTGGAAGATCGGGATGAGGCATTTAGTAAGGGTTAATTACGAATATTGATTTGATTTGATTTGCGGCCCGGGTCAACCCCGGACAGATTTATTAAGCTTATTGCAAGCAAATACATATGTTACTTAAAACTAACATTTTTACTTAAAAACTAAAGGGTGGCAGCGGTTAAAGAAAGTTAGGACGTGAGGCATAGGTAGAAATAAGTATGTTCTTGAGGGAGAGTTTGCTGAGATGGTAGTCGAAGAGAGGCAGAATATCGTTAACTTCGCGAAGCATCCTAGACATTGGCTCCAGGTGTCCGTAATTCGTTCTGTGAAGATTGAGCCGGAAAAGTGGCACAGACCTAAGATTGCGGGGATTGGTGTTAAAAGAAATAATTTGAAGTAAGGAAGGACAATCGATGTTACCTACTAAAATTTGATGAATAAAGAGAATGTCGGCAACGTTTCGACGTATAGAAGGGGTTGTAAATTTATAAGTTTCAGCCGGCCAGTGTAAGGTGGTAAGTTTTGTTCATCATCCCAGGGAAGACCACGTAAAGCAAACCGTAAAAACCTGCGTTGAACCGCTTCTATCCGGAGGATGTGAGTTCTGTAGTAGAGTGACCAAACTTGGCTGGCATATTCAAGAAGAGGCCTAACAAAGGTTATGTAAAGTGATTTAGTAACATAAGGATTGGAAAACTCCTTAGACCAGCGCTTGATAAAGCCAAGGGCAGAATTGGTTTTTTTTTATTATACTATCAATGTGAGAACGGAAATTGAGTTCCTTATCGCAGATAACACCTAAATCACGCAACTCATTCACTAAGGGAACAGGCAGATTAAAGATTAGATACCAACGAGGTGAAGTAGGGAGGCGTTTACGGGTATAAGTTATAGTCTGACACTTATTGACGTTAAGCTCAAGAAAATTCTTCTGACACCATATACAAAACCTGTCTAGATCTTGCTGCAGAAGTAGGCTGTCTGAAGAAGATGATATATATCTAAATATCTTCATATCATCTGCGTAAACAGATATGTATGAATTTTTAATGATACAAGCAACATCATTAATGGTCAGAATAAATAATAAGGGACCAAGGTGGCTGCCTTGAGGGACACCAGAGGAGGCTTTAATTGGGTCAGAAACCATGGACCTAAATAGAACATAGTAAAGTCGTTCACTTAAACAGGATTGAACCCAAGTTATAAAGTTTATCTGAAAACCAAGAGCCTTTAATTTTAGAAGGATTATATCATGAGAAATTCTATCAAAGGCTTTGCTGAAATCGGTGGCAATCACATCAACTTCATTTCCAGATTCCAGTGCACATAAAGTGCTTGATACGAATTCCGTTAAGTTGGTGGTCGTATATCTGCCTTTGAAAAATCCGTGCTGGTTTAATGAAACAATAGATTTACAATGGAAAAGCATTATGTCATAGATAATGCTCTCAAAAAGCTTAGGTATGCAGGACAACTTAGCAATTGGTCGATAGTTGGAAATATCGTCTTTTCTACCTTTTTTATGTAGGGGAATAATAAACGATCTTTTCCAAGTTGAGGGAAATAATCCCTGGGTGATAGAAAGCTGAAAGAGGTTGGGCTAGATGCATTTGACATTTCTTTAAAAATATAGGGGGAAGATCGGGGGTGGCCGTGGTGTAGTGGTAGTAGCAAACGCTTCTCACTCGGAGGGTCTAGGTTCGAATCCTGCCCATGGCAAAATCAGTTTTTCATTGTATAATTGGAACTCAGACAAAAAAATTCTGCGTGTGAAGGCATAACACTGGCACGTAGATTTGGCTGTTATAAGAGTTTCAAGCAATGAAAAAAATACTGGGAATTATATCTCGAATCACACTCTGAGTGAAGAAAAACTCTCCGTCCTATTCGGACTCCCCCCACCCCTGGAGAGCAAACATAGAAACCAAACAGACCTGAGTTTCAAACCACTACAAAAACAATTTTCCTTTCTCCTCCTTCTATCTTTCCGCCCGCGCCCTGGCAACAGTAAAAGGGTATCAACCCCTTAGGCGCGCGTAAATTATAAAAAAAAAAAAAAAAAAAAATCATCAGGGACAGCAGAATAATCATCTTTGAGTTTTATTATTTTATCTCTAACTTGCTCTAAAGTTATAGACACCGATTCCAAAGTTGTTTGTAGGCAGCTGTTTAAGTAGGAAAAGTAAGAATGGTCTGGCTCTTGGGAATGGATGGCGAACGCTTGGCCAAAAAAGATTGCGAAGAGATTTGCACTAATTTGGGGATCGCCCGAGGACCTATCAAATTTAGAGATGATGGATAGTTATCCGATTTGCTTTTAGTTTTGATGAACTGAAAGAATCTTTTGGGGTCGGAAATGAGTGTGTGGTCCATTCGGTTTAAATAGTTGTCATAGAGAGTTTGGCAAAGCACAGAGAAATTTATTTGGGCAGACTGGTAGTAGAAGAAATCAGTGTCGGAACGCGATTTTAAGTACGTATACCAGAGCTTATTTCGCTTGTTACGAAGAGATCGCAGCTCTTTATTATACCAGGGTGGTGACGATGAGGGATTCCTTTTGGCTAAAAAAGGCACAGATTGGGAGAGACATTTTAAAATTTCGGTATAAAAGGATGAAAGAGCATCGTTTACCGTAAGGTTAGGGTTATCGTAGAGAAAGTTAAAATTGACCATACTGAGGAGGTTGTTCAGTTTGGCGTAGTTAGCCCTATGAAAATTAAAACTGTAAGAATATTCATAGGAAATGGGATTAAAACCATTGTCATATGTCAGCGTAAGAGAAAGGGGAGGGTGGTAACTATCCAACTTAGAAAGCAGATGTTTACTTTCTAAAACGACACAGTTATCTGTATCAGTGGCGAAGACTAGGTCGAGTTGTCTGCCGATGTTATTGGTGACACCACTTAATTGATATAGACCAGAGTCAGTTAGGCAGTCGATGAAAAGATTTTCTTTATCAGAGGTAGGATTTGTAGCAGTATAGTAGGACTGATCAGTCTGAGTCCATAGAAGCTTAGGTAGATTAAAATCACCTAAAAAAATAACAACGTCATTGGGCAGCATTAAATATGCAGTCGATTGCATTGATTGAGAGGGGCGAATATAACAGCAACAAATATATAAGTTGCGTTTGCAAATAGGAATTCTAGCGCAAACAAATTCAAAGAATGCAGTGGACGATTTTTTAAAGTGTCTAGACTCGAGACGAGAGTGTATAGCTAGAAGTACACCACTGCCATATAAATTCTCCTCTTTATCTAGACCATCGTCACGGTGTAAATCGAAGTCTTGGGAAAATAATTCATTATTCATAATATCAGGGGTGAGATTGATTTCTGTGAGGGCAAAGATGTCGTAGGGCAGAATCTGTGAATTAATATATATAGCAGAAATCTTAGTTCGTAATCCTCTTACGTTTTGATAATACAGGGGCAGATATTTGGGAAGCTTCGGCAAAGAATTGAGTGGTGGGTTAGGAGCGATGGTAGTTTTTGAAACTAGACCGTGTTCTCTGGAGGTGTAGTATCCGTTTGGAGCTAACATGAGACGCAAAAGAAGAGAAACGTCATCAGGAGTCATATCTAATTGCTCATGAAAACGTATAAAAAGTTGCCGCAGATCATTATGATTAGTGGGGAGGCCTTCTTGCAAAATGGAAACCATTGCATTGGTTAAGTAATTCTCCTCTTAGCTTGAAAATAGTCTTAATCATACCCAATGAATAATTACTTACAAAGTAAGAATTTATTTGGAGGTTGTAATTTAGTTCACTAAAGAATATTCTGTGTTACGATGATAGAGCTTGGGTTACACACCCTTCATACATGTTTTGACCAGCTTCCACCAATAAGGAGTTAAATAAGGCTTTCAGGATGGAAGGTTCGATATCTGATATAATACGTATTTTACTGCCGTAGTCAGCCGCTACCAATCTTTGAACCAAATTCCCCTTGTCGAATGTATATGCTTAAGAACTAGTTTCGGCATCCTTGTCTCTTCTATTTCCATAACTTTCATGACGAAATCAAAATGCAACTTAAGAGTGTCCAGGAAAAGTGGAGGGATGTAGTTCGGAGTGCAGGTTGGCAAACGGAAGATCCGCTTGAGAAAGGGCGGTATACCCAAACTTGAGCTCCGTAGAACATTATAGAAGCTGCAGTTGCTCGAACAGCTAGAGTCGAAGGCTGCGCTAAAATCTATAAAAAAAGGCATATAATTGTTTGCCCTTTTTCTTAAAGATCTCCGCGATGTTAACCAAGGTGAATATTTGGTCAAAGGTTGAGTAATTTTTTCGAAATCCAGCTTGAAATTCCTTTAATACTTTCTTGTTCTTAATCCACTCCGTAAGTCTATAGAAGATCATAGCACTAAACAACTGAGCTCTGTAGTTCGCCGGATTATCATAATCGCATTTTTTGTGCAACGGGAATATTATTAAGCTTTTGAAGCATCCTGAAACATTTGCCGTCTCGAATATTCTGTTAAATTCCTTAGTAAGAGCGGATAAAAATTCTGTTTTCTGTTCTTATAAAATTCAACGGGAGAACGACCGTCTCCTGGGCTTTTCTTGATCTAGCACTTGCGATTGCACTTTGTACTTAATTTAAAGTAAAGGGAGCATCTAAAAAATCGTCCTTAAAAAACGGGGCTGCATATTGTGGGGGGGAGTTTAGTAGACGCCTGAAATAATATCTGAGCTCTTGCGCACCTAAGGACGACGGAATGCTATTTGTCTTACCATTTAGAACCCTACCGGCTTTCCAAAAATCTGCCGAAGATCGTGAAGTGTTCAGAACAGCGAGATTTTTGTTCAAATTGTTTCCGCTTAACAAAACAAAGGCGCTTAAAATCCTTATTAGCTTCCCCTCAAAATTTTTTAATAATAAAAGTTTTGTATCGTCTTAACAGGCTTAGTATGCATATGATTTACATCTTGCTTTGTGGCATTCACAATCGAACCATTTCTGCTTACAGACTTCCTTGCGAGACACTTTAACGCACAGCGGATCAGCTCTTTTAATAATTTGCGTAAGATCTTCGATTCGAGGCTAGGTATTTGACTCCTTTAATCCTACAAGTTCTGCATTTAAATTATTTTGGTAAGGTGAGCAAAATCTGGCATTCCAAATTAACATTGGAAAAAGCTCTAGCTGTTTTACACTACCTAATATTTTACATGTAATCTCTAACGGCATGTGGTCCGAAAACGGTTTCGCAGCTATTCGAAAATCCTCTGAAACTAAGTTCCAATTTCCGCACACAAAACAATAGTCGATAACCGTACAAGCCTTCCCTCGAATAAAGGTTCACCGGTTAAGCCCCCTTTGCAGGGGACACGATTTAAAATCGTGGAGTCGAAAGCATCCACTATATTTAAAATCTTGGCACCCTTTCCATTGCAAATTTCATCTTTAGACCTGCGGATTGGATTTATATCTGTCGGTGCAGATCCACTAACAAAATTGTTTTGGGACAATTCTATCCTCGCATTAAAATCACCGACAAGAAGTAAGTCCGTTGACCCTAAGGTTAGCAGAGCATCGCAGAGAATCCAGTGGCTGCAGTTCAAATAAAGGGGTATTATAAAATTTTTTTATATATTTTTCATTTTCTAAAACGTGCGTTTCGAAAAGTATACGAGTACATCAAAACTTTTAATATAATTAAAAAAATTCACAAACATTAATTTATTTTTTAGGCCTGCAACATTATAACTCAACACTCTTAAATCTAATAATTGAAATTCATTCTGGAAGACTGGTACTACTCATTTGGTTGCAGTTTGTGAACGGGAGCTTGTGTGCGCGGCCAAATTATTTACAGCGAATGCCTTAGAAGGTTGTTGAGAAGAAACAGATCCAACTGCAAAAGTAAAATTTGACGTTTTGCGCCCTTTGTTTACATTACTACATATTTCTATAGGCATTGACATCATTCATAAAAATTTCTTGTGAAGATAACAAAGAAATATCCCCAAATACACATTTGCTGGAACACTTCAATAGTATTCTGTTCGCCACATTTCAGCCCAAACGTCAAATCCCAGGTAAAAACTTATCGCGCAGGAACTTAGGGACTGTAAGCAAGTTGTCATTTTTATGGCGAATATTATAAGGGGGATCATTTGTGTTCCTTTAAGTTTTCTCGTATTACGAAGCACATTCCAGGCGGCGTTTCGTGATTTCATTTTCACAATTATCACCACAGTGCTCTATAATTTGGTAAACCGATTTATCGAACACAAACTGGAAATAAGAACTACAGAGTCAGATATAAGTTATGCTGCTAGAATTGGGAAAAACAGAGACGCAGACAGGCCAATACTCGTCAACCTCACCTCGCTTAGGAAGAAAAGAGAAATCATGCAAACGAAAACCAAATTAAAAGGCACAAAGCATTTTGTTGGCAATGATCTGTCCAAAGAAGACCGCATACTGCGTTCAAGATCAGTTGCCGATCGATTCTTGAACAGTGCACTCAATATTCTTGTAAAGGGTTTTCCAATAGGGATTTGCCAAATTTGAATTTAATTTGTGAACGCACTTTTTCACTAATCATCAAACTGTCACTGTAAATTTATTCAGTAAACTCAACATTTTCATCATGGTAACGTACACGCACGAGCAACGTCTGCAAATTATAAAAATTTTCTACCGAAATTCGGAGTCGGTGACTGCAACTTTAAGAGCGTTAACTCCAATTTTGGGTCGTAATTCTCGCCGTTTTGATTGTACTTCAAGCCGATAATAAAGTTTTTGAAATATCTCAAATGGTTTGCGTTCTATTTAAAAAAAAATGTCAAGTCCTTATTGGAAAACCCTTTACAAAGTGGTTATTTAGTTGTAAATCCATAGTTTTTTTAGGTTTTCATACTGTGTAAATATCATTACGTGCATTTAGTGCTCAAAAACCACAAAAAGAAAAATATAAATAGTTGTATGCAGAATTTATTAGATTATATGTCAGATTGGTGTTTATCCCATTCGTGCTGTGAACGTTATTATGCACATTTTAATTATTATCAGTCATTCACGGACTTTCATAGAGTGTGGATATGTTTTTCGCTTTTCTCTTGCGATAAGTGAAGTAAAGTTTTAGTTTTGCGTTTTAATAAAAAGTTTCTGTATACCCAGTTGGTCTAGTGGAAGTATACGTGGTGTGACAATCTCGAGGCCTGGGTTCGATTCCCATTAGACAATTGTTTTTTTTTTTTGTTTTTTTTTTGTACTGTAACAAGTGACAGTGTAGATAAATAGAACAAAAAAAAAAACAGAAGAAATCGCCTGATGTGTGATAGAGAGCGTTCTGCTCTCCCATTAGTGGGAAGAGCTAGTGGCAGCAGAAAAAGAATGGAGGAAATTTTAACGTCAAGCTACCTACAAGTTATGGTAGCAGAAGGCGATGCCAAGGGGAGGAGGAAGCTACGGCCAACCACCAATCTGGTTAAACGCCCCTCTCTGACGAAATCCATAGAAAAGCTGCCGGGTGGATTAAGGGAGGTGGCGACATCAACATCTACAACGGCAGCAACAAGCTGTACATGTCATGAGTCCGACATTGACGACGGCCCATATGTATCAGATGGGGGCAAAGGTCGTTTCATGGTAAGCGACAACAACTTCTCAGCTCTGGCTGTCTCAGGATCGGACGACGAAGAGGATGAAGTTGAAGCTATATATAGTAGCATCAGACAGCTAGAAGCAAAGGTGCTTGCCATTAAGGCAAAACAAACAGCAAGACGAGAAAAGGAGCAACAGTTATGCTCCCAATAACCAGAACAACAACAATAGCAAAAGGTTGCAAACCAGCAACAGTTAAAACAGCAAAAACAGAACAAACAAGCACAAAAACAGAACAAACAAGCACAAAAACAGAACAAACAAGCACAAAAACAGCCAAAACATTTTACAATTTGTTCGCTGACAAATGCAGCCTCGATGCGTGAAGTGCGGAAAGAATCACAAGTCCGAGGAATGCGCTCTGGGTAAGGACGGAGCGTCTGAAAAAGCCAACTCTCTTGTGCTTTATTTAGGAACACAGGACACACCGCAAATTATCGGGGTTGTCCCAAATTCCAGTATATCAAAAGAATAAATCTGGCCCGGCAGCAGAAAATGGAAGTTAAACGTATACTCGTGCATTTGCAAACTCCAGTCGTTACTCCCCATGTTACCTACGCTCAAATGGCGCCAGGTAGGGGAAATACGGTACAACAAGCGAAGGTTGCTTCTCAGGCCCCAGCGGCCAGAACACCGGAACCAGTACCTGACATGCTAACTATCTTGCTCTCTATCCAAGGGCAGATGGCTCAGCTCCAATGTCATTTAACTGAACAGACCGCGCGGGTGGATCGAGTATACACGCTGCTGCACCTTTTGCCGTAATATGTACGTACGTGGCGGAGCAAACCCTGAAGGTCATTGATGTGATTGTGAATTCACTGATAAGATTCGAAAGACGAGCCGCACTATTCAAGTTGCTTAAAGACCAAGCCCCTGATGTGCTTTTGGTTAGCGAAACTAAGCTTACCAAGAGACACAGAAGATACAAAATAGTACGGAGAAACCGACCCAACTCCATTCAGGGAGGTGGCGTTGCAATTTTCGTACAAAAAGGTATACGTTTTAAAGGAGTCGTGTAGTACGTAGGTTCCAGGTACTAGAAGCATGCATCGTGTATATCGCCCTCCGTAGTGGAAACGGGTTGTACATGGTGTCTGTCTATGCGCCTAAGGCTACGCAATCCACCTTATTCATCTCAGAGCTCGAGACGCTTTTTCGATTCCTGAGGTTGGAATTGGGAGACTACTATTTTATAATCGGAGGGGATTTCAACGCCAAACATAGTGATTGGACAAATAATACACCAAATACTAGAGGGAACCTACTATTCAATTGGTGGGGCCAGCACAGTGCAATGTATCGACTCGGGCTTAAGGCGACGGATAGTCCGTCGTTACCCAGACACGGGTCCTACTTGGATCTTCTGCTGTTCGACTCACGAATACAACTGACAAACTGTCTACGCACTTTCGTGTATGACAGTAACCATTGCGGTCTCAGCACCAAAATAACTGTTCCAAACGAAATTGCGGAGTTGGTTGAGTTTGTTCAAAGGCATTCCTACAATTATATAGGGTCCGCCAAAAAAAATTTTTTTTTTTTGAAAATCCTATAAAAAAAAACTACTGAATATTTTCTCAAATTTCTTTTTTTATTTGAAAGTACAATCCTTCCGGTTAGTAATGGAAAAAAAATTCATTCAAATGGCTGCCTCGGCTGGCCATGCAGTAGCCTACACGATCGGTCCAATATGTATACACATTATCGATTGTGTGCAGCTGTATTTCACCAATGGCTTCACGAATATTGTCCTTTAAAGCGTCAATTGTCTCTGGCTTGTCGGCTTGTCTTTTACGGCACCCCACAAATAATAGTCCAACGGTGTCAAGTCGCAGCTCCGAGATGGCCAAACGACATCAGCTCTGCGGCTGATAATGCGATCTTCAAAAACAGGGCGAAAACATCGAGTAGCCTCGGCTGTGTGGTACGTAGCGCCGTCCTGTTGAAACCAAATGTTGCCAATATCCTCCTCTTCAATTTTTGTGAACAAAAATTCGTTGAACATGGCCCGATAACGATCGCCATTGACTGTAACGGCCAAAAAAAAGAAAAATGGCCCAATTATGCCTCTGGACCAAAATCCGCACCAAACAGTGACTCGTTTTGGGTGTATCGGCTTTTCAATGTATGCGTGCGGGTTTTCTGTGCCCCAAATGCGACAATTTTGCTTGTTTACATACCCGCCAAGATCAAAATGAGCTTCATCTGAAAAGATGATTTTTTTGGCAAAATCGGCATCTTCTCTAAGTCGATCGCAGGCCCACGTTCCCAGCGCTGTTCAAGCGTATACAAAACCATATTCGTTCAGCGGAAGGATAAAACTAATTATCTGTCAAATCAGACATGAGCTAAGTGTTACCATTCACGAAATAAGCACTAGTTGACAAAAAAAAAACCTTAGATGGCGGACCCTATAGTAGGGTGCGTTGGACACACTACTCTCCTCGAATTCGCTCTACACACCGTCCAACCGAAATCTGTCAAACGAGGAGATTGACAGGTATCTAAGACTAATGGACGAGACAATCAAACAAACAATGGACAAAACGATACCTCGGTACCAACGCACTGACGAAGAAGACTTATTCCGCAACGACACTATTGACGCACTGCATCGACATAAAAGTAGACTGCTGTCAAGACTAAAAACCTTGTACAGACAATTTACTGACAGACATAACCCGGAGATCATGACACTAAAGTCGTCCGAACACTAATAAAGGAAAATTACAGAAATTCTGTAAGTTTGTATTGGAACAATAAAATTCGGGCTGTAAACACCAGCAACCCGAATAAGTTCCCGCAAATAAATATAATATTTCGGAGAAATAATCAGAACGACCTTCCATGTCTTAAAATCGCCCGAACGACGAAGAACGAACAAACGAACGATCCAAATGAGGCTGTTGATGTTGACAACTTCTTTGTGATCGAGGATTCGCAGGAGCAGGTGGAGGATATAGGAGCGACTTTCCAGGAAGTGTACAAGGCGAATGTTATCATTGGCCCGAACCACGATCTGGAGAATCGAATCCTTGTGCACAATTTCTACCTTCGAAATAAAATTGTGAATTGACGATTCGAGAGCTCGGGTTTTAGTTCAGTGATGAGAATATGGCAAATAATGTCATGACCAACGATAGGGTACTACCCCCGTCCATTTCGAAGGAAGAGCTCCAAACGATCTTCGAATCACTTAGAAGTAAGAAATCAGTGGGAGCCGATGGAATACCGAACATTGTGCTTCGACATCTCCCTCTAGAAGCGGTGAACGTTTCGTCGCCCGACACAAAAACGTATGTCAATATTTGTTAGTTTTCAGGAGAGACGATTTTATATTTTTTTTACTATTTTTCATTTTTATGAGTTCAATGAATACTTTTGTAAAATTAACTTTTAAAAATTTAAAGATTAACATACTAGCTATAGAATAGATAAAATATTCTTCATTTTGTTTGTGGTTTAAAAGATATTTTATTGAATAGTGAAAAGATTATACTGTTACGTTTAGTGCCTCAAACGATAATTTTTACTTTGACCCTTTTTGTTTTGTTACAAGGGCAAGTACTCATAATTGGTTGACTTTCTACAGTAACCAGAAGGAACTTTTGGGAAGAGTTAATATGGTTTTTTATAAATTCTCTCGCATCTGCAGGCCTTTTAGTTCCAGGTCTTCTACCGCGAGCATCGAACTTGTCGAGTTGTAGAGGCTAAGTAGGGTCAATGAATCTCGAGAAGAAATTCTCCAGACGAATCCTGAAACCAAAGGATGCCCCCCCCCCCCCCCAACTCCCAAAACACTCCCTTTTTCCCCTGGGCTGGATCAAGGTGTCATACGACTCGTGCTGAAGATCAACCTGGCTGAGGGCCCAGCATCTCCAAAAATAGCTCAGTCGTGAACGGAGTATCCGGATACCTGGCGACCTCCGGGTATTGGCCATCATGCGGGAAAACCCCGGACCACCTCCTATCACAAGCGACGCTGGCTGGCACCAAGGCCATGTCAAGCTCTTCGCATGTTCCAACCAGAGATCTCTTGATCTCTTCACCAAGGCCATAGGTGGTTTAGGAGAGATTTGGCCAAGTGCAGAACTCGAGGTCGTGTCTAAGGAAGACATTCCTAGCAGACCTCGAACTCGTACCTGGATTCCAGCCGAACCCTCCTCCTCCAGAAAGTATTCTGGAAATCATCCGGCTCAGTAACCCGACTCATGGCTGGAAAGTCGCGAAACTGGAGGAACTAAGGGGCTCTTATAGATGCGCGTTAATCGTGATCAATAAGGAATCCCTTAATCCTCTGCCGCAGACGAAAGGCATGATTCGGTTCGGATTCGAGTCCACACACTTAAGAGTATACCAAAAGGATGAGCTGGATGCTGATAAGCGACCTCCTCCTCCTTTAATACCTGATACCACAACCTTGGATCTCAGAGCGTCGATATCCTTTCCAGAATTGGATAGCGACGACTACAATATGTTCGAGGTGACTATCAAGCCGTCTCCTCTTCTGACACCCTGTCGGAAATGGAAACCGATGACGAAGCAAAGAGAGGTCCTACACGATCAGAGATAGAAGATGAGCTTTTGGGCACATTTTCAGAATTGGAGGACCTCAACAACACCGTGGTGGAGGCGACTGTGGAAAACTGTAGCAATGATACGGTTTCTCCAGATTAATCTCCACCACTCAAAAAAGGCTTCGGCCGCACTCATTCTGCGTCTTTCTAAGAACGCAGAAGACATAATCCTAATCCAGGAACCATGGATTGTAGAAGGCGTGGTTCGTGGACTTAGGACACCCGCATACGCTCCGCTCTATACAAGAGACAAAGGTAAGATCAGAACTTGTATATTATTGAAACGTAGTCTTAATGTATTTCTACTTCCCAACCTCAGCGACCCCGACTTAACAGACTAGACTGCCAAAGGCTCCAACTGACTGGCATCGGCTTACCTTGGCCACGACCATGTGGACCCTCTCCCTGGTGATAACCTAGAAAGGGTGGTACTGGAAGCTCGAAGGCAAAAAACTGGCCTCATAATCGGATGCGACGCTAACGCACATCACACGATATGGGGCAGTACCGAAATCAATGATAGAGGTGAGTCACTTTTTGACTATATTTTAAGTACTAAACTCTTAATTTGCAATATTGGCAATGAGCCCACTTTTATAACTAGAAAACGACAAGAAGTGCTAGATATTACTCTTGTCTCCGACAGCATCACTCAAAGGCTAACGAACTGGATGGTATCGTCTGAACACTCCTTTTCAGACCACAGATACATCTAATTCAGTCTGAGTGATGCTAGTCCCAGCCAACCAGCTTTCCGGAATTACCGGAAAAATGATTGGCCAAAATACAGAGGAATACTGTCAAAAACGCTATCCTCTGAACTATCAAGTCCCCCGCGTGACACCAATGAGCTTGACATGAAAGTCAAGGAATTTACTCTGGCTCTCAATCAGGCTATGGCCGCTTCCTGCCCTCTTATTCAACCAAGAGGCAAGAAAAAGCCACATTGGTGGACATCGGCACTGGGACTGCTCAGAAACTCTTGTAGAAAACTTTTCAACGTAGCAAAAAGCACAAGAAAAGTGACTGACTGGGACTCATATAAAGAATCCCTCAAATTATACAAAAAAGAACTGAGGAAAGCAAAGCGACAATCCTGGAGGCCATTCTGTGACAAAATCACAGAAACCTCTGAGGCAATACTCTCTACAAATCCTATGATGCCTAGCTGTTTGAAAAAAAACGGATGGCAGGATAATGAACTCCAAACTGGGTGAGACTTCTGCTAAAAGATATGTCAGCAGAGGTACGCCGCAAGGCGGTGTGCTCTCTCCCCTTCTCTGTAACTTAGTAGTTAACGAACGACTGATATACCTGGAAGCGGGTGGTAGCAGAGTGATTGCCTATGCGGACGACGTTGCCATAGCCGTCTCAAGAAAACATACCATTAAAGAACTCCAAGTAAATCTCAATAGATTGACCCGCTGGGCAGATCGCTGTGGATTGGGAATAAACCCCCATAAAACTGATCTTGTCCTGTTTTCCAGGAAATATAAAATTCCAATCATAGACCCTCCTTCCATAAATGGTACCAGTTTAGTTTTCTCCGATACAGCAAAATAACTGGGTCTCATTTTTGACAGGAAACCTAACATTCAAGAAAGAGTCAATAAAGCTACAATAGCTTTATTCTCTTGCAAAAAAGCCATTGGGAACAAATGGGGCCTTCAACCTCGCATAACCCACTGGCTATATATCTCGGTCACAAGACCGATACTTACCTGCGGGGTGGTTGTCTGGTGGACGACCTTGAAAAATGCAGTCAACCGCATTAAACTAAGCTGAATCCAAGGAACAGCATGTCTATGCACAAGCGAAGCCTTGCGGTCTACCCCCTCTGCGGCATTAGATATTCTGTTTCACTTGACACCCCTCGACATTTTTAGCAGGCAAGTAGCTGCGACTGTTATGTACATAGTTTTAAATAGGATTAAGTTAGTTTTAAGAAAAAAAAATATAAAAACAAAAAACAATTAATAAAAATAAAAAATGAAAAAAAAACTTTTATATTAAGTATATATGTATTATGTATATATATACACAATTAGTAAAAAAATTATTCACACCCCCCATAAAGAATTACAAATTATTCAATATCTTTAAGAAAACAAGTTAAATTTTTTGGAAAAAAATTTATTTGTTTAGTAATTCAACAACAATTTTGATTTAAGTAAAAGTAATAAAGAAAAAAAAATACTAAATATACAATGTAAAATAAGAAAGACCCCCCTTTTTACGCCAAAAATATATTCACACCCTATACATTAAATTCTAATTTTCGGGTCGCCTGGTTATCATTTTTATTTTTAAAAGAGAGCGTGAAGTGATCAGTTTATTTTAAGCCGGTTTTAAGTCTAAAAGTATTAAAAATGGTCATAGGAAAGGAAATTTGCCGTGATATTCGGCAAAAGATTGTGGATTTTCATAAGAAGGGATTGGGATATAAAAAAATAAGCAAACATCTTCAAATTAATAAAAATACTATAGCATCTATTGTGAAGAAGTATAAAGAAACTGGAAAAATTAAAAATCTCGGTGGCAGGGGGCGTAACAGAAAAACAACGACCAAAATTTATGAAGTTATTTTAAGAGAGGTCAAAAAAGATCGACGAATATCAGCAAACAAAATCGTAGTTGACATTGAAGATGGATTTAAAGTTAAAGTTACAAGTCAAACCATTAGAAACCGCATAAATGTGGCAGGGTACAAAGGAAAAGTTGCAATTAGGAAGCCACTCATTTCCAAAAAAAATGAACAACGGAGACTTGAATGGGATAAAGAAAAGGTGGTTTGGTCTCCAGAGGACTGGAAAAGAGTTATTTGGTCGGATGAAAGCAAAGTTTCACTTTTTGGTTCTGATCCACTGTTAAACATGGTGGAGGTAAGAATCTTCTCCCATTTATTATGGTATCCATGATAAAGGGCACTCTTTTACTAATCATCAAACTGTCACTGTCAATTTATTCAGTAAACTCAAAATTTTCATCATGGTAAAGTACACGAACGAGCAACGCCTGCAAATTATAAAAATTTTCTACCGAAATTCGGAGTCGGTGACTGCAACTTTAAGAGCGTTAACTCCAATTTTCGGTCGTAATTCTCGCCCTAGTACAAGTTTAGTGTAAAAATTTGAGTCTACATATTCGTTGTGTGATGTTGCCGTGTCAGTGAGACAACGGGTTGGTCGAAGTGTCGAAAATATCGCTGCCGTTCAGGCGTACGTAGCAAACGATCCAAATCAGTCAATTCCACGGCGTTCTCAAGAATTGGGCATCGCCCCGACCACATTATGGCGTATTTTGCGTAAGGATCTTGGTTTACACCCATACAAGACCAAGCTGACTCAAGAATTGAAGCCGATGGACCATTTGAAGCGACGTACGTTCTCCGATTGGGTTCTGGAGAAGATGCGCCAAGATGATGAATTTCATCATCTTCAGTGACGAAGCTCACCCGACCGGCGGCGTTATTGGGCCATATTTTTTCGTCGACGATAACGATCGTCACGTTACTGTGACGTTATCGCACCATGATCAGTGATTACGTTTGGCCCGAATTGGAAGATATGGACTTGGACGACATGTGGTTTCAACAGGATGATGCCACAAGCCACACAGCACACGCTACAATCGATATATGGTATGGTGAGCGTGTTATCTCAAGAAATGGGCCAGTCGATTGGCCGCCTCGTTCGTGCGATTTAACGCCGCTTGACTATTTTCTGTGGGGCTACGTTGTCATTGGTTTATGCCAACACGCCGACGAAGTTGGAAGAGCTCAGAGCCAACATTGAACGCGAAATAGCGGCAGTTTCGGCCGAAATGTGTGACCGAGTCGTTGAAAATTGGGTCCAACGAATCGACCGCTGCAAACATGCCCGCGGTGGCCATATGAACGAAGACGAGTGCCATTCATAAATGTTTTGATTGTACTTCAAGCCGATAATAAAGTTTTTGAAATATCTCAAATAGTTTGCGTTTTATTTTAAAAAAAAGTTGTCAAGTCCTTATTGGAAAACCCCCATATATTAATATGCTTATAACATAACATAACATGGCAAAAGTAGATCTAGGGTATCGTTTTTGTCTTAAATCATTTAGAAATGAATGATAACAAAATCCTTTTCGAAGAAGATTACCCTTATGAAATAAACCAAATTACTGCCTTAGAAATAAATGAAAGACATAGTATTAATAATCTTAACTTTGATTATCTAAGTGATCAAGAGAGCAAATTAAATAAAAATGTGTTGCAAGACTATCATGAATAGTTTTTTTCAGGATGTTAAAGATTAATTAGTTCACTTGAAGTGCAACACGAAATCGTCACTACTACCAACAGACCCATATACTCGAAAATATATCATTACTCTCAAATTCATGAGGAAGAAAAAGAAAGGCAGATCTCAGAAATGTTTTCGCAATAAACACAAATGACTCTAGTTATATTGCCGCTTTCGAAAAATTAAAAGAACTAGTAACCAATCCAATTCTTAGATATCCTGACTTTACAAAAAAAATTAAACTAGTGACAGATGCAAGCAGTGTTGCTGTTGGTGCAGTTTTGACTCAAGATGGTCACGCAATTTTATATGCCTCTAGGACCCTTAACAATCATGTGTTAAATTATTCCACTATTGATAAAGAACTGTTGGCCGTAGTATTGGTGTTAGGTATTTTAGACCCTATTTGATTGGAAGGGAATTCGAATTACAAATAGAAATGAAAAGTAGAGTATTATAATACTATGTGAATATTTGGGTTCTAAACAGTTTTTTTTTAGTGAGTTCTTAATCTTAAGTTAAAGAGTTTATTTGTATTGATAATATGAACATTATTGTTTTTCTGTTTTACATGTTGATAGTATAAACATTTATTTTTATTTTTTTGCTTTTTATTTGCTTATTTACAGTTTTAGAATAGAGTGGGGTTATCAATCTTGAGCCTCGAGTAAAGAAATAGATTTACATTCGTCCTTTTTTTTTCTAGCAAGTAATGGTTTAACCTCTGTAGATTAAGCTGTGGTTTTTTTTTGTAAAAAGCCGATAGGAAAAGGCGTTCATCCTCAGTCTCGAAGAGATAAGTGGACCCTTCATTGAGGATGCCAAACAGCGATGTGTAGTATCTGTCAGGAATAGCGTAGATCACATTATCGTTGTGGATGTTGCGTATATAAGGGTTTGGGTGATGCCTTAGAATGGGAAGTCTGAGCTTGGCTAAGTTCGTTAAATAGTTTAATAAAGGTGTGACTCCAGAAGTTTCATAAAGGATCCGATTTCTGAACCATTTTCCTGAAGATTTTCTGTATTTCCCCGTGCATTTTCTAAGAATGGTTCTTTCAAATCTTTGGAATTCCTGAGCGACTGTCGGTGATATTTGAAACCAGACCGTAAAGCCGTAAGCAATGATTGGACGGATAAGTGTTTTGTACATTAAGAGTTTGGTTTTGGCTTCAACCTCAGAGGAGTTAAGGATGGTTTTCAGTTTTGCACTTGCAGCCTTGCATTTGTTAAGGGACTTTCTGACATGATAGTTCATTTTCCATCTTTCGTGAAGTAATAGACCCAAGTAGGTTATGGACGGTTTCCTAGGAATGATATTTCCCTCCACATTAAGATACAACTGTTTACTTTCTCTCACAGCAAGATGATGACCTTTTGTGGATGCATTTCTGAAGCAAATGAGTTCGCATTTGGGTAAGTTTAGCCTGATACTCCACGATTTGAAATAAGGAAGTATTATTCGAGGTGTTTTTTGATGCCGTGGAGGGCAATATGAGGTCTTTCGTGGGAGTCGAATATTATGGTGTTAAGTGCAAATTGTATCGAACTCGGGGTTTGAAAACGTGATGGAAAGTCATGGAGGAAAATGTTAAAAAGTAGAGGGCCTAGGACAGAACCCTGGGGGACTCCTGAAAATACTGGTATGGATAAGGATGTGTCGCCATCAAAGTGGATATAAAGACAACGGTTTGCAAGAAAGCTGAAGATAATTTTGGTAAAAAAAGTTGGAAAGTTCAGGGAAATTAATTTTGAAAGCAAGCCGCCACGTTCCACGCCAGGAATGAGCTATTGCGAGTTAAAACCTCCAAACAAAGTTCAGAATTAAATTGGGGTATGTTGTGGGAGTATAGATTTTTGTAAAATTCCAATAGGGATTTGCCAAATTTGAATTTAATTTGTGAACGCACTTTTTCACTAATCATCAAACTGTCACTGTAAATTTATTCAGTAAACTCAACATTTTCATCATGGTAACGTACACGCACGAGCAACGTCTGCAAATTATAAAAATTTTCTACCGAAATTCGGAGTCGGTGACTGCAACTTTAAGAGCGTTAACTCCAATTTTGGGTCGTAATTCTCGCCGTTTTGATTGTACTTCAAGCCGATAATAAAGTTTTTGAAATATCTCAAATGGTTTGCGTTCTATTTAAAAAAAAATGTCAAGTCCTTATTGGAAAACCCTTTACAAAGTGGTTATTTAGTTGTAAATCCATAGTTTTTTTAGGTTTTCATACTGTGTAAATATCATTACGTGCATTTAGTGCTCAAAAACCACAAAAAGAAAAATATAAATAGTTGTATGCAGAATTTATTAGATTATATGTCAGATTGGTGTTTATCCCATTCGTGCTGTGAACGTTATTATGCACATTTTAATTATTATCAGTCATTCACGGACTTTCATAGAGTGTGGATATGTTTTTCGCTTTTCTCTTGCGATAAGTGAAGTAAAGTTTTAGTTTTGCGTTTTAATAAAAAGTTTCTGTATACCCAGTTGGTCTAGTGGAAGTATACGTGGTGTGACAATCTCGAGGCCTGGGTTCGATTCCCATTAGACAATTGTTTTTTTTTTTTGTTTTTTTTTTGTACTGTAACAAGTGACAGTGTAGATAAATAGAACAAAAAAAAAAACAGAAGAAATCGCCTGATGTGTGATAGAGAGCGTTCTGCTCTCCCATTAGTGGGAAGAGCTAGTGGCAGCAGAAAAAGAATGGAGGAAATTTTAACGTCAAGCTACCTACAAGTTATGGTAGCAGAAGGCGATGCCAAGGGGAGGAGGAAGCTACGGCCAACCACCAATCTGGTTAAACGCCCCTCTCTGACGAAATCCATAGAAAAGCTGCCGGGTGGATTAAGGGAGGTGGCGACATCAACATCTACAACGGCAGCAACAAGCTGTACATGTCATGAGTCCGACATTGACGACGGCCCATATGTATCAGATGGGGGCAAAGGTCGTTTCATGGTAAGCGACAACAACTTCTCAGCTCTGGCTGTCTCAGGATCGGACGACGAAGAGGATGAAGTTGAAGCTATATATAGTAGCATCAGACAGCTAGAAGCAAAGGTGCTTGCCATTAAGGCAAAACAAACAGCAAGACGAGAAAAGGAGCAACAGTTATGCTCCCAATAACCAGAACAACAACAATAGCAAAAGGTTGCAAACCAGCAACAGTTAAAACAGCAAAAACAGAACAAACAAGCACAAAAACAGAACAAACAAGCACAAAAACAGAACAAACAAGCACAAAAACAGCCAAAACATTTTACAATTTGTTCGCTGACAAATGCAGCCTCGATGCGTGAAGTGCGGAAAGAATCACAAGTCCGAGGAATGCGCTCTGGGTAAGGACGGAGCGTCTGAAAAAGCCAACTCTCTTGTGCTTTATTTAGGAACACAGGACACACCGCAAATTATCGGGGTTGTCCCAAATTCCAGTATATCAAAAGAATAAATCTGGCCCGGCAGCAGAAAATGGAAGTTAAACGTATACTCGTGCATTTGCAAACTCCAGTCGTTACTCCCCATGTTACCTACGCTCAAATGGCGCCAGGTAGGGGAAATACGGTACAACAAGCGAAGGTTGCTTCTCAGGCCCCAGCGGCCAGAACACCGGAACCAGTACCTGACATGCTAACTATCTTGCTCTCTATCCAAGGGCAGATGGCTCAGCTCCAATGTCATTTAACTGAACAGACCGCGCGGGTGGATCGAGTATACACGCTGCTGCACCTTTTGCCGTAATATGTACGTACGTGGCGGAGCAAACCCTGAAGGTCATTGATGTGATTGTGAATTCACTGATAAGATTCGAAAGACGAGCCGCACTATTCAAGTTGCTTAAAGACCAAGCCCCTGATGTGCTTTTGGTTAGCGAAACTAAGCTTACCAAGAGACACAGAAGATACAAAATAGTACGGAGAAACCGACCCAACTCCATTCAGGGAGGTGGCGTTGCAATTTTCGTACAAAAAGGTATACGTTTTAAAGGAGTCGTGTAGTACGTAGGTTCCAGGTACTAGAAGCATGCATCGTGTATATCGCCCTCCGTAGTGGAAACGGGTTGTACATGGTGTCTGTCTATGCGCCTAAGGCTACGCAATCCACCTTATTCATCTCAGAGCTCGAGACGCTTTTTCGATTCCTGAGGTTGGAATTGGGAGACTACTATTTTATAATCGGAGGGGATTTCAACGCCAAACATAGTGATTGGACAAATAATACACCAAATACTAGAGGGAACCTACTATTCAATTGGTGGGGCCAGCACAGTGCAATGTATCGACTCGGGCTTAAGGCGACGGATAGTCCGTCGTTACCCAGACACGGGTCCTACTTGGATCTTCTGCTGTTCGACTCACGAATACAACTGACAAACTGTCTACGCACTTTCGTGTATGACAGTAACCATTGCGGTCTCAGCACCAAAATAACTGTTCCAAACGAAATTGCGGAGTTGGTTGAGTTTGTTCAAAGGCATTCCTACAATTATATAGGGTCCGCCAAAAAAAATTTTTTTTTTTTGAAAATCCTATAAAAAAAAACTACTGAATATTTTCTCAAATTTCTTTTTTTATTTGAAAGTACAATCCTTCCGGTTAGTAATGGAAAAAAAATTCATTCAAATGGCTGCCTCGGCTGGCCATGCAGTAGCCTACACGATCGGTCCAATATGTATACACATTATCGATTGTGTGCAGCTGTATTTCACCAATGGCTTCACGAATATTGTCCTTTAAAGCGTCAATTGTCTCTGGCTTGTCGGCTTGTCTTTTACGGCACCCCACAAATAATAGTCCAACGGTGTCAAGTCGCAGCTCCGAGATGGCCAAACGACATCAGCTCTGCGGCTGATAATGCGATCTTCAAAAACAGGGCGAAAACATCGAGTAGCCTCGGCTGTGTGGTACGTAGCGCCGTCCTGTTGAAACCAAATGTTGCCAATATCCTCCTCTTCAATTTTTGTGAACAAAAATTCGTTGAACATGGCCCGATAACGATCGCCATTGACTGTAACGGCCAAAAAAAAGAAAAATGGCCCAATTATGCCTCTGGACCAAAATCCGCACCAAACAGTGACTCGTTTTGGGTGTATCGGCTTTTCAATGTATGCGTGCGGGTTTTCTGTGCCCCAAATGCGACAATTTTGCTTGTTTACATACCCGCCAAGATCAAAATGAGCTTCATCTGAAAAGATGATTTTTTTGGCAAAATCGGCATCTTCTCTAAGTCGATCGCAGGCCCACGTTCCCAGCGCTGTTCAAGCGTATACAAAACCATATTCGTTCAGCGGAAGGATAAAACTAATTATCTGTCAAATCAGACATGAGCTAAGTGTTACCATTCACGAAATAAGCACTAGTTGACAAAAAAAAAACCTTAGATGGCGGACCCTATAGTAGGGTGCGTTGGACACACTACTCTCCTCGAATTCGCTCTACACACCGTCCAACCGAAATCTGTCAAACGAGGAGATTGACAGGTATCTAAGACTAATGGACGAGACAATCAAACAAACAATGGACAAAACGATACCTCGGTACCAACGCACTGACGAAGAAGACTTATTCCGCAACGACACTATTGACGCACTGCATCGACATAAAAGTAGACTGCTGTCAAGACTAAAAACCTTGTACAGACAATTTACTGACAGACATAACCCGGAGATCATGACACTAAAGTCGTCCGAACACTAATAAAGGAAAATTACAGAAATTCTGTAAGTTTGTATTGGAACAATAAAATTCGGGCTGTAAACACCAGCAACCCGAATAAGTTCCCGCAAATAAATATAATATTTCGGAGAAATAATCAGAACGACCTTCCATGTCTTAAAATCGCCCGAACGACGAAGAACGAACAAACGAACGATCCAAATGAGGCTGTTGATGTTGACAACTTCTTTGTGATCGAGGATTCGCAGGAGCAGGTGGAGGATATAGGAGCGACTTTCCAGGAAGTGTACAAGGCGAATGTTATCATTGGCCCGAACCACGATCTGGAGAATCGAATCCTTGTGCACAATTTCTACCTTCGAAATAAAATTGTGAATTGACGATTCGAGAGCTCGGGTTTTAGTTCAGTGATGAGAATATGGCAAATAATGTCATGACCAACGATAGGGTACTACCCCCGTCCATTTCGAAGGAAGAGCTCCAAACGATCTTCGAATCACTTAGAAGTAAGAAATCAGTGGGAGCCGATGGAATACCGAACATTGTGCTTCGACATCTCCCTCTAGAAGCGGTGAACGTTTCGTCGCCCGACACAAAAACGTATGTCAATATTTGTTAGTTTTCAGGAGAGACGATTTTATATTTTTTTTACTATTTTTCATTTTTATGAGTTCAATGAATACTTTTGTAAAATTAACTTTTAAAAATTTAAAGATTAACATACTAGCTATAGAATAGATAAAATATTCTTCATTTTGTTTGTGGTTTAAAAGATATTTTATTGAATAGTGAAAAGATTATACTGTTACGTTTAGTGCCTCAAACGATAATTTTTACTTTGACCCTTTTTGTTTTGTTACAAGGGCAAGTACTCATAATTGGTTGACTTTCTACAGTAACCAGAAGGAACTTTTGGGAAGAGTTAATATGGTTTTTTATAAATTCTCTCGCATCTGCAGGCCTTTTAGTTCCAGGTCTTCTACCGCGAGCATCGAACTTGTCGAGTTGTAGAGGCTAAGTAGGGTCAATGAATCTCGAGAAGAAATTCTCCAGACGAATCCTGAAACCAAAGGATGCCCCCCCCCCCCCCCCAACTCCCAAAACACTCCCTTCTTCCCCTGGGCTGGATCAAGGTGTCATACGACTCGTGCTGAAGATCAACCTGGCTGAGGGCCCAGCATCTCCAAAAATAGCTCAGTCGTGAACGGAGTATCCGGATACCTGGCGACCTCCGGGTATTGGCCATCATGCGGGAAAACCCCGGACCACCTCCTATCACAAGCGACGCTGGCTGGCACCAAGGCCATGTCAAGCTCTTCGCATGTTCCAACCAGAGATCTCTTGATCTCTTCACCAAGGCCATAGGTGGTTTAGGAGAGATTTGGCCAGGTGCAGAACTCGAGGTCGTGTCTAAGGAAGACATTCCTAGCAGACCTCGAACTCGTACCTGGATTCCAGCCGAACCCTCCTCCTCCAGAAAGTATTCTGGAAATCATCCGGCTCAGTAACCCGACTCATGGCTGGAAAGTCGCGAAACTGGAGGAACTAAGGGGCTCTTATAGATGCGCGTTAATCGTGATCAATAAGGAATCCCTTAATCCTCTGCCGCAGACGAAAGGCATGATTCGGTTCGGATTCGAGTCCACACATTTAAGAGTATACCAAAAGGATGAGCTGGATGCTGATAAGCGACCTCCTCCTCCTTTAATACCTGATACCACAACCTTGGATCTCAGAGCGTCGATATCCTTTCCAGAATTGGATAGCGACGACTACAATATGTCCGAGGTGACTATCAAGCCGTCTCCTCTTCTGACACCCTGTCGGAAATGGAAACCGATGACGAAGCAAAGAGAGGTCCTACACGATCAGAGATAGAAGATGAGCTTTTGGGCACATTTTCAGAATTGGAGGACCTCAACAACACCGTGGTGGAGGCGACTGTGGAAAACTGTAGCAATGATACGGTTTCTCCAGATTAATCTCCACCACTCAAAAAAGGCTTCGGCCGCACTCATTCTGCGTCTTTCTAAGAACGCAGAAGACATAATCCTAATCCAGGAACCATGGATTGTAGAAGGCGTGGTTCGTGGACTTAGGACACCCGCATACGCTCCGCTCTATACAAGAGACAAAGGTAAGATCAGAACTTGTATATTATTGAAACGTAGTCTTAATGTATTTCTACTTCCCAACCTCAGCGACCCCGACTTAACAGACTAGACTGCCAAAGGCTCCAACTGACTGGCATCGGCTTACCTTGGCCACGACCATGTGGACCCTCTCCCTGGTGATAACCTAGAAAGGGTGGTACTGGAAGCTCGAAGGCAAAAAACTGGCCTCATAATCGGATGCGACGCTAACGCACATCACACGATATGGGGCAGTACCGAAATCAATGATAGAGGTGAGTCACTTTTTGACTATATTTTAAGTACTAAACTCTTAATTTGCAATATTGGCAATGAGCCCACTTTTATAACTAGAAAACGACAAGAAGTGCTAGATATTACTCTTGTCTCCGACAGCATCACTCAAAGGCTAACGAACTGGATGGTATCGTCTGAACACTCCTTTTCAGACCACAGATACATCTAATTCAGTCTGAGTGATGCTAGTCCCAGCCAACCAGCTTTCCGGAATTACCGGAAAAATGATTGGCCAAAATACAGAGGAATACTGTCAAAAACGCTATCCTCTGAACTATCAAGTCCCCCGCGTGACACCAATGAGCTTGACATGAAAGTCAAGGAATTTACTCTGGCTCTCAATCAGGCTATGGCCGCTTCCTGCCCTCTTATTCAACCAAGAGGCAAGAAAAAGCCACATTGGTGGACATCGGCACTGGGACTGCTCAGAAACTCTTGTAGAAAACTTTTCAACGTAGCAAAAAGCACAAGAAAAGTGACTGACTGGGACTCATATAAAGAATCCCTCAAATTATACAAAAAAGAACTGAGGAAAGCAAAGCGACAATCCTGGAGGCCATTCTGTGACAAAATCACAGAAACCTCTGAGGCAATACTCTCTACAAATCCTATGATGCCTAGCTGTTTGAAAAAAAACGGATGGCAGGATAATGAACTCCAAACTGGGTGAGACTTCTGCTAAAAGATATGTCAGCAGAGGTACGCCGCAAGGCGGTGTGCTCTCTCCCCTTCTCTGTAACTTAGTAGTTAACGAACGACTGATATACCTGGACGCGGGTGGTAGCAGAGTGATTGCCTATGCGGACGACGTTGCCATAGCCGTCTCAAGAAAACATACCATTAAAGAACTCCAAGTAAATCTCAATAGATTGACCCGCTGGGCAGATCGCTGTGGATTGGGAATAAACCCCCATAAAACTGATCTTGTCCTGTTTTCCAGGAAATATAAAATTCCAATCATAGACCCTCCTTCCATAAATGGTACCAGTTTAGTTTTCTCCGATACAGCAAAATAACTGGGTCTCATTTTTGACAGGAAACCTAACATTCAAGAAAGAGTCAATAAAGCTACAATAGCTTTATTCTCTTGCAAAAAAGCCATTGGGAACAAATGGGGCCTTCAACCTCGCATAACCCACTGGCTATATATCTCGGTCACAAGACCGATACTTACCTGCGGGGTGGTTGTCTGGTGGACGACCTTGAAAAATGCAGTCAACCGCATTAAACTAAGCTGAATCCAAGGAACAGCATGTCTATGCACAAGCGAAGCCTTGCGGTCTACCCCCTCTGCGGCATTAGATATTCTGTTTCACTTGACACCCCTCGACATTTTTAGCAGGCAAGTAGCTGCGACTGTTATGTACATAGTTTTAAATAGGATTAAGTTAGTTTTAAGAAAAAAAAATATAAAAACAAAAAACAATTAATAAAAATAAAAAATGAAAAAAAAACTTTTATATTAAGTATATATGTATTATGTATATATATACACAATTAGTAAAAAAATTATTCACACCCCCCATAAAGAATTACAAATTATTCAATATCTTTAAGAAAACAAGTTAAATTTTTTGGAAAAAAATTTATTTGTTTAGTAATTCAACAACAATTTTGATTTAAGTAAAAGTAATAAAGAAAAAAAAAATACTAAATATACAATGTAAAATAAGAAAGACCCCCCTTTTTACGCCAAAAATATATTCACACCCTATACATTAAATTCTAATTTTCGGGTCGCCTGGTTATCATTTTTATTTTTAAAAGAGAGCGTGAAGTGATCAGTTTATTTTAAGCCGGTTTTAAGTCTAAAAGTATTAAAAATGGTCATAGGAAAGGAAATTTGCCGTGATATTCGGCAAAAGATTGTGGATTTTCATAAGAAGGGATTGGGATATAAAAAAATAAGCAAACATCTTCAAATTAATAAAAATACTATAGCATCTATTGTGAAGAAGTATAAAGAAACTGGAAAAATTAAAAATCTCGGTGGCAGGGGGCGTAACAGAAAAACAACGACCAAAATTTATGAAGTTATTTTAAGAGAGGTCAAAAAAGATCGACGAATATCAGCAAACAAAATCGTAGTTGACATTGAAGATGGATTTAAAGTTAAAGTTACAAGTCAAACCATTAGAAACCGCATAAATGTGGCAGGGTACAAAGGAAAAGTTGCAATTAGGAAGCCACTCATTTCCAAAAAAAATGAACAACGGAGACTTGAATGGGATAAAGAAAAGGTGGTTTGGTCTCCAGAGGACTGGAAAAGAGTTATTTGGTCGGATGAAAGCAAAGTTTCACTTTTTGGTTCTGATCCACTGTTAAACATGGTGGAGGTAAGAATCTTCTCCCATTTATTATGGTATCCATGATAAAGGGCACTCTTTTACTAATCATCAAACTGTCACTGTCAATTTATTCAGTAAACTCAAAATTTTCATCATGGTAAAGTACACGAACGAGCAACGCCTGCAAATTATAAAAATTTTCTACCGAAATTCGGAGTCGGTGACTGCAACTTTAAGAGCGTTAACTCCAATTTTCGGTCGTAATTCTCGCCCTAGTACAAGTTTAGTGTAAAAATTTGAGTCTACATATTCGTTGTGTGATGTTGCCGTGTCAGTGAGACAACGGGTTGGTCGAAGTGTCGAAAATATCGCTGCCGTTCAGGCGTACGTAGCAAACGATCCAAATCAGTCAATTCCACGGCGTTCTCAAGAATTGGGCATCGCCCCGACCACATTATGGCGTATTTTGCGTAAGGATCTTGGTTTACACCCATACAAGACCAAGCTGACTCAAGAATTGAAGCCGATGGACCATTTGAAGCGACGTACGTTCTCCGATTGGGTTCTGGAGAAGATGCGCCAAGATGATGAATTTCATCATCTTCAGTGACGAAGCTCACCCGACCGGCGGCGTTATTGGGCCATATTTTTTCGTCGACGATAACGATCGTCACGTTACTGTGACGTTATCGCACCATGATCAGTGATTACGTTTGGCCCGAATTGGAAGATATGGACTTGGACGACATGTGGTTTCAACAGGATGATGCCACAAGCCACACAGCACACGCTACAATCGATATATGGTATGGTGAGCGTGTTATCTCAAGAAATGGGCCAGTCGATTGGCCGCCTCGTTCGTGCGATTTAACGCCGCTTGACTATTTTCTGTGGGGCTACGTTGTCATTGGTTTATGCCAACACGCCGACGAAGTTGGAAGAGCTCAGAGCCAACATTGAACGCGAAATAGCGGCAGTTTCGGCCGAAATGTGTGACCGAGTCGTTGAAAATTGGGTCCAACGAATCGACCGCTGCAAACATGCCCGCGGTGGCCATATGAACGAAGACGAGTGCCATTCATAAATGTTTTGATTGTACTTCAAGCCGATAATAAAGTTTTTGAAATATCTCAAATAGTTTGCGTTTTATTTTAAAAAAAAGTTGTCAAGTCCTTATTGGAAAACCCCCATATATTAATATGCTTATAACATAACATAACATGGCAAAAGTAGATCTAGGGTATCGTTTTTGTCTTAAATCATTTAGAAATGAATGATAACAAAATCCTTTTCGAAGAAGATTACCCTTATGAAATAAACCAAATTACTGCCTTAGAAATAAATGAAAGACATAGTATTAATAATCTTAACTTTGATTATCTAAGTGATCAAGAGAGCAAATTAAATAAAAATGTGTTGCAAGACTATCATGAATAGTTTTTTTCAGGATGTTAAAGATTAATTAGTTCACTTGAAGTGCAACACGAAATCGTCACTACTACCAACAGACCCATATACTCGAAAATATATCATTACTCTCAAATTCATGAGGAAGAAAAAGAAAGGCAGATCTCAGAAATGTTTTCGCAATAAACACAAATGACTCTAGTTATATTGCCGCTTTCGAAAAATTAAAAGAACTAGTAACCAATCCAATTCTTAGATATCCTGACTTTACAAAAAAAATTAAACTAGTGACAGATGCAAGCAGTGTTGCTGTTGGTGCAGTTTTGACTCAAGATGGTCACGCAATTTTATATGCCTCTAGGACCCTTAACAATCATGTGTTAAATTATTCCACTATTGATAAAGAACTGTTGGCCGTAGTATTGGTGTTAGGTATTTTAGACCCTATTTGATTGGAAGGGAATTCGAATTACAAATAGAAATGAAAAGTAGAGTATTATAATACAATGTGAATATTTGGGTTCTAAACAGTTTTTTTTTAGTGAGTTCTTAATCTTAAGTTAAAGAGTTTATTTGTATTGATAATATGAACATTATTGTTTTTCTGTTTTACATGTTGATAGTATAAACATTTATTTTTATTTTTTTGCTTTTTATTTGCTTATTTACAGTTTTAGAATAGAGTGGGGTTATCAATCTTGAGCCTCGAGTAAAGAAATAGATTTACATTCGTCCTTTTTTTTTCTAGCAAGTAATGGTTTAACCTCTGTAGATTAAGCTGTGGTTTTTTTTTGTAAAAAGCCGATAGGAAAAGGCGTTCATCCTCAGTCTCGAAGAGATAAGTGGACCCTTCATTGAGGATGCCAAACAGCGATGTGTAGTATCTGTCAGGAATAGCGTAGATCACATTATCGTTGTGGATGTTGCGTATATAAGGGTTTGGGTGATGCCTTAGAATGGGAAGTCTGAGCTTGGCTAAGTTCGTTAAATAGTTTAATAAAGGTGTGACTCCAGAAGTTTCATAAAGGATCCGATTTCTGAACCATTTTCCTGAAGATTTTCTGTATTTCCCCGTGCATTTTCTAAGAATGGTTCTTTCAAATCTTTGGAATTCCTGAGCGACTGTCGGTGATATTTGAAACCAGACCGTAAAGCCGTAAGCAATGATTGGACGGATAAGTGTTTTGTACATTAAGAGTTTGGTTTTGGCTTCAACCTCAGAGGAGTTAAGGATGGTTTTCAGTTTTGCACTTGCAGCCTTGCATTTGTTAAGGGACTTTCTGACATGATAGTTCATTTTCCATCTTTCGTGAAGTAATAGACCCAAGTAGGTTATGGACGGTTTCCTAGGAATGATATTTCCCTCCACATTAAGATACAACTGTTTACTTTCTCTCACAGCAAGATGATGACCTTTTGTGGATGCATTTCTGAAGCAAATGAGTTCGCATTTGGGTAAGTTTAGCCTGATACTCCACGATTTGAAATAAGGAAGTATTATTCGAGGTGTTTTTTGATGCCGTGGAGGGCAATATGAGGTCTTTCGTGGGAGTCGAATATTATGGTGTTAAGTGCAAATTGTATCGAACTCGGGGTTTGAAAACGTGATGGAAAGTCATGGAGGAAAATGTTAAAAAGTAGAGGGCCTAGGACAGAACCCTGGGGGACTCCTGAAAATACTGGTATGGATAAGGATGTGTCGCCATCAAAGTGGATATAAAGACAACGGTTTGCAAGAAAGCTGAAGATAATTTTGGTAAAAAAAGTTGGAAAGTTCAGGGAAATTAATTTTGAAAGCAAGCCGCCACGTTCCACGCCAGGAATGAGCTATTGCGAGTTAAAACCTCCAAACAAAGTTCAGAATTAAATTGGGGTATGTTGTGGGAGTATAGATTTTTGTAAAATTTTTCAAAGGCTGAAAGTTTTTCTTGAGTGGAGTAATGGTTTATGTTTTCGTGTATGATAGGGGCTGAGATCTGGTCGAGCGCACGTGTGCGGCCAGTGATTCGGTCGATTTCTTTAAACACTGCTGGAGATGGTCTAAGCTGATTGAGTCTGTTTCTAAATTGTTTGTTCATATGTATTTTAATTTGGTCTTTTATTAAGCTGCTTAAGCAGGTAATGCGTGAAGAGAGAGAAGTGTAAGCTGGGTTGATTCTGTTACCAACTCTGTGAAAGATTCTTTTAAGTTTAACTTTCCAAACTTTCCTGAGCTTTAGGAGTCTAACGATTTCAATGCTTAGAGTTTTGTATGTACTTTTAAATTTGGTTTTCTCCGAGTGGTACTCGGTACAGTCTTGAATGGAACTAGAGAGCAGCTGAACAAATTGGTCAATTTCCTCATTTTCAAGGTTTCTGTCAACTGGAATCTGAAGGGCGATGAGTTTATGTGAAAGATCATTGTTAAAAGATTCCCAGTTCGTGTTTTTAAATGAATTTAAAAGTGGTGGATCTGACAAAAGAGGGGATATGTTACCAATCTCGATTGCAAGGAAGACTGAAAAGTGGTCGGAGAGAGGGTCCAATGTAAGACAATTAAAATTACGCGCAGCATGCTGAGGTGCCACCAGATTCGTCGATACAACGAAAAAGTCAATAGTGGATAGAGAAATAGGTCTGGTAGGGCTATTGGGAGAAATAATGTCCATGTTTAGGAAAGCGTTGTTTTGAAACCAAGAGTAGAGATGAAGACCGTTAAGATTTGTCATTGTGTCACCCCAAAAGTGACAAACTAGTCAAATCTTGAAAGGACAGAGCAGAGATCGTTCATGGCCCTAATTAACCTGGCACCGGTGTTGCAAAGCATGTAAAGAGAGACGAATGCTATTGATTTATTTCTGCCCGAAGGTTGCTTTAGAGTTATTGAGACTATTATTGTGAATATTATACGAGGGCGGGTCAATAAGTCCGTGACTTTTTGAATTTCTGACCTCTTTACTGAAACAGCAACACTGCTCCTGTCAACAGGCATCTGTCAGTTGACTCCTGTCAAAATTTAAACTTGCTGCGTCAGTTAGTTTGTGCTTGACAGCTATTTTTATCAGACTACTCACTAATTTGAGGAGAAAATGGAAAAAAGTGAATTTCGTGTAACAACTTCACAGGAAGGTTTGGCGTTGTTTAATCGCAATATGGAGTTTTGTAACCGTGGACGAAATATGGATCCATCACAACACACCAGAGAACAAACAACAGTCAAAACAGTGGGTTTCTAAGGGTGAATCGGCGCCAAAGAAGGCCAAGGTGGGTTTGTCAGCCAATAAAGTTATGGCGACTGTTTTTTGGGATGCACGCGGGATAATCCACATTGACTACGTTCAAAAGGGAAGAACAATCAATGGGGAATATTATGCCAACTTATTGGACCGATTCAATGACGATTTGAAAAAAAAAACCGACCTCATTTGGCCAAGAAAAAAGTTCTTTTCCACCAAGACAATGCAAGGGTGCACACATGTGCAGTTGCCATGGCAAAAATCTATGAATTAGGCTATGAATTGCTCCCTCATCCACCCTATTCTCCAGATTTGGCTCCGAGCGACTACTTCTTGTTCCCAAATCTGAAGAAATGGCTTGGTGGAAAAAGATTTGACTCCAATGATGAAGTCATCTCGCAAACAAAGGCCTATTTTGAGGACCTCGACAAATCATTTTTTTTGGAAGGGATAAAAAAATTGGAGAAGCGTTGGACAAAGTGTATAGAGCTCAAGGGAGACTACGTTGAAAAATAAAATTATTTTTTTATCAAAAAATCTGTGTTTTATTCCAAAAGTCACGGACTTATTGACCCGCCCTCGTATTATTTCTGAATGTGATGATTCTGCCCTTTGTTGTGTCCTTAATTAAAACACCTGTGCCTCTACCAGAGTCATTTCTCAGAAGAACGTAGTTATCGAAGGTCCGCGATTGATTTTCTTCGAAGAGGGTCTCTTGGACCATAACCGCCGTAGGGGAGATGTCTCCCAACAACAGATTTAGTTTAGAGCATTTATCGTGAGAGAAGCGAGTTTATGTTGGCAGTTAGGAGCTTTAAGATCATGGTGAGATTGAGGCAATAAAACCTAGATAAGCACCAGGTTTCTCGGATTGATTAAGTTTTAAATAAGTTGGCCAAAATTCACGAACTCTAATAATTAGTAAATTAATCGGTAGACCAAATAATCGGACAGATTCGTTAAGGAAATCGCTAAATGAAGAAGTTGAGTTCGACTGAGTATTAGGAATTTGGTTCACAGGTAACGCTACAGTCGGGGCACCCCGGAGAACAACCGCGTAGGAGCCAGTAGATGGAAATTTTAAGACTGGATGTGCAGCAACCTGTTTAAACTGCACATCTTTGATCAAGGCTTTTGGAGATGCATTTTTTGTTTTCTTTATATATTCCATGCGTTTTGGGCATTCTTTAAAGTTTGCGGGGTGCTCCGACAAACCACAGTTAATGCATGCGACCCTGGTCTTGTCAGTGCCTAAATCCAAGGGGCAGGTTCCTGGATCGTACGAATTCTTGCATTTTACGCATCTATTTGGAAAGGCGCAGTAGGCGCTAACGTGACCAAAACGTTGACACTTAAAGCATTGAAGTATCTGATTACGTTTAATCGATTCCCATCTAATCCTATGACGAAGAATGTTCTTAATATTTTTAAGTTTATTGAGGCTTTCTCTGTCGTCTACTACGCAAGTATAGATACCGAGATCCATTTTGTTTATTTAGACCATTTCGTGGTGAATGGTTTTACTGACACCCTCAATGAAGGGTCCACCCTAAAAATGTCCTCCTCTATCAGTCCGGTGGTGAAACCATCTGACAGACCTTTTAGAGAATTTCCTTAATTGCTTTGGAACAAATGAGAAAGCGTCAACCTTCATGTCACAAAGACTTTTCATAAGAAACGAATGTAAATCGATATCTTTTACAAAAACTTTTAATCTACCTAGACCTCTATTCTCGAATTTTACATTATCTAGGCTCTTAGTATAATTATTTTTAAAGAACTCAAGCAAATGCCTAGAGCTTACCCCTTTAACGAAAATTGGAGGACACCAATCGTTGTCCTTACCTCTTACATTACTAGGCGTAACATTGGATGTTTGCTGAGCCGTCTCATCTTCAATTAAATCCTCCAGTAAGGCAAAACGATTGCTAGGTTTTTGATGTTCTCCGCTTATGGCCGCTTTCTTGGAAGTGGAATGGTTGTTAGACGCAATCCGCCTTTTCCGATGATTAATGATTTGCTAGTACGAAGTAGCATCGTTTTTCAGTAGTCTTTGTAGGTCCTTTTCCGCCGACTGGCTGAAAATAGAGTCGTTTTCTTTATCGAAACTCCAAATAGATTTTATCTCCTTTTTTTGGGCAGAGATTTTTTCAAGTGATTAGGCTTCACTGGATTGTTAATTGTCGGTGCCAATACGGCGCCGTCTTCGTTTACACTAACACTTTCACAAATATCCATAGAGGCCATAGATGTGCCGGCTTCATTGTATGTGTTTGTAGAATGGTGTGATGTGACGCCACCAATATTTTCTTTTTATCTTCCAATGATAAAAAATCGGATGTAAGATCCAAGTTTTTGTTAGTGTTTTTAGGATCAGGAGGACGAGGCGACGGCCTCTTATCCGAACTCATTTTGATACACACCAAATTTACACAAATTACCTTTACACAAAGAAATTCAAAAGCAAACAATAGGGAGAGAAAAGAAAAACACGTCCGCTCTCAACCAGTCTTCACACTCGAATCCCGTATACAAATCAGATGACAGTACAGTATGACAGTAAAGCCGTAATTGCGAAATTGATCGTGTGTGTGTATTTGGAAGCAAACAGCAGGGTGTTTTCGCGTTAATATTAATATATTTTTTTTTTTTGTGATATATTAGATTCTTACAAATTGGAATATGTTGTTAAGATCAAAAAAAAAAAGTTAAAAATTTGAAAGCAATTTAAGTATTCAGCAATTAAAATTAAGTAAAAATTATATTTTTAAGAAAAACTGTAAATTAGTAAATAAATAGAAGAAGAAATTACATAACTTAATGATGATCATTTAATTTTAAATCATAAAAAACATAACTTTTAAAAGCAATTGCGATGAGAGAAAATTTGTGTTAAAGGGAAATTTTTCTATAAATTTTTGTAAATTTAAATTGGAAACCAAAAATTTAGCAACACGATATCAAAATTTATTGAAAGATTTTATATTACAAACGACGAAATTGAACAACAAGTAATGATACATTAACATTTTTCATCATCCATCCATCAAGAAAGAAATTTAAAAGAGATCCATATTTTAAGAACATACAATATTATAAGTTACACTATAGGGAATATTAGTATTACTCTTATTATGCCAATAATTGTAATCTTAGTTTATTTTTATTGTATGCAGAAGAAAATCAATGCAAAAGTTGGGAACAGAATTCAGGAGAATCCTGAGTTAAGGAAGGGAGGAGTTACATTCCCACACTTCAGAGGAAGTTGTAGTAATACGAAACACTTTGAGGTCAGGCCAGAAATTGTTGAGTTCATAGAAAATATAAACTCCTCTCGTGCAAATATAAACGAAACAAATTCATAAAAGAAAAATATGAAAAATGCTAACGCAACATTTGTTCATGCACATTTTTTCATATTTTGTGCTGGCGATGGTGTTACTGCATATTTAATTTTGATCGAATTTTGAATTGAGTAGGAGAGTACCGAACCGATATCATTGCTTTAAAGAATGAAAAATAAAGATGGATTTATTATTTAAATAATTGTGTTGTGTTTTCTCTTATATATTTAATGTTCAGTTCTCTGAAGAGAATTTCAAAACGTAGGTTGCGCGATCGAAGATATTGACAGTGTATAATCCAGATATAACGTACAAAAGTTTTACCAACAGGTAAAAAGAATGTGTCAGGGCAAGAAGACCGTGCAGAAAACTGTAGAGATGAAGAAGGAAACTTTATAATAGGGTCAAACTTTTTCTGGAGAGTGTATAACTGCGACGAAGCCCAACAATCCGCCGTCAGGCAGAATAGACCACTCAACTTAGACAATGATAGCCAAAACTTACCTCGACCTGGCAAAAATGAAATAAGGACTTTGTGGAGAGCATACAGCAACTCATTTCTCAGATATGTTTCGAAGAATGGATGCCTGATGAATATAAAAAAAAAATGAGAGGCATTAGTCTCCTCAACAGCGCATATAAGGTCTTATCTGCCATATTGTGTGAACGTCTGAAACCCTTTTAATCTACTTTTAGTTAATAAATCTATTCGACGAAGATCGTTTAAATTACTAAAAGAAATAGTCATCTACAGGTTTTCTTATTAAAATTGACAATGTTGGGGAGCTGCATAATCGAATCGATCCTCTTCGCTTGTCTTCTTGTCAAGCAAAATGAAGAGAGAAATAATATCCACAGATACGAGTTAAAACTCTGGCCTAACTATGTCCTACAATATTGGAGACTACCCCTCCAACTTTATCAAAACAAACTTGAGCTTTGCGTATTTAAAAGTAATATACATATATAGTTTGTACGTTCATATAAAAATATATATATAAAATTTTTAAAAATGCTTTAACTGTAATATCTTTATTATAATGTGTATACATGTACATACAGGAATATATGAAGAGCTGCAGCGTAAGCTGCATTATGTTACTTTTTTGACAAATTTGAGTTATTCAAGGTTTTTTTTTATAAAACAACGCAAACACATAATTCTACAATATTTATGTTAAATTTCAACTAACGCAACTATTGTATTTTAGGCGTTCTCACCTTAAAAATATTTTTTGGCCGCAAGCCAACTTGCATGCAGCTCTACGTTTGTTTGGAAATCAGTTATTTATTTAGTAGACATGATGCAGTTTACGCCAGGTTTTTTATCAACTTTCTTTATTTAATTGTTCGTGCGAGGTGAATTTAATTTTTTGTTAATGTCAACTTATGTTGTAGGTAAAAACTAATGTAAAATAAAAACAAATTCAAAAAGAAATAAAAAAAAAACCCTAATATTTATATTGGTTATGTCTTCGTTTAAAATACTTTAAAATAATATTTATTTAGTTGATAAAGGGATCTACTTACAAATTTTCTCGGAGATTTTTCAATATATTTTTCAAAGTTAACTCTTCCAGCTTTGCAGACGCCAACTGTGCCTTGTGCTTATCTAAATTTGGCAACACTTCCACTCTGAAACAGTTAAACATCATTGATTTATTAAATAATTAGGAACGGCAAGTAAAAAGAAATAAAAAGTAATGAAACGTAAACACGAGTGGCAAGCTATTGTAATTTGGTCGATTATGAGGACCAGAAAATCAAGCCATCTTCTATATATTTCGCGAATTGAATCCCGATTTTAATTAGAAGTTAGAATGACACGGAGACGTTCTTTCGGTGTAAGTCTATTGATGATTTATCAAAACTGACCATAAAGCTATCAATTTTGGAAGATATGTCAGTACAAAAACCCCACTCTTTATCAGAATGAATATTTCATACGATGCTAGATACTTGAACAAATAAAGAAAGATATACTTATTTTGTGGGGAAGTGTTTTAAAATTTTGATTAAGATGTTTTATAGTTTTATCTATCTTAAACTACTTATCCTCTCTGTGTTATATGATAATATATTCAATATTTTCATTTCTTGCTATAGTTCAGTTATTTTTTTTCTTATTTTGACTACCGTCTAAACAGCATTATCCTATTCTCGGATTACATTCAAGTTTTCAATAAATCATATATTCAAAATTGAATATACAATGAATCATAACGTCTCCGTACAGATTTTGAACGATGATATCGGCTTTTTGTTGTCCCCAAGACAACTCATTACGTCTATTTCATGCAAACTACTGTCCCCGACTTTTGGCTTTTTTTTGGTTTTGGTTGTTACTCTATGGCGTTGACTTAATGAAATAACACACTTCTTAAGATACATCATCGCTTGGTTATATTGCTGATTTCTTGGGTCGATTTCTCTTTCTTTATACTGTTATAGAAGAACCAGTCTGTTATTTCTATTACCGAGTAATAGTTATAACAGACTTTTTCACAGTACATAGAAAGGGTGGAGATATCACGTACGTTTATTCTATTTCACACAATACAGACTGAATTAATATAGTCTTCTATGCAATTTGTTCATAACTGCATCAAGTTCATGATAAAGTGCAGATTTTCCACTGGCTGAAGCTGTTAAGAATTTAGACGGAGCCTACACTTTAAGTAAGATTCATTATTATTGCAGATATTACAATTGGAGACCTAAATTAATTTTCCTGAAATTTAAATCCAATATGGTAGAATTCAAAAGGAAAAAATTTATTTGCAAAAAGTTTAAAATTTGCTTTATGCTTTGATAAATTAACGTTTAAAATAGAAATTAGTCCACCTGTTAACAGATTCCCTTGCTCTATTTCCTGTTTTAGGATTTTCTGGAAAATAGGTAAATTGATATTCGCACAACTCTGAGCACTTATATTTTGAGCGTTTTGTTTGAGAAGAGCCCATTAAGTTTGATTTCACATTGACTAGTGATGCTGCAACCATTTTCGATTGATTTGAAAGAGTTCACTTTGCAGTCGAAAAGCACAGCATGCACAATACAATACCCAAAACAGCTCTAAAACATGTAAATTCTGTAAAAAAAAAGTTTACGTCGGGCGACTCCAATGCAAGAAACTGCCATAGTTTTTGTCGAGTGCAAAAAATCAGTAGCATCATGCCCTGCAAAAATGCCGCCGACTATGTACTTTGTTTTGTTTGACAATCACACGGATGCCCCTGGTTCTGCCAATAATTCCGAATTGTGAATGCAGCACAATATGTAAGAGGTTTACAAATACATGGTGTAACAGCTCGTCAGCCTTATGATAGCGATGAAAGCAGTGAATATATTAAAAAATCACACTCTGATATGTTTCTAAACACAAATACTTTGTTTCTCAAATTTAAAATTCGTAAATTTTGCAGAGTAGTAGAAGAAATACGGATTTATGTTATTAGAATGAAAAACGAATATGGATCAGCGTTGCTGCTATAACAAGCTGTTACCTAGAATATACAAATTACAACTAAATGAAAAAATCTGAAAATTCCTTCTAGGCATGTATGTAAAGAGATGCAAACCAGCAAGAATATACGAAGTCCAATAGTTTCCGAAATTTGTTCTGAGCACGTATGGCAGGTGTAATCAGAACTATTTGAAGACGGGATAATTCTTTGCAATGGACACACCAATTGTTAGCTATTAAATAATAGCTTAAAACCTCATGACCTAAAAAATATTAATGGTAAGAAGTAATTTTTATTTTTTGATTTTTCAGAACACTTTTGTTTACTTAGGAAATTGAATTAAGGTGAATTATATAAAATTTTAAAAATTCATTGGTTAGCCTTTTCGAAAGCTAACTAATGGTTTTGTGCATATATCCCGACACAACAAAATATTTGGATCCAAGGTTTTTTGTTCTTTACTCTATCTATGGAACCCAGCATTTAGTGCACAACTACACATATAATTTTAATTGCCACATAGAAAGAAAGTCTTTCGAGACCCGGGCTGGGATTTTGAACGCCGACCCATCGGACTGTCATGTTCATATACTACCGCTTAAGCCATGGCCATCTGCATTTATTAGGAAGATACTAGGGCTCACGATCCCGCGTTCAAGACATTCTTTAAGTTAGAAATCCGCAAATTAAAAAGAGCTGGAAAATTAAAATATTGCACTATTATATTTGTAAGTTTTTATAGTTTTGTGGGTTTCTGGGATGATCATGAGACACCTAGTTCCTACTGGAACCGCAACGAAATTTTATTCAGCGAACTATTGTACATTTTCAACAAGTGATCGTAAGAATAAATTTTTAAATTAATATGCCGCCCAAGATTATAGTCAGATAAAACAATATGTAACAACTCAGGTGCAAATGGTCCAATTTATTTTATACGATCACATCATTAGCCAAGAGGATACAGGTTCAGCTTCTCTTAGTGCAGGTCCTCCGAACGGCTACTTAGCGAATTTAAACACGAAACCGAAATCAAAAAAAAAATCGTAAACAGTAACAATCGAGCTTATTTAAAACTGAAAATAGCTACAGATATGTAGATATAATTTTGAACAAACGAAGAGTGTTAAAGGATATGTGACAGTTATATCCCAGTTTGGAATTACTGCCTGTGTAAAGTGCAAAACTTACCGCAGTACACCATCTCTTGGCCAATCCTTGACATGTTGAAGACATGTAGCTGGATTCTTAATAAACGTTACGTGAATGTAAACCAAGGCAAAGAAAAATACCAGCGCCTTTAGAAGAATAATCAATTCCAGTGCTCTTTGCATCGGTCTAAAAATCACAAGGGTATCAACAAATCTTGAAAACGTAAATAGTTTTATACTTAGGAAATATCTGAGCATAGAGCACTGCGGCCTTGAAGTATATCGCATGGAACAGCCTGTCCCTAACATTTATAAGAGCATTCTGCAATTAAAAGTTAAATATTAATGGGTGCATCGATGTTTATTTACTAGGTCACTAACTTGGGTGTTTCTGTTTCGGTTGTTGGGGTTGTTATTTACGGGTGGTGAGATTATGACATCCGGGTTGGTCCCATTTTCTGGACGCGGATTTATTGGTTCAGACATATTTTAGTTCCCTGTCGTAGGTATCGTATAACATATATATTGATGTGAAGTGATGTCTTTTAAGTGAATGTCTTCATGCGCAACATTGTCGTGTGCTTCTCCTATCCACCAATAAACACTTTATGCTATGATTCAATTGATTACTGCACATGCATTATTAATATTTAGGGTATAAAATTTAAAAACAAAAAATTATTTTGAAAAACTTGGCGGATATTAAAATGTTAAAGTGGAAGATATTCCTGGAACTATGACGCAATTGGTTTGTTTCGGACCAACCTTTGGTTTGAAAAGAGCACCGGAGTTACACCCTAAGTGTCGATAACAAAATTCGCCCCAATACGCAAAAGTTTTGTGAAAATTGTTTGCTGCAGCTACTAAATCCAAAAAATTGGCAAATTTTGCTTCAACTAGCAGCCGTAGAAAAATAGTGACAGCTGTCAAGTGATGGGATTCGTGGAATATAAAGAACGAATTTCAATTGTCAGTTAGAGCTGGATTCCAGGGATGTGCAAATTAACTCTAAATGAATACCTAGTTGTCACTAGATGACACTTTGCAGAGAAGTATTGTAGTGGTATCAATTCTTAGTGTACGACTAGATGGAGAAACTATACGATTCTATATTGAATCAACAATCTGTTTGCCGTAGATACGGGTGGCTAAAGAATACTTCGAACCACCTTTGTATAAGAGACATAGTCAAAGAATTTAGAAAACTTTTTCTTAGACGCACAGATAAATTGATTCTATGCAGTTTCTATATTAATTCATGTTGTATTATACTTTTATAAATGTAGTTTCTGTGCTTATCAGATGGCAAATCATTTTCGTTTTACATCAAAACATACGTAGTTTACGCCAAAACTTCGACTTACTGATGGTGAATCTAGAAGCTCTCTTTAGCCTGCCTGACATAATATTTGTTTTGAAATTTGGATCTACTCTTGCGAGAGTGGGGATTACCATGTTACATAGATCAAAACTTGAACTGGTCCAAGCACATTTCTGCCTTAAAAAATATCTTCTTTCTGCTACTCGTTGCCTTTTCCGCCTTAGAAAGTATTGCTCTATTAACAAGTTGAAAAGGGTTTATTATGGTGTATTCCAATCAGGAAATTGCAAATATGGGATTTGTAGTTGGGGTGGTGCTTATATAGTAAACTGCAGCAATTAACTGTCCCTCAAAAATCTGCAATTCGTAGTGTTTGTGGTTTTCACCGTTATGCGCACACAATGGACCTTTTCAGGGCCTTGAACATTCTCCCTTTGCGCCATCTATTCTATTTTAAAGTCCTTAAGGTCTTTTTCATGAGAGGCGGGTATCTAGAGAGTTCAATTTCTGACTTTCGCAGCTTACGCAGCCATTCAAACTTTGTTGTAAATGTCCCTGCTTTTCGCACTACAAATTACAGAAACTTTTACTCCATTGTTTCATGCAAACTTTTTAACACTTTGCCCTTAGAAATTCGATCCATAAGAAATTTGTCCGCATTCACTAAAGTAGTTAAATCATGGCTTCTTAGTTTTAATCATCATGAAATCGAAACTCTACTAAGTTATCCAATTTAAAATATAGTAAAGTAAATAAATAAAAATGATTTGCTCATTTGCTCGACTATATATTTACCTATTTCTGCCATTTACATTAGATTTTGTATGTAACCGCTTTTAATTTGTTAAGGATAATTTTTTTTCTTCTTTCCTCTTTTTCTTGAATTGAACTTCTGTTTTTCTACCTTTGTACACCCCACACAAAGTAAATTTTTTATTTTTTTTTATAATGTGGCATCGTCTCTATTTTTCATAAATAAAGGTGTCACTAACTATTCTATATGTACATATCAAATGCATGTAAAATCGTATTTTAAATTTGTAACTTTTGTATATACATATGAATAAAGAAATTTGAATTGAATTGAATTGAATTATTATGTATACACACACAAATATCAAAACATAAAAAGTCTTACTGCCTATTGCATGCCTATTGACACCCGGAACGAAAATTCTGGCGGATATTTGTTCGTTGGTGGGAGAAAATTCGTATGAGAAGTTCAAATTCGGCACGGAATAAGATTAATAATTTTTTTTAAGATATTGTTGTTTTTAATTACGTATTTAATTGAACTGTCGAGCAAAGATATGTAAGTATCGAAATAATTCATGTATGTGAAGTGTTTGGATGGCTTAGTTTAGTGCTTTAAAAAATTGTAAACAAAGTATTCCTATCCTATTAATCTATTAATATTACAGACATATTATTTCAAGGAGAATATTTCAGTTGGTGAAAGTGAAAAGCTTGTGGAAATTGGCTTGGTTCTTAAGTTGTAATTGAAGCAGGATCAAGTGCAAGAGAGTAATTGCAAGCAGCTCCCGGTAATCTTTAACTTCTACCAAGCGAAGTAGACGATTTGCAATACTCTGCTAAAATATTAGTAGGATTCCATCTATGAAAATGTTCAGTTGCATTAAACTGTCCGGATATTGTATCCTCTGATTTGATATATTTAAAAAAAATCCCTTATAGTATTCACTATGGACTTATTTTTAATAGAAAAGAAAACACAAGTAATTTATTTGTGTTCCACAAGTGCCTTGTTTACATTTTGAAGGCATGATTCTATTTAAACTAAGTTATCACAAGAACTTATTTTGAAACTCACGTATTTTGGCTTGACATTTTAACTTTTTGCTTATCAGTCAGAAGTAAATTCTTTCACAAATTTATTTATTTTGTATCACACCGAAATTAATTTTTATATATGAATTTGCTCCAGCCAACGAGCTGCGAAAATCAGTTTAGCCGTTTAGATAAAAAAAAATGCCACCAAGTGGCGCTGAAAGCACTTTATCGAGTGTCAATTGGAGACAATAGCTAAAATACCAAAGACAATTGTAATTAACCGGTGGCTTTCAAATCAAATGTATGGATTTATACCCTGAATCCTCTTACGACTTCCGAGGTAGTTCGAAAATGCAAGACTTCATTAGACGTAGTCGGAAGTCTAAATTTACTGAGTCTTTTCATGTATTGAAAACAGATGACAACCTCTAACAACGTGCATTTTATAATGTGTGTAAGCAGTATGTAAGCATTTTCTTTTTGATTTTACTGTTTCACTTTTATGTTCATTCCTTTTTCAACCATTGAAGTGTAAAGACTTTCTTTTCAATAAATAAAACTCAAGAGGTTATGGGTCCAGGAGTGCTCAGTAAATTTGTGAAAACTTATAATAAAAGACAATGCCTATAAAAATGAATAATTTTCAAATAGAATAATTAGAGGAGTCTAACTGCGATGTGTGGTGCATCCAAATGAAGAAAATTCTTATTCATGGTGGTTTATGGCTAATTGTGAATGCTGATCTGAAAAAGGAATCATTAACCGTCCCTGCTGAGAAAGAAAAATACGACACCGATGATGAGAAGGCATTGCATTGAGGGTATTGAGCGTGAAACCGCAATTGGGCTATATAAAAAATTGCAAAAACATCATCAGAAGCATGGGCGAAGTTACAATAAACTTATGCCCCAAAAGGTCTAATACAAAAAGTGTGTCTCTACAAACGGTTGTTAAGTCAAGTAGAAGGAGACAATACGGTACAGCATTTGAATACGTTTCTTGAGGAGACACAAAAGTGGGCTGAGGCTGGAATAGAACTTAAACAAATACTTCTGGAAGAAACTGAGAGACGAAAAGGACAAAACGAGCAAGCATTTACCGTTCGCACAGAAAAAATGCACACGCAAAGGAAAAAAATCGTTCATGGCAAATGCTTTAATTGCGGTTTATCGTGCAAGTGAGTGTGAAAAAGAAAAGAGAAAAAACCCACGTACTCGCACACAACAAGTATTGACTATGATCGCAGCACTAGAAAAGATACGAAAAAGAAATGCGTGGTAGACTGCTTTCCAAAATGCAGTACTGCCTGGTTTTTCCATCAGCAACCAATCCGAAATGCAAACCCAAATTGGTGACAGAACGCAGAACGTTCCAAAATTCATTGTGAATGCCTATACTGCGTAAGGAGAAACAACCAGCGCATCGTGAACTAGGACGATGCAAATGACAGTTTTTTGTTTGGTTTATGCAATCTGAAGTATAATGGAGAATTCCGAGAAGTAAGTTTTCTTTTAAATAAATAAAAACATTCAATTATGTATATTATTATAGTTACTTATGTGCAGAAATCAAGAAGCGAATATATTTTGTGAATATTCGGTTGTTATAATCACAATTATTTAGCAAATGATTAATTATATGAATTCCAATCAATTTGTTACACATTGGTTTACGTTAAAAAAAAATAAACACTGCGCATCGCGTAACATTCCAAAACATCATGATTCGTAACGCAACGGGATACTCATCGCATCACAAAAGCATTGCATGCTTGCATGACAAATGCGAGCTGCAGTCACAATGCGTATATTTAGTTTGACTTTTGGAAGGCAGCCGTACATAGACAGTGGCGCGATAGCGCACATGTGTAACGATAAGAAGATGTTCGCGTATTTAATGCAACACAACGAAACAATTGGATTGGCAGGCAATAAATCGATTGTAGCAGAAGGAAAAGGTGATGTACAATTCCAATATAAAAATGTAGACTTGTTGTTTCAAAATGTTTTGTATTCCGCAGAATTGCTGGCGAATTTTTTGTGTGTGAGCAGAATGGTTGACAAAGGACTAACACAAATTCGAAAAACAACATGTCACTGTACATCGAGCTGACGGTACCATTATACTTCATGCCAACAAAGAAGACGGTTTGTGTGTGGAGGAGCACTGTGACCAGAAGGCGTTTGCTTTGCAAAACACAAGTGATATGTGGCATAACAGATTTGGTCATCTCAACAACAAAAGCCTTCAAGAACTTTCAACAAAGGAAATGGTGAAGGGGATGACTGCTGTTAACAATAACAATATGAGGTGCGGAACTTGTATAGTCAGCAAAATACATACCCTGCCATTTCCTAAAGAATCAGAACATCAGAACAACGAAATTGCTGGAGCTAGTGCATTCAGATGTTTGTGGGCCATTCAGCACAGAGTCACTCAGTGGCTCAAAGTATTTCATAACATTCTTAGATGATATATCGAGAAAAATCTATGTGTACTTTATGAAAGCGAAAAGTGAATCCTTAAGCAAATTCAAGCATTTTAAAGTTAAACTACAAGTTGAGCGTCAAATCGATTGCAAAACAAAAATGCTCCGCACTGACAACGGTAAAGAGTATGTGAACGCTTGGTTCGAAGAATTTATACAAAAACACGGCATACAGAGGCAGCTAACTGTTCCTTACACACTGCAGCAAAATGGTGTGCAGATCGAGCAAACAGGACATTAGTAGAGATGGCGCGTTCCATGATGATCCACTCTGGTGTTAAAAAGAATTTGTTGGGCAGAGGCTGTGATGACTGCAGCGTATGTTAGAAATAGATGTCATACGAAAATTCTTGCGAATAAAACTCCATTTGAACTCCGGTATGGTAGACAACCAAATGTCAAAAACATGCGTACATTCAGTTGTGTTGCAGTAGCCATGAAGAAGCCAAAAGGCAGCAAATTCGATGCGAAGGGTGAGGCTTACGTTATGATTGGGTATTCTACAGTTTCAAAGGCATACCGACTGTTTAATAAAGATACGGGAAAAGTGGTTGAGTGGCGAGATGTCCTCTTTGATGCGATTGATGGAGAGGTCTTTGAAACGATCGCTAGAGCGGTTGGTGAAACTGTCAATCGAATTTTGAGAAGCGAAAGAAGAGTAGACGAAAGAAATCCAGAGAAAGTACTGCGGAATATCAAACCCGACGGTGTTTTGAAAAACATGGGTTTTCAACAAAGCCAAAATGATCCCTGTTAGTACCTGCCAAGACGAAATGGAAAATTGTTGTTGGTCGTCGTATATGTGGATGACTTAAGAATTGGTTGCAAGGATTTAAGCATCATCTTCGACATGGTGACATCAAGCTGAGTCAAAAGCAGTATATAAAAGATGTACTCAGGCGTTTTGGTATGGAAAATTGCAAAAGTGTTTCAGTTCCTTTAGACCTTGGTCGTAAATTTCGGTGCGATGGTGAATGCCAGAGGGTGGATACAAACGTTACATCAATGTATGGTTGGCGTTTTAATGTATCTTGTCATAACAACCAGGCCAGATATATTACATTCCGTGGAAAAATGGCACAGTGTAATACAAATCTGCATATCGAATATCTACAAGTAGCAAAACACATCTTTCGATACTTAGCTGGTACCTGTGAAAAACAGCTGCTGTATAAAATAAGCAACTCATCGTCGATAAATGGCTACGTTGATGTTGACTGGGGTGGTGATGATTTCGATCGAAAATCATACACAGGATTTGTTTTCTTCCTGGGTTATTCGCTAATCAGTCAAGAACACAAAATTCTGTTGTACGAGTACTAAGTACAAAAGCAGAATACATGGCAGCGTGGGATCCAGCAAAATAATCTCTTTACCTGCGAAGAATTCTAATGGAGCTCGCCTGGTCCAACGGCGAGCCAGTCACATTGCACATCGACAACAAAGGGGCGCAGAAATTGTCATGTAATCCAGTACTTCATAAGCGAAATAAACACATTGACATAAAATACCATCACATAAAATAAGTAATCAAGAGTCAGTAAATCGTTTTGAAATAGATACTGTCCAACAGAAGATATGGTGGGTGACATCTTCACTAAGAGCTTGGCGAAACCTAAACACAGCAAATGTGTTCAACTATTAAATTTTAACTAACTACGTTATGTGACATCCACGTTGAGGGGGCGTGTTAAAAACAGATGGCAACCGCTAACAACGTGCATGACACATTTTATAATGTGTGTAGGCAGTATGTAAGCATTTTCTTTTACTGTTTCACTTTTATATTCAATCCTTTTTCAACCATTGAAGTGTAAAGACTTTCTATTCAATAAATAAAACTCAAGATCAAGGTGATCTGAGTCACATTGGGATAACGGAAAGTGAAATTGCCGATAAACTTGATAGGCAGAGCTCAAAACAGAGTTTTTCAAGATAACGAACCTACATTTGGTCTACGTTTTGGTTTGGGGATGAATAGTTTTGTGAGTGCATATTCCCTCTAAGATGCAATATGCATACCAACGCAGAGAATTTCTTTTTTTTTTATCAAACTTAATACTCAAGAGGATACGACTACTCTTAAAATGCTTGAGCACGTGCTAAGTCTTTTCGAAAATGGACGGAAAGGGAAAGACAGATGTTTGGGCTCAGTGGCTATTTCTCTCCATGGATCTGGCATCCATCATTTTGTGACCATTTAAATTTTTAGCGTAATTGGATTTGTTGTTGTATTCTAGACAACCACTCATCTTAGGATAGGCGTGCATATGCAAGAATCTGTTGCTGCGACTAAGGAATCGTTGTTCTATAATAATAGCATTCATTCTATAATAATGCATAAATTGTTGGGTGTTCTTTTAAACGATAATGAACTTTATGAAATTGTGCCTTCAACCACCTTTCACACATGGGGGTAGTTTAGGTAGAAAGAGATTTGCTAACGAGAGCCTATTGGTCTATTGTGATACCTCGTTGATGTTACTTATGTATGTTATTGTTACCTACCATAACGTGTTGGCTGAAAACCAGCCAGAGGCAACCAACAGATATCCACTCCCTTGGATTCAAAGACTTTACTTAGAGATTGACTACAGTTTTGCACTTCTACTGATTCGGTGGTTTCATTTGCCAAAGCTTTTATAGAGATAGAGATAGAGAACTCTGAGGGATCAAGTTCTATGAAGAGTAAAGCCTGTGCAGCTTTACAATTGGAAATTGTTTCTGCCTGAAAAATAATTCGTTCGTTCGGAATCTTGAAGGAGTAGCGTGTGCTAATTTGCGGTGCGTCCATAGGCCTGATTCTTTTAATCTGATCAGAGCCTTTTGAAGCTGTGCATTTAGGGAACTCCTCGAATGGAAGGAGATTGAGCATTATCTCTAGTGCAGCTTGAGCAGTAGACCTTAATGCTCCTGTAACTGCAACACACGCTAGTTTTTGAACTTGTGTATGCGTTTTGAGATAAATAGTCTTTTCCGCGGCTTTCCACCATACCAGCGCACGAAAGGTAAGAATTGGTTTTACTATGGCCATGTACATCAAGTGTATTAACACGATCTTAGTCCCTAACGTTTGCCAACGATCCTTTGGCATATGTACTGTAGGCATATTATTCAAAATATGCTGTAATTACATGCAGTACATAATATGTACTCGTATGTTTACAATAATTTTGCAAACATAACTTACGTTAGAATATATCGGATGATGTTCTCGAAAGTCTCCACTCTCATACAGTTTCTCCTCATCTTTAATTTTTTTAATTTACTACGAGTATATATATTTTATAAATGGAGGATAGTTTTAAGAAAGAAGTCAATAAAGAGCATTCTTAGCCGACGTGTTGTTTTTTATACTTTGTTGTGGGGGCAACTTTCTCAGAAGTGGGATTGTGTGCAAAAAAAAATTGTGTACAATACATATACTCCTATTGTTGTGTGATAAGTTTTATTCCGCTGAGTAGTGTAATTGAACTTTTTTGTTAAATTTTTTTTAGGTTACCTAAATAATCAGTGTGCAGGTAGTTTCACGTGGTTTAAGCTAAAAGTACAGAAAAAATATCTGAAGAGTGGACAGAATTTATGGAATCTACAACAGTTATTGTGCTTAACGATATTTTAAGATCGTAGAAGCTACAAACCAGTGGGAGCAAAGCTGATTTTAAATTACGTCTTTTGGAATCAGTGGCAGATTTTATAAGCTATGAAATTCTTGAATTGGTTCGAGAAAACTATTCACCTTCCAACAACTTAGTACGAATCAGCGATTCGAAACATGTCTGCCGAGAGAGAAGAATCACAGTGCCAGGAGGGGGATCAACTCTCCATTCAAAAGTGGATCGAACAGTTTGAAGAGTGTTCGGACTTGGACGACAGAACTAAATTTCTGCATTTGAAAAGACTTCTCAGAGAAACAACAAAACTATTCGTCAGAACTGTTAATTCGAGGGTTCGTCGGAGCTGAAAATGGCATTAAGGAACGAATTTAAAAAAGTGGTTACGAAAGCAGACGTCTATGATGAACTTCGAAATAGAAAAAATTTTTAGAGATGAAACCATTCAGCAGTATTTGTTAAATAACCAAGAAATAGCATCTCATGGTTTGGTCGAAGAAGAGGATTTAATGCAGTTCGTGATTAGAGATATTTCTGATAGTGAAATTAATAAGACCATTTTGTATAGCGCTAACAATATGGCTCAATTAAAAGTGGCGTTACGCAAGTATGAGTAATTGAAGAGTAACTATCGACTTAATTATGGTGATAAATAGTGGACCGTCTCACTTTCAACGGAAAAAATTATTCAATAACTCAAAGAAGTTAGATGACAGCGGAGCAGCCGAAGCTAAGACTAGTACCAATCGTAAGCAATTCAATATTGTTCCTATTACTTGCTTTAAGTGTAGTGACAAAGGACACATTTCTACGAGCTGTACAAAGTTGAAGCCAATAATGACGCTGCAATAAAACATCTTGGACTGCAATGATTTTGAGATGTATGTTGACTACCGATTTGCAAATGAGAATTTGAAAATTTAAATGAAGCTTTTAACATTGCTGGACTCGGGAAGCCCTATCAGTTTCATGAAGTACCAGTTCATACCACCGTCCATGATAACAAAAGGAGACTTGGGGCATTATAACTATTGTGGAGTTAACAACAGTCCTCTTGATGTGCTGGGAAGTGTTAGCAGTAACCTACGTTTGATAATTTAATTATTAATTTGCAAGTTTCGGTTGTAAAAAAATTTTCAATGAGTTATCCTATTATTCTAGGTAGGAATTTCCTGGGAAAATTGGTTTGGTGTTGCAGAAGCGGTCTGAAGATAATTGAACTGTATCAAGTCTGGATCACCATATCACCTAAGGTCAAGTTAATCATGCTCCAACTACAATTTCAAGCCACAACGATATCGACGTGAACGATGAAGATCATTTTATTCAACAAATATTGATGTAGACGACAGCGAATGTAAGTTACAACTTAACATTAACGAAAAGTCAACTAGTATTGTTAAAGAAAATATTATAAGAACAATTAACCCAGCTTATTTACTTCTTAATGATAATACCGCGTAGTGATTTTCAAATGCAAATAGTGTTATCCAAGAATGTTATTTTTAATTTCGACCAAGAAGGTTACCGTACGCACATAAGATAGAGCTTCAAAAAATTTAGAGTAATCTCCTAACTAAAGGCATAATACGTGAATCTAATTCTGAATTCGCATCACCAATAGTTCTTGTTCAAAAGAAGAACAATGAGCTCCAACTTTGCGGTGATTTTTGGGAGCTCAATAAAGTAACTTTGCGAGATAATTATCCACTGCCTTTAATAGAAGACCATCTCGATCGTCTTAAAGATAAAATATTTTTCACAACACTGGATCTCAAGAATGGTTTCCACCATCTGATGTTACGAGTAGATCAAAATTCAATTAAGTATACATACTCGTACTTCGTTTACTACGCCAGTGGGCCAGTACGAGTATTTAAGAATGCCGTTTCGGTTAAAAAAAATGCCCGTCTGTATTCGAAAGATATATGAAACACGTTTTCTGAAAATTTGTTTCAGGAGATAAAGTTCTTACATATTTAGATGATATACTTATCGTAACAAAGACAATAGAAGAAGTAATGGAAGTATTGTAGTTAAGGATAATTGTTTGCATCTCAGAATCGGAGTTCAGGCTTTAGAAGATATTGAAAAGAACCAGGCGTATAATAAGGCCTATTATGATAAGCGCCACAAACAACCACAAACATACAAAAGGGGTAGTCATATTATGATTAAGAATTTTATAATTACTCGTACTACTAGTATTAACAAAAAACTTCATAACTGATATCGATGTTTTGCAGTTGACACGATTGCCCTATAAAGGTGTCAATATGAGACTATTTATGGTAATATCGTTTGATTTGGATGATGATGAAAAAAACGAAAGTCATAAAACAAAGTCAGTAGTATATTCTTCATTTTTGAGTCAGACCAAACCCAAACCTTTTTCTTCTGAATGGAATATCTCCATGCATATACCATATGTTTAATACAATTGAAGCTATTATCAACTAAACTGAACTTAGGTATATATATAGATACTTGATGTATAACACAAATAAATTTGAATTTGATATTGTATAGGGTTTTCCAATAAGGACTTGACAACTTTTTTTTAAATAAAACGTAAACCATTTGAGATATTTCAAAAACGTTATTATCGGCTTGAAGTACAATCAAAACATTTATGAATGGAACTCGACTTCGTTCATGTGGCCACCGCGGGCACGTTTGCAGCGGTCGATTCCTTGGACCCAATTTTCAACGAATCGGTCACACATTTCGACCGGAACGGCCGCTATTTCGCGTTCAATGTGGCTCTGAGCTCTTCCAACGTCGTAGCCCCACAGAAAATAGTCAAGCGGCGTTAAATCGCAGGAACGAGTCGGCCAATCGACTGGCCCATTTCTTGAGATAACACGCTCACCATACTTACTCTTCAATAAATCGATTGTAGCGTCTGCTGTGTGGCTTGTGGCATCATCCTGTTGAAACCACATGTCGTCCAAGTCCATATCATCCAATTCCGGCCAAAAATAACCGGTGATCATGGCGCGATAACGCTGACCATTCACAGTAACGTGACGAACGTTATCGTCGACGAAAAAATATGGTCCAATAACGCCGCCGGCATGCAAACCGCACCAAACAGTTATTTTTTGTGGATGAAGTGGTGATTCATGAAGAACATGTATTTTCACCCGACCAATATCGCATATTTTGCTTATTGATGAACTCATTGAGCCAAAAATGAGCTTCGTCACTGATGATGATTTTGCGATGAAATTCATCATCTTGGCGCTTCTTCTCCAGAACACAATCGCTTCAAATGGTTCTTCGCTTCAATTCTTGAGTCAGCTTGATCTTGCATGGGTGTAAACGAAGATCCTTACGCAAAATACGCCATAATGTCGTCTGAGCGATGCCCTATTCTTGAGAAGGCCGTTGAATTGACCGACTTGATTGACTGCTACGGACGCCTGAACGGCAGCGATATTTTCGACACTTCGACCAACCCGTTGTCTCACTGACACGACAACATCACACAACGAATATGTAGACTCAAAATGTTGCACTAAACTTGTTATTGCATGTCTACTAGGCGAGAATTACGACCGAAAATTGGAGTTAACGCTCTTAAAGTTGTAGTCACTGACTCCGAAGTTCGGTAGAAAATTTTTGTGAATTGCAGACGTTGCTCGTTCGTGTACTTTACCATGATGGAAATGTTGAGTTTACTGAATAAATTGACAGTGACAGTTTGCTGATTAGTGAAAGAGTGCGTTCACAAATTAAATTCAAAGTTGTCAAGTCCCTATTGGAAAACCCTTTATATTAATTATTCTCATCATCATGATTTCCTTTAAATACATACAATATTCATGCATGTACAGAACATAAGTTCTAAATAGGTATTTGTGTTACCATAAATATAAGCATATGCATGTATTTATATTAAGTAACAATAATATTGAAATCTATTTGTATCTTTTAGTATTTTTCCCGGTTATTTTGAGGATGTTTCACTAAGTTTGTTTTTGCTAGGATGAACTGCGCTCGGTTTTTCGAACTTCAGGCATATTATTTAAAATATGTCTGAAATTTTGCTGATTAGTGAAAGAGTGCGTTCACAAATTAAATTCAAAGTTGTCAAGTCCCTATTGGAAAACCCTTTATATTAATTATTCTCATCATCATGATTTCCTTTAAATACATACAATATTCATGCATGTACAGAACATAAGTTCTAAATAGGTATTTGTGTTACCATAAATATAAGCATATGCATGTATTTATATTAAGTAACAATAATATTGAAATCTATTTGTATCTTTTAGTATTTTTCCCGGTTATTTTGAGGATGTTTCACTAAGTTTGTTTTTGCTAGGATGAACTGCGCTCGGTTTTTCGAACTTCAGGCATATTATTTAAAATATGTCTGAAATTTTTTCGATCCTGCTGTAATTGCATGCAGTACATATTTTTACAATAATTTTGCATACATAAATTACGTTAGAATGTATCGGATGATCTTCCCGAAAGTCTCCGCTCTCATTACTGTTTTTCCTCATCTTTAATTTTTTAACTCACTACGAGTATATATATAAATGCAGGATGGTTTTAAGAAAATAAAAAGTCAATAAAGAGCATTCTTAGCCAACGTGTTGTTTTTTATACTTTGCCAATCCTCCACAGTAGAATGCTCATAATGTTTTTTCTGAGTTGGTTTTTTCACCGATGTTATGCTTCCAACTGAGCTTGCTGTTTAGTATGATTCCCAGATATTTAGCTTCGGATGAAAGTTGTATCTAGGAAGATTGAACTTTTTTATTAGATCTTTGCTCTAACTAGAATGACTATTTAGTCTGTGTAGACTACTGCCTTAACAACTTCTGTTCGAGATTTGTAAGGATGTAGTTTACAACAATTAGTCGCATAAGGGGAGAAATCAATCCTGCTTGTGTAGCCAGTTCTTAATCCATTGTGTAATCTTTGTTTACATTATTAAATGCTCCTTCGGTATAGAGGAAGACAGCCACTAGTACTCTTTGTAGTGCATATTCTTTTCTATGGTAGCTATAACCTCGTGAAGTGCCGTCTCCAGAAGATAACGGGTTACGAATAAGTCGTACTAAGACCTAAGACCTGCCACGTACTTAGAAGGAGTGCGAAAAATTTAAATACTTAGGGTCTGTCATTATGTCATTATACGACGAAGATGTCGCAAATATAGTTAATATACGCTCAAGCTGATTAGCTGGTTTTGCCTTGTTCAACGAATACTGTAGGAAATTCTGTTCCAAAAAGATATGGAGGATCAAGTTTCAGACGAGGTTCGAGGAAGAGTCAGAAGAAAAATAATTGAATCACTCACTCTAAAGCGAAAACATGAGCAAACTTTTGGCCTCAGTAGAAAGGTGCTCTAAAATAGAGTGTAGGATTGTGCTAAGTTATCTAAATTTAGCCAAACCCACACGCTGTGCAAAAGCAATGCAGATCTGTGGGAGAAATACGAGTAAGTACTCGTATATAGCATTCCCCATTAATAAAAACAAGAAGGAGACGAATGCAGATATACATATACACACGTTCAGTTTTTCTTCTTGCCTTCTTTCATTTTCCCTAATAACCGTCCATTTGATGCAATTTATTTCGTTTATTTTTTTTTCAAATTTTCGAGTCTATTGTTTTCTCCTTTTCGCGAACTAAACGAGTTTCTCTCTTCTAATTCGTGAACATAATTGAATGGAAATATGAAAAGGACAAACCTCCTCAGTGAGTTAAAACATATCACAAATCAAATAGGATAGCTTTAAAAATAAAAGAAAGAGCAAGGCCAATAAGTGCAAAGGCGAAAAAGTGCACTTTGAGGAAACTAAAGTGTGTAAACTCAGAATAAATCTTTGAACTAAAACATGTTGCAGCAATTTACAAGACTAGAATTTACGAACGATATTGTCTCTGTTTGGCCCTGCGTCAAGTGTTTAGGTGTAGAGGAAACATAAAATATGTTTGTGGCCTGTATTACAAGGTGCCGTGAAATAAGATTATTTCTTTAGCAAAGTGAAATAACGCCGACTTATTTTGAGAAGAAAGCCAAATTGGCCTTATTTGATCAATTGAAAGCGCAATAAGACCAATTTGGTGTTAAATCACTTTGGTGAAGTGAAATAAGGCCAACTTTCAAAAATTGGCCTTATTTCACATTTGAAAAATGAAATAAGACCAATTTTTGAAAGTTGGATTTATTTCAATTGGCCTTATTTCACGGCACCGTATTACAACAAGGGAAAACTGATGGGAAGAATTATCACAGAAACTCTTAAAATGTTAAAAACGGCCTGCAAAGATGATGCTATTGGGAGTGGTTTCAGTGGTTTTCTCATTTCAAAGCAGGCAAAATATCTCGTTTTTGTCGTCCTTCCATATTGAAGAAGCTGTTGAGCTGTCTGATTTATTTTGATTTTAGGTAGCTTATAAGTTTTAGTTTTAATTTTTTTTTTACAAAAAAGTCCGTGTACCTACTAAGTTTTTTCCATAAAAAAAATAGTATTTTTTTAGTTTTAATAGTACAATAATAAATGTAACAATATAAATATTGTAGGAAACATCGAAAGACATAGTTTAAGTATTAGGTTTAAGAGTGCCCGCATGGAGTCAGTAAGTTAGAATAAGATAATTTTTAAGTTATATAGGCTAGTAAATGATTGAAAATAAAAATGCATTGCAAATGAAAAAAAAAAGAAAATTAAGTGAATATTGGCTTCCCAATTGTACGGTTCGGAGTTCAATAACAGCTGCGCCCGAAAGACATTCTTTTTTTCAGGCAACTAAAATCTCGTGAGATAAATGGCTGCCTAAAATAAAACAGCAAGTCAATTTACAGTTATAAATTAGTCTCCCCATTAAAAGTTGGATGCCATCCATGGAGGGAAATAACCACTGAGCCCACATATGTTTCTCTATCCAGTTTACCAAAAAATTTAACACGTACTCCGGCATTTTAAGAGTAGCTAACACTCCTCTTAAGTTCTTTAAAAAAAAGTCATGCAAAGAGTATAGCAAAACTTTTTCTGGAGACTGTATAACTGCGAGAAAACCCAACATCCCGCCCTTAGGCGGAACACACCATTTAACTTAGACGATCATAGCCAAAACTTCCGTCCAGACGACCAAAACGAAGTAAGGATAGCAACAAAGCTGCTGAATCTAACGGCCTACAGGCAGAGGAAATGACTTGGTGGAGAGCTTATACCAACTCATTTCTCAGATCTGGAGAGAGAGTGTATGCCTAATGAATCGAATCTCAGCATCATTTGCCCCATCCACAAAAAAGGAGAAAAGAGATATGAAAGGAAAGCTTTTTGTATACATTGCTGTAGTGAAGAAAAAAAAAACGACGAAGGCGTTGTCCGGCATTACAGGACATGAATTTAGAAAATATTTTGAACAATGAAGTAAAAGATTAGACAAGTGTATTTGTTCCAGTGGAGACGTGGATTGAAGGTTTTATGTTTAAATATATTAAAAAAAAAATAAGTTCGGCTAATTTTGGGTATCATTGTAAAAACCGCATACCTAGCGGAAATATAGCTGGACAGCGCTATGAGCAAAGTAAATTAGACGTTACAGACTTCTGAAGATACATTTGTATATTACCACTTGTATATTATCAATTGAGTAATGAGTTCGTTAAGCAATTTATTTCTCGTTTTGGACCGGTGAATTGGCCGGCTAGATCGCACTATTTGACGCTTTTAGACTATTTTTTATGAGGATATGTCAAATTACTTATTTATGCTGATACACCAGCGTCAATTGCAGCCTTGGGGGAGAGTACGATAACTTTGGCGCCATAAATTGGTAATGTTTTTTTTTATAGAGGGGTCAAAAACAAGCATTTTTTTTTACTATGGGAGGGGGGTCTATCTCGCCCCGTTTAGAAGGTAGGGGCAATTTTATTAAAAAAATCTCTAAAGGACATAAATCCATTCGGTTTTTTGTGTTCGATTCAAAATTGATATAGGATCGACCACATGAATCCAATTTAGCACTTAATTTCACAATTTTTAAAAAAATTGGTCTAAATTTCATTTTTAAAATTTTTTTTATCAAAATTAGGGTTGAAGAATCAGTACTTTATTGTAAGTGTTTCTGTAGTTTTTTAATAATTTTTTTTCCATTTTAAGTAATTTTTTAATAAAATTGTCCCTACCTCCTAAACGAGGCGAGATAGACCCCCTTCCTCTGTAAAAAACCGTTATTAATTTTTGGAGCCAAAATTATCGTACTCGTGCCCAGCCTTGGATACCTGTTATTAGCGAGATACCAGACTGTTTAAGACGAGATAAAAAATCGAATAAATAAAACAACATAATTTTGTCATATATCTATATGTCATAAATCACCAAGTACTCTTCTTGCCATCTTTTCCAGAAATGGTTTAACATAAGCTGTCTCTGTTTCTATATCTTTAACCCTTTCGTCTCTGGCTATTCCACTGTCGCAAATTGTGGTGGCAAAACTATTGGCTCAGCAACCAAGAAATGCGCTGGTGCTAAGGCTTGCAAATCTGTTATATCGTCACTAAGTGGATGAATTGGGCGTGAGTTTAAAATGCCCTCTATCCCGATCAACAATGTTAACAACTGCCCTTACTCTAGCACTTGCTGTCCAACTATCCTTTTCAAATGATGTTTCATCGATTTAACTGCTGCCACGTATATACCAGCTTGATGTGGGGCTGCTTGCACCATAAATATCCACTCCGTCCCTTTCAGACTTAGTCGACTGAATACGTCATTCTTTCGCCACTCTTCCCAGGCTTGTTTTATTTCTTTGCCGCTCCAATAAACGATAAGCCATTATCGCTGTACATTCTTTCGCACCGGCCTCGTCTGCTAATGAATCAATCGAAACATGCGAAGAAGGCTAATGACGTCAAATCACCGACTACGTCGATGTGAACCGCTCTTGTCATTAGGAATACAAAAATAGCCACCCAAGACTTCCTCCTGGTTGTTTGTCTGCCGTCTCCATTCACTATTTTCAGTATAAATAGTCCTGCATAATCGACACCTGTATGCAGAAACGGCTTCCCAATTTGCACTCTATCGGCTGGCAGATCTGACATCAATTGCTTTTCCAATCGATAGTTATATCGTGAACAGATCACATACTTCTGTAGGAAGTTCCGCAGCCCGCTACGCAGCCTCGGAATCCAGAATCGCTGGCGAATGAATTGCATCATTATCTGTGTTGCACCATGTTTTGTTGTTCTATGCGCACTATCGATCACTAACCACGTTAATCTTGACCCGTCCGGTATAATCGCTGGATTGCGCATCTCATACACTCCCCTGGCTCTGTGAAGGCGCCCACCAACACGCATCATACCCTCTTTATCGAAAATCGGTCTGAGTGACTCGATTCTGCTGTGCTCAGGTAGCTGTCCATTACTGCGAAGTGCAGCAATGTCCTTTCCATAACTTTCATATTGTGCTTTCCGAATCAAATATTGCATCGCAGGTATTCTTTCGTTCGCTGTCAGTGCAACGGACGTAAATTCGCCGCGTTGTCGTCTCTTGTTTCGGAGTTTCGTTCTCAGAATGTGCCCTAATCGAAACACATATCCAAGAATACTTAATGCTTTTTCTAGATTGCTGGCATACTCAACTATTGGTACATCACTTGCTCCCTTTGCATCCATATGCTCGAATCTCGCTACTATGCATACATGCATCTCGTTTAATGCTGCCTCCGGCATTGCCTTTGCCATCGGATTTGCTGGCCACTCGTTCTCAGCTAATCGAAGCCATGCTGGCCCGTGCAACCAAAGTTCATTGCTCACTAACTGTGAGTACCGAGTCGACCACCGACGAGTGCACAAGTGAACTAGTGAACTAGTGCACTCGCTAATAGTCGTGTGCTGTGCAAAAAACAGAAACAAAAGAATCAAAAAAAAAAAAAAAAAAACCACGTCTGTAAGTACAGACAAACCAAGTTAACGTAGCTTGTAAATGAGCCCACGCTCATACCGCCAGCACCCTGAACTTGTTTTTAACTTCTCACCCTGATAAATACACCGTTGATGTGCTCTCCCCTCTAGGCTCGTCGGACCACTGTGTTATATCAGCTAATTTCTCGTATACTACCACACAGTTAGAGAAAAGATTCCTAAAAGAACCGTATGGCAATACGAGAAAGCCAACTGGAGAGGACTTAACAGCTTCTTTAGGAATTTAGACTGGTCGTTATGTTTCCTCGATAACGACGTGGATTCCGCTGCTGATATGATTACAGACACCATTCTCTTTGGAATGAGATCCTTTATTCCTCATCGGATAAAAAGTATCAAACCAAACGAAAAGATATGGTGCGACTCGAGCTGTAAAGAGGCCGTCAGGGTTAGAGAAATATCTTTTCGGGCCTTCAAGACCAATCCGACAGAGGAAAACCGAAAAAAGTTCAAACGAGCCAGAAATGACTGCAACGCCTTTCTTAAGCATGTGAAATTCCAATACGACTAAAAACTGAGGCAAAAAATACTGCAATATCCCAAAGGCAGTAAAAATTTTTGGTCGTTCGTCAAAAACATTAGAAATTCCGCCTCATCCTCCATCACAATGCTCATTTACAATGACATTCCAGCTGTCAGCTCTTAGGACAAGGCCAATCTACTTGCTGCACACTTTGCGGCCAGCTCAACACTCCCAGATTGTGCTTTGTCTCCGCCTACACTTTAGTGCGTCGAATCTTCAATGGGGCTAATCTACTTTCGCACTCGTGTAGTAGCAAGAGTAATTAAAGATCTCAACACACATAAATCCGTTGGTCCAGATGGTATACCTCCCCTTCTTCTGAAGAGGTGTCTTCCACGCTGCGTAAACTTTTTCATCAACCCTACTATTTAGGACTCTTCCCGAGCAGATGGAAAACAGCATTTGTCCAGCCCGTCCCTAAAAAAGGCGAATCATCTTCTCTCTCCTCCTACAGACCCATTGCACTTACGTCCCTTCTTTCCAAGGTCATGGAAACACTGATAAATCGTCAGCTCATGAAATATCTCGAAACAATGACCGGCAGTATGGTTTTCGTAGCAACAGGTCCACTGGTGATTTGATGGCATGCCTCACCGAAAAGCGGAACCAAAGCGTACATCAATCTGGCGAAAGCAATATAGTTGCACGTGATATTTCTAAGGCATTTGACAGAGTTTGGCATCAGGCTCTTTTGTCGAAAATGCGTGCATTTGGGATCGACGACTCTCTTCTTCAATGGATTAGAAATTACCTTTCGGAACATTCAATTCAAGTTGTTTTGGACAGTTTCAAGTCTGATATTCACAAAATAAATGCTGGTGTGCCCCAGGGTTCTGTTCTGTCTCCGACACTCTTTTTAATTTTCATTAATGATCTCTTGACTGCTACTTCTAATCCAATATATTCCTTTGCTGATGACAGTACTCTCTGCTTTTCCTATTCGTTCCCGGGCTCACAACCCTGCTCCTCGGCTGTAGAACAAGAACGGCGTATGCTAAGCTCATTAAATTCCGATATCAACAGCATAACCAATTGGGGAACTATCAACAGAGTGGAATTTAATGCTTCCAAAAGACAATGCTGTCTGCTGTCGTTAAAGCGAAATTTAAACACCCAGCCATTATCCATGAATGGCACTTGCATCGCCGAAACCGAAAAACTTGCCATTCTCGGTATGTGTGTCAATGACAACTTACGTTGGAATGACCACATATTTGATGTCGCCAGAAATGCTGCGAAATGTCTAGGTTTCCTCAAGCGATGTAAGAAATTACCTCCTCTGATCTGGCCTCAATATATAAGGCATTCGTCTGCCCAAAATTATAGTACAACGCCCACATCTGGTCAGGTGCTCATAAAACATCTCTGCACCTGATAGATAGGATTCAAAACCGTGCGATAAAACTTATTGATGATACTAATATCAGTCAATCAATGGACACCCTCGAACACCGACGAAATGTCTCGTGTCTCACTTTGTTTTATCGCTATTTCCACCACCAGTGCTCCACTGAAATCGCCAGTAACATTCCGCCCATTCAAACTTTCAACCGTAACACCCGTCTCGCTATGAATGCTCATCAGTATATCCTCAATCCCATTTTCGGAAGTACTCGTGATTCGTTCCTAAGCCGTACAACTCGCTTATGGAATGCCCTGCCGATCTCTGTATTTCCTGGTCGTTATAACTTGCAAACATTTAAAAACAATGTACATCGGTACCTCTCTTTTCTTCCTCCACAATATCCTTTGCCCGCGCTGTGTACAATCACCTTAAGGGTAATCAAACCCCTTGAGCGCGCGCTGATTATAAAAAAAAAAAGAAAAAACTCTGCTGGCATTACTCCGCGACTTAACAGGTCACCTGGATTATCCCTTGTGCCGACATGTAGCCACCTTTTCACATCTGTATTCGTCTGTATAGAGGACACACGATTGGCTACATATGTCTTCATGTTGCGTGGAAGTTTTTTCAGCCAATACAACGCCACCATCGAATCCGTCCATAATACGTATTCAATTGTCGCCCATTCCATTGCTGTCCATATCGCTGTCACTAATCGACTCAACAACTCTGCTGCAGCCAATTCTAAACGTGGTATAGTTACCGTTTTAAGCGGTGCTACTCTTGTCTTTGAGACGACTAACTTGCTAGCTATCTTTCCATTCGCTTGCTCTACTTGCACATACATTACCGCTCCATAAGCGGTCATCAAAACGTCGGAGAAACCATAAATTTGGATTTTCGCTTCTTTACTGGTTCCGAGCCATCTGTCGATTCTGAACTGTTGTAGATGCTGAATCTCTCTCCACCATACTATCCACCTATTCTTTAATTCAACAGGTACTTCCTGATCCCATTCAAGGCTCAACCTCCACATGTCTTGGATTAAAATCTTTCCCAATATTGTTACTGGCGCAATGTATCCATTAGGATCGTATAACTGAGTCACACAACTCAATATATTTCGCTTTGTGACCTTTCCATCTATGTTTGTTGTTTTGACTACAAATGTGAACTGATCAGCGTCGATCAACCACTGTAAGCCCAAAACAGATGCTTGCTCTTCGCTGTCGAAAATCATTGTTTTTTCGCTGTCCAAACTAAACTTTCCTTCTAGATATTCACTATTCGACTTCCATTTTCGTAACTCAAAACCTGCTGTCCTTAATACTTTATCGATTTCCTTCGCTCGTTGAAGGGCTTCCTGCTCGCTGTCGCCCCCTGATACACAGACATCCATATATAGATCATTTTCGATTGCTTGTGCAGCATCAGGAAATGATTCCTTCGCATCTCGACCACATTGTATGAGGGCTCGCACGTCGTTATGTGCCGACGATGTCATACCATATGTGACAACTGTTAGCCAATATTCGTATAACTCTGTAATTCCCGCCAGAATATACGTTGTAAGTCCCATTGCTGTCATGCTACTCGGATTTGCCTGAACATCATTTTGATGTCTGCGCTAAATGCTGTCCGGTACCTTCGAAAACGCATCACTATCTCATCTAAATCTCACTGTAGCTTTTCTCCAAGCTGTTGCACTTCATTAAGCGAAATCCCCTTGTCTGTCCGGCAGAGCTGTAAAGGAATGGAATCATTTTATCATTTAACTCATTTGACTTCACGTGAATTTGTTTCAATTCAATGACTTCAATAATGACTTCAATTTAAAAGAAATAAATCATCATTCATTCTGAAGTCATGATTTAGCAATCATTTTTTGCATTCATAATTTTGAAGTCAAAATGAATGCAATCATTTTGAATGCTCTCCATTCACTGAAGTCACTAATATTCATTGCATTCACTTGACTCCTTTCAAGTCATTGAAGTCATCTGGAGTCCTTGAAGTCGTTGAACAGAAAAAAGAAACGCACATGAATCGACTCCACTTGCACACTTTCGCCAAAAATACTGTACGTTTGTTTGTTTGCCACTTCCGTTATACTATTTAAAAATATTCTAATTTTCACTTTCCGCTAATTACTTTTACTGCTAAATATTGTGGACTGTATTTACTCACTTGCAATCTTGCTGTTATTTTTTGAAAGAAAAAAAAGAAGAAATAAACTCTGTAAATAATTTATTTTACTGCTTAATATGTATGTGCGCACACATCAACTTCCAACACAAAAGTGACGAAAGCGGATTGCCTTATCAGAGTGCGCACATCTATCGGCTGTCTGACTGTTTTCGCTTGCACATTATTCTTCTATCTCTGGCCCGTTATTCGAGAATCTTGTGATTCCGCTGGATTACTGTTCGTGCTGTTCGAATGTATGTATGTGTGACGCTGTCTACTGTCTATATTATTATCTTAATATGATGAAATAATTATACTTATCCTTTTTCTTTCCGCTGTTTGCACTTCTTCCCTGATTCTCACTTTCGCTGATTCTATCCTTCACTGATTCTATCTTTCACGGATTCTATCCGGCTCGACATGGAACAAATGTTTAAGACGAGATAAAAATCGCATAAATAAAACAACATATTTTTTTTTTGTATTGGGAAAAAGAGACTTGCTCAGAAAAAACCAAACCGTTTATTTTGCTATCCAATTTTAGACTGAATGCTTAAGTTACTTTTGTGCGCGCAGTAGCACTACGGTGACAAGAGCAAACCAAATACTACTACATATCCTTTACATATGCTCGTGTGCTTCGCATACGATACAACTACTAGATATACTCGTGTGCTTCGCATACGATACACAGTCAATATATTCGAAAAAGTGATTCAAAATTGGATTCTCCGTATGGACCCAAGAAATTGCTTGGGAGAAAAGATCATGATGGTATTTAACGTATTTCATTCCCCGAACGTTGGCATAAGCCCAGCAAGAGTCAATTCAGGCGACGAGCTTTTTGTTGTAAAAGACGCAGGAGATCAAGAGGATTCGCTGGAAGATATCTTTTGAAGTCATGTATGCACATAATAGGAAATCTTCGTTGATACTTTTCTCTCGCAATGGCAGTGCTGCCATTACAAAATCCATAGACAAAATAGATGGCTGCATATTCTTCACTTGAATATATTTCTTATAACAACTCAACTTCAATGTGAGTATTCATTCAGAGTATTTTTTTTATTATAGTAAAAATAAAGAACAGCCATATTGGGGATTAATTTATTTAACTATAAGGCCCAGGTAATAAATTTGTATAGTGAATTTGTAGGTAACATTAGCAGAAAAATAATAAAAAATAAAGAGATACTCGTAAATGCGATTTTCCCAAAAATGTATTTAAAAAATTAAAAAAAATTGTGTTTGAAGATCAATCCATGAAAGCATGGACGGTAATATTATTTAAATAGGAATTAACCATTAATCAATTGACTATCAAGAGATAGTCTTGGTTCCGATAGGTTTAATGCACAAGAAGTTATAACTAAATAATTGTTGGTACTTACTTCTCTGAAGGAACTTTTTTAAACACTCTGTAACTCAGTGAGTGTGGAAAAGGGAACCTACTACTCAATTGGTGGGGTCAGCACAGTGTGATTGACCGACTTGGTCTAAACGCCACGGCTAGATCGTGGCTTCCCAGATGAGGCTCTTATCTGGATCTCTATACATATGCAAATGACGCGGCTAAAGGAGTGATTTTCCAGAATGCGAATTATGTCATTGGCTCAAACCACGATCTGGGTTCTTCTACACACTTGCTGCCTTTGAAGTAAAATATAAAACTCGCAATTCGAGAACTCAGGCAGAGCTCCATGCGATTTTTTCATAACTGAGTAATAAGAAATTAGCGATAGTTGATGGGATACCGAATATTGCGCTTCTACGCCTTCCAGTAGGAGCGCTGGTGCATCCAATACCCAATGGGGATAAAGACACATTCAATCCTGTGAATCTTGGGTAGATAAATCTACTTCTGAATATAGTTCCGGAGAATCAATTCGTTTTCAAGATGGAATTAGGGAAATTTTTTTCGATAATGGGGCAACACGATCAACCTCTTTCCAGTAAATGTAGTCATTTGAATTTGGGTAGATCAACACCAATACTTTAGCAAACATGTAGATGTTGCTTGGTCAGCGCAAAAGGCATTTTTTTCCTTTACAAAGCGACTGTTTTACAGCATCCAACTGGATGCAAGGACGAATGTGATTTGTTACAAAAAAAATTAAAACACGTACGTATTTATATTAAGACATTTAAGTAGGTTAAGATATATGTAGCTTGTTTGAAGTTTTGTATAAATAATAAAAATGTAAAAATGCACTGCTATACAGCTTTTTCAAAAACCATTATTTTCCTTTTTAAACTTATATATAAATAAATATATTAATTAAATATACTATTAAGTGCTAGCTATAGCGTAGATATCCGCATAGGGCGAGTGAGTTGGAATAAAATAGTTTAGCTACATTTTAAGCGCTTTTTATGTTGCTGTATTAATGAATTGCTTATAATAAAAATTCATATGCAAAAGAAATGAAATAAGTTAGCTAGGAGTTGCGACGGAAAAGCCAGGCTCGTCCGGTTACCATGAGGTCTTTTCACGGCTTCGGTTAAATTTTGACGTTGTGTGTACAGTGTGGTGACGACTGCTGCCCACCCGAAAATACAATTAAGATGTTGACCGAATACAATTAATTTTAGTTAATTGGTACCTTACGTAAATTAAGTTTTAAATAAAATTAAACAGGCAACATATTATTTATTTTTATCTTTATATCCTTGAGTAGACGTACGATAAATTCTTTCACTCTTCTATATTTGGACGTACTGTTCTTGGGAAAATCTTGCATTTGTTTATTTTTCTTACTTACCTGGCCTTGAATATGAAGTCAATATATTGTTCTTGACCTTAAAAATGTATAAACGAGTTCGCAATTTAAATAACATAAAAAAACTGTGAATTTCATAAAAAATACATTAATTTTCACAAATTTAAAATCAATTTATTCAGCCATAATAATTGTAAATCATAATAGTTTATTTAATTATTTTTGTTTTGTGTTGCATGTGGAAAACTTATAAGTAATGATACTAGTTTAATTTACAATCAGTTTTAATAGCGTTTTCTTTGCTTTTTAGGAATTGACATTTACTCTTTGGATAATAGATAACAGCTTTATTACTTGTGTTTTGTTTTGCTTCTTATACAATTTTTCATATATACCTATTCAATTTGAATTGAATAGTAGTTAGTAATGAGGATAACGTGGGAGCTTGGGTGATGTGGGAGGGGGTGGTAGAACTCACATAAACAATACATATGCAATTGGTGTTTTAATATATGATACTTGTGTCATTTCTTGTGGAACAGGTGTATAATTGAGGTGTAAATTAGGGCGGAATAGAAATACTCATATGAGGGTTTATAAATTGACATTATCTACTTTAATTGATTTAAGTTTATAGTAACATTCATAAACTGCTGATTCTCTTTTACGTCTGTCGCGCACTGATGTTTACTGTAGCTGAATAGATAATCATAACATATGTGTACATATACTTCATACCTACATATGTTATGTATTAATTATCGAACTTAAAATTGTGCGCAATGAAATAGGTAAATTTATAACGCAAAAAACAATAATACTGTACTTAGGATTTATTTTTGGTTAGAGAAAAAAATCTGCAAGCAAATATATAATTATACTCGTAAATAAATGCAATAGCTAATTTGTACTGATCCGATAAATTTTCAAAAAAATATATTTTTTTATGCGTAAAATCTAAAAATTGTGTTAACAACATTAAACGATGTTATTTATTTTGCAAAGTTAAAATGTCCGCATGGAATCGAAACTAAATAAAAATATACATCGGAGGTATTACTTACCAACATATAGGTGTATGCATATAGGTATACCAACAAAAATAGAAGTAGTATTCACTTTTTTATACTTCCTTCTGAAACATCAAATCATATCTCAAACTTAGAAACGGCTTTATCTCTTAACGGATTTTTTTCAATCCTAAAAATAGCGGAGTAAAAGTCAAAGAATATTCATTTAAAGTCAAAAGTATTCATATGAATGTAATTGTTACAAATATATCAGTATGGTGATTTATATGGCGCCTCAAACTTTGAGAATCAGAGTCGTATCTTGCTCTACAACATAGGGTTTAAACTAGCTTCAAACTGATTTTTACTTTTATGGTAATATTTGTCATCGATTTCTTGATTTCAGTTATCAAACACCACCACAAACTTTATATTTCTTACATAAGTGTATACTTTTTTTTAATTAAGTATTATTTTGATTTTTCTTATATAACTTCGTACAAAAATGCTCCTATATATATTTTTTTATTACATATATATTTTTTATAAATTAATATATTTTTATTACTATTTTAGTTTTCCCTTTTTTTTATTATTATTCGTCGTGTTATATTTCAAACTATGTATTAACATCATCATCGATTTATTATTGTTTGTCAACAGATGAAAATTGTCATTTTTTTTTTACATTGCCGACGATTATATAATAGAATAATTTTCTTCACTTTTGCGTTATGTCTAATTCATTTTTATGTAAATAAGCTATGTCAGATTTTTGTCTTAAATGTTGGTGGTTGATCAGTGTTTATCGTTATTACATTTGTTTTGTCTGTATACATACATTTACAAATGTTAATTTTTTACGCATTTTACTAATCTATGGGCTTATTTTTTAGCCTTGTTTTTTTTTCGTCATTTTTACATTATCTTAAGATTTTAGTTTTGTATAAATATCTCTAGAAAACAATTTTTAAATAATTTTTATTATTTTACTAATTGAAGAAAATGATATATAGGTTGTGTTTTTGTTTTGCTTTAATATTATATTTTTGGTTTGTTTCTTTAGATCACAAATAGCGTTATATCTCTTTCAATTAAATTACGTTCATGTCTATAAAGGTATATGTAAGTAGGCCTAAAAAGTAAGCTTAACCTATCGATGCAAAACACAAATAAGTTATGGTTTACGGCTTACAAAAATCGTTATGCTCTAGATTTTAGTTTTATTTTCTTTAGTAATAGCTAATTTTTTTATCCTTTCTTTGTGGTTTCCAAAAGTTTAATTTTTGAGAACAAATTGTAGTATGCATAGGGAATTGTACAAACTCAATACAATAAAACTTAATATTGTACTAACGTCAAATATGTTGACCGTTTAAGAATTTTCAGAGGATTCCTGTTTCGACGTTATGTGCTGTTCCCAGAGTTGCGGGGTCAAAATTCAACTTCAGCTCTCCTGCAAGTATAATTTCGGATATACATCCCACCACACCAGTAAAATATCTTCTCCTTGTGAAATATGAAACATCATTCATCCCACCTAAAAAAATAGAAAATGTGAATATATTTTCAGTCATGGATATTATGTTATGAATTTATTGAGTATTAAAAAATTGTAATTATACTACATATATACTGATATACATATATATCATATATAAACCTAACGAAAACACAAAATGAATCTGAAAATGCAAAACGCAGTGTAGAATGATGCAAATTGTATTTTTTCCTCAATACAGCTTTTTAAAAATAGATCAATTTTATATATATATATGTATGTCTTTATTCTTTCGCATTTACTAAAGCTCTTCAGAATATAACCTTTTAAGGAACTTGACCTCATGATACCTCGAATAATAATCGATGACTACAAAAATATAGTCATGATTCGGTAGAGGTCCCATCAAATCTATCGCCAAACATAACCATGGTCCATCCGGGAATGTATGTCTGTTCATCGGGGCTAGTTGTACCGGTCTCGATACTAGCAAACATTCCCTACAGTTCTTTACGAATTTTTCCACGTCCCTGTCAATTAATGGCCACCATACCTTCGAACGAACCCTGCGTTTCATCACTGTCACACCTAGGTGCCCTTCATGCGCCAGATCTCCAAGAATTGGGTATCACTATCTTAGTTCCACGTAGCAACTAACTTGGAATTAGTCTTAACATTCTCTACTGCTTCCATTAATTCCGCATCTGTATTGGCGTTCTCTACTACTTCTACATCTACATAATCTAGAGAACGAATCCGCAATGTCGAATTTTCCAGCTTGGTATGGTTTGTGGTCCGTAACCAACTCGAATTCTATACCCGCCAAGTAGTAATAAATCCGTTCCACAGACCAAACCAACGCAAGACTTTCTTTTTCTGTTTGCGAATACCTTCTTTCGACCTCGGACAAGCTTTTATTCGCAAATGATATAACATGGGGGCTATCCACCTCAAATTGTAAGAGGACAGCGCCTAACGCTACTGGGCTCGCATAAGCTATTAACCGAATTCGTTTTTTCGGATCGAAATACGTTAGAGTCAGTATCCTTGCCAATCGTTCTTTTAGTTTCTGAAAAGAATCGTTTTGGCTCTGCCCCCATACGAATTTAACGTCATTCTTTGTAAGCTTCCGGAGGGGTTCCGCTATATCCCCAAGATCAGGGATAAATTTCCCAAGGTATATCACCAGGCCTAAGAAACTCCTTGTCTCTTCTTTGCTGGATGGGGGTCTGAATTCCAAGACAGTTCTTACCTTCTCAGGGTTCGAATTTATCCCGTCTGTGGACAAGATATGTCCGAGAAACTTCATGCTCTTAACCTTCCAGACGCACTTATCCTTGTTTAATACCACGTTATACTCTTTAAAGACTTCTAATACAGCCTTCAGGTTTGCATTATGCTCTTCCTCGGTCAACCCAGAAACTACAATGTCATCTATCTTTAAAACTTTCTTACATCTGGCCAAAATGTGTTCCATCTGCCTCTGAAAAATCTCTGTGGCCCAGTTAACTCCAAATAGCAATCGTTTGTATCTGAATATCCCTTTCGACGTGATAAATGTTGTTATTTCTCGACTTCGTTCGTCTAAATCTAACTGGTGATAAGCGCTCTCTAAATCCAACCTCGAAAACTATTTTGCACCTTTTAATCTCGTCATAAATGAGTCGAACGTTGGCAGTGGGTGATTTTCCCTCAATATAGCGAGGTTAGCTCGCCTCATGTCAATGCACAACGTGATGTCTCCAGTTTCCTTAAAAACTACGACGATAGGAAATATCAAGGAACTGGGTCCCGAGACCCGTTCTTTGATATCTCGAGCAACTGCCTCTATCAATTTAGCCTCCACCTTATCTTCCAATGCAGACGGAATCCTCCGCAGCTGCTGTTGAACCGGCTCCACTGACTCATTGATTGATAGGGAAATAGTTATGCCTTTAATTTTTGGAAATGTGCGAACGTTATCGACTCGATTGATATCAAGTCCTAGTTTTAAGATGTTCAATTTAATGGCTATATCACAACCCACAATTACATAGAATTTTCAATTACATAGAATGAGGAAATCAAATCAGTGTTTCTATTCACTCCTACCATCGCTCCGAAAACCATTTTTACCTTTAGCAAATCATTTCCGACATAGGCTCGAAACTGGTTTTCCGATGATGAATCTATCATCATCGGGTCTACCCGACCTCCAATATAGAATTCAATTTTCAACCCCATCTCACCTGCAGGATCTCCCCCTTCAGATATTTTGAAGCAGTTATGTTCTTGAAATCTGTCAAAGTTATCATTGGAAGTGTTATTACTCTCTTCTTTGCCCAAAAAAATTAACCTTTGAGGTCTGGATTCTGCGCTGTTTCACATCTGTATCATTAAAATCTGTTAGTTTGCGCCATGGTCTCCGACTCGTTAATTTCTTCAGACACATGACACATTTCGATGATCTCGGCTAATGTATGCTCTTTTTCCAGAAGTCGTTTTTTAAGTCTTTAGGCGCCCACGAATCTATCAGCTTATCCTTTAAATTTATCTCCACGATCTGTTCCCTTGTATTCCCAAATTGACACTTTATTGCCTGATTTCGCAATAGCGCTCCCCTTGTTCAGGTTTCAGCGAACGAAATAAGTGTCTATCGAACGTGGAATTTCTTGTGGGAGAGAAATAGCTATTCAGCCTATCAACAAGAACTCTGAAGGCATTCGCTTTATCTCCTACATCACGTGGTTGACATAGTGCCCCCGGAGTATTATAGATTAACTCCTGAAGCAGTTTTCCGCTCAAATGCAGTAATTTATTTTTCTTCTTCGATAGATCGGTTACCTCTTCCGCTCCCAGATATACAGTAAATGCTCAGAGTCACTTTTCCCACTCCGATCGAATCAAGGCTTTCTCTATAACCTCGTAGAGGAGCCACACATTTTAATACGTTTATCCTGCAACACAACAGTTACACCTTCTTATTCGCAATTTAATGGCTGAAAATTTAATGTCTCACCTTTCCGACTTTTGTTTTCGCAATTTAATGCGTAACAAGTCTCTCTCTTCCTCTTCCTCGCAATTTAATGCGTGACAATTGTACGTCTCTGTACCCGCAATTGATTGCAACTAATAGGAATCGCCAATTAAAGGGCACCTGCACGCTTTATGACTCACCCAATTCTGTCAAAACTAAATTGAGTCCAAACACTATTTATCTTATCTTTACAATACTATCCATTTGTTACTCTTATTTATCAACGGTAGATATGCAAATTTACCTCATCGCCAATGTAATGACCCGTGGTTTATCCAAATAAAACTACCAAATATTAAAGCAAATATTTCAATTCTTTATTTTCTTTTTAAAACAAATATTTTACAATAAAAGTCAACTGCACGTGTTTTGATCTAGTTTGTCACTCCCCGACCTACTCCAGCAAGTGTGTACATGTCAAGCGTGTATTAGATCTATGCGGGATAAGTGTGTGTACCTGTAGCTGGCTGGTCATCATCCGTGGTTACAGATCTCCACAGCGGGTATTCCGAAAAGACATACATACAACCACTGGACAGTTAGAGATACGTCTAATTGATCCTAGTAAAACTGTCAAAGACGACCCTATAGACTTAGTACAGATGAAAATCAGATAGTTAGACACAATGGATATGAGATAGTTAGTTAATGGAATCAAATATTATTCGTCCAAGCTGTTTTCCATTCGCTAGTCCTATACTTTTGGTCAAAAAGAAAGATGGCTCCGATCGTCTATGTGTGGATTATCGTGAGCTAAATGCCAACACACTTTCCGATAGATATCCACTTCCTCTCATAGCTGACCAAATTTCTAGACTACATAGAGCTAGATATTTTCCATGTTTGGATATGGCAAGCGGATTTCATCAGATCCTATAAATCCTGATTCAATTGAGCGTACCACATTTGTCACACCTGAAGGGCAGTATGAGTATTTGCCTATGCCTTTCGGGCTGAAGAACTCCCATTCCGTGTTCCAACGAGCAGTAATGAAGGCTTTGGGTGAACTTGCCAATTCGTACGTAATTGTCTATGTGGATGATATTTTAATAATTGATGGTACATTGGAGGAGGCATTTGAAAGGTTAACGATTGTTTTGGAAACTTTATTCCAAGCAGGGTTTTCATTTAACATATCAAAATGTTCTTTTCTTAAGACGAGTGTGGAATTCTTTGAATTTAAAATTGAAGCTATTGAAATTCATCCCAATGCACGTAAAATCCAGGCATTAATTGATTTACCTCCTCCTCAGTCTGATAGTCAATTTAGATAGTTTATCGGCTTGGCGTCATATTTCCGGCAATTTGTGCCCAAGTTCTCACAGCATATGAAACCACTTTATAGTCTTACTTCCAAGAACACAACGTTCAATTGGAAACCTGATCACGAGCGAATACGTCAGAAAATAATATTCACATTGACGAACAAACCGGTGTTAACTATTTTCGATCCTAAATACCCCATTGAGCTGCATACTGACGCTAGTTCAGATGGCTACGGAGCAGTTCAACTGCATAAAATTGATAATAAGCCGCACGTAATTGAGTACTACAGTAAGCAAACATCTTCAGCAGAATCTCGTTATCATTCATACGAATTGGAGATTCTGCCTGTGTTCAATTCGATAAAACATATTCGACACTATTTACATGGTCGCCATTTTGTTGTTTTTACCGATTGCAACTCATTAAAGTCTTCTCGTACTGAAACTGACCTTACTCCAAGAGATCATCGTTGGTGGGCATACATGCAGTCTTTTGATTTTGATGTACAATACAGACCAGGGAATAGAATGGCTTATTATCTTTATCTTTGTATTGGGTTCCAACGCGTATTATTGCTGATCAGGGCAGGTGCTTCTCTAGCGTAGGTTTTCGTGAATTTTGTTTTGCGCACAAAAATTAGTTACATTTGATAGGAACGGGCGCTATCCGTGCTAACGGACAAGTCGAGCGTGTCATGAATACCCTAAAAAAATTGTTAACCGCTGTAGGAACTAGTCAGCGCTCTTGGCAAGACGCCAAGTGAGGTCCAGCTGGCTTTGAATTGTACGGCCAATCGTGTGACAAAGTTTTGTTCATTAGAATTACTTATAGGAACGGAAGCAAGGCCGTTTAATTTATTACCAATATGCAATAATGAAAATAAGGTTGATGTCAGATTTGTAAGAAAAATGGCTAAAATTAATATTGAAAGAAATGCTTATTATGATAAAGATAGATTTAACAAAAATAAAGCATAGGTTGAAAGACATAGGATTGGTGATTGTGTACTGCTCAAAAATGAAGAAAGACACCAAACTAAGTTGGATCCGAAATTCAGAGTATCATTTGTGGTGACAGAGATCCTAGATGGAGATCGATATGTTCTGAAGTGGTTAACTAGCAAAAGAACATATAAATACCCGCATGAGTTTTTGTGACGTATGCCAGCAGAAGGGATCCCCAGAGAACTTGATATAGTCGACAACAATGAAGGCGTTGAAACAGACGTCAGAGAAGGCGTTGAAACAGACGTTAGAGAAGGCGTTGAAAGAGACGTCAGCGAGTAACATCCGACACTGTGGTTCGGGGTTTCTTTTTGATATCACTAATCAGGGTGAACATTCTGTTGTGGGTGGTTGACATTGTGGTGAGACCTTGGGTCCAGTTATGGAAGTTATGTCTTTTATATTCGGGTAGTGTAGAGTCATTGAGAGAGTTTTAATTATTAAGTGAATTACTCAGGGAATTCGTTGTCTGTTGGTGGTCGGTGCTCTGGGATGGATTTTTGAAATGATATATTAATTAAAAAAAAAAAAATTGAGCATGACATTTCTTTAATTTTTTTTAGAAATACCCGAGGACGTGTGCTAGTCAGGCTGGCCGTATCGCGTTGTAAACTGTATACACATACGAAATGTATTTGTTAAAAAGAAAGAAAATGAATTGTCTTCAAATAAAATATAGATTGTCCCACTGTAAAATACAGTTGTTTTCTACTTTTTATTTGGTAGTTCACATTTCGTCTCTTTTTTGTTGTTATAAGCAATACTGAGGTTTACTGTTTCTTGTCTAGTGTGGCTGTAGCGTGACCGAGTGAGATAGCAGTAGAAAGGCTACAAGAGTGTGTGTGTGTTTGTAGAGGAGGTTGATTGCTGTTGCTGGGGAGCAATTGGAAAATTCGATAACGGCCGTTGTTTAGCTGCGCTTTTAAAAGGAAGTTGTCGTCAGGCTTGCGGACTCGCTCGGCTCGCACAACAATTAAAGACAAAGTAAGGGTACAAGGATGAGACTGTTTCTGATCCGACATATATATAAAACAAAGTAGTCTTATCTGGTATGTATTGCTTCTTCCAGCCAGGCTCGATTCGTCCCGAACCTCTTGACTCCAGTCGTTTCTTGTGCAAACTGAAGCACCCAAATGATGCTGGTTAGAACTCCGGCAAAAGGGCAAAGAAAACGGAGTATCAAGCGATCTCCAACCACCAAGGAAAATTAATTCATAGAGACTATGAGTCTATTCTATTTATTTCTTTTTATTCATACACAAGAAAATTATCTAGATTTTTCGATAGTTTTATTTCTTTTGCGCTACCGAAGAGTTACGTGTTTCCCGTTTGGTTCAAGGGTTTGTTGTTCTCCCCTTTTATTAACACTAAATTTTCTCTCATTTGCAGGTTAACGAACGAATGCATTAATAGGGCACTAATTTCATCTAATTTCAAAACACTTTTGTTTTCAATACATCAGTTCACTTTTTTTTAAAACGAAGTCCACCCGAATAACCGAACTGTTTGGTTTTCTTTTTTCGACTTCACTTTGTTTTCCTTTTCAGAACTCCAAATTTGCTCTACGACTGACCTCCTCGACCAAAGCTTCCCAACTGCCTTTTCCTTTATACTCGTAAACTCACCCACAAAAAATTCCTTTCAAATTTCACATAACATTACAAGTTGCCTCTGGTCTCTTTTCGCTTAACTCCATACGGTAAGGCCTTTTATTTTTAAACAGGTTCATCAGAAAACATCTCATGATCTTCCACATCCGCTAATCCTAACAGTAAGTCCTCATATAACAGTATGACGATGGATCGCGAGATGTGGAAATTTGGCACCATAAAAAAAAGCAACGAAAGACAACTGCGACCATATATGGGGACTCGAACTTAAAAACGTAGAGGACTGCTTGCCGGGTTCGCAACCCGTGGAGATAAGCTTCGCTAGCGACAATGGAGAGCGGATGTCCATTACTAGTAGGATTGAAAAGGATAAGTGAATTATATTAGTCTACGGTAACTCGAAAGAGGTGGACGAACACATATTAAAACAACACATAATAGGCTGGCATCTGGCATCGAACATTTAATGTGAAGACTAAATTATTAGTGTATTCTAGATAACCACTCATCTTACGTAATATTAGTTGCCTATAAAAAAGAATGTCTTTCGGATGCGGGTGTGATTGAACTCCTAACCCTCATAAGACAACTAATCCATATAGGCAACCACACTGCTATCACCCGCTTCAGCTATATTAGCAGTTCATTGACCACTAAGTTCTAGAGAAAGGGTGAAAGAACACCGCCTCACGGGGTACCTCTGCTAACACCCAGTTTGGAGTTGATTATACTGCTATTTAGCATAAGACTTATCAACTTCCCAAGTGAGTCATCTACCTTCAGAGTTGACAGCGTAGTCATGATTGCAGATGTGTTGTCGTTATTAGAGGCCGTTTCCGCCGACTTTCCTTTACAGTAGGCATGTTGAGCCGTAGACAAAAGTCGTGGATATGGATATAAATATAGAGTTTTCAAAAGGAAAGGTTAGATTATAACTTACAAGTTATAATACAATACATAACTAATATTCAATAATTTTAATGATCACATCATTAAAATATCATACATCAATACATCACAGATGTATTCAAATTTTGTGAGTGATTGTAATGAAACTTATGACAACTGTGCATCGGACTATAGGAAGAATGAGAATGCATTTTGAAAACTTCTGTGCTCACATAGAGAATTGCTTTTCTACTTTGGGCCAAGTTATTATTCTAACAGAAATATGGATTTATAATCATGAAGCAAAAAATGTCTCTATTCCGGGTTACCACGTGTATCCAAATTGTAACGAATCCTATCCATCGGGGGGCACGGATGTGTTTGTTAAAAAGGAACTTGAAGCGGATGATGTTCTGACTGGAGAGGTAAGAATTATTCTGTGACTCTTGTTTGCGTATATCGGCTGCAGTTTGCGAGCAGATTTGAGTTGACCTTACGGACCATGCGGGAGATTAGTTTGTTGGATCCCTAAGAGGTGCGATGGGTTGGAATATAGAAGAGACGAGGACAGCTTAAATTACGAGAGCTAGTGTTGAAATAACTAGAATTGTAAAGAGAAGCGCAATCCACAGAACCAGAGAGCAGTCGATGAATAAAGAGAATGTCAGCTAAGTATTTGCGTTTTTGGAGGGTTAAGAAGTTTGAGGTCACGATAGGGAGGAAGATAAAGGGGTCATACCTCGAAGGGCAAATCGAAAGAAACGACGTTAAATATTCTCGACTCGGAGTATAGGAACTCTCTGAAAGGGGGACCATACTTGGCTGACATATTCGAGAATGTAAAGTGTAAAGTGAACTGAACTTGTCTGTTGCAACGCAACGAACATTTTTGTTCAAATATTGCTTTTCCCTCACTAGCATCCACATTTTTCCATCGGCATAGATCCCGTCGGTAGTTCAGCCAAGCAAAACCCGACGGCAAAACACCCATCGTCGACAGCCGATCGAGAAAATTGGGCGCTCAGGAGAGCAGCAGGAACATGATGCGTAGACGAAAGCACTCGTCATAATATAAAACTATATGAAAAAAATGCGATGTTTTTTACCAATTGGCTCCACCCACGACACGCCCTCAGAGCATGGCCCAGCTATGAGTATGTGTACATGTGTTGGTGGCTATTACACCAGCTGACCAGAGGATGCATTGTGAGGAAAAGATTATGCGGTGAATTTTTTCTATGTGGTTTATCGTAGCTGCATAGAAAATCCGCAATTACGAAAGGGGTTGTTGACCGGATGAAGATTAGCCTCCAAAAATCAGCTGGACCAGGAAGTTTTCCTTATGGATGAAAAAACAAGCGTTGGTCATTCCAAGTTGAGACATAGAAGTAACAGTGCGGTCAATAAATATATCTTAAACGAAAATTTAAGTTTGTTTTATTTAATAAAGTTCGCGTCACTTATTCAAAGTTGCTTTAATTGTTCTTGGTTCTGTCGTATACAGTAGAATCGGCACCGGAGACAATCGGTTATTCACTATATAGTTTTTCTCTTTTTTTTGCAAAGTATCCTGGCGATACATAATGGTCCTTCGAGCCGGATCTAAGACAATTAAAAGTAAAAAGACAAAGTCCGTACTAGCAAATAGTACTTTAGTGCGTGCAACTTTAGTGAATCAAACTTATACATATACATACTTGTGCGTCGGACTTTACGTAAGAAATTCGGTACGTGCAATCTATTCCCCTGGATCTGGAGGAATTGGTGCATCGAGGGAGCAACGCATTTCATCAGGTGTGTGGCATTTTATTTGTATAATAGTTTAACTATAGTTAATTTATCGATCCTTGTTGATCTAAGCGACAATTTATTGTGTGGGGTGTGTCTTAAATTTGTTGGGTATCATGAGTAAAAATAAAATTTCGAGTTCGATTGACTCAATCCAAATTATTCGTCAAGAACTAGAAGCCGATTTTAGTGCATATTTGGCACTTGATAAGTTAAATAAATCGGTGCACATGTGTGAGGCGCGTTTAAATAATCTTGAATCGTCCTTCGAAGAAGCCAGAGCAATACACCAAAAGATTATTGCAGCTCCTAGTGAAGAGGCTAAGACCAAGTATATGGACGAATTGACGTTCCACAAATTAAAAGAACTGTACTACAAATATTCTTCACAATTAAAAGAACAGTTGCATATCGATAATGCAGCGCAAGGTGGTCTTAACACTTCACTAACAGGGTCAAAGGTTCCAGCTCCTGAATTCAAACTTCCCCCCATTAAAATTCCTACATTTTCTGGGTCTTTTCAAATGTGGCCAGAATTTAAGGGTCTATTCGAAAGTTTAATAAACACAAAAGCTTCCATGACCAATGTGCAAAAGAAGCTTCACTATTTAAAGGCCAATTTGAGTGGTGAAGCCGAAAGGTTACTGCGAAACACCGCTATTACCGACGGTAATTTTGACTCAGCTTGGGCAACATTGGTTAAAAGATATCAAAATCTGAGACTGTTAAAAGACAATCAATTTCAATTGCTCTTCAATCAACCGAAGGTGTCTCAAGAATCATCTGAAGATATCAAGGTACTTTTAGATACTACAAACGAAGCCAAACAATCATTGGAAAATCTAGGCGTTTCCGTCGAAGCATGGGAGGATGTACTGATCTTCCACACTGTACAAAAACTACCACTCACTACTCGCAGTCTGTGGGAATCACATATATCATCTTATGCAGATTATCCAACATACACGGTGTTAGAAGATTTTATGTTAATGAGAGCAAGAACTCTAGAGATGATTGGACATTCCGCTCCAACGCTCGCTCAGTCGAAATCAAATAGAGGTTCCGTCCGCACAGTTCGATTGCACAACTCAACAGTTTCCAAGTGTTCAATGTGCCAAGGTTCTCACGCAATTCGAAACTGCTTTAAGTTTAAAGCATTGAATCCTATGAGGAGACAAGAGATCGTAAAGAAACATAAGTTATGCGTCAATTGTCTCTCAAGCGCGCATTCTACCCAAACTTGCACAAGCGCATTCACGTGTTTTAAGTGTAAGCAAAAGCATCATTCGCTGCTGCATCTTAATGAACCAGCCAACGCAATGCATGCTCATGACTCACGGTCAACAGGAACGATCCAGACGCCTTCTCAACAATCCGCCTCTTCACCTAAGAATTCGCAGACTGAAACGTCAGAGCAGTCAACTTGCTCCACTAATATGACATCAGTTCATAACGCGTACTTGCCGAAAACCATAAGGTACAAAGTGTTCTTCTGGCTACTGCGCTCATCAAGGTTTTCACAACCGTTGGCCAACCAGTGTTGCTGAGAGCTCTTCTGGATCCTGGATCGGAGACATCTTTAATATCAGAGTCCGCTTCACAGTTATTAAAGCTTAAGAGAGAAAAGGGAAAGGTACACATATTAGGGATTGGAGAAAACAACACAGGTTTTTCCAAGCACAAGGTCTCCTTCACAATATACTCTAACATAAACGAGCAGTTTAAAGTTCAGCTTAATGCTTTGGTCCTACCCAAAGTCACAGCGGATCTGCCGACGAAGAATATCCAGTGCACCAACTGGAATCATATCCGAAATCTTCAACTTGCTGATCCCACATTTTACAAACGAAGCAAAATTGATGTTTTACTTGGCGCTGACATCTATCCATCAATTATTCTTGAAGGTGTGATCAAGGGAGCACCAGGTTCCCCTATGGCCCAAAAGACTGAGCGGTACTATCTGGCGGTGTTTCCTATATCAATCAAATTAAGACATCTCTCCACATGACTACCGAAAGTAGGGATATAGATAAAATTCTATTAAAATTTTGGGAGCTTGAGGAAATAGGAAAGAAAAAAATGCTGTCTCCTGAAGACGAACAGTGTGAAACGCACTTTTGTCGCACTCACCAACGTCAGGCAGATGGGAAATATGTGGTTCAGCTTCCATTCAAGGAGGGAACACGACCGTCATTGGGTTTGTCATATAACTCGGCGAGGATAAGGTATCTTCAACTGGAGAAAAAATTCAATTCCAATACTTTGTTCCATCAGGAATACAAAAGGGTCTTGGAGGAATACAAGGAGTTGGGCCACATGACGGAAGTAGAACCCGCATCACTGGCGGCTCACTATTTTGTTCCCCACCATGCAGTGGTAAAGGAATCCAGCACCACCACCAAGCTGCGAATTGTATTTGACGCGTCATGCAAATCTTCAAATGGTACGTCACTAAATGACCATCTCCTCGTTGGTCCTAGATTGCAAGACGACATATTTGAACACATTACTCGATTCAGAAAGCATAAGGTAGTGTTTATAGCTGACATTAACAAAATGTATAGGCAGATTTGGGTAACTCCAGATGATTCTGTTTACCAGCTCATTTTGTGGAGAGACAAGGAAGACGAAAATGTTAAAGCTTGTCGGCTAAATACCGTCACCTTTGGCACTGCTGCAGCACCGTACTTAGCGATTCGCACCTTGCAACAACTGGCTGCAGATGAACGAGACGATTATCCGCTTGCATCAAAAATCGCGAAAGAGAACTTCTACGTCGACGACGTCATTCATGGTGCAGACTCAGTTAATGAAGCTCTGGAAATGCAACGACAACTCATTAGCATGCTGAAGCGTGGAGGGTTTCCGTTGAGAAAATGGGCTAGCAATAATCAGGCGATGTTAGAAGCCGTTCCAGAAGCTGATAGGGAAGTAAAAGTACCGCTGCCATTCGACGAAGGCACGGAAATAAAAACGTTAGGGATCCAGTGGCATCCTGGAAAGGATACATTTTCCTTCAAACTGACTCTGCCGGAACAAAAACGAACTACGAAAAGAACAATCCTGTCGGACATAGCGCGTTTGTACGATCCAATGGGGTGGATGTCTCCTTGTGTCATCCTCGGCAAAATCCTGATGCAGGATATCTGGAAGGAACATCAAACGTGGGATAGTGATCTTTCACCTTCAATCATCTCTTCATGGCATAACCTGAAGGCTGATCTAAGTGCTCTTAATGACATCGAGATACCACGCTGGATACGTTTCACCAACGAGTCTCGGATTGAAATCCACGGTTTTTGTGATGCGTCCGAAAATGCATATGCTGCAGCCGTATATGTTCGAGTCATAAACGATGGAACAACATTCACAAATTTGCTGCTTTCAAAAACCAGAGTTGCACCTCTTAAAACAAAATCTCTAGCAAGGTTGGAGCTTTGTGGTGCGTTGTTGCTAGCACACTTGTTGGTACACACCATTGAGACCATGGATCTTCAAGGGGCACGCATCTATGCGTGGTCTGACTCGCAAATTACTCTTGCATGGATCAAAACAGCACCTTATAGTCGGACCACATTCGTCGCAAACAGAGTCTCCGAAATTCAAGAATTGACCAACCCCAACTGCTGGAAATACGTTCCTTCGAAGGATAATCCAGCGGACATAGCATCGAGAGGAATGCCACCAAGAGAGCTCGTCAATAATCATCAGTGGTGGCATGGCCCTGAGTTCCTGCAAACTTTTGAGGAACAATCTCATCCAGTATATGAAATACCTAACACAGATTTGGAAACGAAACCATCAGGAGTTTTTAAGGTCAAAAATGAATTTATTGCATCTGGGTACCACATAAAAGATATTTTTCAGCTCTGCATCCATATAAACTCCTTTGAGACCAATGCACTTTTATCCAGGTTTTCATCACTACAGCGATTAGTACGAGTTACAGCGTATTGGCTTCGCTTCATCAAAAACGCCCGTAGGAAATCAACACGAACATCTGGACCTCTATCGGTCGAAGAAATCACATCAGCTCGAATGCGGTTGATAGCTATCGTCCAACACGAATTCTTTGTCGACGAGATTACTCGAATTTCTAAGAACGAGACGGTTCATAAGGGAAGTAAATTGGCAAGACTCTCACCCATCATCGACGAAAACGGGATATTGAGAGTTGGGGGACGATTGGAAAATGCAGATTTACCATATGCACAGCGTCACCCCATAATACTGCCTTCCCAAAATGTATTAACGACCCTCATAGTGCACGATGTTCACATGAAATCGCTCCATGGAGGACAACAACTCATGATGGCAACACTCAGAACTGAGTACTGGATTCTCCATTTAAAATCAAATGTGAAAAGCTGCATTCGTAATTGTCTCCGATGCTATCGACACAAAGCTCCACATATGCAGCAAAAAATGGGCAACTTACCGGCATTAAGAGTCACTCAGGCTCGCCCGTTTCACACAACTGGGGTCGATTATGCTGGACCAGTGCAATTAAAGGCATGGAAAGGTCGCTGTAACAAAGTAACGAAGGCTTACATTGCAATATTTATTTGCTTCACAACGAAGGCAGTGCACCTCGAACTCATAAGCGATTATAGTTCTCCTGCATTTCTTGCCGCTTTTAAACGCTTCACGGCGCGCCGGGGGATCTGCGCAAACCTATACAGCGACTGTGGAACAAACTTTCAAGGAGCTGCTAAGATGTTGGACACAGAAAAAACACAGCTGTCAAAGCAATGGACTGAGGACATCGCAAAACAATTGCTGGCGAATGGAACTAAGTGGCACTTCAATCCTCCAGCTGCACCGCACTTTGGTGGGCTATGGGAAGCTGGAGTAAAGTCTATGAAACACCATCTGAAACCAGTCATCGGCCATTACACACTAACATTCGAGGAGTACGCGACAGTATTAGCTCAAGTGGAAGCATGTTTGAATTCGCGTCCACTCTGTCCAATAACTGATGATCCCGAAGATTTGTCGATTCTAACGCCGGGACATTTCCTCATTGGTACGTGGTTGAACACAACACCAGAAAAGGACTTATCAGAAATCAAGGAGAACCACTTAGATAGATGGCATCTTCTTCAAAGGATCCAACAAACAACAAACTTTTGGAAAAGATGGAAGTCAGAATACCTTGTGCGGCTTCAACAGCACACAAAATGGCTAACTTCAAATGAGGAGCTCAAAGCAGGACAGCTGGTAATCCTACCTGACGAACAAACACCGCCTACCCTGTGGCGACTTGGAAGAATCGAATCAACTCATCCTGGGGCCGATGGCAAGATCCGCGTCGTCACAATCAAGACGGCAACAACAACATTGAAGCGCCCAATAGTTAAAATTTGCCTTCTGCCAATGGCATCTTAGGACAGGCATCCCAAACGCATGTCCAGACACACCCACCCAATAATATTAATAAATAATAATAAACAAACCTTATGAATGTAAACATTTAACCTAATGCTCTAATTATATTGAATTAACCTAAATAACAAAGAACTAACCAATACCTACTCATAACCCAATATTGCCACACACCATTCACCACACCTACCTTTTTATTCTTTGCATGTACATACCAACTGCCCACCTGATTGAAGAGGGGGCCGCCAGCTAAACTCATCATCCAGGATACATCTCTAAACTAAACTGAAACTTCAAAGACTACACACGAGACAAAATGAATGCAGTGGACGTCCTTTCCTGTGGCCCGGCAGGATGTTGCAACGCAACGAACATTTTTGTTCAAATATTGCTTTTCCCTCACTAGCATCCACATTTTTCCATCGGCATAGATCCCGTCGGTAGTTCAGCCAAGCAAAACCCGACGGCAAAACACCCATCGTCGACAGCCGATCGAGAAAATTGGGCGCTCAGGAGAGCAGCAGGAACATGATGCGTAGACGAAAGCACTCGTCATAATATAAAACTATATGAAAAAAATGCGATGTTTTTTACCAATTGGCTCCACCCACGACACGCCCTCAGAGCATGGCCCAGCTATGAGTATGTGTACATGTGTTGGTGGCTATTACACCAGCTGACCAGAGGATGCATTGTGAGGAAAAGATTATGCGGTGAATTTTTTCTATGTGGTTTATCGTAGCTGCATAGAAAATCCGCAATTACGAAAGGGGTTGTTGACCGGATGAAGATTAGCCTCCAAAAATCAGCTGGACCAGGAAGTTTTCCTTATGGATGAAAAAACAAGCGTTGGTCATTCCAAGTTGAGACATAGAAGTAACAGTGCGGTCAATAAATATATCTTAAACGAAAATTTAAGTTTGTTTTATTTAATAAAGTTCGCGTCACTTATTCAAAGTTGCTTTAATTGTTCTTGGTTCTGTCGTATACAGTAGAATCGGCACCGGAGACAATCGGTTATTCACTATATAGTTTTTCTCTTTTTTTTCAAAGTATCCTGGCGATACATGTCACATAGGGGTTTGATAAGACCATGTGATGAGTTGGTTATAAGGATTATCTTATTAATATGCAAATAGAAGTTTAACTCTCTATCGTATAAAATTCCAAGATGGCGGAGCGATTGAATCTGGGGTACAGGTTAGCCATGCAGAAAATAAAGTCGAGGAGGAGATTGATTGGACTTACACGTACGTGATAAAGTCATAGATTAACATTTGGAGGCATTAAGCTCACTTTGCTATATAACAAGGCATCTCCTAAGGACATGAACAATATTGAGCTTTGCTTACAAAAGCCTTCTGTAAGAAGTGCGTGTAGAAAAATAAACAAACACCTCAAATCGACTTTGACAAATTTATTACCACTCATCTCTGTCTTACATATGTCACATCTTTTATACCCTGACATCTAGAGGTTTTCGGAACAATCACTCATTTACATTTGAGGCCCGGGTCAATCCCGGACAGTTTATTGGAAATGTTTAATACAAACATATAACTTAACAAACTAAACTTAAAACTATGACTTATAACTACTATTTCTACTTAAGCTAAGGTCTATAGACGGGAAAAATGGTTATTTAGGGAATTTCGGAGGGCTGGGCTGCTGTAGTGGAAATCGAACACTTGACGTACCCGATTTGTTTCACGTAGCATACGACACAGTGGCTCGTTGAGACCATAAGTTGTCCTGTGATTATTCGGACAGAAAAGGTAGACAGATCTTAAATGACACGGGTTGGCATTGATTGGTATTTGGGAGAGTATTGTGGGACAGTCAATGATACCAGTTATGATACTCAGTTAGGTCGACGACCACAGATGATATGAATAGGCGGTAATGACAAACGTTTATTATGACAAACGTTAAGCGTATAGTGTTGAGCAGAAGAATTCGTTCTCAACGACTACACTTCTCATACCACTGCCTATTCATACGGCTTACAAAGTCTTCACGCGCACATTACATTATGGAAGCACCTGAAACTGGTCAAATGTTTTTCAATAGTTTTAAAGACATTAACTTCAGGTTAGAGAATTGATACCAATAAATTCAGTACTTACTGTTTGGACACAGCAAAATTATTTGTTTCCAAATATAATTGGTACAAAATGCCTGTAAGTGTCCACAAGATTCTGTTGCACTGTGTTGACATCATTGAAAGTTTTACAATCTCTATCGGACAGCCTCAGGCTTGGAAAACCTCCTTCATAACCCCGATCCACAAGAAAGGATCGAAGAATGAAATAACCAACTATCGTCCCATCGCTAAACTCTCCCATATACCCAAACTCTTCGAAAGTATTTTGTATGAAGCTCTAAGCTTCGAATGCAAATCACTCATTTCCCCTAGACAACATGGCTTCCTAAAGGGTAGGTCAACCACCACAAATCTCATTGTATTCGTATCCTTTGCCCTCTCTGCCCTAGAGAATGGCAATGAAGTCGATGTATTTGCAACCGATTTTAGCAAAGCCTTCGATAAAATCTCTCATCGGTTAATCATCTTTAAATTGTCTGCCCTCGGCTTTGAACCCATACTGTTGAAATGGATATCCTCTTACCTCAAAAACCGTTTTTACAGTGTTCGTTTTAGGTCAGCCCACACGGCTCCATTTTTGGCCACCTCTGGGGTTCCACAAGGCAGCCATCTCGGTCCCCTTCTTTTTATATTAACCATAAATGATCTCAATATGATCATCAAACACTCGTCTGTCTCCCTTTACGCCGACGATACCAAATTTTTCAAAACCATTTCCTCTCTCCATGACTCTTTCCTCCTTCAACAAGATCTTGATAGTTTTTCGATCTGGTGCCTCAAAAATTCTTTGGAACTTAATATCGCCAAATGCCAATCCATCACCTTCTCACATAAGCGGAACCAATCTCCTCCCCGACTCTACGAGTCTTCTTCGTATCTTCTCCATAACCAACCTATCTCCTCCGTACAATCTCTTCGCGACCTCGGCATTTTGTGTGATAGTGAGCTCAACTTCCGTTTACATATGGATGAGAGAATTCTCAAAGCCAACTCTGCACTAGGTTTTGTAAAACGGTGGTCCAAAGAATTCACCAACACATACGTGACTATATTACCTTTGTTCGCCCCCTCCTAGAGTACGCCAGTCAAGTATGGTCCCCATATCATCGTGTTCATATCTCAAGAATTGAAAGCATTCAGCGGGTTTTCTTCGATTTGCTCTTCGAGGTATGCCCTGGAACGATCCTCTTAATCTGCCCCCCTATCAAAACCGTATCAACCTTATCAACTTAAACACCATTGAAGATCGCAGAGACTTTCTCTTCATTCATCGACTCCTTTCAGGTCACGTTGAATGCGCGTCCCTTCACAACTCCATTTTCCTCAACACTAACCCTCGTAATCTACGTACCCCTCGACTCTTCTATCTACCAACCCACCACACCTCCTATGGCGCGAACGACCCAATCTCCCGTATGCTACGTCAAATCAACTCAAACCCTACCGTCTTTGACTTCCACCGCACCACTTCCTACCTCAAATCCGTTCTCCTTTACCACTCCAACCAACCTTAGTTTTAAGTTTAATTTTTAAGTTATAACTTGTATTAAGCCGAATAAATGGGGCATTCGCCCCCACCAAAGTTAAATTAAACTTACAGCAATAGTTGAGTACTCTAAGTGCTTTGTTAACAAATCTCGGGAAAAATAATTGGAAAATTTTTCTGATGGAATGATAACTACGACTTTAATTATACTTGTATGCACACTCTTCAAAATTTGATAATTGTACAGAAACATATTCATTACTAATACGAGTAAATATTGACAAAATTACATATGAACTTAACCATGTATGCAGGACACAAAACAAGCCTTTTATAGTGTGTCTACAATACATGTTGTATATTATATATGGACCTATTTGTAAAAAATACATTTATTTAATTTCAGGTTTGATTGTGGATCTGGAGTGGGAAGCGTACGTTCTGAAGAGATGGTGGAACTTAAGCAGTGGAATTCAGTGACTATTTATAGACATAGATGGGATGCGTGGCTATTACTTAACCATGGATCTCGTGTGCAAGGCCGTTCTAAGGTATTATAATTTACGTACTGTTTGCGTAGGATTTTCTATAATACAATATGATCAAAGATTCTCTTGTTTGGACTCACTTGTGTTTGGATCAAACCTTGCCAGTGCCACCCTTTTCATCTTCCATCTTCCAACACCATTAAAAAACAGTTTTTGTATTTGTTTTTTTAAAGTAATATCTTATAATGCAATGTATGTATTAGGAGCAGTCTAGAAACAAATTCGGTAGAACAAGATCATAGTTCATTGGTTAGGTTAGATTTGGTTTCAGTGACAACATCGAGCAGGCTCATTTGGGGCAGCCCCTCTCTCTATGTGCTTACACCTAAACTGGAAAGTTGATTGTCATAGTGAGTTACTTTTACTAGATTTTTCAGAGTTCGAACAAGTCGATATTTTTAGCAAAATGAAAGGGGCTACCGGGCATTAAGATAAGTTTTTCTTATTGTGCAGAGGTGCCCAAAAACCACAGGTGAGGAGCTCCCACCGTCTAAAGCGCCTACTATACGAGCAATTTGAGCATGAATTTACATGCATCGAATATGACCGATATGATCTCAGAAATAGAAAGGACAACTAGGGTTATGGCTCATTTTTTAAGTTTATCGATTTTACAATCTTGCCACGTGTCTCGCCAATCGACAGGTAGTCAGTTAATTCTATACAATGAATATGGATTACAAATTGTTTGGCTATCTCATTGAAAAATAGGCGCCCACTTTTAACTACTTTCAATATTGCCAAACCGAGTGCAGATGTTACATCCTGTTAATTGTCAAATTGTCCACGTGGGATAGGTAACAATAATTCGGGCATCGAAAAGACATACTTTGTGAGAATTGTTTGGAATATCCTCTTCAAGAATATTACAGTGAAACACAAATGACCAATTCGAAGTCTGGTCCATTGCGAGGTAGGTTATGATAGGAGGAAAACATATATGTATACTATATCACATTGCGGGAGACAAATTAATGTTTCCTGCTGCAAAATCAAAATCCACAGCAATAAACAAAAAATATGTGAAAAAATGCAGTGTTCCTAATATTTTGAACACCCTCTGTATACATTGAACAGAACAGGTCCCAGAACAGATTCCTGGGGAACTCCGTGTTCAATTTTTCTTGTGTCTGACTCATTTTTGTTAACTTTGACTACAAAGCTTCTGCCAGTTAGGAAGTTTTGAACCAACTTTGTTATGTAAATTGGGAAATTAAACGTATGGACCTTATGGACTAACGCATAGTGCCATAGCGTGTCAAATACTTTTTCGATGTCGAACAGGACGAGACCCGTTGACTGTTTTAAGTTAAATTTGTCGCGAACATGCTTTTTAATTCTGGCTGCTTGATGGCATGTATTGTGCCCCTTTCTAAAACCAAATTGATAACCTAGTACAATGTTCCTATCTATAAGATGATTATTGATTTTTTCTTTTATGACTTTGTCAAATAGTTTACTAGTAGTATTAAGCAAACTGGTTGGTCTATAACTGCCGCGAGTTTCTCTGGGCTTCCCAGGTTTTGCAATGGGAACTATCAGCGGTGTTTTCCATTTAAAAGGGAAGTAACATAGCTGTAGGCAGGAGTTGAAAATAAAACTAAGGTATCTAATGCCGCTGGTGGGCATAGATTTTAGCAACCTATTGTTAATTTGATCTAACCCAGGCGATTGGTTTTAAGGTGCTTATTAGTTCTTTAACTATAGTCACTGGTACAAGGTCAGATTCACCTAGTAGAACTGGGGAATTTAGGACAAGTTCTTTAGTACGCATTACATCATTAGAAGTACGGTCATCACTTTGGTGTGCTGCTACTGTGTGATTCCCACAGAAAGTGTCAGCTAGTAAATTCGCCTTTTTTCTGGACTGATGAAGAGGCGATTGGATTCTTTTAGATAAGGAATATTAGAACACTTATTTTTAAGAATTGTCGCTACTTTCCAAACTGGCCTACTCTGATTCCCAAATGAAGTGAGTACATTATTCCATCGTGTATTTCTATAACTTGAAGTTGCTTATTTTATAGCTTTGTTATAGAACTTAGTGCTGTAAAGGAAGGAATCCATTCGAAACCGAAGCCATTTTCGTCGCTCAGAGTTTCTTAATCGAATTAACGAAAGAATATTCTCCGGCAATGAAGTTTTTGTGCTTTTTATTGGGAACTTAGGGATTGAAATTTCAGCGGCTCTAACCGTAACGTCGTTGAAATGCTCGCAAATAACATCTACCTGCTCAGATAGAACTTAGCGATGTTTCGCATTGATTAAACCTGTTATTAATATAGGATCTGTATAGGTTCCAATTTGCAGCTGAGTACTTGCAAAGTGTATGAGTGTTGACAAAAGTGTGTGTATTGCTTAGCTTAAAAGAAATGGGAATGGCCGGATCCTAGATTAATATGGGTTTGTGGCTGAGTGCAATTGTCAAGAATGTTTGAAATAAAGAAGTCCAGAGTAGAAGGACTTTTACGGATTGATGTAGGAACATATGTATGTGACATCGGGTGTAGCAAAGAGTGGTTTGAATAGGACCCTAAAATTTCGTGCAAAAGGTTTCCCCAACAATTTTCCCTCTGACAATTCCATGCCTGATGACTATTAAAATCACCACCAACAATCATTTTGTTATTGATTCTAAAGAATTTTCGAATGTCTCTTTTAAAGTGAGCTAATTTCTCAGCGCTTCAATTTCCTCCAGGGAAATATGCGGAAAAAATGCTCAGCTTAGGGTCATCTGCAAGTGTAATGTCAACACCAATTACTTCAAAAACTTTAAAATGTGCATAGAACTTCATAATGTATAGTACGAGTAATACCGTTTTTGATGACAGTGGCAACACCACCGCAAGTGGTATGAGTTCTATCAAGGCGACGACACACGAAATTAGGATGGTAGAGAGAGTCTTTCACTTTAAGCATTGTTTCAGTTAAGAGCGCAACGTCAACTGCTTCAGTAGTTATAAAATTGAAAAATTCTAATTTCTTTTTATTAATGCCTCTAGCATTCCAAGTCAAGATTTTAAGGGAATTAGATAGCATAATTGTTTGAATAGACATATCTAATAGCTAAACTAGTGATCACATTAAATTGATCAGATTTAGTTTACATGTAGTTAACTTAACTATAATTTCATTTAAGAGACAAGTTATCTCTTCAAAAAAGAATAGATCGCCATGACCATTTGTTTTCTGTGATGATAATGACCTGATATGTGATGACACTGGTTGGGTTGGACTCTTCGTTGAAGTCTGCTGATTGCCGCTGGTGTATGACTGTTGAGCCTGTGTATATTGCATTGGTGGGTGTACAGGAGCGTGGTTTCTTGGGGTTCTGAGGGAGGGAAATTGAGAAAGAGAAAATCGATCGTGTGGTAAATGTTGAATGATTGTGGGTTGGGGTTGTGAGGTCGTCTGTGCCTCATGTCCAGGTATTGTTTGCAGCTGATACAGTTTGGGTCGGATGACTTGTGTGGTCCTTTGCAATGGGCGTATCGAATAGTCACATTAGATTTGCAATCGGATGTTTAATGATTGCCGGAGCAAACCGCACAGAAGCTTCGAATATGGCAATTCATAGAACCATGACAATTGGCAATTATAACACTGAGTTATTTTGTCACGATTTTTCTTTTTGTAATCCCAATGGATAATTGTTTTGAATAGATTCGGTATTTTCGTTTAATTTTATTGTGCCGCGTTCTATGTACACAATGAACAGATGGTATTTATTTTGGGGTTTATTGCTGGGACTTATCGTACTTATTTGTACATCAATGGATTTGACACCGAGAGTTATGAGTTCGTTTTTAACATCACTGCAGTTATGTGAATCAAGTCCAGATATTATAGCTTTAAAAGGCCTAGTGGATTTACTCGAGTGGGAGAAAAATTCGAATTTAACTTTTGATTTTCTCATAAGTTTCGATGGTCGGACAAATTAGTTTTTGCCCGAGGGATATGTTTTTAATGAGATAATTCTCAATTTGAATTTTTTGCAATGCATTTCGCACAGACTCACTGGAAGATGTAATCACCAAAATAGGGGGAGCACTTTGCGATTTCATCGCAATCTTCCAGCTGCAACAACTGAAATTTATTATAGTTGCTCATTTTCGCGATCAGGGGTTCACTATTTGCACTTAGTTTATGGGGAGGGAGAGTACCGTCTCCCCCAGAATTACTACGCGCCCGCTTACGAGATATTTTTCAGTTTGTGGTAGGTAGTTGTAGGAGAGTGAATAGAAACACTTGAGTTTTCATCAACTGTGTTGAAGAGAATTCGATTTCTGAAACACTTTTGCCTTGTGCCTACGGGAATTTCATTTCTGTTTATGGATATTGGAATTTTAAACATGGTGTGCGCCGTTTTTTCGCCAGGAAGCAGTGTGGCAGCGATTATCACCTCCATCAGGATGACTATTGCAAGTAAAGCTTTTCCTGTCCCACCATTGGCTTCCAGAAAAAATATTTTGCTTTCATTTGAACTCTCGCTTTGGAGGACTGTGTTATAAATCTGTCTTTGCTCGGAGGTGAACTTAAGAATGTCGTCATTAGCTATGTCAGGCATTGCCCCTGGGCTCTAATTGACTTCGATGACATACTCTCGGTTTACGTCCTGTTGATCCGGCAGATGTTGAGGGACCAGAAGTCCGTAATCACTGAATAGTTTATTACTAATATAAAGGGTGAACAAAGACTACTATGTATTTATAATGCGCTCGATATTTACCGATGCCGATATTTGTCAGAAACTCTACTGGATTCGAAATTCTACAGAACACCAACATGACAGCAATCAAATATCGCATACTGCTTGGACTGTCGCTTACTTAACATTCGCAAAAGTATCGTCACAGTGTTGGCCGCAATCAAATAACTGACGCGCCCTACAGGCTGCATGAAACGTTGGGTACACTACGTTATCAATGTCTTCAGGAACGAGAATGATGTTGGGCCTCGAATCGTATGCGGTAATATGCGTAAGCAAAAGTCTTCTTTGCTCCTCTTTGTTTATCATATGTGTATTACGATGGTACTTTGTCGTACGTCAGGGTTTTTGGCGAAAAGATCATCTTCGTATAGTTTATAAAATGTCAAGAGCGTTTTTTGTTGCCGATTTTCAAAATTATTGGGATCAAAATAAATCCGTTCGCCATTTTCCAAATGAACATCTAAATGCACAACAGTTGGACGCCATTCATGTATTCAGAAGGCCAGATTCCTCCAAACTGCTTCTGATATACGTGTATATATATAGCGAGCAAATTGGTATTGGGTCACCTCTTCTCGATTAGTGTATTGAACAACAAATGCAGCTTGGTCGCTTTCTTTATTCATGCATTTACAAATATGTATTTAATCGACTGAGCGCTTGTGCAGGACTTCACATTGATAAGGGTTTACTCGTATAATGTCCTAGAAAGTACCGGTAAATATGGAACAACCAATTTATTTTGTCGATTTTCACCATCTACCTTTTTTTGGTTGAAAAAATCATAACTCTTAAAGGAATATACCTATGTATGTAGATATAGATAGAAAAGATATCGTAACAGTTTTTTTTCTGCTTGAAGGAAATTCTCGGGAATGTGAAAGTAGTGAATTTTGATAAAAATTGTTCCAATCATCTGTTGAGTCTCCTTTGCACCCATAATATTTTACTTTAAAAATGTTCAAAAGTCCACGATTGAAGTAATAACAGGGTGTCTATAAACTAATCCTAGCAAAACAGTGGTGAATTAAAGTAACCGAACTATTTTTAAAATGTTTTTTTAGGTGTATCAAAAAAACATTTTTTTTTATGTTGTGGCACATCAGAGTACATAATAAAATATTTCAGGGATTCATTTCAAGTTAAACAGAGGTGAACAAATTAAACGGACCAAAAATTTAAATAACAAGAGGTTAAATACAATTTCTTTATAGTATTGTGCTTTGAGATATTTTTCGATATTTAACGAAGCAATGAGTGGGTCCGATAGGTAGCAAGCGTGTTGAAAATGTTTTCATTCTGCCGTATTCCTGAAATCTTGCACATATTTTGATATCTATATTTCTTGTATATTCCTTGAATAGGTATAAATCAGGTCGATCAAGTCTTCCATCTTCTTGTATGTACGTTAATATCTTACCCATTAGTGTATGAACATTTCCTAAATTATTAATTGCAACCTTGACTTCGCATATTTACAGTTAAACAACTATTTAAATATAATATTTTAATAACTTTAACACGTTAACAGCGTTACATGCCCCATAATCAATCTACATGACTGTCAAAATAAGAACTGACAAATGACAATCAAACCAAGATTGAATGTATCACAAAATCATATGAAGCATAAAACGCACCTTGTTTTAATTTTTTTCAAATCGAATATTTTGATTCTCATTCTTGAACCTTTTTTTAACAGCTAATTATAATTTGAAAGCATTTTGTAGCAGTTTTTGTTGTGGCTAGTAATAAACATACGATTTTTTTTAAAAAGCAGCATCTGCTCGATGGATTGAGGTGCAAAACTTCCAATAATAGCTATATGACTCATTGTTCTAAAACTGATAGTAAAATGATATAATTATTGGTTAAGTCTGCAATATATTTCTTATTGACATAACGCTTGTATTATAAATACAAACGAACTGATACATACCCGTATACTGATATTTACGTTTGATAAAAATATACACTCATAAGGATAAAAAAATCTAAATTTTAAATTTATAGGGGTTGTTCTCAAGGATAACATTCAGAGAACCCGTATTTCTTGGTGGGATTGGCAACATTACAGGCTTAGCGAAACGACTCCCTGTTTACGAAGGAATGGTTGGGTGCATTCGTAGATTCGTTGCAAATGAGCATGAGTACAACTTTAACGAGCATCCACTTGGGGACGTTTCAAAAGGATTTGATATTAGTAAGTTAACAAAAAAATTATATATTTAACTTTTTGGAATCTTTTACTTAAACAATAATTCATAACGTAAATCGATATAGGTATATCAGTTACGTACATATGTATCTGTAAGTCCGTATATATTTCATTTATTTCGTGAATAAGGTGAATTTCACTCACTCACCCTCTTAGTAATGAATACGAAAACAAACCTCATTGAAAGTGAATAATACATTGCGTTATGTGTTAATGTAATGTAAATATACTTGTATATAATTTAATTTATTTTTTTTTTTTTGCAGAAGATTGTACAACGGACAAATGCTATAAACACCAGTGCCAGCATGAGGGAAAATGTTTGCCATCTGATCAAGGTGCAGTTTGCCTTTGTCCCGTGGGCTTTGTCGGGGACCTGTGTGAATTCAGGCTAGACTTACAAGTAAATAACGAATACTTTTTATTATATTGTACTAGTACAGATACAAGGATAATTAATTCTACCCTTCCAAATCAATGTTAAGGGTGTTAAACACAAAAGAGTGTAAAAGCAGAGTGTGTAGGACTGTGGCTCTTTAAGCATTAATACTACATATAATTTTGCAGAACATGAAAATTTTTCTTACAGGTACCCTCGTTCAATGGATCGTCTTACTTGGTATATACACCCTTGGGGGATAGTGCTCTTATTTGGCTTGAACTACAGGTAATTATAATAATTCATCTACTCGTACTAGCTACCTAACTACAAAACTAAAACTTTCACTTCTATATAAATTTTTTGTATTTTGTTGTTTTAAAGGTTATTATTAAACCGCTAGAAGAGAATGGAATAATTTTATACACTGGACATGAGCATCATGGAGACTTTATAGCATTGTCGTTAAATATGGGCTTTGTTGAGTTTTCATTCGATTTGGGAAGCGGACATGCAGTAGTAAGGTACAAATCTCATTTTTTTTACTTGGTTATTGATTTTATCAATATATATATATATATACCTGAGTATATCTTGCCTGGCATAAGTTACATACTTATATTTTTGATTGATCCCTTTCGATTAAAAAAATCTATATTTGTTACAAAATGTTGCTATAAAATAAATAGCTCTTTTTTAACGCTATTCTGTAATCAAGCTATGCTATTTGATAAATTATTTTTATTATTCTTAAAAAACTTAACACTCAAGTGGGTATGAATACACTTAAAGTGCCTGAACACGTGTTAAGTTTTTTGGAAAATAGGATAGAGAGAGAAAGAAAGATGGGATGCCATGGGTGGCATCCAACATTTAATGGGGAGACTAAATTCTCAGTAGAGGTTGGCTTGTTGTTGATTTCTAGCCAACTACTCATCATGAGAACTACTCAAATGAGTAAGTCTTTCAGGCGAGGCTGGGATTCGAACACCGAACCTTCCGATTTGGAAGCCAGTCCACTACCACTTGAGCCACAGCCACCCACATGGCAATGGCCTGGCAATTGTATGGTTCCATTCCCACTTGCTTTAATTTGTTCATATCTGTCTTACTTCTATTAATAATAATGTTAGTTATAAGATTAATAGAACAGATATAACTAACGACTTTCTTTTAAACAGTGACGTTAGAAGTTGAGTTTTAATAGTTCATGACATTATATTTTGACCACAACTTAATGCATATCCCCGACCTGTTTCGGCTAAGCGCAACCTGTTGATCCAATTTAGAACTATTTTGTCGACCATTAAAGACACAATCTCATCAATAACGCACTGAATATTTGGTTTCAATTCAAGGCCTGAATAGTTTCGGTTTATTCGCATACACGAAAAGCTCTAAGTAGATGCATAAGAGTAGTTGAGTGGTGTCGAATAGCACGATGTCTACTGGACTGATTTTCTCACAAAGTCGTCCATATAGTGCACAGGCAAAAGTCTAATTGTTGCCACCTAGGCCGAATTGATACCGGATCTTCCGACACACATTCAATCACATTACGTAGACGCGTTGTTGGTTTTTCATTATATACAGTGTATGTAATAGGAAATGTATATACAACACAAATATCATTATGCGGACCAAACAAATAAATTAACTTTCCATACGTTTCGCCGATCTTAAAAATAAGTCTGAATATATGAAGACGATCTTCATGATGATTTTCAAGGTTATAATCCAGTCTATACTGCTAGATCTTTCCACTTCTGAATACAAATATACGAAAGTATCGGCACTTATGACAATGAAACCAAATTTTTTTTGAGGGGTGTGCGTATAATAAGCCAGTTGAACAAAAATAAGGGATTGATATAGTGTTTTCCTCATAAAATATCTGAAATTTCATAAGGAAATTCCTCAAGGAGAGTCTGATATTCATAATATGTTTAGGAGGATACAGGAGTTCTAAGTAATGCTTTGCTTTGCTCTTTTTTCTTCCTTTATTGCACGTTGCATATTTCGAATTTATGACTGTATGGTTACAAATGTAGTATTACAGTACACGTAGTAGTAAAATCATTGTAAATTATTATTTCGTTTTTTTTTTTTGAAAGATATGCTAAAAATATACTATATACTATATAATCTACTATTCCTTAGCTGTAAATTTCAAGATACAAGCTAACTTATCAAATTGGGCAAAACGTCGAATCGTTTTGTAATAACAAAATAAAATACACCTTTAAGGGCTCTAACCAGTGGTTATTCCAACTGGTAAACATCGATTGCGTTTGTTCATCAAAATGTTAACCAGAGAATCCATGGTTTGGTTTGTCAACCAGAGAAACCGCTAACCAGCTAATTTTCCTTGGTTAACGTAATTTAATCAATGATTTTCTGGAATTTTTTTTCTTCATGCTTGGTTTTCAAATCGTGGGTTATTTTTCATGTAATACAATATTTAGCTGCACAACAAAATATATTGTGCTATAAAATATTCAGATGTATAATAAATATTAAAATACAACAAAATGGAGTATAATAAATAATATAATATAATATAATATAGTATAATAAAAAATAAAATCAGTAATCCCGGTAAGGAACACTCCGCAATAAATAACAATAAATATTGCAAAATTTCAACACCTACAAAAGTCGAACAAAAAAGGTAAACAAAATCAAAGTTTATCTCGGGTTAGTTTGACAAACAAGTTGACAGATAAACTGGAAAGAATTGTCGCTAACTTAGGGTTGAACAAATAATAAACAAACACTCGTTGGTTAACACAGATTTATAACCATGGGTTACCTAACCAGAGATTTAACAAACTGTGAACAAACCAGCCGTAACTGTGAAATTAATTTTCTTTTATTTTTTTATTAAAATTTGCAAAATTTGTGCTATCTTTATAATGCTAAATAATTTTTTTTTAATTCTTTATTCTCAGAAATCAATATAGAAACGTTATTAGTAATGTTTTTACAATTCTTATTTTAAAGATAGTTAAGAGAATAGTTAGGCATTTAGTACACACACAATTAAGAATATTGATAAATGACAAAACATTTTAAGTATTCCAGTGTAGGGTGGTAAACATTGTACAAACATGCATAGAAATTTAAGAAGTTAATTATGTGCTTAAACGTTTTGATTTTAAAGGGTAAATGAGGAAATAAAATTTATAATGTAAAGCAAAAAGTAATGAGAAACAGTTTTTTGAATTAAATAGCAGTTTTATAGAATTATGATGATTCTAATTCATAAGCCACAATTTTACATTATTTATAAATTTCTTTAAAGCCTTCATGGTCCGTGTGTTGACTAGTCTTTAGGATAAAATAGAGTAGAAGTTAAGCTCGAAGTGCGAAAAGGTGGAATGCAAGCAATTGTACTTCTGCTGCTTCGGATATGAGTGTCATTGATGGGACTCTAATGGTAACCACCTCTAATGAAAAAAAAATGTGTAGGATTTTGTATTAGTACACATCCCTTACAGGTAGAATTTTCAATTTTTTTTTAAATAACGTTAAAGAGTTTTCTACACAAGACGAATAGCATTTTTTTTTTATCAGAGATTTTTGTAATACAGTTAGTTGTTGTAGTTTATTAAAGTAAGTACAAAGATCGCAAATAATACCATATTCTAATCTGGAATGGAAAATGCTAACATAAATATTTTTTTCAGATTCTTGTAGAGCAGTACTTTCGAACCTTAGGTTCGGGCGTTTTACACCCTTACAATGTCTCCCGGATTCCCATAATGATGACATTGAATGTGATGAAGTTATAGTTACTCCACAAATTAAACAAATCAAAATTCCATCTGTATGTGTACTGCTGAAAACTTGCGAAAATATGCGCTCCTTATTAAAAGGAATCCAATTTTTCACTCACGACCTCAACATCTTTATGTAGTATTTCTTGAACCCGGTTCAACAAGACTTGTAGACTTCAAAAATAACATAAAATCTGTTTTTAAAATACAAGTCAAATGGGACTTTATTCGAAAGCCAAAACATAAATACTATACGCAATGTTTCAATTGCCAAATGTTTGGCAATGGTGAGAAGAATTGCTTTATTAAGACACATTGCGCGATGTGCTCTGAAAATCACGAAACGGGTGAGTGCAAGTCAAATATCCTTAAATGTACAAATTGCAAATTGCACAAGTCTACCGACCCGTCTTGCATGAGCCGCAAGACCTTTCTGGCCATGAGAGAACAGTTGTCTTCGAGAAGCAAACGTCAAATTCATGCTGTTAAGAATGTGCATCATTCGTTTGTACCTAATCAAATTGACTTCCCACCTATACCGAGAAACCGAAAAGGACCAACAGCAAAAAACCAGTTTATGTGCCCACTGTCTCTCGTACGTGGGCGAGTATTGTAAAAGCCGGCGGTGCTAATACGAGTGAATTGTTTTCCTTAGAAGAGATAAACCAACTTACGACGGAGATGGTGACACTATTAAGCAATTGTAATACAAAAGCAGAACAATTTAACAGCATTGCACAATTAGCAATTAAGTATTTATACAAACAAACACCATGAATAATACATCCATGAATATAATACGAGCAAGTTGGAATGCTCAAAGCATTCGATATAAATCAATAGAATTTGTTGCCTTTCTCAGAAGACATAATGTAGATGTAGGTTTAGTTTCAGAAACTTGGCTTACTTCTAATGAGAGATTAAGTAATCAAGAATATATGCGTTATCGTTTAGATAGACTATAGAGTAGAACGTATGGGAGGCGGTGTTGCCATGTTTTTAAAAAAAACAATTTGTCATGAACTTATTCCTATCTGAAATACAAATGTTATTGAAAATATTGGTATAAAAATCCCCTTTTCAAATGGTTCGGCTTTAAATATAATTTCTGTTTATTTTCCGGATGGTGCAACTTCTATCGAAAAGCGTTTCAATTTTAACAATGATCTTAGGAAAGTAATAAGTTCAAACGATCTATTTTAGTTGGCGGTGATTTAAATTGCCGAAATCGGAGATGAGAGAGAATGCTTGGGGTAATATTCTTGAAAATTTAAACTCAAGACACTCGTTCAATATACTCTACCCTCCCGAACCAACATATTATCCTAGTAATACTAGGGCAAATCCATCAACCTTGGATATTTTTCTAACGAACATCCCCAGTCTTTTTACTCAGCCCATGGTTATAAATGAACTTAGCTCAAACCATCAACCAGTCATAATCAAAACTCTTGTTTCACCTTTACAACGAACAATTGTATATTTAGACCTGAGAAAAGCAAATTGGTCGATATAAATATAAAATGGAAATGCGATCTAGTGTAAGAAATATGAATAACATTCATGTTGATGAGTTTAGCGTTCAACAAATTGATATGAGTTTTACAACTGCTATCCTCGAAAGTGCTGATAAAGCAATTCCCCAAAAACAAGTACGCTGCAACTCAGCTAACAACCTCCCTCCAAACATTGTTGAAAACATCAAAATTCCTAACCTCTACGCAGAAGATGGATGAGAGCTAGAGATACCTAAAATTGTTCACAAGTTAAGTAACTCAACATTTTGATAAAAGATCAAGTTCTTGCTTTCAGAAACAGATCTTGGAATCAAAAACTTCAAAGTTTAAAAACAGTAAGTAAACCATTCTGGAACATTAATAAAATAATACAAAAGAAAAATTCAGTCATTGCTGCTTTGAAAACAGGTAATGCAATTGCTTTATCCAATTTTGAAAAAGGAAACGCAGTTGCACTAATGTTTTCTAGCAATCAATTAAGGAATGGGACCACTAACAACATTATTGAGTCTGCTGTTGCAAATTCGATTAACCACATAAATTATCCAAATTTTGATTCACCTGACAATGAATTTCTTTAGATGATGTCAAAATTATTATCTTAGCTTTATGTTAAGAAATAGAAAATCTGCAGGTTTTGACAATTTTAGGAACTTGTATCTTAAAAATCTTCCAATCTCGAGAATAAAATATATGCAAGACTTGTTTAATTTTTGTTTTAAGATAAATTATTTTCCGGAAAATTGCAAAACAGCAAAAATTATTCCGCTCTTAAAACCAGGCAAACCTGCAGATATGCCTTGCAATTACAGACCGATCAGTCTACTTAGCTCATTAGGTAAATGTTTTGAACAAATAATTAAAAAAAATAATGGTGAAAGCACAGATAATAAATCTATACAGATGTCTCATCGCTGTAGAAAAAAATGGTTCAATTTTTGTCGGCTAGCCGACACTCGTCCAGCCGACACGAGCTTTCGGAATAATGTAAAGCTTTTTTATTTTCGCTCTTTCTTGCTTTTTTGTTTCTCTCAACACAAGTTGATGGCAGTGGCAAAAGGAATATGAAAAACATTTCCAAGGGGTTTGCGGGAAGGGGTATGAAGACTTGGCTGTTTGTTTTTATTCGACTGCAATAGGAAATTATGTAATTTTTCATGAATTGGTATTTTGTTTGAGCGTATGGGTGTGTATGTAAGAAAGAACAATTCAAAGGCAGGAAAAGTCGAATATTTCTTTACATTTTGTAATTGAAGTTTGACGAGAAAATATTAAGCATTCGTGCAGTGCAGATACACCTGTGTGCAAAATAATAGCAGTGTTAGATGCTTAACTTTTTATTTTACAATAAAACCAATTTTATAGCACCTGTATTTCAATTATTTATTTTTTCTTTCTCTAATGTTCTAAAGACTTAGTATTGAATTTGAAATTAAGTAACTAACTATTCTTATAGAAAACCTAAAATACCACCTTGATCAAAAGGAATTCATTCAGAAAATTAAAAATACAAGTTTATTCATTTAAATCTATATTGTCCCGTTCAAAGTAATCTCTTATCGACTGCAACACACTTATGCCAGTGCTTGATCCAATACTCGAAACATTTTTTACATTCGTTTTCGGTATGTCCATTAGTACTTCCTGCGATTTTTCCATTACTTCCTCTCGGCTGCTGAAACGCGTTGCCCGTAGTGGTTTTTTAACTCGATTGAACAGAAAGAAGTCACAAGGAGCCAAATCAGGTGAATTCGGTGGCTGGTAGATGGTATTTGTTGCATTTTTCAAAAAAATACGAATAATGATGGCACTGTGCGACGGTGCGTTATCATGGTGTAAAATCCACTAGTTTTCTGCCCACAATTCTGGTCTCTTTCGGAGAATTGCTTCACGCAAACGTCTCATAACGGCCAAATAATACTTTTTTTTTACTGACTGGCCTTCTGGCAAAAATTCATGATGCACTACATCGTTGTAATCCATGAAAACCGTGAGCATTGCCTTCTTTTTTGACTGAAAACGACGTGGTCTTTTTGGTCTCGGCTCATTTGGTGAACGCCAAATCACCTTCGTGAACAATTACTTTGCAGAGAAAAACGCCAAGTACTATTTGGATGGGTTAGAGAGATGGGAGCATCGTTGGGAGAAGTGTGTAGAGTTACAAGGAGACTATGTAGAAAAATAAAAAAAAATAATTTGAGAAAAAATGTCTTGTCCGACCGAACAGTGAGTTCGGAAATTTTTCGGACAACCCTCGTACATATATATTAATTTCAACCATGATGACTCGGTAAAAATTTAAAGATCCTGACTGGGAAGTTGTGATGCATCCACAGTATAGTCTTGGCATTACGCCGTCAGATTATCATTTGTTCCGACCCCTGCGACACTCTCTTGCTGGCATTAAATTGGCTTCAAAAGAGGCATGGGAAAGCAAGAGGAATGGTTACGAAATATTGTTTATAAAAATTGTTATTTGAGAAGGAGGAAGACCGTAAAAGAAAAGATTCGTCCGGGTATTCTTCGCGCTGTAACTCTTGAAGAGACAAGTAAATAAAAAGAAGCAAAGTTGCAAAGATCAGTTGCATTCTAATAAATCGCTTCTCAATACGCTTGAGTGTTAAACAAAATTGAATAAAAAGATTTATGTAATTATAGTAATCATCATTATATTTCTACGTTCATTATTTGATCGTTAAGAAATAATTTTTAACATAAACTAAAGTTTTTCATTCATTATTCATCATTTGATTGTAACAAAAGAAATTAAATTAAATTAAACATGGCTGTCTTATTTATATATAATTTTCTTCTTTTTTTTTGTGGAAAATCTAACAAAACAAATTAATTATATTGTATTTGCTATATTATAATATTTATTTTCACTTTTCTTTTCTTCAATTTTCACCACATCATCTTGCCTATTTGTTTATTTACTCTTCCGGCCTGGAAAATCTTGGAAAGAACTAGCCAGTTCCAAGTCAATACCTACCACCTATGCTTATGACAGCCTCCATTGTACTAGGTTTCATAATGTGATGGCCTAATTCGGGGTCCCAAGAAAACTTATCCGGTTGTGTCGCATCATACTAGAAAATTTGTGATGCGCCTTACAGCTTGGAAACAAAACCTCAGAATTTTTCCAAACCTCCACCGGATTCCGGCAAATAGATACGCTTTCATAATATGGTTTTTTCAAACTCATATTAAAATACTCGTATTATGTAACCGCAGGCAGGTATAAGCACAATAAAGATCTGCCCAGCTGTTGGGACACGTCATTGATATAGACTCTTCAGGGTGGCCAAAATCTGCTGCCATTGTAAAGTATATTTTATCGAGCAAAGATAACCCCGCCATTTACCAGATCGTACAATTTGTCACTGTAAATGCTCATTACTTTAGAGGAGTTCCTCTTCCTCTGGGTTAATGCAAACTGAACAAATGACACGTTGTCGTTTGTTTTACCACCAGAATAAGCCTAGGCAACCGGTGCTACTTCAGTCCGGTTTAACAAATTGAATCCAAAGTCTCTACTCCAAGGAACATCGATTTTGCTAGTTAAAATATTTCCAATATTTTCCTTACTTACTTAGGTGGCGTTACAGTCCGGGGTGGACCAGGACCTCAGCCAACAAGCCTTTCCACCTGGCGCGATCTTTCGCCAGCTGTTTCCAGCGGTGCTGCACTTCAAGTTGGTTGAGATCCCACTCCACTTGTTCGTACTCCCATATATTCGGCCGCACATAGCTGCGTTGTCCCCGAGTCTCGGAATTGAAGATTTTCGATCTTTACATACAAATATTTTGCGTACAGTTTTAAAAACTCCCTTTTACATAACTTGAAAGAAAAAGGAGCAAATATGTACTCGTAAATAACATATACATACATTTTCCGAATAAGTTCGATGTTGCTCAATGCTTGGAAATTTATCAAATTTTGTAGGTACTTAATGTCCTGAGCACAAAATTAAAATCGGGAAATTGGTCTAGCGCTCATGTACATACGTATATCTTCAACCCCATAACATGTATTAGTCCTTAACACCCGTGCTTCAAATATCAACCACTTTTATAGTGTGGTGCAAAGTCATACCCACCCCCTCCAGCACGTCCACATCGTGGACCATCGATCTCATGATCTTCAAAATTATATTCCTACCCCCATTTAATTTACATTGCATAACAAGTTACAAACAAAATAAAACTTACATAAACCCAAGTAAACGGTTATGCTGGGCAACGTCAACGTATGTTTTTTTTATTTATTTCTTTCCTTCACGTATTATTTTTGCATAATAAACGACTTTGCATGTGTGAGTGACAAGTGGCAAGAGCAAAAAGCGAAAAGAAATAAAATGATTTTTCTGCTTTTTAAAAAAGCTATTTTTTAAGTTCGATTTCATTTTCATAGGACAAAACTTCCCATATGAATGAGACATCTGTATAGATTTATTATCTGTGATACAACTACTACATATACTCGTGTGCTTCGCATACGATACACAGGCAATATATTCGAAAAAGTGATTCAAAATTGGATTCTCCGTATGGACCCAAGAAATTGCTTGGGAGAAAAGATCATGATGGTATTTAACGTATTTCATTCCCCGAACATTGGCATAAGCCCAGCAAGAGTCAATTCAGGCGACGAGCTTTTTGTGGTAAAAGACCCAGGAGATCAAGAGGATTCGCTGGAAGATATTTTTTGAAGTCATGTATGCACATAATAGGAAATCTTCGTTGATACTTTTCTCTCGCAATGGCAGTGCTGCCATTACAAAATCCATAGACAAAATAGATGGCTGCATATTCTTCACTTGAATACTCTGTCATTTAAAGAAATACTCGTATATTTCTTATAACAACTCAACTTCAATGTGAGTATTCATTCAGAGTATTTTTTTTTATTATAGTAAAAATAAAGAACAGCCATATTGGGGATTAATTTATTTAACTATAAGGCCCAGGTAATAAATTTGTATAGTGAATTTGTAGGTAACATTAGCAGAAAAATAATAAAAAATAAAGAGATACTCGTAAATGCGATTTTCCCAAAAATGTATTTAAAAAAATTAAAAAAAATTGTCAATCCATGAAAGCATGGACGGTAATATTATTTAAATAGGAATTAACCATTAATGAATTGACTATCAAGATATAGTCTTGGTTCCGATAGGTTTAATGCACAAGAAGTTATAACTAAATAATTGTTGGTACTTACTTCTCTGAAGGAACTTTTTTAAACACTCTGTAACTCAGTGAGTGTGGAAAAAGGAACCTACTACTCAATTGGTGGGGTCAGCACAGTGTGATTCACCGACTTGGTCTAAACGCGACGGCTAGATCGTGGCTTCCCAGATGAGGCTCTTATCTGGATCTCTATACATATACAAATGACGCGGCTAAAGGAGTGATTTTCCAGAATGCGAATTATGTCATTGGCTCAAACCACGATCTGGGTTCTTCTACACACTTGCTGCCTTTGAAGTAAAATATAAAACTCGCAATTCGAGAACTCAGGCAGAGCTCCATGCGATTTTTTCATAACTGAGTAATAAGAAATTAGCGATAGTTGATGGGATACCGAATATTGCGCTTCTACGCCTTCCAGTAGGGGCGCTGGTGCATCCAATACCCAATGAGGATAAAGACACATTCAATCCTGTGAATCTTGGGTAGATAAATCTACTTCTGAATATAGTTCCGGAGAATAAATTCGTTTTCAAGATGGAATTAGGCAAATTTTTTTCGATAATGGGGCAACACGATCAACCTCTGCCAGTAAATGTAGTCATTTGAATTTGGGTAGATCAACACCAATACTTTAGCAAACATGTAGATGTTGCTTGGTCAGAGCAAAAGGCATTTTTTTCCTTTACAAAGCGACTGTTTTACAGCATCCAACTGGATGCAAGGACGAATGTGATTTGTTACGAAAAAAATTAAAACACGTACGTATTTATATTAAGACATTTAAGTAGGTTAAGATATATGTAGCTTGTTTGAAGTTTTGTATAAATAATAAAAATGTAAAAATGCACTGCTATACAGCTTTTTCAAAAACCATTATTTTCCTTTTTAAACTTATATATAAATAAATATATTAATTAAATATACTATTAAGTGCTAGCTATAGCGTAGATATCCGCATAGGGCGAGTGAGTTGGAATAAAATAGTTTAGCTACATTTTAAGCGCTTTTTATGTTGCTGTATTAATGAATTGCTTATGATAAAAATTCATATGCAATAAAAATGAAATAAGTTAGCTAGGAGTTGCGACGGAAAAGCCAGGCTCGTCCGGTTACCATGAGGTCTTTTTAAATTTTGGTTAAATTTTGACGTTGTGTGTACAGTGTGGTGACGACTGCTGCCCACCGGAAAATACAATTAAGATGTTGACCGAATACAATTAATTTTAGTTAATTGGTACCTTACGTAAATTAAGTTTTAAATAAAATTAAACAGGCAACATATTATTTATTTTTATCTTTATATCCTTGAGTAGACGTACGATAAATTCTTTCACTCTTCTATATTTGGACGTACTGTTCTTGGGAAAATCTTGCATTTGTTTATTTTTCTTACTTACCTGGCCTTGAATATGAAGTCAATATATTGTTCTTGACCTTAAAAATGTATAAACGAGTTCGCAATTTAAATAACATAAAAAACTGTGAATTTCATAAAAAATACATTAATTTTCACAAATTTAAAATCAATTTATTCAGCCATAATAATTGTAAATCATAATAGTTTATTTAATTATTTTTGTTTTGTGTTGCATGTGGAAAACTTATAAGTAATGATACTAGTTTAATTTACAATCAGTTTTAATAGCGTTTTCTTTGCTTTTTAGGAATTGACATTTACTCTTTGGATAATAGATAACAGCTTTATTACTTGTGTTTTGTTTTGCTTCTTATACAATTTTTCATATATACCTATTCAATTTGAATTGAATAGTAGTTAGTAATGAGGATAACGTGGGAGCTTGGGTGATGTGGGAGGGGGTGGTAGAACTCACATAAACAATACATATGCAATTGGTGTTTTAATATATGATACTTGTGTCATTTCTTGTGGAACAGGTGTATAATTGAGGTGTAAATTAGGGCGGAATAGAAATACTCATATGAGGGTTTATAAATTGACATTATCTACTTTAATTGATTTAAGTTTATAGTAACATTCATAAACTGCTGATTCTCTTTTACGTCTGTCGCGCACTGATGTTTACTGTAGCTGAATAGATAATCATAACATATGTGTACATATACTTCATACCTACATATGTTATGTATTAATTATCGAACTTAAAATTGTGCGCAATGAAATAGGTAAATTTATAACGCAAAAAACAATAATACTGTACTTAGGATTTATTTTTGGTTAGAGAAAAAAATCTGCAAGCAAATATATAATTATACTCGTAAATAAATGCAATAGCTAATTTGTACTGATCCGATAAATTTTCAAAAAAATATATTTTTTTATGCGTAAAATCTAAAAATTGTGTTAACAACATTAAACGATGTTATTTATTTTGCAAAGTTAAAATGTCCGCATGGAATCGAAACTAAATAAAAATATACATCGGAGGTATTACTTACCAACATATAGGTGTATGCATATAGGTATACCAACAAAAATAGAAGTAGTATTCACTTTTTTATACTTCCTTCTGAAACATCAAATCATATCTCAAACTTAGAAACGGCTTTATCTCTTAACGGATTTTTTTCAATCCTAAAAATAGCGGAGTAAAAGTCAAAGAATATTCATTTAAAGTCAAAAGTATTCATATGAATGTAATTGTTACAAATATATCAGTATGGTGATTTATATGGCGCCTCAAACTTTGAGAATCAGAGTCGTATCTTGCTCTACAACATAGGGTTTAAACTAGCTTCAAACTGATTTTTACTTTTATGGTAATATTTGTCATCGATTTCTTGATTTCAGTTATCAAACACCACCACAAACTTTATATTTCTTACATAAGTGTATACTTTTTTTTAATTAAGTATTATTTTGATTTTTCTTATATAACTTCGTACAAAAATGCTCCTATATATATTTTTTTATTACATATATATTTTTTATAAATTAATATATTTTTATTACTATTTTAGTTTTCCCTTTTTTTATTATTATTCGTCGTGTTATATTTCAAACTATGTATTAACATCATCATCGATTTATTATTGTTTGTCAACAGATGAAAATTGTCATTTTTTTTTTACATTGCCGACGATTATATAATAGAATAATTTTCTTCACTTTTGCGTTATGTCTAATTCATTTTTATGTAAATAAGCTATGTCAGATTTTTGTCTTAAATGTTGGTGGTTGATCAGTGTTTATCGTTATTACATTTGTTTTGTCTGTATACATACATTTACAAATGTTAATTTTTTACGCATTTTACTAATCTATGGGCTTATTTTTTAGCCTTGTTTTTTTTTTCGTCATTTTTACATTATCTTAAGATTTTAGTTTTGTATAAATATCTCTAGAAAACAATTTTTAAATAATTTTTATTATTTTACTAATTGAAGAAAATGATATATAGGTTGTGTTTTTGTTTTGCTTTAATATTATATTTTTGGTTTGTTTCTTTAGATCACAAATAGCGTTATATCTCTTTCAATTAAATTACGTTCATGTCTATAAAGGTATATGTAAGTAGGCCTAAAAAGTAAGCTTAACCTATCGATGCAAAACACAAATAAGTTATGGTTTACGGCTTACAAAAATCGTTATGCTCTAGATTTTAGTTTTATTTTCTTTAGTAATAGCTAATTTTTTTATCCTTTCTTTGTGGTTTCCAAAAGTTTAATTTTTGAGAACAAATTGTAGTATGCATAGGGAATTGTACAAACTCAATACAATAAAACTTAATATTGTACTAACGTCAAATATGTTGACCGTTTAAGAATTTTCAGAGGATTCCTGTTTCGACGTTATGTGCTGTTCCCAGAGTTGCGGGGTCAAAATTCAACTTCAGCTCTCCTGCAAGTATAATTTCGGATATACATCCCACCACACCAGTAAAATATCTTCTCCTTGTGAAATATGAAACATCATTCATCCCACCTAAAAAAATAGAAAATGTGAATATATTTTCAGTCATGGATATTATGTTATGAATTTATTGAGTATTAAAAAATTGTAATTATACTACATATATACTGATATACATATATATCATATATAAACCTAACGAAAACACAAAATGAATCTGAAAATGCAAAACGCAGTGTAGAATGATGCAAATTGTATTTTTTCCTCAATACAGCTTTTTAAAAATAGATCAATTTTATATATATATATGTATGTCTTTATTCTTTCGCATTTACTAAAGCTCTTCAGAATATAACCTTTTAAGGAACTTGACCTCATGATACCTCGAATAATAATCGATGACTACAAAAATATAGTCATGATTCGGTAGAGGTCCCATCAAATCTATCGCCAAACATAACCATGGTCCATCCGGGAATGTATGTCTGTTCATCGGGGCTAGTTGTACCGGTCTCGATACTAGCAAACATTCCCTACAGTTCTTTACGAATTTTTCCACGTCCCTGTCAATTAATGGCCACCATACCTTCGAACGAACCCTGCGTTTCATCACTGTCACACCTAAGTGCCCTTCATGCGCCAGATCTCCAAGAATTGGGTATCACTATCTTAGTTCCACGTAGCAACTAACTTGGAATTAGTCTTAACATTCTCTACTGCTTCCATTAATTCCGCATCTGTATTGGCGTTCTCTACTACTTCTACATCTACATAATCTAGAGAACGAATCCGCAATGTCGAATTTTCCAGCTTGGTATGGTTTGTGGTCCGTAACCAACTCGAATTCTATACCCGCCAAGTAGTAATAAATCCGTTCCACAGACCAAACCAACGCAAGACTTTCTTTTTCTGTTTGCGAATACCTTCTTTCGACCTCGGACAAGCTTTTATTCGCAAATGATATAACATGGGGGCTATCCACCTCAAATTGTAAGAGGACAGCGCCTAACGCTACTGGGCTCGCATAAGCTATTAACCGAATTCGTTTTTTCGGATCGAAATACGTTAGAGTCAGTATCCTTGCCAATCGTTCTTTTAGTTTCTGAAAAGAATCGTTTTGGCTCTGCCCCCATACGAATTTAACGTCATTCTTTGTAAGCTTCCGGAGGGGTTCCGCTATATCCCCAAGATCAGGGATAAATTTCCCAAGGTATATCACCAGGCCTAAGAAACTCCTTGTCTCTTCTTTGCTGGATGGGGGTCTGAATTCCAAGACAGTTCTTACCTTCTCAGGGTTCGAATTTATCCCGTCTGTGGACAAGATATGTCCGAGAAACTTCATGCTCTTAACCTTCCAGACGCACTTATCCTTGTTTAATACCACGTTATACTCTTTAAAGACTTCTAATACAGCCTTCAGGTTTGCATTATGCTCTTCCTCGGTCAACCCAGAAACTACAATGTCATCTATCTTTAAAACTTTCTTACATCTGGCCAAAATGTGTTCCATCTGCCTCTGAAAAATCTCTGTGGCCCAGTTAACTCCAAATAGCAATCGTTTGTATCTGAATATCCCTTTCGACGTGATAAATGTTGTTATTTCTCGACTTCGTTCGTCTAAATCTAACTGGTGATAAGCGCTCTCTAAATCCAACCTCGAAAACTATTTTGCACCTTTTAATCTCGTCATAAATGAGTCGAACGTTGGCAGTGGGTGATTTTCCCTCAATATAGCGAGGTTAGCTCGCCTCATGTCAATGCACAACGTGATGTCTCCAGTTTCCTTAAAAACTACGACGATAGGAAATATCAAGGAACTGGGTCCCGAGACCCGTTCTTTGATATCTCGAGCAACTGCCTCTATCAATTTAGCCTCCACCTTATCTTCCAATGCAGACGGAATCCTCCGCAGCTGCTGTTGAACCGGCTCCACTGACTCATTGATTGATAGGGAAATAGTTATGCCTTTAATTTTTGGAAATGTGCGAACGTTATCGACTCGATTGATATCAAGTCCTAGTTTTAAGATGTTCAATTTAATGGCTATATCACAACCCACAATTACATAGAATTTTCAATTACATAGAATGAGGAAATCAAATCAGTGTTTCTATTCACTCCTACCATCGCTCCGAAAACCATTTTTACCTTTAGCAAATCATTTCCGACATAGGCTCGAAACTGGTTTTCCGATGATGAATCTATCATCATCGGGTCTACCCGACCTCTAATATAGAATTCAATTTTCAACCCCATCTCACCTGCAGGATCTCCCCCTTCAGATATTTTGAAGCAGTTATGTTCTTGAAATCTGTCAAAGTTATCATTGGAAGTGTTATTACTCTCTTCTTTGCCCAAAAAAATTAACCTTTGAGGTCTGGATTCTGCGCTGTTTCACATCTCCGACTCGTTAATTTCTTCAGACACATGACACATTTCGATGATCTCGGCTAATGTATGCTCTTTTTCCAGAAGTCGTTTTTTAAGTCTTTAGGCGCCCACGAATCTATCAGCTTATCCTTTAAATTTATCTCCACGATCTGTTCCCTTGTATTCCCAAATTGACACTTTATTGCCTGATTTCGCAATAGCGCTCCCCTTGTTCAGGTTTCAGCGAACGAAATAAGTGTCTATCGAACGTGGAATTTCTTGTGGGAGAGAAATAGCTATTCAGCCTATCAACAAGAACTCTGAAGGCATTCGCTTTATCTCCTACATCACGTGGTTGACATAGTGCCCCCGGAGTATTATAGATTACCTCCTGAAGCAGTTTTCCGCTCAAATGCAGTAATTTATTTTTCTTCTTCGATAGATCGGTTACCTCTTCCGCTCCCAGATATACAGTAAATGCTCAGAGTCACTTTTCCCACTCCGATCGAATCAAGGCTTTCTCTATAACCTCGTAGAGGAGCCACACATTTTAATACGTTTATCCTGCAACACAACAGTTACACCTTCTTATTCGCAATTTAATGGCTGAAAATTTAATGTCTCACCTTTCCGACTTTTGTTTTTGCAATTTAATGCGTAACAAGTCTCTCTCTTCCTCTTCCTCGCAATTTAATGCGTGACAATTGTACGTCTCTGTACCCGCAATTGATTGCAACTAATAGGAATCGCCAATTAAAGGGCACCTGCACGCTTTATGACTCACCCAATTCTGTCAAAACTAAATAAGAAAACGAAATTGAGTCCAAACACTATTTATCTTATCTTTACAATACTATCCATTTGTTACTCTTATTTATCAACGGTAGATATGCAAATTTACCTCATCGCCAATGTAATGACCCGTGGTTTATCCAAATAAAACTACCAAATATTAAAGCAAATATTTCAATTCTTTATTTTCTTTTTAAAACAAATATTTTACAATAAAAGTCAACTGCACGTGTTTTGATCTAGTTTGTCACTCCCCGACCTACTCCAGTAAGTGTGTGCATGTCAAGCGTGTATTAGATCTATGCGGGATAAGTGTGTGTACCTGTAGCTGGCTGGTCATCATCCGTGGTTACAGATCTCCACAGCGGGTATTCCGAAAAGACATACATACAACCACTGGACAGTTAGAGATACGTCTAATTGATCCTAGTAAAACTGTCAAAGACGACCCTATAGACTTAGTACAGATGAAAATCAGATAGTTAGACACAATGGATATGAGATAGTTAGTTAATGGAATCAAATATTATTCGTCCAAGCTGTTTTCCATTCGCTAGTCCTATACTTTTGGTCAAAAAGAAAGATGGCTCCGATCGTCTATGTGTGGATTATCGTGAGCTAAATGCCAACACACTTTCCGATAGATATCCACTTCCTCTCATAGCTGACCAAATTTCTAGACTACATAGAGCTAGATATTTTCCATGTTTGGATATGGCAAGCGGATTTCATCAGATCCTATAAATCCTGATTCAATTGAGCGTACCACATTTGTCACACCTGAAGGGCAGTATGAGTATTTGCCTATGCCTTTCGGGCTGAAGAACTCCCATTCCGTGTTCCAACGAGCAGTAATGAAGGCTTTGGGTGAACTTGCCAATTCGTACGTAATTGTCTATGTGGATGATATTTTAATAATTGATGGTACATTGGAGGAGGCATTTGAAAGGTTAACGATTGTTTTGGAAACTTTATTCCAAGCAGGGTTTTCATTTAACATATCAAAATGTTCTTTTCTTAAGACGAGTGTGGAATTCTTTGAATTTAAAATTGAAGCTATTGAAATTCATCCCAATGCACGTAAAATCCAGGCATTAATTGATTTACCTCCTCCTCAGTCTGATAGTCAATTTAGATAGTTTATCGGCTTGGCGTCATATTTCCGGCAATTTGTGCCCAAGTTCTCACAGCATATGAAACCACTTTATAGTCTTACTTCCAAGAACACAACGTTCAATTGGAAACCTGATCACGAGCGAATACGTCAGAAAATAATATTCACATTGACGAACAAACCGGTGTTAACTATTTTCGATCCTAAATACCCCATTGAGCTGCATACTGACGCTAGTTCAGATGGCTACGGAGCAGTTCAACTGCATAAAATTGATAATAAGCCGCACGTAATTGAGTACTACAGTAAGCAAACATCTTCAGCAGAATCTCGTTATCATTCATACGAATTGGAGATTCTGCCTGTGTTCAATTCGATAAAACATATTCGACACTATTTACATGGTCGCCATTTTGTTGTTTTTACCGATTGCAACTCATTAAAGTCTTCTCGTACTGAAACTGACCTTACTCCAAGAGATCATCGTTGGTGGGCATACATGCAGTCTTTTGATTTTGATGTACAATACAGACCAGGGAATAGAATGGCTTATTATCTTTATCTTTGTATTGGGTTCCAACGCGTATTATTGCTGATCAGGGCAGGTGCTTCTCTAGCGTAGGTTTTCGTGAATTTTGTTTTGCGCACAAAAATTAGTTACATTTGATAGGAACGGGCGCTATCCGTGCTAACGGACAAGTCGAGCGTGTCATGAATACCCTAAAAAAATTGTTAACCGCTGTAGGAACTAGTCAGCGCTCTTGGCAAGACGCCAAGTGAGGTCCAGCTGGCTTTGAATTGTACGGCCAATCGTGTGACAAAGTTTTGTTCATTAGAATTACTTATAGGAACGGAAGCAAGGCCGTTTAATTTATTACCAATATGCAATAATGAAAATAAGGTTGATGTCAGATTTGTAAGAAAAATGGCTAAAATTAATATTGAAAGAAATGCTTATTATGATAAAGATAGATTTAACAAAAATAAAGCATAGGTTGAAAGACATAGGATTGGTGATTGTGTACTGCTCAAAAATGAAGAAAGACACCAAACTAAGTTGGATCCGAAATTCAGAGTATCATTTGTGGTGACAGAGATCCTAGATGGAGATCGATATGTTCTGAAGTGGTTAACTAGCAAAAGAACATATAAATACCCGCATGAGTTTTTGTGACGTATGCCAGCAGAAGGGATCCCCAGAGAACTTGATATAGTCGACAACAATGAAGGCGTTGAAACAGACGTCAGAGAAGGCGTTGAAACAGACGTTAGAGAAGGCGTTGAAAGAGACGTCAGCGAGTAACATCCGACACTGTGGTTCGGGGTTTCTTTTTGATATCACTAATCAGGGTGAACATTCTGTTGTGGGTGGTTGACATTGTGGTGAGACCTTGGGTCCAGTTATGGAAGTTATGTCTTTTATATTCGGGTAGTGTAGAGTCATTGAGAGAGTTTTAATTATTAAGTGAATTACTCAGGGAATTCGTTGTCTGTTGGTGGTCGGTGCTCTGGGATGGATTTTTGAAATGATATATTAATTAAAAAAAAAAAAATTGAACATGACATTTCTTTAATTTTTTTTAGAAATACCCGAGGACGTGTGCTAGTCAGGCTGGCCGTATCGCGTTGTAAACTGTATACACATACGAAATGTATTTGTTAAAAAGAAAGAAAATGAATTGTCTTCAAATAAAATATAGATTGTCCCACTGTAAAATACAGTTGTTTTCTACTTTTTATTTGGTAGTTCACATTTCGTCTCTTTTTTGTTGTTATAAGCAATACTGAGGTTTACTGTTTCTTGTCTAGTGTGGCTGTAGCGTGACCGAGTGAGATAGCAGTAGAAAGGCTACAAGAGTGTGTGTGTGTTTGTAGAGGAGGTTGATTGCTGTTGCTGGGGAGCAATTGGAAAATTCGATAACGGCCGTTGTTTAGCTGCGCTTTTAAAAGGAAGTTGTCGTCAGGCTTGCGGACTCGCTCGGCTCGCACAACAATTAAAGACAAAGTAAGGGTACAAGGATGAGACTGTTTCTGATCCGACATATATATAAAACAAAGTAGTCTTATCTGGTATGTATTGCTTCTTCCAGCCAGGCTCGATTCGTCCCGAACCTCTTGACTCCAGTCGTTTCTTGTGCAAACTGAAGCACCCAAATGATGCTGGTTAGAACTCCGGCAAAAGGGCAAAGAAAACGTAGTATCAAGCGATCTCCAACCACCAAGGAAAATTAATTCATAGAGACTATGAGTCTATTCTATTTATTTCTTTTTATTCATACACAAGAAAATTATCTAGATTTTTCGATAGTTTTATTTCTTTTGCGCTACCGAAGAGTTACGTGTTTCCCGTTTGGTTCAAGGGTTTGTTGTTCTCCCCTTTTATTAACACTAAATTTTCTCTCATTTGCAGGTTAACGAACGAATGCATTAATAGGGCACTAATTTCATCTAATTTCAAAACACTTTTGTTTTCAATACATCAGTTCACTTTTTTTTAAAACGAAGTCCACCCGAATAACCGAACTGTTTGGTTTTCTTTTTTCGACTTCACTTTGTTTTCCTTTTCAGAACTCCAAATTTGCTCTACGACTGACCTCCTCGACCAAAGCTTCCCAACTGCCTTTTCCTTTATACTCGTAAACTCACCCACAAAAAATTCCTTTCAAATTTCACATAACATTACAAGTTGCCTCTGGTCTCTTTTCGCTTAACTCCATACGGTAAGGCCTTTTATTTTTAAACAGGTTCATCAGAAAACATCTCATGATCTTCCACATCCGCTAATCCTAACAGTAAGTCCTCATATAACAGTATGACGATGGATCGCGAGATGTGGAAATTTGGCACCATAAAAAAAAGCAACGAAAGACAACTGCGACCATATATGGGGACTCGAACTTAAAAACGTAGAGGACTGCTTGCCGGGTTCGCAACCCGTGGAGATAAGCTTCGCTAGCGACAATGGAGAGCGGATGTCCATTACTAGTAGGATTGAAAAGGATAAGTGAATTATATTAGTCTACGGTAACTCGAAAGAGGTGGACGAACACATATTAAAACAACACATAATAGGCTGGCATCTGGCATCGAACATTTAATGTGAAGACTAAATTATTAGTGTATTCTAGATAACCACTCATCTTACGTAATATTAGTTGCCTATAAAAAAGAATGTCTTTCGGATGCGGGTGTGATTGAACTCCTAACCCTCATAAGACAACTAATCCATATAGGCAACCACACTGCTATCACCCGCTTCAGCTATATTAGCAGTTCATTGACCACTAAGTTCTAGAGAAAGGGTGAAAGAACACCGCCTCACGGGGTACCTCTGCTAACACCCAGTTTGGAGTTGATTATACTGCTATTTAGCATAAGACTTATCAACTTCCCAAGTGAGTCATCTACCTTCAGAGTTGACAGCGTAGTCATGATTGCAGATGTGTTGTCGTTATTAGAGGCCGTTTCCGCCGACTTTCCTTTACAGTAGGCATGTTGAGCCGTAGACAAAAGTCGTGGATATGGATATAAATATAGAGTTTTCAAAAGGAAAGGTTAGATTATAACTTACAAGTTATAATACAATACATAACTAATATTCAATAATTTTAATGATCACATCATTAAAATATCATACATCAATACATCACAGATGTATTCAAATTTTGTGAGTGATTGTAATGAAACTTATGACAACTGTGCATCGGACTATAGGAAGAATGAGAATGCATTTTGAAAACTTCTGTGCTCACATAGAGAATTGCTTTTCTACTTTGGGCCAAGTTATTATTCTAACAGAAATATGGATTTATAATCATGAAGCAAAAAATGTCTCTATTCCGGGTTACCACGTGTATCCAAATTGTAACGAATCCTATCCATCGGGGGGCACGGATGTGTTTGTTAAAAAGGAACTTGAAGCGGATGATGTTCTGACTGGAGAGGTAAGAATTATTCTGTGACTCTTGTTTGCGTATATCGGCTGCAGTTTGCGAGCAGATTTGAGTTGACCTTACGGACCATGCGGGAGATTAGTTTGTTGGATCCCTAAGAGGTGCGATGGGTTGGAATATAGAAGAGACGAGGACAGCTTAAATTACGAGAGCTAGTGTTGAAATAACTAGAATTGTAAAGAGAAGCGCAATCCACAGAACCAGAGAGCAGTCGATGAATAAAGAGAATGTCAGCTAAGTATTTGCGTTTTTGGAGGGTTAAGAAGTTTGAGGTCACGATAGGGAGGAAGATAAAGGGGTCATACCTCGAAGGGCAAATCGAAAGAAACGACGTTAAATATTCTCGACTCGGAGTATAGGAACTCTCTGAAAGGGGGACCATACTTGGCTGACATATTCGAGAATGTAAAGTGTAAAGTGAACTGAACTTGTCTGTTGCAACGCAACGAACATTTTTGTTCAAATATTGCTTTTCCCTCACTAGCATCCACATTTTTCCATCGGCATAGATCCCGTCGGTAGTTCAGCCAAGCAAAACCCGACGGCAAAACACCCATCGTCGACAGCCGATCGAGAAAATTGGGCGCTCAGGAGAGCAGCAGGAACATGATGCGTAGACGAAAGCACTCGTCATAATATAAAACTATATGAAAAAAATGCGATGTTTTTTACCAATTGGCTCCACCCACGACACGCCCTCAGAGCATGGCCCAGCTATGAGTATGTGTACATGTGTTGGTGGCTATTACACCAGCTGACCAGAGGATGCATTGTGAGGAAAAGATTATGCGGTGAATTTTTTCTATGTGGTTTATCGTAGCTGCATAGAAAATCCGCAATTACGAAAGGGGTTGTTGACCGGATGAAGATTAGCCTCCAAAAATCAGCTGGACCAGGAAGTTTTCCTTATGGATGAAAAAACAAGCGTTGGTCATTCCAAGTTGAGACATAGAAGTAACAGTGCGGTCAATAAATATATCTTAAACGAAAATTTAAGTTTGTTTTATTTAATAAAGTTCGCGTCACTTATTCAAAGTTGCTTTAATTGTTCTTGGTTCTGTCGTATACAGTAGAATCGGCACCGGAGACAATCGGTTATTCACTATATAGTTTTTCTCTTTTTTTTGCAAAGTATCCTGGCGATACATAATGGTCCTTCGAGCCGGATCTAAGACAATTAAAAGTAAAAAGACAAAGTCCGTACTAGCAAATAGTACTTTAGTGCGTGCAACTTTAGTGAATCAAACTTATACATATACATACTTGTGCGTCGGACTTTACGTAAGAAATTCGGTACGTGCAATCTATTCCCCTGGATCTGGAGGAATTGGTGCATCGAGGGAGCAACGCATTTCATCAGGTGTGTGGCATTTTATTTGTATAATAGTTTAACTATAGTTAATTTATCGATCCTTGTTGATCTAAGCGACAATTTATTGTGTGGGGTGTGTCTTAAATTTGTTGGGTATCATGAGTAAAAATAAAATTTCGAGTTCGATTGACTCAATCCAAATTATTCGTCAAGAACTAGAAGCCGATTTTAGTGCATATTTGGCACTTGATAAGTTAAATAAATCGGTGCACATGTGTGAGGCGCGTTTAAATAATCTTGAATCGTCCTTCGAAGAAGCCAGAGCAATACACCAAAAGATTATTGCAGCTCCTAGTGAAGAGGCTAAGACCAAGTATATGGACGAATTGACGTTCCACAAATTAAAAGAACTGTACTACAAATATTCTTCACAATTAAAAGAACAGTTGCATATCGATAATGCAGCGCAAGGTGGTCTTAACACTTCACTAACAGGGTCAAAGGTTCCAGCTCCTGAATTCAAACTTCCCCCCATTAAAATTCCTACATTTTCTGGGTCTTTTCAAATGTGGCCAGAATTTAAGGGTCTATTCGAAAGTTTAATAAACACAAAAGCTTCCATGACCAATGTGCAAAAGAAGCTTCACTATTTAAAGGCCAATTTGAGTGGTGAAGCCGAAAGGTTACTGCGAAACACCGCTATTACCGACGGTAATTTTGACTCAGCTTGGGCAACATTGGTTAAAAGATATCAAAATCTGAGACTGTTAAAAGACAATCAATTTCAATTGCTCTTCAATCAACCGAAGGTGTCTCAAGAATCATCTGAAGATATCAAGGTACTTTTAGATACTACAAACGAAGCCAAACAATCATTGGAAAATCTAGGCGTTTCCGTCGAAGCATGGGAGGATGTACTGATCTTCCACACTGTACAAAAACTACCACTCACTACTCGCAGTCTGTGGGAATCACATATATCATCTTATGCAGATTATCCAACATACACGGTGTTAGAAGATTTTATGTTAATGAGAGCAAGAACTCTAGAGATGATTGGACATTCCGCTCCAACGCTCGCTCAGTCGAAATCAAATAGAGGTTCCGTCCGCACAGTTCGATTGCACAACTCAACAGTTTCCAAGTGTTCAATGTGCCAAGGTTCTCACGCAATTCGAAACTGCTTTAAGTTTAAAGCATTGAATCCTATGAGGAGACAAGAGATCGTAAAGAAACATAAGTTATGCGTCAATTGTCTCTCAAGCGCGCATTCTACCCAAACTTGCACAAGCGCATTCACGTGTTTTAAGTGTAAGCAAAAGCATCATTCGCTGCTGCATCTTAATGAACCAGCCAACGCAATGCATGCTCATGACTCACGGTCAACAGGAACGATCCAGACGCCTTCTCAACAATCCGCCTCTTCACCTAAGAATTCGCAGACTGAAACGTCAGAGCAGTCAACTTGCTCCACTAATATGACATCAGTTCATAACGCGTACTTGCCGAAAACCATAAGGTACAAAGTGTTCTTCTGGCTACTGCGCTCATCAAGGTTTTCACAACCGTTGGCCAACCAGTGTTGCTGAGAGCTCTTCTGGATCCTGGATCGGAGACATCTTTAATATCAGAGTCCGCTTCACAGTTATTAAAGCTTAAGAGAGAAAAGGGAAAGGTACACATATTAGGGATTGGAGAAAACAACACAGGTTTTTCCAAGCACAAGGTCTCCTTCACAATATACTCTAACATAAACGAGCAGTTTAAAGTTCAGCTTAATGCTTTGGTCCTACCCAAAGTCACAGCGGATCTGCCGACGAAGAATATCCAGTGCACCAACTGGAATCATATCCGAAATCTTCAACTTGCTGATCCCACATTTTACAAACGAAGCAAAATTGATGTTTTACTTGGCGCTGACATCTATCCATCAATTATTCTTGAAGGTGTGATCAAGGGAGCACCAGGTTCCCCTATGGCCCAAAAGACTGAGCGGTACTGTCTGGCGGTGTTTCCTATATCAATCAAATTAAGACATCTCTCCACATGACTACCGAAAGTAGGGATATAGATAAAATTCTATTAAAATTTTGGGAGCTTGAGGAAATAGGAAAGAAAAAAATGCTGTCTCCTGAAGACGAACAGTGTGAAACGCACTTTTGTCGCACTCACCAACGTCAGGCAGATGGGAAATATGTGGTTCAGCTTCCATTCAAGGAGGGAACACGACCGTCATTGGGTTTGTCATATAACTCGGCGAGGATAAGGTATCTTCAACTGGAGAAAAAATTCAATTCCAATACTTTGTTCCATCAGGAATACAAAAGGGTCTTGGAGGAATACAAGGAGTTGGGCCACATGACGGAAGTAGAACCCGCATCACTGGCGGCTCACTATTTTGTTCCCCACCATGCAGTGGTAAAGGAATCCAGCACCACCACCAAGCTGCGAATTGTATTTGACGCGTCATGCAAATCTTCAAATGGTACGTCACTAAATGACCATCTCCTCGTTGGTCCTAGATTGCAAGACGACATATTTGAACACATTACTCGATTCAGAAAGCATAAGGTAGTGTTTATAGCTGACATTAACAAAATGTATAGGCAGATTTGGGTAACTCCAGATGATTCTGTTTACCAGCTCATTTTGTGGAGAGACAAGGAAGACGAAAATGTTAAAGCTTGTCGGCTAAATACCGTCACCTTTGGCACTGCTGCAGCACCGTACTTAGCGATTCGCACCTTGCAACAACTGGCTGCAGATGAACGAGACGATTATCCGCTTGCATCAAAAATCGCGAAAGAGAACTTCTACGTCGACGACGTCATTCATGGTGCAGACTCAGTTAATGAAGCTCTGGAAATGCAACGACAACTCATTAGCATGCTGAAGCGTGGAGGGTTTCCGTTGAGAAAATGGGCTAGCAATAATCAGGCGATGTTAGAAGCCGTTCCAGAAGCTGATAGGGAAGTAAAAGTACCGCTGCCATTCGACGAAGGCACGGAAATAAAAACGTTAGGGATCCAGTGGCATCCTGGAAAGGATACATTTTCCTTCAAACTGACTCTGCCGGAACAAAAACGAACTACGAAAAGAACAATCCTGTCGGACATAGCGCGTTTGTACGATCCAATGGGGTGGATGTCTCCTTGTGTCATCCTCGGCAAAATCCTGATGCAGGATATCTGGAAGGAACATCAAACGTGGGATAGTGATCTTTCACCTTCAATCATCTCTTCATGGCATAACCTGAAGGCTGATCTAAGTGCTCTTAATGACATCGAGATACCACGCTGGATACGTTTCACCAACGAGTCTCGGATTGAAATCCACGGTTTTTGTGATGCGTCCGAAAATGCATATGCTGCAGCCGTATATGTTCGAGTCATAAACGATGGAACAACATTCACAAATTTGCTGCTTTCAAAAACCAGAGTTGCACCTCTTAAAACAAAATCTCTAGCAAGGTTGGAGCTTTGTGGTGCGTTGTTGCTAGCACACTTGTTGGTACACACCATTGAGACCATGGATCTTCAAGGGGCACGCATCTATGCGTGGTCTGACTCGCAAATTACTCTTGCATGGATCAAAACAGCACCTTATAGTCGGACCACATTCGTCGCAAACAGAGTCTCCGAAATTCAAGAATTGACCAACCCCAACTGCTGGAAATACGTTCCTTCGAAGGATAATCCAGCGGACATAGCATCGAGAGGAATGCCACCAAGAGAGCTCGTCAATAATCATCAGTGGTGGCATGGCCCTGAGTTCCTGCAAACTTTTGAGGAACAATCTCATCCAGTATATGAAATACCTAACACAGATTTGGAAACGAAACCATCAGGAGTTTTTAAGGTCAAAAATGAATTTATTGCATCTGGGTACCACATAAAAGATATTTTTCAGCTCTGCATCCATATAAACTCCTTTGAGACCAATGCACTTTTATCCAGGTTTTCATCACTACAGCGATTAGTACGAGTTACAGCGTATTGGCTTCGCTTCATCAAAAACGCCCGTAGGAAATCAACACGAACATCTGGACCTCTATCGGTCGAAGAAATCACATCAGCTCGAATGCGGTTGATAGCTATCGTCCAACACGAATTCTTTGTCGACGAGATTACTCGAATTTCTAAGAACGAGACGGTTCATAAGGGAAGTAAATTGGCAAGACTCTCACCCATCATCGACGAAAACGGGATATTGAGAGTTGGGGGACGATTGGAAAATGCAGATTTACCATATGCACAGCGTCACCCCATAATACTGCCTTCCCAAAATGTATTAACGACCCTCATAGTGCACGATGTTCACATGAAATCGCTCCATAGAGGACAACAACTCATGATGGCAACACTCAGAACTGAGTACTGGATTCTCCATTTAAAATCAAATGTGAAAAGCTGCATTCGTAATTGTCTCCGATGCTATCGACACAAAGCTCCACATATGCAGCAAAAAATGGGCAACTTACCGGCATTAAGAGTCACTCAGGCTCGCCCGTTTCACACAACTGGGGTCGATTATGCTGGACCAGTGCAATTAAAGGCATGGAAAGGTCGCTGTAACAAAGTAACGAAGGCTTACATTGCAATATTTATTTGCTTCACAACGAAGGCAGTGCACCTCGAACTCATAAGCGATTATAGTTCTCCTGCATTTCTTGCCGCTTTTAAACGCTTCACGGCGCGCCGGGGGATCTGCGCAAACCTATACAGCGACTGTGGAACAAACTTTCAAGGAGCTGCTAAGATGTTGGACACAGAAAAAACACAGCTGTCAAAGCAATGGACTGAGGACATCGCAAAACAATTGCTGGCGAATGGAACTAAGTGGCACTTCAATCCTCCAGCTGCACCGCACTTTGGTGGGCTATGGGAAGCTGGAGTAAAGTCTATGAAACACCATCTGAAACCAGTCATCGGCCATTACACACTAACATTCGAGGAGTACGCGACAGTATTAGCTCAAGTGGAAGCATGTTTGAATTCGCGTCCACTCTGTCCAATAACTGATGATCCCGAAGATTTGTCGATTCTAACGCCGGGACATTTCCTCATTGGTACGTCGTTGAACACAACACCAGAAAAGGACTTATCAGAAATCAAGGAGAACCACTTAGATAGATGGCATCTTCTTCAAAGGATCCAACAAGACTTTTGGAAAAGATGGAAGTCAGAATACCTTGTGCGGCTTCAACAGCACACAAAATGGCTAACTTCAAATGAGGAGCTCAAAGCAGGACAGCTGGTAATCCTACCTGACGAACAAACACCGCCTACCCTGTGGCGACTTGGAAGAATCGAATCAACTCATCCTGGGGCCGATGGCAAGATCCGCGTCGTCACAATCAAGACGGCAACAACAACATTGAAGCGCCCAATAGTTAAAATTTGCCTTCTGCCAATGGCATCTTAGGACAGGCATCCCAAACGCATGTCCAGACACACCCACCCAATAATATTAATAAATAATAATAAACAAACCTTATGAATGTAAACATTTAACCTAATGCTCTAATTATATTGAATTAACCTAAATAACAAAGAACTAACCAATACCTACTCATAACCCAATATTGCCACACACCATTCACCACACCTACCTTTTTATTCTTTGCATGTACATACCAACTGCCCACCTGATTGAAGAGGGGGCCGCCAGCTAAACTCATCATCCAGGATACATCTCTAAACTAAACTGAAACTTCAAAGACTACACACGAGACAAAATGAATGCAGTGGACGTCCTTTCCTGTGGCCCGGCAGGATGTTGCAACGCAACGAACATTTTTGTTCAAATATTGCTTTTCCCTCACTAGCATCCACATTTTTCCATCGGCATAGATCCCGTCGGTAGTTCAGCCAAGCAAAACCCGACGGCAAAATACCCATCGTCGACAGCCGATCGAGAAAATTGGGCGCTCAGGAGAGCAGCAGGAACATGATGCGTAGACGAAAGCACTCGTCATAATATAAAACTATATGAAAATTGGCTCCACCCACGACACGCCCTCAGAGCATGGCCCAGCTATGAGTATGTGTACATGTGTTGGTGGCTATTACACCAGCTGACCAGAGGATGCATTGTGAGGAAAAGATTATGCGGTGAATTTTTTCTATGTGGTTTATCGTAGCTGCATAGAAAATCCGCAATTACGAAAGGGGTTGTTGACCGGATGAAGATTAGCCTCCAAAAATCAGCTGGACCAGGAAGTTTTCCTTATGGATGAAAAAACAAGCGTTGGTCATTCCAAGTTGAGACATAGAAGTAACAGTGCGGTCAATAAATATATCTTAAACGAAAATTTAAGTTTGTTTTATTTAATAAAGTTCGCGTCACTTATTCAAAGTTGCTTTAATTGTTCTTGGTTCTGTCGTATACAGTAGAATCGGCACCGGAGACAATCGGTTATTCACTATATAGTTTTTCTCTTTTTTTTCAAAGTATCCTGGCGATACATGTCACATAGGGGTTTGATAAGACCATGTGATGAGTTGGTTATAAGGATTATCTTATTAATATGCAAATAGAAGTTTAACTCTCTATCGTATAAAATTCCAAGATGGCGGAGCGATTGAATCTGGGGTACAGGTTAGCCATGCAGAAAATTTTTTTTTTTTTTTTTTTTATAATTTACGCGCGCCTAAGGGGTTGATACCCTTTTACTGTTGCCAGGGCGCGGGCGGAAAGATAGAAGGAGGAGAAAGGAAAATTGTTTTTGTAGTGGTTTGAAACTCAGGTGTGTTTGGTTTCTATGTTTACTCTCCAGGGGTGGGAGTCCGAATAGGACGGAGAGTTTTTCTTCACTCAGAGTGATTCGAATATAATTCCCAGTATTTTTTTCATTGCTTGAAACTCTTTATAACAGCCAAATCTACGTGTCAGTGTTATGCCTTCACACGCAGAATTTTTTTGTCTGAGTTCCAATTATAGAATGAAAAACTGATTTTGCCATGGGCAGGATTCGAACCTGGACCCTCCGAGTGAGAAACGTTTGCTACTACCACTACACCACGGCCACCACGAGGAGGAGATTGATTGGACTTACACGTACGTGATAAAGTCATAGATTAACATTTGGAGGCATTAAGACCCTCTGCAATTTTTTAGGTATGTGAGAAAACTTAGCAATGGGACGGTAGATAGTTACTTCATTCTTTGATCTCTTTTTGTGGACCGGGGTTATGAAAGAGGTCTTTCAAACTTTATGTGAGGGACAGATGAAATAGGGAGGAAAGTGGGTGCAAAAGATTGGAAGCACACTTTTTGAGAAATATTGAAGGGACACCGTGTGGGCCGGGTAAAAATTCATCATTGAGATTTTGTAACTTTTCTTCGATAATGGTAGGATCAAAATATTGAGAGAGAGAGAGGGCAAATGGGTCAGATACGAAGAAGTTGTCCGCAAATGATTGTTTAAAAAAGTTTGGAAATTAGTTGGCAATAGTGTGTGGGTCTGTCGATGATATTTATCGAACGAGAGAGAGGGGGGGATAACCGTCTGATTTTCTTTTGTAGTTGACGACTTGATAAAATGATAAAATGAATCGTTGATAAGGTTCGTCTGCGCTGATCTGGTTGTCGACAAAGCGCTGATAGAAGCAGTTATAGAGCTGGGTGAATTGGAGGTAGGTTCCAAGATAGTTAGAGTAGTTAGAATAGAACGAAGCCTTCTGTTATACAAGAGAGGGTAAGTAGACGATGTTTTATGCCGATAATAGGGGACGTAAAGAGAAATGGAATTAAATATTTCGCTGTAGAAAATGGAGAGAGCATCAGATAAATATAGGCTCGGTTAAGGGACAACATTTTACTCTGGAGTTAATTTGATCGCGGTTGTAAATAAGGTCTAGTTGCCTACCGATGGAGTTCGGGACGCCACTTACTTGGCACAGGCTTGAGTTGGTTATACGATCACTTAATAGACATTCCTTAGAGAAACTAGCGTTTGACGCGGTAAAAAACAATTGATCATCCCATGGAATCCACTTCCGCAGAGGCAGATTAAAGTCACCAAAGATAAGGTTATCGTCGATGGAATCACTTAGGTCAATAAGTTGGTAAATCGCTTTAATAGCAAGGAATTAGGATTCAATAGGTTGAGCTGGGAGAATATAGCAGCATATAACGTACATGGACCTATTAATTGAAACAAAGTCAAGTTTGACATAAGAAGAGATAGCGATGAGAGAAGAGTTAAGGCTATTGTGAATGGCAATTAGGACATCTCGGCATGGAGAATCAACTATATGGAGGGCGGGATCATTGACCATAGGGAGAGAGTGATCCTTATAACGGAAAACATTATAAGAAAATGGGAATAGCTCCTGGCTCTTTATGCTGGGGATCAGATTGGTTTCTGTAAGAGCATAGACGTCGAAAGAGAGACCATGAGACTTAGACAAAGCAGCTCGAGTGCAGCTTTAAAGTGCAAGCCTCTAACGTTTTGGTAGTAAAATGTAAGAGGTAATTTGTTGCGTGCAGAAGTAGGGGAGTATAGATGAGATGCAGAAAAAAAGGGCAATGTTAGGAACGAAAAAATGTATCATAATCAGATTGGTTACGCTGAAGATGAGAAACTCTTTTAGAGTGTATGCACATAGCTACATAGCGAGATCATCCGTAACTTTTTGGGGAAGTGTATTTAAAATTTCGTGGTACCTGTTGTAAAATTTCCTGAGACTAGTATCATATCAGTAGGAAGGCCTTCCTGTTGGATTAAGACCATAACACTTGTTTGGGTTTTTCCCTCAAAGCAAACAGCGCCGTATTTATCGTAAAGATATTCGAGAAAGAAACGTATATTTTCGCATATCTTTTTATCACTTAACCTAGAGAGCGCATAACGGCATTCCGTGGCATCTATGTATATTCTTTTGGGTCAATTTACCGTTCGGATGCGAAAGGGAATGAAATATCGACATAATATTGGCACATATAATCTACCAAGTGAGTGTGAAGACTACATGTTATGCTTCTGTTATCGTCATTAGGTTTTCGGTCGAGAAAAATAGGGCAGAAAAATCTGCCAACGAGAATAAGTGATAACTCATATGTTTCTCGAGTCCATAGAACCTACCGATAGCTATCCCTATATTCTATTGTTACGTATTACTAGACACCACTCAATTGGGTTTGTTTTTAAGAATCCCTTAAGAAAAACTTCCGTCGACAGTAGCTCAAACACACGCCTTTGTAAAAAGAAACAATTGAAACTAATTTTTCAAAACTCATTCAGTGTCTATCCTTAGAAAGGTGGAATTCGGTGTATAGTTCCTCCTATGCTCCTAGTGTCTTCTCAGCATTTTTAGAGAAACTTAAAGGTTACATAACCCAGTATAAAATAACTAATCATACAAGTAAGTTAACTAAAATTAAACCGTGGATAACTTCTGGTATCTGTGCAAAAAGGAAAGAAATAGATTTTATGCAAGAAATAAAAGCAAAATGAACCAGCCTTCAACTAAAGTTATATATAAAGAGCGGCAAATAAACGTACGCAATTTAATAGGAAGATGAAAACTGAATACTACAGCAAACAATTTTATATAAAATACTATAATCCCAAAGGGCAATGGCGAATTGTTAGTACATATATTAGAAAAACACAAAACTAAGCCAGATCTTAAGGTTCTTAAATAGGGCAATGATATCGCCACAAGAATGAGGAAACCGGATGAAAGCAAGAGGAGGCTTTTTTGGAATAAGCGATTCAAGTACCCTTAAAATGCTTGCACACAGTGCCAGTTATTTATTCGGATATTTTTGCCATTATTAAGAGTTTAAAAATACAGAAACTCATCTGGAATAGATGGTATTAGCAACATGATAGTTAAGAAAATAGTAGGGTTAATTGTTAATACCTTAAGAGATATTGGTAATAAAACGTCAAATACTTTAAATCTTTTCTGTGGGGTTCCTCAGGGACCCATACTTGGTCCACTCTTATTTACGATCTTTATTAATGATCTTCCACTCCAATCTAAATACTCTTCAATCGAATTGTATGCTGACGATGTCAAGTTCGTATAACCTGCAAGTTAGGCATTATTGAAGATGGTGTTGTGAAATTGAACTCTGATTTAAAAAGAATACTTAGCTGTCTTAGTCTTCACCTCAATTCACAAAAGTCCAAATGCTTAATTATTTATAAAAATAAACTTGATAACAGCTATTTTCCTGCAGTTTATCTCGGAAACGAACAAATTGAATATGTCGATAAAGCTATGAACTTAGGCATTCTATTTAATTCCACCCTTACCTGGGATGACCATATTCAAACTGTTGTTGGAAAAATATATAGAGCCTTACGGAGTCTTTCACTTTCGAAGCAATTTACTCCTCAACACGTTCGACTTAGGTTGGCAAAAACTTTGATCCTTCCTATTAACATATGGGTGCTAATTGTTTACTAGCCACAACTCAGAAACGAAAAGAAATCTAACTGTGGCGTTCAATAATATAACTCGACCATATGACCATATTTCAAACTACACAAGTATTTCAAGTATTTTTCCATTAAAAGATTGAACAAAATCATTTTAAACAAAGAATTTTCATATCTAATTCAAAAAATACAGTTTACTAACTCATATCGTTCTTTTCTGATACTGCAACCAAGGTTCACTTGTAGAAACTCGGAGCGTTAGTTTTTGGTTTATGCCATAAAACAGCTTACCCTCTTTCATTAGAAGGCTTCGCGGTACAACACAATTTGAGACGGTTTTATTCAGATACTTAGTAAATAATTAAATTTAATATTTAATAATAATATTTAATATTAATTAAAATATTCTATCATTTATTATTATTATTATTATTATTTATTTATTTCTTTATTTCATGCAAAAAACTTTATAAATAGTCATTTCTATAACATGTACAAATAAGAATTAACAAAAGATTATCATGAAATAGTTAGGAACACTCTACTGCCGAGTGACAAGTGGTGAGTGATCCATCAGATATTAATTTAAGATAATGTAGGTTGAGGGGTCATTAGTTGGAATAAAAATCAATTCTTATTACGAGTACTATAATTATGATATTGTTAAATGCAATTTAATAAGATTAACAGAAAAAAAAGGAAAAAAAAGGGAAACCTAAATAAAAAGAAATAGAAATACACATAGACTAAAACGTTTAATAATGAGTCTATTTCCTCAAAGTTAAATGAAAAAAGAAACTGTTTTAATTTTTTCAAGAAGGATGCCTCAAATCTCTCGCTTATCAGATTAACAGGTAAATTATTGAACAAGCGGGGCGCAGTGACCATATAGAAATGTGAAAAGTGTGATTTTTTTTACAACAGGTACGTTTACGAAATATAGGTTATTGACACGTAATTTATGGGAATCATACCATGTTGAGAAGAAGTGGTCCTACGATTAACCTTAAGCAAAATACGAATCACGTGCTTTTGTTTAATAATTAATGGATCTATTTTATTAGAAAGTGTACCATCCCAACACGTTAGCCCATATTGCAGCTAAGATTTAAATAATCCATTATAAACTAAATTCAAGATAGGTAGGTTACAATATAGACTAAGATGATAGATTTGTCATAAAACGTTAATAAAATATTTGGATAGATGAGAAGTGTTATCCTTCCAATTTAGTTTGCAAGCCAGAATGATCCCTAAGTATTTGAAACTATTGAGTTTTTCGATATTAAAGCAACCAGCGGAACAACTATTAAATGCATTAAATGAGATTTATTCAGTTGTTGAAATCAGTTATTCAGATTATACTTAGTCCAACTAGGCGAATAATAAGTTAGCACTAATTGTTCTGATGCGACAACAGAACTATTGAAAATCATAAATTTAGTATTTTGTGTTATGATAAGTTTATGAGAACGATACCAATTGCGAAGAATTTCCAAATCTCAGTTTAAGGAAACATACAAATTAAAATAGTTAATTTCCGAATACGATATGGAAGTATCATTAGCAAAAGCTGTTACTTTACCTTTGAAACGTTGAATGAAAAGGGAATTGATATAAATTAGGAATAGGATCGGTCCCAAAACGGAACCTTGTGGGACGCCTAAATTTATAACTTTTTCTGCGCTCCAGGTATTTTGAATTTTTACCGCTTGTTTACTATCTCTCAGATAAGAAACGAACCAGTCGTACATGCACCCTCGGAAACCTATCCTACATAACTTTTGCAGTAACTTTGTATGATTTACCATATCGAATGCCCTAGGTATATCAATAAACAATGTGGCTGCAATCTCAGAGTTATAATTGATATAACTAGCTACATAGTTTCAGAACTGCATTTTCAGTCGACATTCCTTTTCTGAAACCATATTGGGAATTACTTAAGAAGTTAATTTTGTCTAAGTATAGGATGGCATCCTCGTTTTCATGCTTTTTTCAAAAACTTTGGCAAAAACAGGTAAGAGAGAGATAGGACCTTAGTTTTTGAGACTTGTGGTTTCACCTTTTTTGTGCAGTGGAATAACAATAGTCAGTTTAAGTGCATCTGGCAATACTCCTTTCTGGATGCTAAGGTTAAATACTTTGTATGTACATTAGAACATCAGAAACTTAAAACGAAATATGCTTTAATATTTTGCTGGAAATCATGTTATTTAATATAAAACTCGAAGTTTTGAGATGATAATATTATGAATTTCCAATGCAGTAAAGTTTTCACAGAGAAAAATCTGAGCGTTGTAGCAATCATCAATAATATTTTCAGAACATTCACATGATCTACGATTACTTGGAGAAGTATAATTAATACTGGCATTTATATTTGAAAAATGATTTATATACAGATTTCCAACAGATGTAGGATCATTAATTAAGGAAGTACCATTCATTATAGAAATATCAGTCTCAGGCTTTTTTCTATTAAATTCATCCACTCTTTTAAGTGTTCATGTTTTTTTAATAAAAATACCCTGACTACTATTTGAAATATGGAACTGAAGTTTCTTCAAAGAAATATTAAAAGCAACTGAAGGGTCATTTGTATTATAAACTTCTTCCTAAAAGTCAAATCATAATTTTATTAACGGAGTTCACATAAAACGGTTTATGTCTCGAAACTCGACTAGCAAGTTGAATGGTAGTTAAGTTATGATCAGTAATCTTAATATCATATACGTCTGATTTATAAACAACGGCATTGATCCTATTGGTCCTAAATTTAAACAAATTAAGTCAGCACTTCTAAGACTTGGTTTTAATACAGCAAGTTAGGAATATGAATGTCCGAAGTTTCACATTCATGAATCCAAATTTCCGAAACAAGTATAAAATCTGGTAAATGGTAAAGAGAAGGAAGATGGACATTTTTACGAAGTCTACATATGTTATGGGAACACCTTCTTTTCTTTTGATGAAAAAAGATGAATCCCTTGTCCATACATATTTACATTTGTTTTGTGTTTTAAGCTACTTGGCTTTGTTCAAAAGAGATCTTTTGTATGCAGCCGTTAATAATATGCGAGAATTGTTGTTCTCTGCAAGTAGTTTGGGTTTTTTTTCTCTCAAGTATGCATTAACTGCTTCTTACGTTAGAGAGAATTAAACTTTACAGCCACTAAGGAAGAAGGGCCAGCGACATTATTGCTATTCTTATTACTTACTCTTACTTTTTCTATCAGAAATGGTAATATATACTTTAGAGGAAACGTATCATATTCATTGAGAAATGGATTCGTAGTAGACGTTCTTAGGGTTAATAAAAAACACAGTCGAGGTTTTTTGAGGTCTATAGCACCTTACAATTTCCACAAACTGCCGTTCGATATACTCGTACTAAAACTAGTACCACATGGAAGTAAATTTTTAAGAAACCTTAAGGCCTGTCTACTTTCAAGATGTGAGGTTGAAACTCTCCTTCAAGTTATATCTTGATGTAACTTTTATGTTTATAAGTTGGCCTAATACTTTTAATTCCCATGTTTGTTAATGTCTCATCATTAACTAAACTAACTTTTGGTTAAAATGGTAAATGTAAATTTTTGCATTTACTCCGTGTTCTTCTTTCCACTTTCGGCTTTTATCGTATTTATTTAATAATGAAATTTGTATATGGTATGACGAAAATTTTAGTTCTTTCTTTTTTGTATAAAAAAGGAGAAAAAATTAAAACCAAGACAAATATATATACCATATATTTACAGAGATAAAAGAAAATAAAGGTATTCGATTTTCGTACTACTCATTCTCAAACCGTAAGCCTGAAGGGTTGTCATGTCAGTATTCAAGGTTGCACTATAGTCATTCGGATCTTATCGAAATGTCGTTTAATGCAAAATCTTACACAAAAATTAAAAATTATGGGGCTTTAAGCACTGTATTTCCGTACCTTAGCTTTAAATGAATGACTATTTCTCTGCATTATTACGTATTTATGCGATTGTAATTGTGTAATAGTCGTGATATTTTTCATGACGGCAGAAATACAGAATACAATCACTGTTGATAGGCAGTGATTTTTCACAACACATTTTTCAAATATTCAAAAACGATGGTAATGATAATCTAAAAAAATAGTTTTTTTTTAATTTTTACAATTTTAATTAAATTAATTGTTTTTAATAATACAAATAACTACATTGCGAGTGATTATACATACATAAAATAGTTTTGTATAAATATGTATATTCGTACGCATGCAATTAAGAAATACAATTTTAAACGGAGTCAACTTTGAATCGCTTATGTTCGATCAACATACGCAAAACCGAGTGATCTTAAAACAATAATTAACTTCTATAACGTAAGATGATGGCTTCGAATGAAGCAAGACAAACTATTGCATATATTCAACATTCCAACTTACCGACATAGAGGCCGGTGTCCGTATTCAACTGCCTCAGCTTCCCCGGCGACCTCTGCACAACAGATTTCCGGCCATCCACCTCCAAAAAGCCTTCTTGAGCGTTTCTGTGGGAAAATAAATAAATAAATAAAGTGGTATTGGATGTGTTTACCGAAATTAACAAATGTTAGCAAGTTTAACCTGATTGCCCGCACCCTATGCCATAGTCCATCACTAACTTTTGTTGCATTGAATTGAACATTTGCTTCCCCCGATCCCAAATTGTACCGCAGATGTAGATATCTGAGGGAGAAAAAGTATATATTTTTTATATTATATATTTAACATATAATAATATATAAGAGCAGAGTTGAACGTACCCATTTTCAATTCCCAATGACAAATAGTCGTCGTTGCCGAGAGCAGTTTGTCTCCCCGACCATAGAATAACCCCATTTCTGGAATGGGTTTTGATTCGCAAATTTAAATCTATTTTGTAGCTAATAATTTGACTCATAGTTTCAGCATCATTATAATGAAAGTAGCTATCAGTGCCGGTAAAACATGCGCCCAAGCTTTTTCGAACTATGCGTTCAGTTTCCGGTTCAGATTCATAGTTTCCACTTACTTTTGATTCTAATATGTCAGTCGAGATTGTCGACGGACCACTGTCACTGTTTTTCATTATACGCTTCATGTCCTGGAAAAGTTCTTTTGTATGGTAGTCTGCTACATCGACGGAAAGAGAATCGCCTATAACAATCCCTTCATCGGTCTGGCCGTTGCTCGATAGAGCTTTATGCACAGGCCTTTTCTCATCATAATTAATAGTGTGCTTTTTATGGTACTTACATCGGTGAGACGGTCTTTTGTGGATTCTTTTTCTAGGTTTGTCCATTACAGGAATATTTTCAAACACATCTGGGTCCAATTTATACAATCCCAACCTATGTTTATTATCTTCGAGCTGATCATTATCGCTTCCTTCACCGAAGTCCTTTTTAGACCGAAGCCTTTTATGTTTTTTTCTTAAGTGCTTGTGGGGTTTCAGCCCATCAACATCGAATGGGAGTACTTGTGGGTATTCATTTATAAATGATTGTAAATTATTTTCGTCGAAATGGATTTCCTTCGTATGGGGTTCATGTACATGTTGTAAATAACTGATTGGGGTGTCATCGATATACATGTCGGCAGTAGAAATTTCTTTCGAATCAGTTTCATAAAAAGACATTTCCGGTGTTTCTCGTAAATGTTCATGCCATTTCGCTTTATCGTTAAAAATTTTGTTTGTGTTTTTTCGTTCGGAGGGTTTCTGTTTCTTCTTTAATTTGTAATCATGCTTTGCATTGCTTAGTGAATTGGTGCTAGATATTTGTGTTGATTGAAGTTGAGGATGATGAGTTTGAATGTGTTTTGAATAAGGCTTAATGTACTTGTAGTGTTGTTTTTGTTGGTTATTCCGAACGGACAGGTCAGGTTTTGAAGCCTCGGCTGCATCAGCATTAGCTTTATACTCAGTGTTTGATGGTAGCTGAGGTAAAAGGCTAGACATTTTATTACATTCTTGACTGAATTGCCCACATCTGCATTCATATGTATCCAAAAGTGGAACACATACGGAAAGCGGCCCACAAGGTTGCTCATTGCATTTATGCGGACAGTTTCCTACATTTGTTCCGCTTAATGCTTCTCCAATAATTGACATAGTTCTACTGTTAATCCTGACCTATAATTGATGAATAATTGAGTTAAGGCACTGTTGTTAAATAAAATATATATATAAAAAAATCTATAATATCTCTATTGTAATTAATAATCTGAACAGAGAGAACACACATCTGCCTTCATTAATATTTATATATATATTGTAATGAAAATATGCTGCGCTACTGTGATGAAGTACAAGACTGGCCATTTGATCAGTGTGGTTCATTATCCAGATCAGATAGATATCTTATTCTAACATGGATTTTTCTTACTGCACCAAGAACTACCTCAGATTTGTAGCAATTGTAATGGAAACTGCCAAAAAACTTATTTTCTAAGGCCTGCGAAACGAAATATATATAATCGAGCAACAAATTTAACTTCATCCACTCTAGCAGCAAAGTATTTAGTCTGCTACGCAAACTTGGGGGAAGTAGTAACTCTAACACGTGTTTTGAACTGGCATGTCTTCCTAGAAAGCAATCCTGCAGACTGCCCGTTTCTTGATAGAACGCAGATCTGCAGCTACTTCATAAAGAAACCAGAAAATTTTTACACAAATCACTTAAGACTAATTTGCAGGAAGACTGAAGTTTTCACCGATCGAAGCAAAGGAAATATAAGAAGCTAATATAAGTGCCTATTATAAAGCTGGAGTCATTCAGAAAATCATCGTGTCGAAAGCAGATACTCTCCGTCTCATGCTTAAGGCTCACTTCCCAAGGTACCTAATCAGTACAAGGTCACAACCAGCTCCTATTAGCAAAGCTGCTAATTCATAGTTATTCAGCTCACGAGTAACACAACACAACTCGCCGTAGATTATTTAGGCCGTTAATCATGCTGTTACTTCCTTTGATGGCTTCAAGTCACTAGGCACCGATATACCCATTTATGTTACAAAAAGGTACAGACCAACGCTGAAGAGAATCTTCACTGCTAGCCGGGCAGTGGCATACATACCGAAACCCTGGTGAACAGTGAGAGTAGCCTTTATGCCGAAAATCGGAAAATAGGACTACATGCTCGCTAAGAGCTCCAGTCTGACCTCCTTCATATTGGAGAGTTAGGAGAGAATGGTCGAGATCCACGTGCGTAAAACTGTTTTGCGAATGGCATCCTCTGTCTTAGATGCAACTTGCTTACCAACGCGGAAGACAGAGTGCTTAAAAATCTGGTAAGCAGAAATGAAGACGCACTCGATAGGAAGGAATACGCGCTGGGCATTTTCATCTATTGTACAATGAGGGTACTTTCGACAATGTAACTTTTGACGGCATGTGTAACTCGGCATAGACGAATTACTAGTTTTTTAGACCAAAGAAATGCTGGTGAATAGGACACTGGTTGCGGACGCTGACTCATGCGGGCAGCGTTCTATCTCCAATGCTATGTTGCATGTTAATCGACTTTGTACAACGCGCTCTGACGCCTATGCACAAGTATACGCGGATGATGTAACTGTACTGTCTGTATGATCGTGTTTCGCAACTGTCCGCTGCATCACTATACAACTCTCCAAAGAAGCTAAATATTTGGGTGTCATCCTGGAAAACAAACTTCTCTGCAGTAAACATATTACGACGCAAGTCTCTAATGCGCTATCGGCTTTCTGGTAGTGCAAGGGAGCCTTCCGGTAAGACATGGGGCCTTTCACTGAAAAGGGTTCTTCGGATCTACTCGTGCATGCCTATGATAAAAACAATTATATCCTATGCATCGGTTGTCTGGTGGAATAAGCTCTCACGAAAATATGCTAATGCTGCTTTTACCAGACTTCAAAGAACGATCTGCCTCGGTTGATGCATCTCCCTCCACTTGATATCTATATCATAGGCTGCACTACTAAAGCCATTTTCCATTTAAAAAGAAGTGATCTTTGCTACAACACTCACTGGAGCTTTGATGACCTTGCACGCCGACTGTCTCATGACTTTGGTCTTATTGACATGACGTTTGATGCACCTCCTGCTGAGAAAAAAATATTAAATCGACTTTCCGTTTGCTTAAGATTGGTTTAGGATGCGGTTCTGGTATCTTCAGGAGGACCGGTGAAGAACCGGTGGAAGGGGCGAAGCATTCGCATTTGTAGCGACAAACACAAGCTTCACCTAGAAACTTGCTGAAGCCTCTTACGACTTCCAAGCTAGATCGCAAGCCTTCACTGAACGTAGTCGAGAGGCTAAGTTCACCGAGTCTTGTCTGGGTCCCAGGTTACAACGGGATCACGGGATGTTGAATATTGTACAGGAATGTACTCTGGCAAATTCCATCTTATTTTCCATTTGTTATCGTTGTTAGGCTTGATGGAATTTTCTACTACATATAAACGCAAGAATATCCCGTCTTAGCATTGCCTGTATTATTATCATGTACTTGAAAAAATTATGTAAGCAGGACTCAAGACAAATACTCAAAGAACAATCAATGGATATTAAAACCGTGTGCGCGTCGTTTGGTGTGCGTTAAGAATGTTGTAAATAGCACCGCATGCGAATATATGTAGATAAGATATACACTTATGTGGACTGTGTCCATTTTAACTATTAAGTATGATAGATTAAGTATGATATACCGAGTTTATCCGACAGCTCAATCTGCGTTGAAGCAATCTGCACTGGTTCAATACGCCCGAATAAACATCACTTCAAACCGCCTTGAAATATTCAACACGCATACCTTCATTCCTGCTTATAAAACGCATTGAGAATTTTGAAATATCGTATAAACATTTTCAAATCGCATAGAAACATTTTACTCTCTCTCGCTCTCATCATTCTTTCATCATCAGGCAGCTATTACTTGTGTATTTAAAATAAGGGGTTGCAAATGAAATATTTGGATAGGCAAAGAAATAAAAAGAATGTATTCTTCCATTATCGGTCAGGTAATCAGTTGTGTATTTAAAATGTGGGATTGCAAACGAAATATTTGGAAAGAGAAAGAAATAAGAACAATGTATCAGTGTTAGTGTGAAGTGTCAGTTCAACCAGCTGTTTGTTAAACTTCTCTCAATTTTCTCTCGCTCATTTTGGATAATTTCATATAAACACCAGCATTTCTAAGGGTATTGAACCAATGCGGATTGCTTCAACGCAAATTGAGCTGTCGGATAAACTGGGTAATAGATAAAGAGGCGTGGGAAAACATGGCTATCATTTCTCCATAACTAGTTTTTGTGTTTTCTTGTTTAGCTGTTGTGTTATTGTAACACGGGAAATGAAATGATGTTGAAGTTGCTATGCTCAAATTAGAGTTTTCCAGGAGGCTTGAATCTAAGTTAGGTCTGCCTGCGAGACAGGGTAGGGCTTCGATTGACAGTTGGGTTTCATATGAACACAACTGCATATGATATGACTCTCTAGGTTGCCGACAGGCCAAAAGAATGCTTTCCGACTTCTCTAAGCGGCCATCGGCTTTCCTACTGTCTCTCAGTAGGAAATACTGCAGGAAGCCTACTGACGTCGGGACGGGGCACTACACCTGCTCTAAGCAATTAAATGTTATAAAAAATCCTGCGACACTTGCTCTGAAAATGATGACGACACATTTGCGCACTTCCTCCATGGATGTCCAGCTTACGCTGGTACCAGGCTGCAGGTACTCGGCGTTGAAGTGGTAAGTACTGATACTGTAGACACTTTATCACACTAAAAGAACCTAAAACCTATCCTAAAAGAAACATATGGCAATACGAGAAAGCCAATTGGAGCGGATTTAACAGCTTCCTTAGGATAAAGAACAGCTTCATTGGATGAAGAGTAGCAAACCAAAAGAAAAGTCGTAGTACTACTCGAGCAGTAAAGAGGCTGTCAGGATGATAGAAATGTTTTTTCGGTCCTACAAGACCAACCCGACATACAGAGGAAAATCTGAAAAAGTTCAAATGAGGCAGGAATGGCTACAACGTCTTTCTTATGCGTGTGAAATTCCAATACGACCAAAAACTGAGGCAAAAATACTACAATGTCCCAAAGGCTTTTGGTCGTTTGTCGAAATTATTAGAAATTCTAGTCATCTTCCATCCCAACGCTCATTTTCAACATTCAACACTGCCAGATTGTACTTGGTCCCCGCTTATACTTGCGTGCGTCGAATTTTCAATGTGACGAATCCACTTTCGCACTCATGTAGTAATAAGAGTACTTAAAGATCTTAATATACACAGATCCGCTGGTCCAGATGGTATGATGTATATCTCTTCTGAAGAGGTGTTATTCCACGCTGGCAAAACCACTGCCCAAGCTTTTTAATTAATCCTACTCTTTAGGACTCTTTCTGAGCAGATGGAAAACAGCGTCCCTAAAAAAGGCGAATTTTCTTCTCCCTCTTCCTACAGACCCATTGCACTTACGCCCCTTCCTTACAAGGTCATGGAAACGCTGATAAATCGTCAGCTAATGAAATGTGTCGGAACGCGAAAACTTCTCAATGACCGGCAGTATGATGGCATGTCTCACCGAAAAGTGGGACCAAAGCATACATCAATTTAACCAAAGCAAGACAGTTGCACTTGATATTTCTAAGGCATTTCACAGAGTTTGGCGTCAGGCTCTTTTGTCGAAAATGTGTGCATTTGGGATCGACAACTCTCTTCTTCAATGGATTAAAAATTACCTTTCGGAACGTTCTATTCAAGTTGTCTTGGGTGGTTTCAAGTCTGATATTCACAAAATAAATGCTGGCGTGTCCCAATACTCCGTTTTGTCTCCGACACTCTATTTAATTTTCATTAATGATCCCTTGTCTGCTACTTCTAATCCAATATATACCCTTGCTGATGACAGTACTCTCTGCTTTTCATATTCGTTTCCGGACTCACGACCCTGCTGTTCGGCTGTATAACAGGAACTGCAGCGTATGTCAAGCTCATTAAATCCCATAACAGCATAACCAATTGGGGAACTATCAACAAAACTCAATGCTGTCTGCTGTCATTAAAGCACTCACATCGTCGAAACCGAAAAACTGTCCACTCTCGATATGTGTGTCAGTGACAACTTACGTTGAAATGACCACATATTCGATGTCGTCAAATGCTGCGAAATGTCTAGGTTACCTCAAGCGATGTAAGAAATATTTCACCCCCTTTGGTCTGGTCTCAAAATACTCGCATGTATAAGGCATATGAGTGAAATGCCCACATCTGGTCAAGTGCTCCTAAAACATCTCTGCACCTGCTAGATAGGATTCAAAACCGTACGTTAAATCTCATAGGTGAAATTGAAATTGCCAGAATCCTCCACGTCAAAATTTTAATCGGTAACACTCGCCTCGCTTTGAATGCTCATCAGTATACCCTCAAGACCACTTTCGAACACACTCTAAAATATCGCGACTCGTTCCTAAGCCGTACAACTAGCTTATGGAATAATGCCCTGCCGAGCTCTCTATTTCCTAGTTTTCATGACTTGCAAATATGTAAGAACAATGTACATCTTTACATCTCTTTTCTTCCTCACTAAAAAAAAAAACAAAAATCGCTTACTCGTGTTTCTTCGAAAGCCTGAGAAATTCCACTAAAAGGAACTTACAAGGAGTACAATAGCCTAGCTCACTGTATGAGTGCTCTATTCTGACAGTAAAAAGAAAAAAGAAAGGAAAGCCTAACAACATAAGGTCAAGCATAAACGTAAACTAATATATAATACTCCACCATATGAAACTTACCCGTGCGCTATTTATCCAGTGGAAAAAATAATTCTTCTGATTTCGATTGGAGAAATACAATAGCTTTCGGAATTCTACGTCAGCATACTGAAATCAGACGAAATCCTAACAGCGCTTAAGCGAATGAAAGGCATAACCGTTCTTATATCCGGCGAGTCTATAAACATTTTAGAAAACAACAGCCCAAGCACTTGTTATAAGCATCTTAAACGTTTTATCTACTATCGGCTGAACTTTACCATTAACGAATTCGTACATACCGAATCTTTTGGATTTTGTGCGGGTAGAAATGGTTCGACATACCATATACATCCGCATCCAAGAAATTAAGATTATCAAACCCAACTCCTGAAATTTATTTACAAAGAGTAATAGTGACAAAGTGCGTAAAATTTAAATATTGGCTCTGTCGTTAATATTTCGCAATATTTTGTAGCAGAAAAATGTCGCTGGAACTTAAAGCTTCGTTTTATTTTACACAACAGTGATAGAGTGACTTGTATAGTGATTCTACGTTCCGTAAATTCAGCCAACCACATAAACTGCGCAGTAGGAATGCATATATTGTATATATGTAGGAGAAATATGTAGCCTTAAATGTAATATAATTACATATACGCTTTACATATTCAAATGGTTAATACAAGAGGGATATGAGATACGAGTATCATGGCAATCAGCACTCAGGACAAGTACATAGAGATATACGTAGAAAACAATATTTTTCCTAAAACTTACGCTGAATTTGTACTTTAGATAATTGCTTAAAGCCTGACTAAAAACGTGGTCTGCTGTTTCCACCTCACTAGCCAACTATCCAATTATAGATTGATAGTCCAGTTTGATAATACCGCCCTTTCGTGAGCGAATAGTGATCATGTTTCAAACCACTACAAAAACGATTTTCCTTTCTCCTCCTTCTATCTTTCCGCCCGCGCCTTGGCAACAGTAAAAGGGTATCTAACCCCTTAGGCGCGCGTAAATTATAAAAAAAAAAAAAAATATGCTTAAGATGGAGCCCAACACCAACACTTTTTCTACTGAGTAGCATTGGCCCCCTCAAAGATACATACTACAAACTAGTACTACAAAACATGATAGTTTAAGTACGTAATTACAATAATTGCTAGCAAACCCTAAACTGCTCACTGCTCATCTATGACGACGTTGCTTAGCTGACACCTTTCAATTCTGAATTTCACTTAAATTGGACTTCTCAATCAAATGAAGGAGGAGATAGGAGATTAGTATGAAAATTACTTTGTAGGAAAATGGGTCAATAGGAAAAAAGAAAAATAGTAATGCTAAAAAGGAAAGGATGTAATTTTTTTTTTTGAAATAGATGTGATTTAAAATTAAGAAATATTCCACTTTAAAAGTTCGTGGCGTTAGAAATTGCATTGATTTGGTGCGGGAACATACTTTTACTTTATACTTTTACAGTATGAATGAAAATCAAATGAGCAGAATACTATTGATAACATAAGTAGAAATAGACTTATTCTTCTATAGTGAGATGTACATATATGTAAATACTAATCTTCAAAAAATCACGACTCATGGACATTTCCTTGATCTTTTTTGCCAAGCCTCCTTTTAGCTTACAGCGGAAGAATAAATACATGTACTGCTTTAGAATATAATATCAATACATAAAAAATGGCTCACTAAATATTCACGTTACATAATCCTCCTCAACGAAGATTTACGCTCGAGTGTCTTTGCCAAGTATGTTGAATTTTGATTGATGTTTTAAAGGACTTTATATAAAGCATTGCCTCGAGCCAAAAATCAATATAGCTAGTATAAACATTTTGATTTGCTTCCTAGAAGTTTGTTCATATTTATTCTATGTTCTTATATATGTTATTTTTTAATTTTTAATTGCATATATGATAAATTTGAGTTGGGACTAACCTTCTGAATGCATCCAGTAAAGAACTCTATGTGTCTCACGTTAGGTGGTAGTATATCATAATGAGGAACTCCACCAAGGTACAAATTATGTGGTAAAGATAAATGCCAGAATCCATTAGATGATATGGTCATTACCTCCGGTAGCTGATTAACCTATTATATGAAGCAACGCATTAAATAATTCAACAATCGAAACATTTAAGGCATTTTAAAAAGTGTAATTGGTCATCATAAAGTACCTTAAGTACAGCAAGTCGTGCAGTTCTTGACACTTTAATGTTATGCCATTGTCCAGTTTCTATACGGTGTTCACTCCTTCATATGTAATAAATAGAGATATATTTAAAAATTATATATATATATAAGTTTAAAATATATATAGGTTTAAAATATGTTATAACATGATTGGAAATTGTTAGAACTCTTTGCTTCTTATTTCTATTTTTTTCCTGATATTTTTTCATTTTGGGTAATCACGACAAATATTCGTATAATTCCAAATAATAAATAAAAAAATTGCAAAATAAAATTGTAGTTTCTCATAAAATCACGGAAACCTTATAGTATGATTTATTGGTATATATTGAATAAGTGAGGGGGAGAGGGTGGAAATGTGGGAGTAGGTCGAAAATGTATGCCCTTCGCGATTAAGAGGTTTTAGGCAATGCCTTGCTGTACCCTGTTCTAGCTACTATTGAACATGACGTATATTCACTTAATGCTTGTATGTTAATTGAGTGTCATTGGACTCCTAGTTACCAGACTTACCAGCTCTGAGAAAAGGTAATATTTTATGTGTTCACCTATTCTCGATCGATGCAAAGCAGAGCCTTATGTGTAGCAAACTCTTAACTCTTCATTGTTTCGTCATGGTAGCAGAAATATTGTATTGTAGTTTATTTATAAATCATTGTTTCACGAAATACCCTAAGGCCTTGTTTATGGCGGCAAAAAAAGTTAAATTGGAAGCAAATATATATACTTAGGGTTTAACAATTCAAACATTTTGTTGAGAAAGGTTGATAAGGGCAAAGCTGTTGTTGTAAGATAATTTAATGATCTAGAAAAAATTGTGGATTAATTTCCATGTTTGAAAATTGAAGGCCAATCAACGACTTTACTATTAAAACAATAAACAGCTGTCGTGACAATTTTTTTCTTTTAATCGTAACGATACTGTTAGAACATTGTCAGAACCAACTCATATGTATGAACTCATATGTTCTCTTTTTGCCAATCATTGAGTACATCTGAGTAATACGAGTGTATATGTAATTAAATTTAGCTGAACATTGGTTTATTGTAATAAAGACTTCCGAATTGATTTGACGTGTTTGTCTCTCTAATCCTTTTAACTAACTTGATTACCTTCAAAGGTTATGGGCCCAGGACCATAAGTTAAAAGGTTTTAGTTTGACAAAAAACTAAACACAGCACGGTACCCAAAAGCTGCGGTAGTGCGAGACAATTTTTTTGTTAGAGATTTTCGTTGGTCGAAATCACGTGGTTAAAAAGAAAAAAGTTCGGTAAAGAATCAGTGCAATCGGTAATAGGTCTTTCATAATTAATCAGTAAAATGTCGACTGGAATTATGAATATCGAAAAACTATCCGGGGACAACTACGAAAGTTGGTCGTTGCAGATGAAGAGTCTTTTAATTACGCTAGACTACTGGAAGTATGTTACTGCGAAGTGTCCATCTGATGCAACAGATATACAGGTATCCCAGTGGTCAAACAGTGATCAAAAAGCACTTGCTACGATCATAATGTGTATCAAACCAAGTGAGTTAATTCATGTACAAAAGCATGTACAAAAGCTGCAGATGCTTGGAATAAGATTCGTGAGGTTTATTTTACGAAAGGACCTGCAAAGAAAGTTTGCTTATTTAAGCAGCTAATAAGGTTTCAGGTAAAAAGTGTGGAAAAATTCCTCCCTCAAGTCAATAAGCTTTGCAGCGTCATTGAAAGTTTGAGAGAGATTGACATTCAAGTTTCTGAAGATTTGCTTTCTATTTTGCTGTTGTGCAGTTTGCCGGACGATATGGAAAGTTTTGTTGTTGCTATGGAATGCAGAGATCAGCTTCCAACGCTTAGTCAACTGAAAACTAAAATTTTGGAAGAGGAGCAGCGGAGAGAAGATAAAAGTCAAGGGCAAATTTTTGGTACGGAACAAATTTTTTCTGCAAAGTCATCGAAGAAATTTAAGCAACGGTTCTCACATAAACCGCAAAGTCAGGAGTTTGATCAAGATCGGAAGATGCGCAACGTTAAGTGTTTTGCATGTGGAAAGCGTGGTCATATAAGAGCGCAGTGTAAAAACGAAAAACGGGAAGAAGCGAACACAGCGATGAGTGCATATCGTGAGAATTCAGCATGTATATTCAGTGAGAAGTGGATTCTGGACAGTGGCGCTTCATCACATATGTGTAAGGAGCGCGAATACTTTGAAAATTTTAAACCATGCAGTGAGAGTGTGACATTGGCATCAGGCGACAAAGTTAAAGCACAAGGCGTAGGACATGTGATAATGAAATCATATTGCAGAGAGATTTTGTTACGAAATGTACTCTATGTGCCAGAGCTGTACCACAATTTTTTGTCGGTTGGTAAAATTATTAGCTTTGGACATTTGGTAAACTTCAAACATAAAATAGCAAGTGTGTTTAACAACCAAAATGAAAAATTGTTTGTAGCCAATTTGGATGCAGGTATATTTACGGTGGAACTGTCTAAATGTGACCAACAACTATATGGTGTGCGAACTGCGAAAAATTTAAAGTGTAAAACGTGGCACGATAGGTTTGGACATTTAAATGTTCGAGACTTGCAGCAATTATCTAGCAAAGGCTTGGTACGTGGGATGAACATTGATAATTCAAGTGCATTTGTGTGCGAAACGTGTGCAACTTGTAAAATTACAAGAAAACCATTTGAAAAGTATAATGATATATACTATTCACAACGGCTTGAACTTGTGCATACGGATATTTGTGGACCCATGCGTGTTGCGTCAGTGTCGGGATCGATTTATTTCATTACTTTCATAGACGATTTCACACGGTTTATAAAGAAATAGTTTTTACGAAGAAAATCTGAAGCATTAAACGCATTTAAGGACTTTATGTTTAACGCGGAAAAGCAAACAGGATGCAAAATTAAATGTATGAGAAGTGATAACGGCCGGGAATATGTGAATGCGGAATTTAATACATTTTTACGAAAGCATGGCATTAACCATCAGACGACATCAAGGTATTCCCCCCAGCAGAATGGTGTTGCGGAGAGGGCAAATCGCACGCTGGTCGAAATGGCGAGATGCATGCTGAACGCCGCTGAGTTGCCCCAATTCCTGTGGGCTGAAGCTTTGAATACGGCCACATATCTTCGAAACAGAGCGATCACCAAAAGGATAAGTGATAAGACTCCATACGAATGCTGGTTTAATCGTAAGCCATGTGTCAACCATTTGAGGACATTCGGTTGTGATGTTGTTAGCCTAGATAAAAAGCCAGGTAAATCCAAATTTGCAACTAAAGGTAACAAATTTGTACCTTTATCATCGTCGTATCAAGGGATGTCTTATTTTTCGAAAAATCTTTTTCAACTGGTCAATATGAGGATGGAAAGGACGTCGAGCAAACATTTTTCTTCGACACGGGTGAATATCCGATGACTGTAACTGACGAAAAAGACTATACGGACGAAAATGAAAGCAAAGACGATGAGCATATTCAAGACAACCATGCTGAATCAGTTGAAGAGAGCGGAGATGAAATTTTGGTGCAGGGGAGACGCAAGAGGGGAAGACCTAAGATAATTCGTACAGGTCAGCCTGGAAGACCTCGTAAAGTCTTCATAACAGAGGTTCCGCCACAAACTTTGAATCAGTTGGATGTGTGCAAGTCGGATCCAGTTACCGTGCGAGAGGCACTGGATGGTGAGAATGCAAGCGAATGGTGGAAGGCGATGAAAGCGGAATACGCTACCCTTATCAAGAATAATACTTGGGAGCTAGTGGAGGTTGATAGCCAGAAGAACATCATAGGCAGTAAATGGATCTTCACAAAAAAGAGAAATGCAGACGGCAACGTCGAAAAACTCAAAGCGCGTTTAGTGGCTCAAGGGTGTGGTCAGAAGTTCAACATTGACTACAAAGAGACATACGCACCAGTTGTACGATATCCAACTATAAGGTTAATACTTGGACGGGCGGCGAAGTACAGTTTACTGGTCAATCATGTGGATATCGTGGCAGCGTATCTTAATGGAAATTTGTTGGAAGACGTATATATGAGGCAGCCGGAGATGTTTGTTGACAAACATAAACCAAATGCAGTGTGCAAGCTGAAAAAGTCTATATATGGATTAAAGCAGGCTGGTCATGACTGGAACGTTAAGATATCTGCAGTTCTAGCTGAAATTGGATTCATGCGGTGCTTGACAGATAGCTGCGTATATATAAAGAGGTCAGATAGCGATATCAACATTATTGCTCTCTATGTAGATGACATGTTGATAGCCTGTTCAAATCACACAACAATGGTCAAAATTATAAAATCACTAAACGAGCATATGGAATTGGTTGATCGAGGACCAGTGAAATTCTATCTTGGACTTGAAATTGAGCGTGATGGAGTTCGAGGCGACATATCGATTCATCAAACTCGATACATTCAAGAACTGTTAGCGGACTGGCACATGGAAGAATGTAAACCGGCGTTTACACCGTTTGCTGTAGGCACGGTTTTGGAGAAGTGCACAGAACAAAACTGCGGCAAAGTTGATGACATTATGCGATACCAATCGTTGATGGGTGCATTCAACTATTTGGCTATGGTTTCGAGGCCAGATCTATCCCATACGGTATCTAAGTTGTCGCAGTATAACAGTCATCCTCATAAGGAACATTTCGTGGCAGCAAAACACGTTTTGCGGTATCTTAAGGGCGCTACGAAAGGTAATTTGGTATACTGTTCTCAATATGAAAATCTTCTTTGTTATACAGATGCAGATTGGGGATCAGAGTCGTTTGATCGAAAGTCTTACAGTGGTTTCATTCTCATGTTCGCTGGTGGACCTGTAGCATGGGAGTCAAAGAAGCAAAATGTTGTAGCTCAAAGCTCAATGGAGGCAGAATACATTGCCATGTCTCAAGGGGCGAAGGAGGTGGCATTTCATCGAAGTTTACTTTACGAAATGGGTTTTTGCAAGTATGTCGAGAGTGCAACAACTTTGCGATCTGATAATCAGGCGGCGTTGGCAATAGTCAAGAATCCGATGGTGCATAAGCGCAGCAAGCACATCGACATTCGATTTCACTATATACGTGGAAAGTTAGAAGCCAAGGAGATAGCAGTCGAATATGTTGCAACAACGGAAAACATTGCTGATGTCTTCACCAAAGCTCTTTCGAAGGAGAAGCACAAAAATAGTTTCAGATTAATGAATTTAATAATTTAATTAACGTTGAATTTGTTTTTGAATTTGAAATATTATTTAAAGTCATACATCCGAGTTGAGCCGGAGTTTGTTAGAACATTGTCAGAACCAACTCATATGTATGAACTCATATGTTCTCTTTTTGCCAATCATTGATTACATCTGAATAATACGAGTGTATATGTAATTAAATTTAGCTGAACATTGGTTTATTGTAATAAAGACTTCCGAATTGATTTGACGTGTTTGTCTCTCTAATCCTTTTAACTAACTTGATTACCTTCAGATACGAACCCTGTTTTTATAGTTCATTAAAACATAAGAAGTCTACGACAAAATTTTGATAGATAGATATATTTATTGTAGCAGAAATATATTACATAGTTCTCTTAACCTATATTGCACAATTTACAGAGTTGCGGTATATGGCTACCTTGCTAGTGACAATATGATTAATAATTTTAAAGAAAGTGACTATCTAGAATAAATACAGTGAAGGAAAAGCTACTAAAAACCTTCATTATAATACAGTAAAATCTGACAAATTGGACCACCCTTGGGACCGAAGAAAAGTGGTCCGATTCCAGAGGTTCCTTTTTAATTGTGAGTGGACCACAAAGGTTTTTCCCTATAAATTTCCAGAAAATATAAATATTTGAATTTAACTTTGATTATGAATTAAAAGAGAGGGAATTATTTTAAAATGTATGCATGTACAATGTACATACATATTTAATTTAATTAATGTTAAACAAATTTTGATTATCTCCATATATAGTTACATTGCACACTCATTTTTTTTCATATTATGCACATATGTACACATGTATATTTTACATTTTAATCTGTCTTAGAAAAAAAATCTGTAATTTTTTTCTGAACCACAGCTGTATCCTTGAAACTTGTCAATAATTTTTGAGAACAACTGTTTAAACTTGTCCATATTTCGTCCAAACCATTTTCGCATTAAAAATCCTTCAAAATGTTTAGATGCGAAAAGGCCTCTTTGTATGAGAGAGATCTTGAAGGACCTGGAACTGCTTCAATTTCTCCCTCTGAAGAAGAATCAGCTGAGGTATGTCGCTCATCAGTATCAGAAGGTGCTGGCTGAATGGAGTTTAAAAATTCATTTTCCCAATTTTCCGACCAGTCATTAGATGTCGCAACATTATTATCCATAGTCAAGACATCTTCTGGCACCGCAGGTTCGGGTATTACCTCCTCAGCAAGCGTGTTGTTGTCCTCTTCCTCGAAAAACCCACAATTTTTAAAACAATTTGAAATGGTTATTGGAGTAACGTCTTCCCATGCATTTTTTAGCCAGCTGCAACTCCGATATGCTGATAACTCCGATATGCTATTGGCCTCGTCGATGAATAAAATCAAGTGCTGCATAAGGTATTTTCTATAATGGGACTTCAACATTTTTATGATGCCTTGATCAAGTGGCTGTAAATGCGAAGTTGTATTTGCAGGAAAAAATTTCAGCTCGATGTTTTTTAATCCACTTACAACATGTGACGGCGCATTGTCTGCAAAAAGGAGAACCTTTCGATTTTGCTTTTGCATTTTTTTGTCAAATATGGTTAGCCAGTCTTGAAACAAAGTAGAGTTCATGCAAGCCTTCTTGTTTGCTCCTTCAGGTTATACCCAATGCTTTTTCGATGTTTATATTTTTAAAGGCTCTGGGTTTAGCAGCTCTTCCTGTTGGTTAAGAAACGCGTTCACTAACTTATAAAAGTAATAAAAAATTATCACACAAAATTAAATTACCAATGACTATTACTGCTTATTTTTCTCCGACTGCGCTGCAAAGCAATGCTACTGTCAATCTTTCCTTTGAAAACTTGCCACCACTGAATCTTTCATTTTTTAGTTGGAGTGACTTTGAAGATGTTGCTTTAAAAAATAGAGCAGTTTCATCCAAGTTAAAAATGTTTTTTGGGTCATAGCCTTAACAGATGGTTGTTTCAAGTTTTTTTTGAAATCATCGCAAGTAGCAATATCAACATCCGAGCCTTCCCCACTTAGAATTTCAAACACAATGTTATGTCGCTTCATAAATGCCTCAAGCCATCAATCAGAAGCAGTAAAGTTTTTAATTTTAAGATTTGTTGCTATAGCCAGTGCTTTTGCTTGGAGAATTGTACCAGATATTGGCACATTCTTTTGTCTAGCTAAGCAAAACCATTTGAATGTCAAAACGCGGTCCGAATAGGAGGTGGTCCGATTATAGAGTGTCCCGATTAGCAGGTTTTACTGTTGGTTGTAATTCATTACTCATAGATGGGAGGCGGTGAGGCTCTTGAAAGAACCAAGCTTTACAATGTATTCAAGTGAATAGATAAATAAGTACTAAATGAAAAACAACAAAACAAATTATAATAATAAATAAATAAATAAATAAATTAATTAATTAATCAATAAATAAATTGATCAGTAAATGAATGATAATAATAAATATTCAAGTGAATAACAAATAAGTACAAAGTGAAAAGCAAAAAAACAAATTATAATAAAAAATAAATAAACAAATTAATAAATAAATTAATTAATAAGTGAATGATAATAATAAATAATTTATTATCTAGCTAGGTTTGCTATCAATGCGTTATCGGAAGAAATGCATGACACATTATATCGCTCATATAACCTAGAAAGTCTTAGCGACACGAGATCAATATTGTAAATTTGGTGCAATTCTTCTGTCGAAAAACGCCTCGAAAGATTCAACATTATTTTCAAAACTTTATTTTGAATGGTTTGTAACTTACGAACGTGACTTGTTGCGCATCTACCCCACGCTGGGGAACCGTAAAATATAATTGCTACAGTTTATCAACAGTTTATTTTTTATGCTTAATTTAGATTTACGGTTGTTGAAAGTGTATAAAACTTTTATTGTAACCCCAATTTTTTTGACTATTTCTTGAACGTGTGGGCTGTGTGAGTAAGGGTTTTATCCAGGTTTACTCCAAGATACTTAGCACTTGAACGCCAATCGGTACTCGTACGAATTTTGCTTCGCAAAAAAACAGGCTTTTCTTTTTCGAGTGAAAAAGACAGCCTGAGTTTTTGAAGCGTTAATATTAATTTTCCATTCATTGTTTTTTACATGTTTAGTTACTCTATGCTTTGGTGAACTGAACTGTGGAAGGAACGAAATCCAAATTTCTCTGGCGAAAGTACGTTGTAACTTTCACCATTATTTTTTTTAATTATTTGTTCAAAACATTTACCTAATGAGCTAAGTAGACTGATCCGTCTATAATTGCAAGGCATATCTGCAGGTTTGCCTGGTTTTAAGAGCGGAATAATTTTTGCTGTTTTGCAATTTTCCGGAAAATAATTTATCTTAAAACAAAAATTAAACAAGTCTTGCATATATTTTATTCTCGAGATTGGAAGATTTTTAAGATACAAGTTCTTAAAATTGTCAAAACCTGCAGATTTTCTATTTCTTAACATAAAGCTAAGATAATAATTTTGACATCATCTAAAGAAATTCATTGTCAGGTGAATCAAAATTTGGATAATTTATGTGGTTAATCGAATTTGCAACAGCAGACTCAATAATGTTGTTAGTGGTCCCATTCCTTAATTGATTGCTAGAAAACATTAGTGCAACTGCGTTTCCTTTTTCAAAATTGGATAAAGCAATTGCATTACCTGTTTTCAAAGCAGCAATAACTGAATTTTTCTTTTGTATTATTTTATTAATGTTCCAGAATGGTTTACTTACTGTTTTTAAACTTTGAAGTTTTTGATTCCAAGATCTGTTTCTGAAAGCAAGAACTTGATCTTTTATCAAAATGTTGAGTTACTTAACTTGTAAAAAAATTTAGGTATCTCTAGTTCTCATCCATCTTCTGCGTATAGGTTAGGAATTTTGATGTTTTCAACAATGTTTGGAGGGAGGTTGTTAGCTGAGTTGCAGCGTACTTGTTTTTGGGGAATTGCTTTATCAGCACTTTCGAGGATAGCAGTTGTAAAACTCATATCAATTTGTTGAACGCTAAGCTCATCAACATGAATGTTATTCATATTTCTTACACTAGATCGCATTTCCATTTTATATTTATATCGACCAATTTGCTTTTCTCAGGTTTAAATATTCAATTGTTCGTTGTAAAGGTGAAACCAGAGTTTTGATTATGACTGGTTGATGGTTTGAGCTAATTTATAACCATGGGCTGAGTAAAAAGACTGGGGATGTTCGTTAGAAAAATATCCAAGGTTGATGGATTTGCCCTAGTATTACTAGGATAATATGTTGGTTCGGGAGGGTAGAGTATATTCAACGAGTGTCTTGAGTTTAAATTTTCAAGAATATTACCCCAAGCATTCTCTCTCATACAACTCCATCTCCAATTTCGGCAATTTAAATCACCGCCAACTAAAATAGATCGTTTGAACTTATTACTTTCCTAAGATCATTGTTAAAATTGAAACGCTTTTCGATAGAAGTTGCACCATCCGGAAAATAAACAGAAATTATATTTAAAGCCGACCCATTTGAAAAGGGGATTTTTATACCAATATTTTCAATAACATTTGTATTTCAGATAGGAATAAGTTCATAACAAATTGTTTTTTTTTTAACAAACATGGCAACACCGCCTCCCATACGTTCTACTCTATAGTCTATCTAAACGATAACGTATATATTCTTGATCACTTAATCTCTCATTAGAAGTAAGCCAAGTTTCTGAAACTAAACCTACATCTACATTATGTCTTCTGAGAAAGGCAACAAATTCTATTGATTTATATCGAATGCTTTGAGCATTCCAACTTGCTCGTATTATATTCATGGATGTATTATTCATGGTGTTTGTTTGTATAAATACTTAATTGCTAATTGTGCAATGGTGTTAAATTGTTCTGCTTTTGTATTACAATTGCTTAATAGTGTCACCATCTCCGTCGTAAGTTGGTTTATCTCTTCTAAGGAAAACAATTCACTCGTATTAGCACCGTCGGCTTTTACAATACTCGCCCACATACGAGAGACAGTGGGCACAGAAACTGGTTTTTTGCTGTTGGTCCTCTTCGGTTTCTCGGGATAGTCAATTTGATTAGGTACAAACGAATGATGCCCTTTCTCAACAGCATGAATTTGACGTTTGCTTCTCGAAGACAACTTTTCTCTCATGGCCAGAAAGGTCTTGCGGCTCATGCAAGACAGGTCGGTAGACTTGTGCAATTTGCAATTTGCACATTTAAGGATATTTGACTTGCACTCACCCGCTTCGTGATTTTCAGAGCACATCGCGCAATGTGTCTTAATAAAGCAATTCTTCTCACCATTGCCAAACATTTGGCAATTGAAACATTGCGTATAGTATTTATGTTTTGGCTTTCGAATAAAGTCTCATTTGACTTGTATTTTAAAAACAGATTTTATGTTCTTTTTGAAGTCTACAAGTCTTGCTAAACCGGGTTCAAGAAATACTACATAAAAGATGTTGAGGTCGTGAGTGAAAAATTGGATTCCTTTCAATAAGGAGTGCATATTTTCGCAAGTTTTCAGCAGTACACATACAGATGGAATTTTGATTTGTTTAATTTGTGGAGTAACTATAACTTCATCACATTCAATGTCATCATTATGGGAATCCGGGAGACATTGTAAGGGTGTAAAACGCCCGAATCTAAGGTTCGAAAGTGCTGCTTTACAAGAATCTGAAAAAAATATTTATGTTAGCATTTTCCATTCCAGATTAGAATATGGTATTAGTTGCGATCTTTGTACTTACTTTAATAAACTACAACAACTAACTGTATTACAAAAATTTCTGATAAAAAAAAATGCTATTCGTCTCGTGTAGAAAACTCTTTAACGTTATTTAAAAAAATTGAAAATTCTACCTGTAAGGGATGTGTACTAATACAAAGTCCTACACATTTTTTTTTCATTAGAGGTGGTTACCATTAGAGTCCCATCAATGACACTCATATCCTTCGAAGCAGCAGAAGTACAATTGCTTGCATTCCACCTTTTCGCACTTCGAGCTTAACTTCTACTCTATTTTATCCTAAAGACTAGTCAACACACGGACCATGAAGGCTTTAAAGAAATTTATAAATAATGTAAAATTGTGGCTTATGAATTAGAATCATCATAATTCTATAAAACTGCTATTTAATTCAAAAAACTGTTTCTCATTACTTTGTGCTTTACATTATAAATTTTATTTCCTCATTTACCCTGTAAAATCAAAACGTTTAAGCACATAATTAACTTCTTAAATTTCTATGCATGTTTGTACAATGTTTACCACCCTACACTGGAATACTTAAAATGTTTTGTCATTTATCAATATTCTTAACTGTGTATAATTGTAACAACATTACCAATAACGTTTCTATGTTGATTTCTGAGAATAAAGAATTAAAAAAAAATTATTTTTAGCATTACAAAGATAGCACAAATTTTGCAAATTTTAATAAAAAATAAAAGAAAATTAATTTCACAGTTACGGCTGGTTTGTTCACAGTTTGTTAAATCTCTGGTTAGGTAACCCATGGTTATAAATCTGTGTTAACCAAAGAGTGTTTGTTTACTATTTGTTCAACCCTAAGTTAGCGACAATTCCTTCCAGTTTATCTGTCAACTTGTTTGTCAAACTAACCCGCTATAAACTTTGTTTTTGTTTACCTTTTTTGTTCGACTTTTGTAGGTGTTGAAATATTGCAATATTTATTGTTATTTATTGCGGAGTGTTCGTTACCGGAATTACGGATTTTATTTTTTATTATACTATATTATATTATATTATTTATTATACTCCATTTTGTTGTATTTTAATATTTATTATACATCTGAATATTTTATAGCACAATATATTTTGTTGTGCAGCTAAATATTGTATTACATGAAAAATAACCCATGATTTGAAAACCAAGCATGAAGAAAAAAAATTCCAGAAAATCATTCATTAAATTACGTTAACCAAGGAAACTTAGCTGGTTAGCGGTTTCTCTGGTTGACAAACCAAACCACGGATTCTCTGGTTAACATTTTGATGAACAAACGCAATCGATGTTTACCAGCTGGAATAACCACTGGTTAGAGTTAACAAACCGGCCCTTAAAGGCTTATTTTATTTTATTATTACAAAACGATTCGAAATTTTGCCCATTTTGATGAGTTAGCTTGTATCTTGAAATTTACAGCTAAGGAATAGTAGATTATATAGTATATAGTATATTTTTAGCATATGTTTCGAAAAAAAAACGAAATAATAATTTACAATGATTTTACAACTACGTGTACTGTAATACTACATTTGTAACCATACAGTCATAAATTCGAAATATGCAACGTGCAATAAAGGAAGAAAAAAGAGCAAAGCAAAGCATTACTTAGAACTCCTGTATCCTCCTAAACATATTATGAATATCAGACTCTCCTTGAGGAATTTCCTTATGAAATTTCAGATATTTTATGAGGAAAACACTATATCAATCCCTTATTTTTGTTCAACTGGCTTATTATACGCACACCCCTCAAAAAAAATTTGGTTTCATTGTCATAAGTGCCGATACTTTCGTGATACATATTTGTATTCAGAAGTGTAAAGATCTAGCAGTATAGACTGGATTATAACCTTGAAAATCATCATGAAGATCGTCTTCATATATTCAGACTTATTTTTAAGATCGGCGAAACATAAGGAAAGTTAATTTATTTGTTTGGTCCGCATAATGGACTAACATAGATATTTGTGTTGTATATACATTTCCTATTACATACACTGTATATAATGAAAAACCAACAACGCGTCTACGTAATGTGATTGAATGTGTGTCGGAAGATCCGGAATCGTCAATTCGGCCTAGGTGGCAACAATTAGACTTTTGCCTGTGCACTAATGGACGACTTTGTGAGAAGATCAGTCCAGTAGACATAGTGCTATTCGACACCACTCAACTACTCTTATGCATCTACTTAAAGCTTTTTGTGTATGCGAATAAACCGAAACTATTCAGGCCTTGAATTGAAACCAAATATTTAGTGCGTTATTGATGAGATTGTGTCTTTAATGGTCGACAAAATAGTTCTAAATTGGACCAACAAGTTGCGCTTCACCTAAAGAGGTCGGGGATATGCCTGAAGTTGTGGTCAAAATATAATGTAATGAACTATTAAAACTCAACTCCTAACGTCACTGTTTAAAAGAAAGTCGTTAGTTATATCTGTTCTATTAATCTTATAACTAACATTATTATTAATAGAAGTAAGACAGACATGAAAAAATTAAAGCAAGTGGGAATGGAACCATACCATTGCCAGGCCATTGCCATGTGGGTGGCTGTGGCTCAAGTGGTAGTGGACTGGCTTCCAAATCGGAAGATTCGGTGTTCGAATCCCAGCCTCGCCTGAAAGACTTACTCATTTGAGTAGTTCTCATGATGAGTAGTTGGCTAGAAATCAACAACAAGCCAACCTCTACTGAGAATTTAGTCTCCCCATTAAATGTTGGATGCCACCCATGGCATCCCATCTTTCTTTCTCTCTCTATCCTATTTTCCAAAAAACTTAACACGTGTTCAGGCACTTTAAGTGTATTCATACCCACTTGAGTGTTAAGTTTTTTAAAAATAATAAAAATAATTTATCAAATAGCATAGCTTGATTACAGAATAGCGTTAAAAAAGAGCTATTTATTTTATAGCAACATTTTGTAACAAATATAGATTTTTTTAATCGAAAGGGATCAATCAAAAATATAAGTATGTAACTTATGCCAGGCAAGATATACACAGGTATATATATACGATAAAATCAATAACCAAGTAAAAAAAAAAGAGATTTGTACCTTACTACTGCATGTCCGCTTCCCAAATCGAATGAAAACTCAACAAAGCCCATATTTAACGACAATGCTATAAAGTCTCCATGATGCTCATGTCCAGTGTATAAGATTATTCCATTCTCTTCTAGCGGTTTAATAATAACCTTTAAAACAACAAAATACAAAAAATTTATATAAAAGTGAAAGTTTTTGTTTTGTAGTTAGGTAGCTAGTACGAGTAGATGAATTATTATAATTACCTGTAGTTCAAGCCAAATAAGAGCACTATCCCCCAAGGGTGTATATACCAAGTAAGACGATCCATTGAACGAGGGTACCTGTAAGAAAAATTTTCATGTTCTGCAAAATTATATGTAGTATTAATGCTTAAAGAGCCACAGTCCTACACACTCTGCTTTTACACTCTTTTGTGTTTAACACCCTTAACATTGATTTGGAAGGGTAGAATTAATTATCCTTGTATCTGTACTAGTACAATATAATAAAAAGTATTCGTTATTTACTTGTAAGTCTAGCCTGAATTCACACAGGTCCCCGACAAAGCCCACGGGACAAAGGCAAACTGCACCTTGATCAGATGGCAAACATTTTCCCTCATGCTGGCACTGGTGTTTATAGCATTTGTCCGTTGTACAATCTTCTGCAAAAAAAAAAAAAATAAATTAAATTATATACAAGTATATTTACATTACATTAACACATAACGCAATGTATTATTCACTTTCAATGAGGTTTGTTTTCGTATTCATTACTAAAGAGGGTGAGTGAGTGAAATTCACCTTATTCACGAAATAAATGAAATATATACGGACTTACAGATACATATGTACGTAACTGATATACCTATATCGATTTACGTTATGAATTATTGTTTAAGTAAAAGATTCCAAAAAGTTAAATATATAATTTTTTTGTTAACTTACTAATATCAAATCCTTTTGAAACGTCACCAAGTGGATGCTCGTTAAAGTTGTACTCATGCTCATTTGCAACGAATCTACGAATGCACCCAACCATTCCTTCGTAAACAGGGAGTCGTTTCGCTAAGCCTGTAATGTTGCCAATCCCACCAAGAAATACGGGTTCTCTGAATGTTATCCTTGAGAACAACCCCTATAAATTTAAAATTTAGATTTTTTTATCCTTATGAGTGTATATTTTTATCAAACGTAAATATCAGTATACGGGTATGTATCAGTTCGTTTGTATTTATAATACAAGCGTTATGTCAATAAGAAATATATTGCAGACTTAACCAATAATTATATCATTTTACTATCAGTTTTAGAACAATGAGTCATATAGCTATTATTGGAAGTTTTGCACCTCAATCCATCGAGCAGATGCTGCTTTTTAAAAAAAATCGTATGTTTATTACTAGCCACAACAAAAACTGCTACAAAATGCTTTCAAATGATAATTAGCTGTTAAAAAAAGATTCAAGAATGAGAATCAAAATATTCGATTTGAAAAAATTTAAAACAATGTGCGTTTTATGCTTCATATGATTTTGTGATACATTCAATCTTGGTTTGATTGTCATTTGTCAGTTCTTATTTTGACAGTCATGTAGATTGATTATGGGGCATGTAACGCTGTTAACGTGTTAAAGTTATTAAAATATTATATTTAAATAGTTGTTTAACTGTAAATATGCGAAGTCAAGGTTGCAATTAATAATTTAGGAAATGTTCATACACTAATGGGTAAGATATTAACGTACATACAAGAAGATGGAAGACTTGATCGACCTGATTTATACCTATTCAAGGAATATACAAGAAATATAGATATCAAAATATGTGCAAGATTTCAGGAATACGGCAGAATGAAAACATTTTCAACACGCTTGCAACCTATCGGACCCACTCATTGCTTCGTTAAAGACCGAAAAATATCTCAAAGCACAATACTATAAAGAAATTGTATTTAACCTCTTGTTATTTAAATTTTTGGTCCGTTTAATTTTTTCACCTCTGTTTAACTTGAAATGAATCCCTGAAATATTTTATTATGTACTCTGATGTGCCACAACATACTCGTAAAAAAAATGTTTTTTTGATACACATAAAAAAACATTTTAAAAATAGTTCGGTTACTTTAATTCACCACTGTTTTGCTAGGATTAGTTTATAGACACCCTGTTATTACTTCAATCGTGGACTTTTGAACATTTTTAAAGTAAAATATTATGGGTGTTTATCCCCTTTGGTGAGAAAGTATTATTTCAACAGAAGATTGGAACAATTTTTATCAAAATTCACTACTTTCACATTCCCGAGAATTTCCTTCAAGCAGAAAAAAAAACTGTTACGATATCTTTTCTATCTATATCTACATACATAGGTATATATATTCCTTTAAGAGTTATGATTTTTTCAACCAAAAAAAGGTAGATGGTGAAAATCGACAAAATAAATTGGTTGTTCCATATTTACCGGTACTTTCTAGGACATTATACGAGTAAACCCTTATCAATGTGAAGTCCTGCACAAGCGCTCAGTCGATTAAATACATATTTGTAAATGCATGAATAAAGAAAGCGACCAAGCTGCATTTGTTGTTCAATACACTAATCGAGAAGAGGTGACCCAATACCAATTTGCTCGCTATATATATACACGTATATCAGAAGCAGTTTGGAGGAATCTAGCCTTCTGAATACATGACTGGCGTCCAACTGTTGTGCATTTAGATGTTCATTTGGAAAATGGCGAACGGATTTATTTTGATCCCAATAATTTTGAAAATCGGCAACAAAAAACGCTCTTGACATTTTATAAACTATACGAAGATGATCTTTTCGCCAAAATCCCTGACGTACGACAAAGTACCATCGTAATACACATATGATAAACAAAGAGGAGCAAAGAAGACTTTTGCTTACGCATATTACCGCATACGATTCGAGGCCCAACATCATTCTCGTTCCTGAAGACATTGATAACGTAGTGTACCCAACGTTTCATGCAGCCTGTAGGGCGCGTCAGTTATTTGATTGCGGCCAACACTGTGACGATACTTTTGCGAATGTTAAGTAAGCGACAGTCCAAGCAGTATGCGATATTTGATTGCTGTCATGTTGGTGTTCTGTAGAATTTCGAATCCAGTAGAGTTTCTGACAAATATCGGCATCGGTAAATATCGAGCGCATTATAAATACATAGTAGTCTCTGTTCACCCTTTATATTAGTAATAAACTATTCAGTGATTACGGACTTCTGGTCCCTCAACATCTGCCGGATCAACAGGACGTAAACCGAGAGTATGTCATCGAAGTCAATTAGAGCCCAGGGGCAATGCCTGACATAGCTAATGACGACATTCTAAAGTTCACCTCCGAGCAAAGACAGATTTATAACACAGTCCTCCAAAGCGAGAGTTCAAATGAAAGCAAAATATTTTTTCTGGAAGCCAATGGTGGGACAGGAAAAGCTTTACTTGCAATAGTCATCCTGATGGAGGTGATAATCGCTGCCACACTGCTTCCTGGCGAAAAAACGGCGCACACCATGTTTAAAATTCCAATATCCATAAACAGCAATGAAATTCCCGTAGGCACAAGGCAAAAGTGTTTCAGAAATCGAATTCTCTTCAACACAGTTGATGAAAACTCAAGTGTTTCTATTCACTCTCCTACAACTACCTACCACAAACTGAAAAATATCTCGTAAGCGGGCGCGTAGTAATTCTGGGGGAGACGGTACTCTCCCTCCCCATAAACTAAGTGCAAATAGTGAACCCCTGATCGCGAAAATGAGCAACTATAATAAATTTCAGTTGTTGCAGCTGGAAGATTGCGATGAAATCGCAAAGTGCTCCCCCTATTGTGGTGATTACATCTTCCAGTGAGTCTGTGCGAAATGCATTGCAAAAAATTCAAATTGAGAATTATCTCATTAAAAACATATCCCTCGGGCAAAAACTAATTTGTCCGACCATCGAAACTTATGAGAAAATCTAAAGTTAAATTCGAATTTTTCTCCCACTCGAGTAAATCCACTAGACCTTTTAAAGTTATAATATCTGGACTTGATTCACATAACTGCAGTGATGTTAAAAACGAACTCATAACTCTCGGTGTCAAATGCATTGATGTAAAAATAATTACGATAAGTCCCAGCAATAAACCCCCAAAATAAATACCATCTGTTCATTGTGTACATAGAACGCGGCACAATAAAATTAAACGAACTCAGGCGTAAAATACCGAATCTATTCAAAACAATTATCCATTGAGATTACAAAATAAAAATCCTGACAAAATAACTCGGTGTTATAATTGCCAATTGTTCGGTCATGGTTCTATGAATTGCCATATTCGAAGCTTCTGTGCGGTTTGCTCGGGCAATCATTAAACATCCGATTGCAAATCTAATGTGACTATTCGATGCGCCAATTGCAAAGGACCACACAAGTCATCCGACCCAAACTGTATCAGCTGCAAACAATACCTGGACATGAGGCACAGACGACCTCACACCCCCAACCCACAATCATTCAACATTTACCACACGATCGATTTTCTCTTTCTCAATTTCCCTCCCTCAGAACCCCAAGAAACCACGCTCCTGTACACCCACCAATGCAATATACACCTGGCTCAACAGTCATACACCAGCGGCAATCAGCAGACTTCAACGAAGAGTCCAACCCAACCAGTGTCATCACATATCAGGTCATTATCATCACAGAAAACAAATGGTCATGGCGATCTATTCTTTAAATGAAATTATAGTTAAGTTAACTACATGTAACACTAAATCTGATCAATTTAATGTGATCACTAGTTTAGCTATTAGATATGTCTATTCAAACAATTATGCTATCTAATTTCCTTAAAATCTTGACTTGGAATGCTAGAGGCATTAATAAAAAGAAATTAGAATTTTTCAATTTTATAACTACTGAAGCAGTTGACGTTGCGCTCTTAACTCAAACAATGCTTAAAGTGAAAGACTCTCTCTACCATCCTAATTTCGTGTGTCATCGCCTCTATAGAACTCATACCACTTGCGGTGGTGTTGCCATTGTCATCAAAAACGGTATTACTCGCACTGTACGCTCTTATGCACATTTTAAAGTTTTTGAAGTAATTGGTGTTGACATTACACTTGCAGATGACCCTAAGCTGAGCATTTTTTCCGCATATTTCCCTGGAGGAAATTAGCTCACTTTAAAAGAGACATTCGAAAATTCTTTAGAATCAATAACAAAATGATTGTTGGTGGTGATTTTAATAGTCACCATCAGGCATGGAATTGTCAGAGGGCAAATTGTTGGGGAAACCTTTTGTACGAAATTTTAGGGTCCTATTCAAACCACTCTTTGCTACACCCGATGTCACATACATATGTTCCTACATCAATCCGTAAAAGTCCTTCTACTCTGGACTTCTTTATTTCAAACATTCTTGACAATTGCACACAGCCACAACCCCATATTAATCTAGGGTCCGGCCATTCCCATTTCTTTTAATACACACACTTTTATCAACACTCATACACTTTACAAGTACTCAGCTGCAAATTGGAACCTATACAGATCCTATATTAATAACAGGTTTAATCAATGCGAAACATCGCTAAGTTCCATCTGAGCAGGTAGATGTTATTTGCGAGCATTTCAACGACGTTATTGTTGAGCCGCTGAAATTTCAATCCCTAAGGTCCCAATAAAAAGCACAAAAACTTCATTGCCGGAGAATATTCTTTTGTTAATTCGATTAAGAAACTCTGAGCGACGAAAATGGCTTCGATTTCGAATGGATTCCTTCCTTTACAGCACTAAGTTCTTTAACAAAGCTATAAAATAAGCAACTTCAAGTTATAAAGGGTCCGCCATCTAACGTTTTTTTTTCAACTAGTGCTTATTTCGTGAATGGTAACACTTAGCTCATGTCTGATTTGACAGATAATTAGTTTTATCCTTCCGCTGAAGGAATATGGTTGTGTATACGCTTGAACAACGCTGGGAAATATTGCCTGCGATCGACTTAGAGAAGATGCCGATTTTGCCAAAAAAATTATCTTTTCAGAAGCAAAATTGTCGCATTTGGGGCACAGAAAACCCGCACGCATACATTGAAAAGCCGATACACCCAAAACGAGTCACTTTTTGGTGCGGATTTTTGTCCAGAGGCATAATTGGGCCATTTTTCTTCGAAAATGAGCAAGGAGTGGCCGTTACAGTCAATGGCGATCGTTATCGGGCCATGTTGAACGAAGTTTTGTTCACAAAAATTGAAGAGGAGGATATTGGCAACATTTGGTTTCAACAGGACGGCGCTACGTGCCACACAGCCGAAGCTACACTCAATGTTTTGCGCCCTGTTTTTGAAAATCGCATTATCTGCCGCAGAGCTGATGTCGTTTGGCCACGTCGGAGCTGCGATTTGACACCGTTGGACTATTATTTGTGGGGTGCCGTAAAAGATAAGTGTTACGCCGACAAGCCAGAGACAATTAACGCTTTAACGGACAATATTCGTGAAGCCATTGGTGAAATACAGCTGCACACAATCGATAATGTGCTTAAAAATTGGACCGATCGTGTAGGCTACTGCATGGCCAGTCGAGGCAGCCATTTGAATGAAATTATTTTCCATTATTAACCGGAAGGATAAAACTAATTATCTGTCAAATCAGACATGAGCTAAGTGTTACCATTCACGAAATAAGCACTAGTTAAAAAAAAAAACGTTAGATGGCGGACCCTGTAGAAATACTCTTCATTTGGGAATTAGAGTAGGCCAGTTTGGAAAGTAGCGACAATTCTTAAAAATAAGTGTTCTAATATTCCTCATCTAAAAGAATCCAATCGCCTCTTCATCAGTCCAGAAAAAGGTCGAATTTACTAGCTGACACTTTCTGTGGCAATCACACAGTAGCAGCACACCAAAGTGATGACCGTACTTCTAATGATGTAATGCGTACTAAAGAACTTGTCCTAAATTCCCCAGTTCTACTAGGTGAATCTGACCTTGTACCAGTGACTATAGTTAAAGAACTAATAAGCACCATAAAACCAATCGCCTGGGTTAGATCAAATTAACAATAGGTTGCTAAAATCTATGCCCATCAGCGGCATTAGATACCTTAGTTTTATTTTCAACTCCTGCCTACAGCTATGTTACTTCTCTTTTAAATGGAAAACACCGCTTATAGTTCCCATTGCAAAACCTGGGAAGCCCAGAGAAACTCCCGGCAGTTATAGACAAACCAGTTTGCTTAATACTACTAGTAAACTATTCGAAAAAGTCATAAAAGAAAAAATCAATAATCATCTTATAGATAGGAACATTGTACTAGGTTATCAATTTGGTTTTAGAAAGGGGCACAATACATGCCATCAAGCAGCCAGAATTAAAAAGCATGTTCGCGACAAATTTAACATAAAACAGTCAACGGGTCTCGTCCTGTTCGACATCGAAAAAGAATTTGACACGCTATGGCACTATGCGTTAGTCCATAAGGTCCATACGTTTAATTTCCCAATTTACATAACAAATTTGGTTCAAAACTTCCTAACTGGCAGAAGCTTTGTAGTCAAAGTTAACAAAAATGAGTCAGACACAAGAAAAATTGAACACGGAGTTCCCCAGGAATCTGTTCTGTTCAATGTATACAGAGGGTGTTCAAAATATTAGGAACACTGCATTTTTTCACATATTTTTTGTTTATTGCTGTGGATTTTGATTTTGCAGCATGAAATAAAAAATTCAACTTTACAATTTTAAAATTTATCATATTTATTTATTATTTATCGAGGCAACAATTTTTTCCATTTCATATTTTGTCACACCTCTCTTATTTAGAAGACATTGTGTTCCATAAATAATTCTCATGTTTCTACTTTATAAGTAATAAAGGTTTCAGAGATATATCAAGAATTGTTCGTTTTATTCAAATAACAAATCCTATACCTCTTGATGAAACACTTTTTAGCATGTGACTAGACCTTATACTATGATAAGTTATGATGTAGCCGTTTGGTAGCTAACCCGGACGGACCAATTGTTTATCACTAGGAAAGAGGAAACATTAATTTGCCTCCCGCAATGTGATATAGTATACATATATGTTTTCCTCCTATCATAACCTACCTCGCAATGGACCAGACTTCGAATTGGTAATTTGTGTTTCATTGTAATATTCTTCAAGAGGATACTCTGAACAATTCTCACAAAGTACTCGTATGTCTTTTCGATGCCCAAATTATTGTTACCTATCCCACGTGGACAATTTGACAATTAACAGGATGTAACATCTGCACTCGGTTTGGCAATATTGAAAGTAGTTAAAAATGGGCGCCTATTTTTCAATGAGATAGCCAAACAATTTGTAATCCATATTCATTGTATAGAATTAACTGACTACTCGTACCTGTCGATTGGCGAGACACGTGGCAAGATTGTAAAATCGATAAACTTAAAAAATGAGCCATAACCATAGTTGTCCTTTCCATATCTGAGATCATATGGGTCCTATTCGATGCATGTAAATTCATGCTCAAATTGCTCGTATAGTAGGCGCTTTAGACGGTGGGAGCTCCTCACCTGTGGTTTTTGGGCACCTCTGCACAATAAGAAAAACTCATCTTAATGCCCGGTAGCCCCTTTCATTTTGCTAAAAATATCGACTTGTTCGAACTCTGAAAAATCTAGTAAAAGTAACTCACTATGACAATCAAGTTTCCACTTTAGGTGTAAGCACATAGAGAGAGGGGCTGGCCCAAATGAGCCTGCTCGATGTTGTCACTGAAACCAAATCTAACCTAACTAATGAACTATGATCTTGTTCTACCGAATTTGTTTCTAGACTGCCCCTAATGTACGAGTATGTATTTGCATTATAAGATATTACTTTAAAAAAAAATACAAAAACTGTTTTTTAATGGTGTTGGAAGATGGAAGATGAAAAGGGTGGCACTGGCAAAGTTTGATCCAAACACAAGTTAGTCCAAACAAGAGAATCTTTGATCATATTGTATTATAGAAAATCCTAAGCGAACAGTACGTAAATTATAATACCTTAGAACGGCCTTGCACACGAGATCCATGGTTAAGTAATAGCCACGCATCCCATCTATGTCTATAAATAGTCACTGAATTCCACTGCTTAAGTTCCACCATCTCTTCAGAACGTACGCTTCCCACTCCAGATCCACAATCAAACCTGAAATTAAATAAATGTATTTTTTACAAATAGGTCCATATATAATATACAACATGTATTGTAGACACACTATAAAAAGCTTGTTTTGTGTCCTGCATACATGGTTAAGTTCATATGTAATTTTGTCAATATTTACTCGTATTAGTAATGAATATGTTTCTGTACAATTATCAAATTTTGAAGAGTGTGCATACAAGTATAATTAAAGTCGTAATTATCATTCCATCAGAAAAATTTTCCAATTATTTTTCCCGAGATTTGTTAACAAAGTACTCTAAATCAACTATTGCTGTAAGTTTAATTTAATTTTGGTGGGGGCGAATGCCCCATTTATTCGGCTTAATACAAGCTATAACTTAAAAATTAAACTTAAAACTAAGGTTGGTTGGAATGGTGAAGGAGAACGGATTTGAGGTAGGAAGTGGTGCGGTGGGAGTCAAAGACGGTAGGGTTTGCATTGATTTGACGTAGCATACGGGAGATTGGGTCGTTCGCGCCATAGGAGGTGTGGTGGGTTGGTAGATAGAAGAGTCGAGGGGTACGTAGATTACGAGGGTTAGTGTTGAGGAAAATGGAGTTGTGAAGGGACGCGCATTCAACGTGACCTGAAAGGAGTCGATGAATGAAGAGAAAGTCTGCTGCATCTCTGTGATCTTCAAGGGTGTTTAAGTTGATAAGGTTGATACGGTTTTGATAGGGGGGCAGATTAAAAGGATCGTCCCAGGGCATACCTCGAAGAGCAAATCGAAGAAAACCCGCTGAATGCTTTCAATTCTCGAGATATGAACACGATGATATGGGGACCATACTTGACTGGCGTACTCTAGGAGGGGGCGAACAAAGGTAATATATATGGACCTAGTCACGTATGGGTTGGTGAATTCTTTGGACCACCGTTTTACAAAACCTAGTGCAGAATTTGTTTTGAGGATTCTCTCATCCATATGTAAACGGAAGTTGAGCTCACTATCACACAAAATGCCGAGGTCGCGAAGAAATTGTACGGAGGAGATAGGTTGGTTATGGAGAAGATAGAGTCGGGGAGGAGATTGGTTCCGCTTATGTGAGAAGGTGATGGATTGGCATTTGGCGATATTAAGTTCCAAAGAATTTTTTAGGCACCAGATCGAAAAACTATCAAGATCTTGTTGAAGGAGGAAAGAGTCATAGGGAGAGGAAATGGTTTTGAAAATTTGGTATCGTCGGCGTAAAGGGAGACAGACGAGTGTTTGATGATCATATTGAGATCATTTATGGTTAATATAAAAAGAAGGGGACCGCGATGGCTGCCTTGTGGAACAAGACAAGGTGGCCAAAAATGGAGCCGCGTGGGCTGACCTAAAACGAACACTGTAAAGACGGTTTTCGAGGTAAGAGGATATCCATTTTAACAGTATGGGTTCAAAGCCGAGGGCAGACAATTTAAAGATGATTAACCGATGAGAGATTTTATCGAAGGCTTTGCTAAAATCGGTTGCAATTACATCGACTTCATTGCCATTCTCTAGGGCAGAGAGGGCAAAGGATACGAATTCAATGAGATTTGTGGTGGTTGACCTACCCTTTAGGAAGCCATGTTGTCTAGGGGAAATGAGTGATTTGCATTGGAAGCTTAGAGCTTCATACAAAATACTTTCGAAGAGTTTGGGTATATGGGAGAGTTTAGCGATGGGACGATAGTTGGTTATTTCATTCTTCGATCCTTTCTTGTGGATCGGTGTTATGAAGCCTGAGGCTGTCCGATAGAGATTGTAAAACTTTCAATGATGTCAACAAATTGCAACAGAATCTTGTGGACACTTACAGGCATTTTGTACCAATTATATTTGGAAACAAATAATTTTGCTGTGTCCAAACAGTAAGTACTGAATTTATTAGTATCAATTTTCTAACCTGAAGTTAATGTCTTTAAAACTATTGAAAAACATTTGACCAGTTGCAGGTGCTTCCATAATCTAATGTGCGCGTGAAGACTTTGTAAGCCGTATGAATAGGCAGTGGTATGAGAAGTGTAGTCGTTGAGTACGAATTCTTCTGCCCAAGACTGTACGCTTAACGTTTGTCATAATAAACGGTTGTCATTACCGCCTATTCATATCATCTGTGGTCGTCGACCTAAGTGAGTGATTGTTCCGAAAACCTCTAGATGTCAGGGTATAAAAGATGTGACATATGTAAGACAGAGATGAGTGGTAATAAATTTGTCAAAGTCGATTTGAGGTGTTTGTTTATTTTTCTACGCGCACTTCTTACAGAAGGCTTTTGTAAGCAAAGTTCAATATTGTTCATGTCCTTAGGAGATGCCTTGTTATATAGCAAACTGAGCTAGCCCTGTTCTCCATAACAGCATTACATGTTTTGCCATCTACCACTGTTTTGAACAAAGCATGATTAACTAAAACAGTTTTGTCGTTAAAGGTTACCCTTCTGGCTTCTAGACAATATATTTCGGTTTCCATACGGTTGAACTTTATTGTTATTGTCTCAATATTTTCCTTTGCGAATTCGAATCGTACTGGACGGCAGTATCTTGAAGAAGATGTTCTTGAATTTATCCAGATATTTTCAGTCCCAGAACCAACTTTACTTATTTCTAAAGGTATTATCCATGTTAGCACAATATCAGTATCATTTGTCTCAGGATTTACTAAAAAGTTTTGCTTATAACGTGAGTGTCCTCCACTGCCATCAGAGCGCCCCATTTCCACGAACATACTAAAGTATCACCGTTTTCTAACTGCTTCTCAAAAGTTTCAAGTTGTGCAGCAGACAAATGTTATAGTGTCAAGTCCAATAATGGCTGTAGTTTAACTTCACATACGGTTTCGGTTATAGTGAAAAAATTACTTGTTGGATAACACTCTTGTTTTACTTCTAAAATAGTATCGTAGGCTGGGTAAATATTAACATTTCTTCTTTTGCGCTTTTTTGAAGTTGCTTATATTGTTGTTTTGTCAGTTTCAAATCGGTTATAAAGGCTAGGGCTTCTTGTGATAGTATTCGGAGTTTCGGGTTTCTTAAGTTTTTTAAGTGTTTTAGGAGAACACTCGACAGCCGATTTCGGCTTTAGAACGCTTTCCTTTTATTCTAAGCTTAGACTCAACAGCAAATGATAATTCTTCGGGCGATCTTTCCATAAGGTTTCGAATTTTTAATTTTTTAGATCTGTTTCCACATTCCTGGAATTCCTTTTCCAGTCTTCCTTGTCTAGAAGTTGTTGGCACATGAATTTCAGACAATAGAGTTAGGAACTCTTTTTGAACCCAAAACTCTTCAGCTTTTAAATATCGTTCTGGTAACATTTTTTTCTTTATAAATACTTTTTGAAAAATGTCTGATAGAAAGTTTTACTGTTTAATTATTACATCTTTATTTCGTTTAATATACTACATTTGTACTGTAACCGCACATTTTACATTATACACGGATTTAACGTTATTAGTTTTCCTCTGAAATATTATTTAGTGTATTTTCTAGTGTATAATAAATAATAATAGGAAACTGAAAACACGAAAGCAAAAACCTCCAATTACCATTATATTCATAGAGATAGCAACTATATTATACAAACTGACTAGGTTATAATAAAAATTAATTATAATTTGAATAAAGAAATACATAAATTATTAATTCAAAAGAATAAATAGAAAAAAAAAGTAGAAACATAAATAAATAAATAAATAAATGAATAAATAAATAAATGAATAAATAAATAAATGAATAAATAAATAAATGAATAAATAAATAAATAAATGAATAAATGAATAAATGAATAAATGAATAAATGAATAAATGAATAAATGAATAAATGAATAAATGAATAAATGAATAAATGAATAAATGAATAAATGAATAAATGAATAAATGAATAAATGAATAAATGAATAAATGAATAAATAAATAAACAAATGTACAAACAAATAGGTAAATTAAATATATATTTTTTATTTTTAAACAAGATAAATAAATAAAAATAAACAGTAAGGTTGAACATACTCGTATAACAATTAGCAATTAAAAACTTGATTCATTAATGTGAATTTAATTCGAGTTCAATTGGCGTATTAAAGGATTGTCAGAAAAATTACAGCGGTTTAAAAAGTTTTCGTTTAGTTTTTTGATTCTGAAACATATAAGTTCAACGCTCGCTTTCCTGTGGATATCTGTAGTGGAATGATGCCAAGGTAAGTTGAGCATCATTTTTAATATTTTATTTTGATACGAGTATATTTGTATTTTTTTGTATATTAGCTTGCACTTTAGTTCCGTTAATTTTTATTTTCCACGTTCGATAATATTTTTCTAAAATTTCTATCGCATTTCTCAAGTTACTCTCAATGTCTAGAGCAAATCCATGTGGTGAAAATATGGCGGCGTCGTCAGCAAAAATAGTAGCACCACTGTTAGGTAGCGCTGGAAAGTCTAAAGTATACAAATTAAACAGTATTGGGCTAAGAACAGAGCCATGCGGTACACCTGCATTAAATAATTTCAGACTAGATTGGCTGCTATTCACGACCACTTTAAAAGAGCGACCGGATATAAAGCTGTGAACTATTTTACGAATATATATAGGGAAATTAAATTGAATCATTTTAAATATGATACCATTGTGCCAGACTGTGTAGAAAGCTTTTTCCACATTGAGTAAAATCATTCCAGTAGACTGACCTATTACACGATTTTGCTTAACATGGTTACAGACTCTGAGTACCTGGTGCGCAGTATTATAATATTGTCTGAACCCGAATTGCTCATTTGGATATATATGATTGCCAGTAATATGTTTAACTATCCTTTCTTTAAGTACTTTTTCAAAAATCTTGCTAAGACTATTAAGCAAACTTATAGGCCTGTAACTTTCTATGTTTTCAACAGTCTTTCCAGCTTTTAGTATAGGAACGATTTTAGCTTCCTTCCAGGCTTGAGAGAAGTATTCCATTTTTAGGCATGCGTTAATAAGAAATGTAAGAAGTCTTATACCATATTTAGGCAAATTCTTCAGATAAATATTTTTTATTGTTTTTTTTCTAATATTTAAGCTTTTGACAAAAAACAATATGTCTTTCTCCGTTGCGTAACTAATATTAGCACTGCTCTCAAGATGGGTTTTAACTGTGCTGTCTATATACGCATTAGTTTCTAAGTCCCTAAGGTTTCTAGAAATGCAGTGATTCTTTAAAAAGTTTAATGCGAGAGCATTAGATTTTTTAGTATCAGAAAAATATGTCTTATCGGAATCCTTAAAACGGTATTTGTCTTTTTTTTATTCTTTACAATCTTAACTATATTCCAGAAAGGCCTACTACTTTTGTCAAGTGTACCTACTTTGTTGTTCCATTCTTTATTACGATGTTTCGAAATATTTAAGGCAATAATTTTATTTAAATAAGAGACTTGATATCTAGAAAAGTTCTGACGATATCTTTGCCATTCTCGTCTACACTTGTTTCTCAACTTGATATCTAGAAAAGTTCTGACGATATCTTTGCCATTCTCGTCTACACTTGTTTCTCAACTTGATCAGTTCTATTATGTGGGAAGGAAACTTGATGTTATAATCCCTTTTTATTTTTTTAGGTATAGCATTTTCAGCAGCATCTAATATTTTGGATGTGAATTCACTTGTAATAAAATCAACATCTTCAGTGCTTGAAATACCTTCCAAATCTACTGAAATGCTACGTAGCGTTGAACTAAGTTCTGATCGGAATCGCGACCAATTGGCATTTTTAAAATTTTGAACTGAAATTTTGAGCTTGCAAAAGACAGGAATATGATCAGAGCTTAGATTACAGAGGGTGTTCAAAATATAAGGAACACTGCATTTTTTTCACATATTTTTTGTTTATTGCTGTGGATTTTGATTTTGGAGCATGAATAAAAAATTCAACTTTATAGTTTTAAGATTTATCATATTTATTCATTATTTATGGAGGAAACAATTTTTTCTTTGAATATTTTGTCACGCCTCCCTTAATTTTTTTAAAAGCACGATTTCGTTCTGGCATTGTTTTCATATTTTTAATGAAATTTTTGCAGTGTTCCTAATATTTTGAACACCGTCTTATCACAGTAGGTGGTGTAATTAAACAAGGTAGATTACTACAATAACAAAAAAGTCTAGGACAGATGGGCGACCATGAAGCTACACGGGAAAAACGTTGGACTTGGAGGAAACAAAATTGTGATTGGTAAATAAAGGGTTCGCCATATAATGTTTTTTTTTTCAACTAGTACTTATTTCGTGAATGGTAACACTTACCTCATGTCTGATTTGACAGGTAATTAGTTTTATCCTTCCGCTGAACGAATATGGTTGTGTATACGCTTGACCAATGCTGGGAAATATTGCGACATTACTTTGAAAATCATGGTAATGTTGCAGAATGTTGTGCGAAAATTGCGTACGGATTTTGGAAGAAGAGAAGCACCGTCAGCTCCGTATGTTCGTTATCTTGTGAAAAAAGTGAAAGAAACTGGCATCCTCATCGATAAACCAAAGCGTGAAAAGCCAAAAACAGTGCGTACACCCGAGAATATTCCTTCTGTGGCAGAAAGTGTGCGTGAAGCGCCATCAACATCAATTCACCGTCGTTCTCAACAATTGAACATTTCGGAGACATCATTGAAAGGAATTTTGTATAAAGACCTTGGTATGACGCCATACAAAGTCCAATTGGTTCAGGAGTTGAAGCCAACTGACCATCCAATGCGTTTTCGCTTCGCTAAGTGGGCTTGCGATCGACTTAGAGAAGATGCCGATTTTGCCAAAAAAATCATCTTTTCAGATGAAGCTCATTTTGATCTTGGCGGGTATGTAAACAAGCAAAATTGTCACATTTGGGGCACAGAAAACCCGCACGCATACATTGAAAAGCCGATACACCAAAAACGAGTCACTGTTTGGTGCGAATTTTGGTACAGAGGCATAATTGGGCCATTTTTCTTCGAAAATGAGCAAGGAGTGGCCGTTACAGTCAATGGCGATCGTTATCGGGCCATGTTGAACGAATTTTTTTTCACAAAAATTGAAGAGGAGGATATTGGCAACATTTGGTTTCAACAGGACGGCGCTACGTGCCACACAGCCGAAGTTACACTCGATGTTTTGCGCCCTGTTTTTGAAGATCGCATTATCAGCCGCAGTGCTGATGTCGTTTGGCCACCTCGGAGCTGCGATTTGACACCGTTGGACTATTATTTGTGGGGTGCCGTAAAAGATAAGTGTTACGCCGACAAGCCAGAGACAATTGACGCTTTAAAGTAAATACAGCTGCACACAACCGATAATGTGCTCAAAAATTGGACCGATCGTGTAGGCTACTGCATGGCCAGCCGAGGCAGCCATTTGAATGAAATTATTTTCCATTATTATTAAGGATAAAGCTAATTATCTGTCAAATCAGACATGGGCTAAGTGTTACCATTCACGAAATAAGCACTAGTTGAAAAAAAAAACGTTAGATGCCGGACCCTTTATGTACAAAGATTCGAGAGAATGTTTCCCCTAATCTCTGTGTCTACAATTGAAGTCTCCTCCAATAAGGAATTCACCACTTATGGTGAATAATTTTTGGAAATCTATTTTCAGAGCAATTCTTTTTACACTTCATACACGGCCACCGGGGAAGTAGACGCAAATGTTAAACGAAAGCTAATTACTTGTTTTTATCTCAATTCCTACGTTTTCAACAAAAAAGGTTTTAACCACATGTAAAAGCGAATGCTGAATTGTTCTATGAATAAATATTGCAACACCACCACCTGGCCTGCCCGTACGATCGTTGCGATAACATTTAAAGTTAGGTGTGGATAAATTTACATCACTTTGCGTTTGCAGCCAGTTTTCAGTAACTAGAGCAATATCAATATTACTTCTATTTAAAAAATAAACAAATTCTAGAATTTTGCTGCGTATTCCTTTCGCATTCCAAGTTAGAATTTTAAGGTTTATGCTTAACATTTGGGTATAAAAACTTAGTAGCTAAATGTGGGATTGCATTGAACTGTTCAATCTTATTTTTACAAACTGATAATTTACTTATCATCTCCATAAAAAGTGAATTGATTTCTTCAGCCGTAAACAGCGTTATGGAAAAGTTGCTGGAGTTATTGCTAGAAATGTTGTTAGTCATGTTACTGGAAATACTAGTGTCCAAATTGTTGTGGGAATTATTCCTCCAAACATTAATTGATGGAGATCAAGAGTCTGCAAAAGTATTATTTTGTCTATTGGCCGAAGGAAATGCGGGAAAGTCTATGTAAGAATCAAAAGAAACTGCACTCTGTATAGATTGTGCAGGAACATATGAATTGGGAGCTTTTCGTTGAGAGCCAGATCTCGGATTTGCAGATTTGGCTCTTAGCTCCAAGTGTTGAGCTCTATTTTGACATGTAAGATCGAATGATTTGTGAGCGCCGTTACAATTAACACATTTTACTTTGTCAGCACTGTCACACTCGGCAGTCTTATGAGAACTGGCGCAGATGGCGCAGTATGATTTTACACGGCAATTTCGCTCCCCATGGCCAAACAATTGGCAATTTTCACACTGCGTAAGCTTACCTTTAAGTTTTTTCTGGTAACTCCACTGAACTTGAGTGTGAAAAATAGCACGATATTATTTATTTAGTTCTGAAAGTTTTATGGAACCATTTTCCGAAGATATTAAATATATTGTGTCAGTGTAATGTTCATACTTTTTGATTATTTTTTTAATATCAATGCACTTTAGCCCGGCTTCACTATTTCGACTTTAAGTTCCATGTCCATGTCTCCCATACCATAAGGCACAACTTTGGACACTCGCGCATCTTTAAGGCCATGCGAAAAAAATTGACAATTCTTTTTTCAATTTGGTAATTAGGGTTTTATACGATTCCATGGATTCGCATACAATTTTAATTGCAATTGAAAGGTTTTTTATATAATAATCTTGAATGTTTAATGATTTCAACAAATGCACATATTCACTAGATTTGTGAAGCAATTTAACAGGTGGACAATAGTATCTTCCATATCGTCATTGTCACTGTCTGGCAGGCATTGAAGAGGACTCCAGTAGTTTTCTCTGGAGTTTTTCTTATTGACGCTTTTAACGATTCGAAATTTTTTTATCTACGGACAAACGATTGTCCTCGGTTACAGGCGACCGATCGCGCTTGGGTATTTTCATTGGTTTTTTTTCTTTCTTTCTCTTTTCTTACTTGGTTTAAACGAAAGGTAGTGTCATACGCATGCTAAGGCTCCGGATCGATTGAGGTTTTACTGTTTACATTTTTTATGAGCAGATTCATCAAGAACGATTATTGACTTTACGTACTGCAAAACAGCACTTGCACAAACCGTTACTGGTGACTTAAAAATATTTTCACTGAATGAACAAAAAAATTTCTTTAAGTGTAGGGAATGGTCGCCCTGAAAAGTAGGAGAAAAAAAAATGTTGCACTCAGTTTCGGCACTTTAATTCAGCATTATTTTAAAGATAACAATTTTATTTTAAAGATAAAAAAATATACCACCACATTTAGTTCACAATGACAGAGCCTTACTTATTTTTTAATAAAAATATTCAAAATTTTTTAAATAATTTACCATCAGCATACTCTGACATAAAAGGTGTTTTTTTTATAGAGGTTTGTTTTTAAACTGGCAACACTGGCGACGGCTGAAGGTTGATTTGTGGTTAGTACGTTTTGCCACTTTACGATGAATAGATTAACGCCAGAACAACGCGTGCAAATTGTGCGAACTTATTTTGGAAACCATGGTTCGGTTCTCCAAACTTATCGCCCGCTACGTCCATTTTACGGTCGACATTATTTACGATTTGTTACGATTTTGAATCCTATCTAGCAGGTGCAGAGATGTGAGCATTGTTGTTGTGGATGATTTTTTATTGACGTGGAACTACTGATCTTCCCGGAGCACTGTGTGGAAGAGAAGTTCGACGGGAGATTTCGCTTATTTTTCCTAAGAAAAGCATTATAGGCTGATATATCCAGAATGTTATAAAATAATGTATGTGGCCACCTGCTTGTTCTACGCTTTCATGTGTAAATAAATGCGAATGAGTTGGTCAAGAGTAACTACCCCTGATTTTTTAGATTTGTAATATTTTATTATTTCCGATTTATTTGCGCCATCAGTTACATCTTTATTGTGATGCAAGGTGCTCATGAGAATGACTGAACTGTTTTTTTTTTTTCAGAACATATGGAACAAAAGCTGGTTATGGTTGTCATTATCAAAAAAGAAATGGGATAATTTCTCCGGCTTTCCTTTCAAATCCTAAATTTGTGGCGGCAAACGTGTTCGATTATCAGTTTTTGTGTCGAGCGATCACACCGAAACCCCCTTGCTGAGCAGCCGGTGTGTGCAGCTAACCAACAGCTGCTTGCTGCAATTCCGGTTTTTGCGACTCCCTATTGGACTGCACATTCGCTTTTGTGTAGTCCTTTCCATTCGCTCATCGACCACCACCTGTGTGGTTGCGGTTCGTTCTTCTCCCTCTTTGTTAAAGTTTTAATCAATTTAATTTTTTTCTCACCGGGATTTGCAGCAAATGGGCGCCCAACGACCTCTGTAGAAGCTGCATGGACGAGGAAGAGGAGGAGACAATCCTCCACCTACTCTGTACATGTCCATCTCTCTCCCAGAGAAGAAAGCTTCATCTAGAAGCTTCATCTAGCTTCATCTAGAAGCTTTCTTCTACAACGACCTACACGATCTAGGAAATACAGTTAACAGTCTCCTACGCTTTATCATAAGCTCAAATTGGTTCCATTAGTACGAGGATCATAGATCCACGTGACATCACAATGGGCCAATAGGCCTAAGTGGGTTGGTATTTCCAACAGCCACTCTTATCTAACCTAACCTAACCTGGAGCACTACTGGTGGAAATAGTAATCTAACATCATGAAGCAACCAACATTTCATTATTGTTGGATAACATTAGTGTCATTAAGTGGGTGCAAAAAAGACTAAGGATTCATTTCATCGGAGTTCGGAATCACTTCATGTCGCTTTTTCGTTTCATCGGTGTTCGGATTTACTGCCCAAAGAGCGATAAAAAGTTTCACTTCAAAAATATAAATAAATAGATATGAGTATAAAATAAAAAGGTGCAGATGGCGGACAGCTATTGGATATTGGAATTGGATAATCTGAAACAAAAAAAAAGAAGCAATGGCATAGTGAAATATAAATCTTGTTTTGTCTAAATCGCTTTCATTTTTTTTTTTATGAATTCAATTATTACGTATTTGAAAACATCGAAACGTATTTTATATACCCAAAAAAATACTATTTTTTCATGTATGATATATACAGGACGTTCAAGATATTGTGTCGGAGACATTAAGGGGAGTTTTATATGAGTGGGGGAAAATTGGAAATGCATCCCCACCGAGATACAGAGGTTTTAAGCAAAGTCCTACGCTGCCTTGTTGTGACTCCTATTGAAAATAACATCCTTACAATTTGTGCGTGTTTGGTAACAAATGGGGTATCTTTGAACTCGTAAGTATGAGTACTTTAATTTCTTCAAAGTAAATTAAATGTTGCCCTAAAATTAATGTGTCAAAACTTATTGAAGATCAAAATGTTTTTATTTTTTTACAACACTTAAACTTTTGACTTTGTTATAATTTTTTTCATAGAAATATCTTGCTAACCCCCACATTTTGCAACTTTGAAACGTTTTTGATTATTGACCCGTTTTTGACGGTATAAGTTTGTTCAGTGATAAGGCTCATTTATTTGAGGCAATGATAATCTTTAAGAAGTTCACCAGATGCCACTGCATCCAGCAGAATGTACCGTATGGTACTTATTGTACGCCGGTGGCATCATCGATCCTTATTTCTTTAAAATTGAGGCGAGAATACTGTTAATAGACACGTTACAATGCGATGAGCAACGATTATTTGTTCCAAAATTTGCGTGACGTCAATATGGGAGAAACAACATGATGGTGCTCCACCGGATACTACCAACAAAAACATCATTTTATTGAAAACACCATTTGGCAAAAGAGTCAATGCAAGAAATGTACCCATCAATTGGCCACCAAGATCGTTCGGCTTGACGCTATTAGATAATTTTCTGTGGGGCTACGTCAAGTCACTAGTTTATGCACGATATACGATACGCATGCGATATACGCCCCCAATTGCTCGAAAAGATGTTGGAAAATTGGACCTCTAAAATGCGCTTTATGCGAAACAGCCATTATAGATATGTGACCTAATCTATTTTTAAATATTAAATCGCAAGAAATAATCTTTCGAATGAATTTAATAAATCGTCTTTGTATTGTATTTCTTTGTATTCTATTTAAACAAAAAAGTCACCGAAATATGTAAAATTCAAATCGAATCTTTTTTGAGAACCGAAATATGTTATTGTATCCACCTTAAGTGTCTAATCTATGAAAACAAGACAAAAACTTTATATAAATTGGAAGCGAGCATTCGACTTGAAATAGCCGCAATATACTAAAGAGTAATGGAAAATAGTCTCATAGTTAAAATGCCGCAGCACGTGTTAAGTTTTTTAGAAAATTGGATAGAGAGAGAAATAATAAGAGAAACAATTTGCATGATGTTATCTTTCATAATTAATAGTATCAAACATATTTCATCCAAAATAAAAATATCATTGATATTAACCGCTTTTCTTTTTCTTTAATCAAATTGGGCGTATCTAATGGGAAACCTTGTATTACTCTTGAAATAATGTTTCTTAACATTTTTAGGAGTGGCATATTCTAAAATTTGTATTTTTAATTTTATTCTACTCTCACATTTGTTGTTCGATTAGAGGGGGATTTTTTGTTAGTGTAGGATGTACGATTAAGCCTGCTTATTTTGAAATTAAAAAAAAAACGTTGTGTTTGAAAAGTTCTGATGCTTTTATTTTACTAAAGAGTGTAGACATGGAGGTTATGCATGGAATACAATACTCGATAAATGGCCGCCTCGTGACTGTAGGCACATGTTGGTCCTTCTGACGAATTAAAAAAAAAAAACCTATTTAATTTTTCATCAACAAAATGGTAATTATATTGTGAAAAAACTTATTGAATCTTTGTGCGCAATATATTTAATCTATAATATTTAAGACATAACAAATAATCCTGCTAAAGAGGCTATAAGCGTGTTATTTTTTTTTATGTCAAAATGTTCAAGTTTATGAATGGAAAAATAAACGCAATTTTACTTAAATATTTATTTTATAAAGTAATGTTCAACAGTGCGGTTTTGAATGAAGATCGTTTGTTTCAAGGCATTCTTCAAGCCCTAAAATTCCCAAATATGGGTGCAGTGGATAAAACTTCACGGCGGATATAATCGTGTAAGGTCTAAATCGTTCAGGGATTATTTACGTAAACTTTCGACTTGAGATATCCCCAGTATATATAAGTCCTATGGAATAAGATCCGGCGACCAAGCAGGTTATGGAATATCTTCATACTTGCTAATAAATTTACTCGGAAATATTTACCTCAACTTCTCTATCGAGACTCCTGCGGTTTGCAATGTTGCAGCATCTTTTTGAAATGATTTTCTGCTTTTGTGTTTTTTTTTATGATCAGCACGCGTTATGTACATATCCACTGTCATAGTACACATGTTTGATAAACACGAACGGTATGCAATCAAACTCAACTCTCAAAATAAAATAATTTATTAAAAGTTTCGTTTAAGTTAAGATAAGTTTTATCGCACGGTTTTGAATCCCATCCAGCAGCATGCAATTACCGTTCATGGATAACAGCTGCTATTAAAAACAGCGGATAGCATTCAATTCCAATTTGTTGATAGTTCCCCAAGTGGTTATGCTGTTGATATCGGAATTTAATGAGCTTCACATAAGATATCGTCCCCGTTCTATATCCGAAGAGCAGGGATGTGAGTCAGGGAACGAACATGAAAAGCAGAGAGCAAAGGAGTGCATTGGATTAGAAGTACTCGTAGCAGACAAAAGAGCATTTGTGGCACACCAGCATTTATTTTGTGGATATCAGACTTGAAACTATCCAAGACAACGTTCCGAAAGGTAGTTTCTAATCCATTGAAGAAGAGATTCATTGATCCCAAATGCACAGATTTTCGACAAACGACATATGCTAAACTTTTTCAAATGCAAGAGAAATATAAAGTGCAACTACCTTGCTTTCACTAGATTGATGTACGCTTTGGTTTCACTTTTCGGTGAGACATGCCATCAAATCATCAGTGACGTTTAAGAAGTTCTCGAAATATTTCATGAGCTGAAGGTTTATCAGAGGAAAAGATTCCCTTTTTTAAGTTTAGTGGTCAGACGAGCCTAGAGGGGATAGCACATCGACTTTATACTTATCAGAGCAATTAAAAACTAGTCTAGGGCGTTCGCGGTATGACTGTCAGCATCAGATATTCGCGTGGGGTCATTTCGCGTGGGCACAAGCTGGGTTATGTTTTCTTACACAGCGAAGATGTCCGCATAGCGTCCGTTGGGTGTTTTCTTCCCAGAATGTCGAAGCTTCCCAGAATTATGTATTTTGGAATCGCCCGTAATAACGGGTTCAGTATGAGGATACAGGGATACAATCCTTAGTGACCCCGCATGCGTATCAAACTCGTTAAAGGTCGAATTTCTGTCCAGTTTGTGGCTTCTGTAAATAAAGCAATAGTGGATAATAGCGGAGATAGAATTTTAACCACATGAAATTCCGGATTGGATGTGATGGAGTTTAGTAAGCTAATCACTACGCAATTAAATGGCGAGACCGTGGTGAGAAAAGAATAATGACACAAGTTCGTAGCCAGGTAGCTTCAGAACTTAATGATCTGAGAAGTGTGGGTGGGATCAACTGGCTTGTATTTCCGGACGTGGACGTACACAAAAAAGTGAATACATTTTGGCGCGCATATATGGTATTTGCAAAGTCCGCTGTAAATTCCAGAGTCATTATGATAGACAAACACACAAAACTAAGGTACAACTATCCACGGGCTAGAAATCGCATTCCACACTGTGGCTTTTGGACAATATAAACTTTTTTGAAAGCATTCTTGACGATTGTTGAGACACTGGTAATGCATAACAATGCAAATAAAAATTTTCGTTATTATTGAACGACATGGTGCGTTTCAAAGCGTTTTCGCGATTCAAAAACTTCCCAACGTTGTTCATTCGTAGGTTGCTCGCAAAAAGTACTCAATTTTGGTAAGGTCTTACACAATGTGTGTCGTATATGTTTGGAATTTTAATTTATTTTTGAAAATAGTATGTACAACTATTTCTGAATTTCAGTAAAGTTCGCAATCTTCCTTATCGACTTGTATGGATTTCGCGTTATTTCGTCTTGCATTTAAGCAACGTGTTCTGTCGTCGCTGCTGACATTGATGGTCCTTGCGAAATTATGTTGCGTGCCCGGACCGGAATTGCAAAATGTGGAACGTACACGGTCCAGTGATTTACGGTTTTTCAAATATTGCCAGAATGGAAACCGACGATTTGACTCCCGGCAACTGTTAAATACAAAACATGCACGTCAAATGGTACCCCATCCTAATAGTTTTTGAGCAGTTACAATTTTAACTTAAGAAGTGAGTAATTTAAACAACTTTTAATTGTGATGCATAGAAATAAATGCTCGTCTGATAGGTTTCCTAAATTCGTCACGCAGACCAAAAAAGAATTAACAGCTGTTGATGTACGATAATTAATTAAGTATTACACCAAAATCATTTACGAGTACAAATGTAATCCACATTTTACAAATATCTCAAAATAAAATGCAGAAAATGTTAAACGTGTAATGATATATCAGAAACTGTGATATGCACAGAGATATGTGTGTAAGTATGTGTGTCAGTGACAGTTTACGTTGGAATGACCACGTATTCGATGTCGTCCAAAATGCTGCGAAATGTCTAGATTTTCTCAAGCGATGTAAGAAATACTTCAACCTCTCTGATCTGGCTTCAATATATAAAGCGTTTTTCCGCCCAAAACTGGAGTACAACACCCATATATGGTCAGGTGCCCCTAAGCCCTCTTTGCACTTGCTGGATAGGATTCAAAATCGTGCGATAAAACTCATAGGTGATACTAATATCACTCAAACAATGGGCACCCTCGAACACCGGCGTAATGTCTTGTGTCTCACTCTGTTTTATCGGTATTTCCACCACCAGTGCTCCATTGAAATCGTCAGTAGCATTCCGCCCCTTCAAACTTTTAAAAGTAACACCCGTCTCGCTATGAATGCTCATCAGTATACCCTCAAGCTCACTTTCGGACGTACTCTAAAATATCGTGATTCGTTCCTAAACCGTACAACTCGCTTATGGAATGCCCTGCCTAGCTCTTTATTCCCTAGTCATTATTACCTTCAAACATTTAAAACCAGCGTTCACCGGTATCTCCCTTTCCATCCTCCCTGATTTTCCTTCGCCGCGCTATGTGCAAACATTTTAAGGGTACATAAATCCGTTGAGCGCGCGCAAATTATAAACAAAAAAAAATATATAGGGTGTTTCAACAAGAGGTGTAGGTTTTCTTATTTTCATAAAAGTGAAAATATGCAAAGGAGGGGAAATAGATAGAGTTGGTAGAGCAGGTGGGCGTAGGTGCTTTGAGTATTCGAAAATATTTCGTCGTAAGCGATAAATAGCACAAGCTAATACATATTCTCATTACTGCCACTCAATGAAGAAAAAACTAGCAAAAACTTCAATCACCAAAATATATAGAAAAATAGCAATGCATAGCCGAAGGAATGCAATGAAACCTCTTCAACTTTCACTTATGCGCGTTACTTCAAGAAGTATTTCCGTAATGTCATTTTTGGCTTGATGTCATGCTTGAGAAGAACATGGCGGACTTAACAAAACTGAAGCGGTGAATATAATGTACGAGGAGGTGTTTATTTGGCTCCCACTATCGAATGCGGATTTAAAGTTTCTTTTATCCAGCGATCTTAAACTGTTTTTAAATACTTACCAGAATTCAATAAAACCCTGGTGCATTAGCAATGCCATAAAATCTCCAGTTAAATCGTCTCTTTCGCCTGTTAAAAGGATTATTCCGTTTGTAGATTCGGGTCGAAATTCAACTCTAATCTGAATTGTTTTACATGGAGAGAAAATAAATAAATTAAACCAACAAAATTTAAAGACTATTATATTTAATTTTCCACCAAGAGGCACTTACCTGCACATGTTTATATGCTCCTCGTAAAGCTGGAAATGCTAACCAGGACTTTCTCGAAAATCTGGGAATTCGTATTTTTGTATCTGTGGATAAAAAGTATATACAAAATTTAGAACACACAAAAGCTTATAATATATTATGTAAGTATAAATGTTTAGCGAAACTTTTTTTATTTTTTCTTAAAAAAATAAGTGTCAGCGCCGAATTTGTCGAGAATGGATTTAAAAACCTGTAGTCGACCTCTAACGTTTTTTTCTATGGCCCTTATAAATAAAAAATATTCTTGAGTAAGAAGTATCTTAAGTTCAATTGAAATCTATACAGACAGTCACACGAAATTTTTGTACAAATTTTAGTGTTATTTAAATTACCATATACATTTATGTTATAAAGAAATAGTTATTTTCAAATTACAGGCAACACTTTAATTTCAAATATGTATATGTTTATAAATAAATATAAATACAAAAGCCAGATATTAATGTAAGCAGTGCTTGTCCGACCGCTCATAGCGCCCCGATGCAAGTCGTACACAAGCGCTCCTCAAATTTGTATGCCTGAAAATTGTCTCAACATAAGTAACTTGAAATTTAATGTGTGTTTTTTTTGAAGAGAAATTTATATGTTTTGATAATTGTTTTACATTTGTTTTCTAAATTAAACTATTAAATATTGCAAGTTTTCATGAATGTTCAATAACATGAATCTTTTCAGGCTTTCGAAGCGGCAAATTGTTCGATGATATACGCGATATTCTGGCTAAGCCATTTAGTCGCACTTGTGATATCGAATTGCGTGAATAATTTTTGGTTGAAAATGATCCTTCAGTTGTTGCGACCAATGCAAATTCTGTACGCGATGACGGCGTTCTGAACTAGATTTTCCATGCCGTTGCTCTTAATTCCGTTTAGTATGTCGATGACTCGAACAAAATATAGATTTTTCACCAATTCTGCAATCACCGCCATCTCTGAAAACAGTTCATCGCCATCAATATCAGATTCGTTGCCGTTTGAAATCGTCATTAGAAGCTGTTTACACGACTTAAGCAAATTTCTATTTTGTCTATTTTGATCGAAATCGGTAAAATTGTAGAGAAAGGAGAAAGTTGCACTGTGTTTTTCTAATACATCAAATCGCTCATCGACTGCATCAGTTGTAACTTTCAGGAAAATATCAATAAAATTGTTCTTGAAACTTTCTTCCGAATTTATTTGGCGTCCAGCAGCTACACGTTTACGACAGTTCGGAAAAACTATCTCGATTTCCATTTTCTCATAGATTTCTTTTGCATCACTAAAAACCTTTTTAGGTCCAGTTGAACTGTATTCTTCCAAAAATGTTTTAGTACTTCCCAAACACAGCACAGCGGTCTGTAAGTCTGATTTGATTGATTGCAATGCTTTCGAAGCAATGTTAACTTGACTTAAAAGGTCGTAACACATACACACTAAACACACGAAATTATAATCGATTTTGTGATAATTGCTCCAGTTTCATGACGAACTGTATTCTTGAAAGCGGTTGAATTCTTGGTTTCGTCCAATGCAGCGATTATATTGCCAAGGTTCAGTCGAAGTGGTCTTAGTGCAGCGATTCGACTCGACCATCGAGTTGGGCAAAGGTTTTTCGGGGCTAATGTGGAAGCTGTTGTGATGTGGCTTATTATAATATCCCACTGGTTCGAAGAACTCGAAAGAAATATCGATCAAAAAAAATTAAAAATAGCATTTGCACCTGATGCAGCAGCAGCTTCATACGAGTATATAATGAGATTTAGTGAGTGGTTTGTACATGGCACAAAAAATGTTCTTGGGCATTTTTCTAAAATAATCCGAATGATTCCAACTCATGAATTGTCATTTCCTTAATTTTCAGACCGGTTTTCTCATCGTTTTCAAAAATTCAATAAAACTCTCTCTAACTTCATAACCCTGAGTCGCTTGATTCCCGAGCACATACCGTAAAATGACAGTTATTTGTTCGTTATGGGTGATCGTCCAGGATAAGTGCTTAACTTAAGACACACTGCGCTTAACACATTGCAAAATATGATGTTTCACTATTGCACCAATAATCGCAATGATTTCGTTCTGAATTTTGGGTGAGAGGTAGTGATTTTTTTCACGCTCAATGTCCTATTACGCCCAGTTGAATCGTGGAGTTTTGAAGTGGAGCCCGTGAATGCGATATTCTGACCCGCAAGAAATAACACAAATGCAATAATTCGCTTGAAGGCAACTTTCAATCGCTCTTTTTTTGCTGGACTTGATTGAATAATTTGCTACGGATTGTCTTATTTCCCGAAATTCGATTTAAAAATTACTTCCATTTGGTGTAATTTTCAATGTGCAGTTTAAAAAATTCATGCTCTTTAATTCGTTCGCTCAAATGTCCCCAATCTTTAATTCCATTCATTGATGAAAGACCAGTATCAGCTTATTTTTTTTGAAAAAGACGGCAACAAAAACAGTGCACACAATCGACCTTTTGAATAAATCTACCATTCGCGGTTCACATTTTCCCTGATTGACATTTTTTTTATGTAATACGATTCAGAAAACAAGCGGCCAATGGTTAAAGGAACCTTTGTTTTCAATTCTATTTTTCTTATATTCAGAACCCGAAGGCTTCTTCTTGATTGGCTTGTCAAAGCGATTAATTTTTTAACAGATTAAAAAAATCAATTTTAGCCAAATAGCTCAACAGAAAACAAACAGAACTCAAAATAATAAATTTTGTCGTTTAAGAACGTTTTGCATAAAAATCACAAGCGTACTAATGTAAGTGTTTGTAAGTTGGGTTAGTCCGCTTTTACGCGTCGCAAGTTTCGAAAGATTCAAATGAGAGCAAAAGAGAGGGATAATGAAACAAAAATACCCAATTAACCAAATTCCCACTGCATGTGAGTAGGATTTTCATTGCATTTTTTTGACATTTCTTTTTCTCCTTCTTCTTGGTTTTTCGCATTTGCTTCATTACTTCTTTCGCTGTTGTTACGAGCACAACATTTCAGTATGGCGGATGAATTTAAATGAAAAGAATTAAGGGGGCTCATTTTCAATTATGAAAGACTGAGCACCAAAGATGAAATGAAAGAGAGCTGTCAAATAACATGAAAAACCCAAGAAGGGGGAAAGGCTTTCGTGTAAAATTGCGCGCATCACTGAATGACAGTTCGAAAGAAAATACCCAGAACATGCGCTTACACACTTGCGACGTGTAAAAGCGGACTTACCATTCATTTTTTGTACTGCGATATACTGTTAACACTCTGAAAATCACGTTATTTTACAGTTATAAAACACAGTGGACACTCTTTTTCCGTTAGAGCCACTTCTGAGCAATACACGCACAGTATACACTCTTTTTCGCAATATTGGAATACGCAATGCAACACAGCACACCACTCCTCTTCTTGTTAATCCTATTTTATTTGATTTTCGTAAACAATGATTGATGCTCTTATCTACTCGTATATACATATGTCGATGCAATATGAAAAATGGGTATCCACTCTGTACGAGCATGTTTTGGTGCGCTTTTACTGGACTAGTCGTACTGGACTGTATTTCTAGCGCCTTTTTTAAATTTACGATTTCAGCGCTCATTCAAATAATTACAAAATTTATTTGAAGTCTCGGGATGTGTTTTGATGTAATTTTTAGTAAAAATGTGTATTTACTCGTTTTTTTTTGTGAGTAGACATAAAATTTTGAGCTCGCGCGAGTTATGGGTAATGAAAAATAATGTTGGAAAAAAAATCTATTTGAATTTATTGATCGAGAGGTAGAATACAACTGAACTTATTTCTAATTCTTTATTGAAAATGTAAATTGTAGTTTGCAATATTTAGGTTATTGCAAGACTTCTTGGAATTAACCTGTATATTGTTTGCTGAATATGGTGTTTAATTTAATTATTTTAACAAAATGCTGATAAAGGAAATTAAAATTGTTTGATTTAGGGTTCTGGGAATTGGTTGAAATTTATAGGGGTAACGGATGCAACTTCTCCCCTCTTGGTGTAGAGCGAAGGCCACAGAGAATTCGATGGGGTTGGAGCGATGATGCCGTTGTCACTGATAAAATGTTGGTTTTTTGATCTAAAGATGCATACTGCCAAAACTGTGATGATAAGTGCAAGTGATATGAGTGAGGCGAATGAGTAGTTGACCCTGGTGAAGGTTTCTAATCGGAGGTTTTTGATTTCTTCTTTGTTTTTGTATTCTTTCATTTTGTGCATGTTGAGTTTTTCGATTGTGAGACTGGGTTTGATGTGTTCTTGTGTATAGGATGCTGGAATTATGAAAATTTCGTCCCAAAAGGTGTTGGCAGTGTCACGATAGATGACATTGTTGATCTCGACTTCACAATTCTTATACTGAATGAGTACAGTGCCTTGGATTTTCTGTGGACTTTTACTGCAAGTAGATTTAATTATTGTTGTAGGTACATTTAGAAGTAGTATAAAATTTCGCTCTGATTGGGTGATGGTTTGTATTAAACCAACATCATTAATAGTACAATTTGCTGGTTCGTTGTTTAAGAGGCGGCCAATACATGTAGAATGCTTTGTTTTCTCCTCGTATACTGCTGTTTTACAATAATACTCGTATATACCTTCTACTTTTAGACATATTTCATCGAAATACTGAATACTCTCTGAATTATAAATTAAATAGGGTTTTGTTTCGATTTCCTTTGTTTGGTTTATGGGAACAGGGATAATATGGTGTAAGGAAAAAATTTCTGAGGATAGATTTGGAATCTGGATATTGAATATTATTTTAGAGCCGTTATAGTAAGCTTGTTGGCTTAAAAGCTGACTGTTTCTGAAATATATCATATATTTCTTCCAATTCATTTGGATTTAAAATGAAAGCAAAATAGCTTCTGCCACATTTGAAATATGAATTGTCACAAGGTCAATATTGTAATTAATTACGAGTAGATTGAGTTGGTGTGTATAAGATATGAAATTTTCATTGTACATATTGAATTCTGTTTTTCACTGATTCTTGATAATGTGTGAGAAACTTTTCAATATTTTCTTGTTCTTTGTTAATGCGTGCAGTCAAGTTATTAAATCATTGAATCATCTCCAAGTTTAAGTTTATCTGACTTAACATTGTGCCCTTAATATTAGCATTTTCGGATTTAAGTTTTTCTATTGCAATATTTAGATGGTGTGCATCTTTGGCATCCATGTTTCCTGTAATACATTTAATTACCGTTCCTAGTCCGTCAAAAAGTGCTCTTTTATTTCTATTTTTTTGGGAAGAGTGAGTTAAGTTTTATTTCTAGTTCGTGAAGTTTAAGTTTGGTTATGACAGTCGAATCTTTGTGTAAAGTTCGTTTTTCGAAAAGTGTTATTGAGTCTTTTATATGTTTAATACTGTTTTCATAGGATTCTATGTCAATTATATGTATAAGTTTGTAGTAGTTTGTTGTTTTTCTTGCCGGCCCTAGTCTTAGTGGAAGGATACCTCCATTTCTTTCTAAGTCTCGGATTTCTAGTTGACTTAAAATTTGTAAAATCCTGAGGAGAATATAAGGAAAAATATAATAATTATAATATAATATTGCTATTTAGGGTTTTAAGCATTTGTCTATTTAATAATTATTTTATTTTATTTATTTTTTTTTATCCTATTTTTACGTACTTTTTTATCGCCTGTTGTTACTACTGTTATCTTGTTATTTGTTTTAACCTTATGTTTCGTAAATCGTGCTGTAATTGTATTTCTTTTACATTCTTTCCTAAAAATAGTCTCATTTTCGTCCCTATCTTTGGGTTCTTCCCTAGTTTTGTTGAGTTTATCTATTATTGAATTATATAATTTTTCAACTTTTTCTTTTATAGAAGGATATAGGATTGTGTGAAACTCATTGAGCTTTTGGAGGTAATCGTGTTCATTGTTAAAACTAATATTTTTGTCGAATATGTACGTTCTGCCAAATAAAAGTTCGTAGGGGGTATGTTTCGTTGCTGAGTGAATAGCATTATTGTATGTGATTATTATTTCTGATAAAATGTCGTCATGGTCTGTACCTAGTTTCTTTGCTTTTCTCTTAAATAGGACCATTCTGTATATTTCCGTAAGAGTAGAGTGGAAACGCTCTACAGGAGAATTACTACTCGTTTGTTGGAATGATGTATAATGCAGGTCTATTTTGTACTGTTCACAAAAGTCTTTAAATATATTAGCTGTGAATTCTGAACCTTGATCGCAAATTAGTTTCTTAGGGATTCCATAAAGGCTTATAACGTTTTTTAAAGCTTTAATGACTGAAATACTGTTTCTTGTTGGAAGAGTAAAAGCTGAGGAATATTTAGAAAATTTGTCAATAATGGCTAAAATTTGATAGTTGTTAATGCTATAAATGTCAATATGAACTATATCTAATGGCTTTAGAGGGATTTCGGGTTTCTCATATTTAATCTTTGGGGGGCTTCTATCATATTTAAGTAACTGACATTTTTCGCAGCGGTTAATGGTTTCTGTAATTTTGTTTTTCATGAAAGGAAAGTAAAATTCTCTTTTGAGGTGAAGGAATGTTTCGTTTATTCCTTTATGATTATTGAATTCGTGATACTCTTTTATAAATCGATCTTGCTCGTCATTCTCTGTTACATATTTTAGTATTTCGGTGCATCTTATTAAACGAAAAAGTTTGTTCCGCGAAAATTATTTTGAATATGTTGACTGAAGAATTCGGAATGTGATATTGTCTGTAAAAGTTGCAGAAAGTTTATTGGGTGGCGTACATTTTTGTACACCAGGCTTCTGTAAACTCAGGATTCTTAATAATTGCGTTGCTTATTTCGAAAGGGTACTTTAATGATTACTGAAGGGCTTTGGTCTAATTTCTCTAAGACTATCTGAAGGGCAAAATGGTTAAGAGGTCTTTCTGATATATAGGTCCCGTCATCCAGATTTTCTTCTGCTGAATGGATTGTGGTACCAGAAGTTTTTTGATTTGACGCAACGTCGTTGGTATTGATATCAATGAAAGTATTGGTTTTAGGAGCATTGAGTTTGATTCTGCTTAGTGCATCGGCGTTTGTATTTAGTTTACCTTTTTTATAGACTATCTCGTAGTCGTATTCTTCGAATTTAAGTCTTCATCGGATAAGCTTGGAGTTTGGCTCTCTCAAGCTCATAAGCCAGGTTAAGGCCTAATGGTCCGTTATTATTATTTTTTTTTTTTTTATAATTTATGCGCGCCTAAGGGGTAAGATACCCTTTTACTGCTGCCTGGGCGCTGGCGGAAAGGTAGAAGGAAGAGAAGGGAAAATTGTTTTGTAGTGGTTTGAAACTCAGGTGTGTTTGTTTTCGATATTCAGTCTCCAGGGGTGGGAGTCCGAATAGGACGGAGTGTTTTTTCTTCACTCAGACGAGTGATTCGAGGTATAATTCACAGTATTTTTTTCTGTGCTTGAAAACTCTACAACAGCCAAATCTACGTGTCAGTGTTATGCCTTCACACGCAGAATTTTTCTGTCTGAGTTCCAATTACACAAATGAAAAACCTGGACCTTCAGAGTGAGAATCGATTGCTAGTACCACTACACCACGGCCACTCCCTGTGGCCAAAGACGTATGGCCTAAAGTATTTGGTTGCCCAAACAATGGCTAAGAGTTCTTTTTCGATTGTTGAGTAGTTAGTTTCTGTGGTTGTTAGTGTTCTAAAGCAAATAGACTTGTCATGTCCTATAGGACCTTGGGATAAAATAGCGCCGATAGCAAAATTGCTTGTCTGTGGTCAAGTTAAATGGTTTTGAAAGGTCAGGATAATGAAGAATTGGCTCATTGGTTAAAATATTTTTGCAAGTTTCAAAGATTTGAATATATTTGCCGTCAAGAGTTATTTTACGATATTTTTTTAAGTATTCTTTCATTGGTTTGACAAGTTTATCGAAGTCTTTAATGAATTTTCGATAGTATCCGAGTAAAGCTCTTAACTCTTTTTGAGTCCTTGGAAGGGGAAAGTTTTTTATTGCGATAAATTTGTCAGGGTTGGGCTTAACACCGTTAGTTGATATTATATGTCCTAGAATGGCAATTTCTTTTATAAGAAAATCAGATTTATCTAACTGTATTTTCAAATTTGATTCTCTAAGTTTTATAAATACTTTTCTAAGATTTTAAATGCTCTTCTAATGATGTGGAATATATTATGATGTCATCCAGATATACGGGACAGGATGTTCCTATTAGGTCCTTAAGTATGTTGTCCATTACTCTTTGAAAGGTACTTAGAGCGTTCTTAAGTCCAAATGGCATACGCAAGTACTCATAGTGACCGCCGTCAACAGAAAAAGCTGTCTTAAGTATGTCTTTGGGGTCCATCTCGATTTGGTGGAAACCACTTGCGAGATCAAGAGTGGTGAAGTACATGCATTTGCCGAGTTTTTCAAGTATTTCTGTTATGTTCGGTATCGGGTAACGATCAGATATAGATTTTTCGTTTAATTTTCTGTAATCTATTACCAAACGCCATTTTTGTTTGCCACTGGAGTCCATTTTTTTTTTTGGGACTATCCAGACAGATGAGCTCCAAGGTGAATAGCTTTGCCATATAATAACTTGTTCGAGCATCTTGTTGATTTGCTGTTGAATTTCCTGTTTGTGACAATAGGGGTAACGATAGGATTTTGTGTAGATCGGAATGTTGCCTTTGGTTTGAATTTTGTGCTTGATTTTGATTTCTTTAAAGAAGACATCTTCGAACTCTCTATATATCTACATCTACACATAAAGATTTTTATATTCTTCGGAATTGACATGCGAGGTTCGCAAAAGCTCTGCTATACTAGATTCAATGGGGCTCTCATCACATGTTATGTTAAAGTTATTGATTTCTATAAAGTTATTAGAATGATAAGGGTCTACTTTTAAAGGTTGCTCAATGAGAAAAATTTGGTCATAAGAGGAATTATTAGAAACTTCTACTGGACAAATCCAGTCTTTAGCAGTGTATATACCTTCAGAAACTTCAAAATGGGGTTTGATGTTGGTATTTCTTATAAATACTCGTACATCGTCGTTGCAAATGTCAACAGGGAGTTTTACCACTGTTTTTGTGTTAGGAGGAATTACATGTATACCGAAATTAAAATTTGGTTTAAACAGAATTGGATTTACTGAATTATTAGCTGTAAGTATTTTGTTTTCCAGATCGATCTTCGCATGGAGTTGGGAAAGGATGTCAAGTCCTAAAAGACCACCAAAGTAATAATGAAAATTAAATATTAGGAATGGTTCATTGAACTCATGAAAAGTGGGTAATTTTGTAAACTTATTTAGTTGGTGAATTTTTAACGTTGTGGATATGGTTATTGGTTTGCAATTTATTTGGTTATTGGGATTAATAAATGATGAAGATGCTTCTGAATCAATAAGGAATTTAAGTGGGCGTCCAAATGGTGAGGAAATTTCGATCTAAGGGAGTCTAAAACCATGTGTATTTATATCTAAGTAGCTCATAGGTTGGGATAGGCAAATTGGGGAAAATTTGTAGTATCCAATTGTTCCAGGGTGTTCAGTAAATTTTGATCTGCTTGGTCAAGATTATGTTGTTGGTTCCAATAATATATTGGGTCGATTAATTATGATGCTGGATCATAATAATAATCTGGTAGTTGAGGTTCTGTTGGCTGGAAACCTGTTAATTGGGCATCAGTTGGTTGAACATCTGTTTTGTTAAAATCTGTCGATTGGGAATCTGCTGGTTGGGAGTTGTTAGAGTCTGTGTTAAGGTTGAGAACCTCTTCGATTTTGTATTTAGGTTGTGTGGAAGACCTTGTGCGATTGCTTACATTAGAGCTGTTATTAAATGCTGTAAGTTGACGGAATTTTGTCATTGCTGACGGACTATCCATTGGTTCAGTAGGAGGGAGTTTAATAATGTTCTGTTGTGTATTAGGGAAATCATTATTGCCAAAAAGGTTAGTTGGTTTATTTAAATTTTTAAAAATGTGGATTAATTGGTCGTATTTTTGTTGAAGTTATGAATTCGTTAGAGTAAATTGTTATTGCTATGATTAAAATTAAATTAAATGAAATTATTTTGAGGTGAGATCATATAATTAAAGTTATGATTGTTTGTAAAAGGTCTTTGGAAAATACCCTGCTGTGCTAGAAATTGTCTGTCAATATTACTAAGTGTTTTTTGTTGAAATTGTGTTTGAGGTGGGCCTAAAAATTGAGGTTGTTTGGTCGGTTTTCCTAACTAGGATATTTTGTTCCTTAATACAATAGGAAAAGCTAACGCAAGAGTTTCTGGGCGCATTGCTCTTATGCTAGATCCAAGTGGTTCTTTAAGTCCAGACAAGAAGATATTAAGGCACATTTCCACAAAAAGTTATTTTTTGCTTGAATGACATTACTATCCTCTTCGTGGATCAAGATGTTATTATACAATGATGCTGGATTTCTACGATTTCACTGTAAAAATATTCTACGGACTTATGAATTTGTTTTAAGGAATGTAAATCTTTTATTAAGGATGTTTCGGTTCTCTTGTCAGAATAATGGAGTATGAGGTTTGTTTTGATACTGTCCCAGTTAAGAGTCGTCCCATACATATTTAAAACTTCGTTCGCTTCACCTTCAATTTTATTTTGGATGGCGTGAAGTAGTATTTTTCCCTGCATCGTACCGTTAAGTGTTGTAGAATTTTTTCTACATTATTTAGAAATTCATGCAGTAATCTGGAATTAATTCACTATTATCTGTGGGGCTACGTTAAGTCATTGGTTTATCACAACACGCCGACGACGTTGGAAGAGCTCAGAGCCACATTGAACGCGAAATAGCGGCCGTTTCGGCCGAAATGTGTGGCCGAGTCGTTGAAAATTGGGTCCAACGAATCGACCACTGAAAATGTGCCCGCGGTGGCCATATGAACGAAGTCGAGTTCCATTCATAAATGTTTTGATTGTACTTCGAGCCGATAATAAAGTTTTTGAAATATCTCAAATGGTTTGCGTTTTATTTAAAAAAAAAAAGTTGTCAAGTCCTTATTGGAAAAGCCTATATATTATCTGCTACATCGTCTGCTGGATTGTCTTCTCTCTTTTTCTTTCCTCTCTCTCTATACGTTGTTTTTCCTTGTTTTATATACTACACTTGTATTCACTTGTTGATTAAAGTTCCTATTATTACGATTCTTACTAAGGTTCGATCGGTTTTTAGATATTGAAATCCCGCGGTATGGCACTACTACCGATATTCCTTCGGTATTGATAGTTTTTACAATGTTCCTGTGTAAAATTAATCACACCACACCAGTGATTTGACGTTAGTCAGTAATCCGCTGATTTAAGTCAATGCACAGATGATTTAAGTATTTTATTTTATACCAGCCGCTGATTTGAATCACTGAGAGGTAGATTACAACTGAACTTATTTCTAATTCTTTATTGAAAATGTAAATTGTAGTTTGCAATATTTAGGCTATTCCAAGAATTACACGTGCCGGATGCAGCTAGATTTCTTGGAATTAACCTGTACATTGTTTGGTGAATATGGTATTTAATTTATTTATTTTAACAAAATGCTAATAAAGGAAATTATTGATTTAAGGTTCTGGGAATTGGTTAAACTGGATAGGGGTAACGGATGTAGCTCGCACCCTTGGCACGCTCGCGTCCAGGTGCAACGCACTGGCTGAACCGGCGTTTGGACAGGTGCTGGATGTAGATGTAGTAAAAAAAAGATCCGCTTTCTGGATATATTTATGTCAGGTGCCAGGTCAATTCGCTTGGTTGCCGAATTAGCTGAATTATGTAATACCAACCGTGATTAGAAATATGTTACATTTAGTTCAGTTTTATTACACCAGGTGCTCGATTTAATGTGTCCTTAAACTTAAGTGATACTTTTTTGAATTATTTCTAAAATGTATGTTTGGTTGTTTCCAATGTTTTACTAATCATCCATTTGACACCAAATTTTAAATTTTTACATATAAGAATCAATACCGGAATAAAATTTGGTAATTAGATGAATATGTTTTTTTCATTATTATATATATATATGTTACATATGTATAAGTCAGTCCTAAAACTAGTCTGTTCCTACGGCTTCTAGCCTTGGGGATGTACAGGTAAGACAAGTTTGCAAAATAAACAATTTTTTTATTACTAATAACCCAGGATATATACGAAATACGGACCCACTTCCTATTATTATTATTATTATTATTTATTAACATATAATAAATTACACGTTAACTTAAAGTATCAATAGCTCTAGCTACCATTGCCTTCAGCTAGGATCCACTTCCTAACATAGGACTAGCAATTTAAATTGCGGACGGTAAGGTAAAAAGTCGTAAGTAGAAATGGAGGGACTTTCCAATACTCATTACTCAATAACCATTAACTTAATTAAAAAAAGTGGGACGAATTACACCTTGCAATAAGAAATAATGCCAAAAATTGAAATTAAGAAAATTGTGATTGAAATTATGAAAACATAATGTTTCTTAAGACATATTATAGTACTACCCTAATCGAATAAAAAGACATCTAATCAGTCTAAGGACTAGATGCGATCACAACAAGATATTTATATATACATAGTTTATACATATATACATACAGGCAGGTGCTTTTAAACCACAAATATTCATCAAGAGTATCGCGAAAGAGACCGTTGCTCTAACAAGACAACATAAGGAAAAGGATGTCGTTCGCTACAGAGCATATTCAGCAGCCTGATGAACATTAGGATGACGTTATTTTCTGTGACGAAACTAAAATAATGTTGTATTATAACGAGGGAACCAATAGAGTGTGGCGGCAACCTTTAAAAGCCTTGGATAAAAGAAATATAATACTAACAGTCAAATTTGGTAAATTATCCGTTATGCTGTGGGCTTGTATATCGAGCATAGGAGTTGGGAACCTAGTTTTTATTGATGGCCACATGGATGCGAAGCAGTACTTAAGTATTTTGCAATCTCACTTGCATAGTAGTGCCAGTAAATTTGGATTCGACGGCGGTGATTGTACCACAAAACCAAAATTCAAATTTTACCAGGACAATGATCCCAATCACAAGGAGCACACAGTTAAGATGTGACTGCTTCACAGCTATACCAAAGTGCTCCATTCACCTGCCCAGAGCGCAGACCTAAATCCTATAGAGAATTTGTGGGCACATTTGGAAAAAAGTGAGTAAATGAAATCAGTTGAAGCAATATGTTCAAGAAGACTGGTCAAAAATACCTCAGGAATACGACTTAAAAAAATTAATTACATCGATGAAAAGCAGATAACAAGCTTTTATCGAAACTGAAGGCCGCCACACAAAATATTGAATAAAAATAAGTTGATAAAATTTACTTTTAAATGCTAAAGAAAAATATGTAAAAACACTTTCTTGACACTATAATCACAGATAATAAATTTATTATCTGTGCTATAATTTTGTGAATTACTCGTATTTCGTTTTCGTTTTTGTTTTTTTTTGTTATGTTTTTTCCATAAAACACATTTCGTTGTTATCTGCTAACTTGAATATTAGTTTTAAGAAATGTTAAATAAAAAAAAAAAAAATATGTAGTTTAGTCTGTATAAGCATAAGTAGCTGCATTTGAACAAAATTTTTGGTTGTAAAAACACTGTCTTGACAAACTGTACATATGACTTCCAAAGGAAGTGTTTTTAATTTGGGTAAAAGAAGTCTTACGTAACATAAAAAAAAAACTAGTTTTGTGTATGTATAGGTTTCGATGAAATGTAATTAGTGGGTAATTTTTTATTTTTTTTAAAACTGCAGTGCTAAAATTGAATATATGCAAACAAAAAAAATAAAATTTTATCTTACCTTCAAGGCATCCAATACCGCTTTTGCCAAAAGCGCACAGGCATTGTTGAATTCCTTCTTCGTTTGTCTCGCACACTCCGTCCAGGCCACATTCTAGTGAACAAACCTCTCTAAAAAAGATTTATGTATATGAGAAATCAAATATGTATTAATTTCAGATAAAATGGTTAATGAGGACTATAAAACAATAAACTGGATTAAATAATCGTTCCAATCATACAACTCATATTGTACATGTATGTATGTAGGTACACAGATTACATTTTCTTATGAAAGTACTCTTATATCAGAAAAATTTAGTTAGTTTTAACTTCGTTTGCAGCTTATACCTATTACTTCAACTGTTATACTCGTACCTACATACGAGTACTATAAAATTGAATAAAATCTAAAATAATAAAACAACAAAAAAATCCTATTTGAAAGTGCACAGAATTGTGTAATTACAGTTACTCCTATTCTTGGTAAAAGACTACTATTTGCATGTAAATTTCAATCTCTTTAAAACTATTTTTTTAAGTCCTCTTAAGTTTGTCTTCCTGGGAGTGCTTAAAATGCAACATATTTATTTTGTGCACAAACAGGAAAGTTTATCATACATGTGGGATTCGGTAAAAGGACGAGAGGCGACATAAAGATGACAAAGATGATCATGCCATGCCACTAAAACAATACATACATACATACATACGACATCAAGTCGCAATACGAACGAAGTACGCACAAATAAACAAAGGACGAATAAAACACAAAGCCGATACGATCATACGAGGAGAATGGAAAAAGACTAGTCCTTAGGGAGGGCAAAAGCAGCCGACAGTAATCGATAGTAGTGAAACGAGAATAGTAAAGCGACTTTAAAAAAAAAAACAAAGGTCATCGCGTAGACAGCTTGAATACATCAATTGGTTTTTCCAGCCCATATTAGGAAAATTTAATCGGATTCCAAACCACAGTTAGAAAGTATGGTACAAAAGCACGTTTACACGAGCATGAAGAATCTAGTTGAAATGTAACCATCAATAGGAATAAAGAATCAATTGAAGAAGTTATAATAAGTAATTTAAAAATTTTATGTTACAATGTTGCAGGGTTGAAAAACAAAATGGAACCCATCGATTTTTTAACTATCGTACATACTCGTAGAAGAATTCGCTGTTTTTTGTTACTTGAAACTCATGTGCTAAAAAATGGGGAAATTGAATGTAAGAATGTGTTTGTAAATAATGAATCAAAATGAATTCCAGCTGTGAGGCAATAGTATTTGGCAGAGGAAGTGGTGGTGAGGTAATCGGTCACCGCAAAAATATTAATGCAATAATGTAACTCTAAGGATCTGGTTACAAAAGGTGCTAAAATCATTATGTTGACATATATTTTGGATTGCTCTAAATGGAAGTTGCGAAGGTGATTCAAATGGCCTACGTTTCTGAGGTATATTTTGTGTCCGCAAATTGGTAAACTTATTTGTATGACTTCAGAGTAGATATTAATACATTTTCCGACCACATGTCATTGGAAGTAATTCAAAAGAAATACTCGTACATGCAAATCAACTGAAACTTCTACCAAAATTAGTATTAAATGCTATAAAACTGGGGCAATATCAGTTAAACCTAAACGATCGTTTGAATTATGCACATAAACAGTTCACCAAATGGAACACCAGAAATAGAAGTACTTAGAGAAAAGGGAAATGTCATTTCGCTGTGCCTATACGTTCAACGGTTGGGAGACCACTTCAAAACCCAACTTAATTGAGATCGTTTCTCATTAGCGCACCAAATATGCAGCTACTCTCTTCGTTGGTGAATATTTAGATGCACCATTAATTTGAGTGAAATACAAAGTGAATTTATGAACTCAAAGCAGAACAAGGCGCCAGGGACCGTATACTTTTCGAGTTATAAAATCCTTACAGCAGAATTCAACCGAATATTTGAAACATCAAGCATTCCACATAGCTTCAGAAAATCTCTCATATTTCTGCTACACAGAAAAGGCGAATACGACAACCCTCTTAACAGGAGATGTGCAGCCGAGCAATTAGCAGAGGCCTTTGACTGCTATCATGCAGATATCACCGCCATCCAAGAAGTGCGATGGGATGATCCCGACATAAGGAGGATTAAAATCTGCTATACTGGGTGGACCATAATGTATGACACTTTCTACCCCTTGCTATAGAATCTCAGTTGTGGCTCGTGCAGTATGAGCATTGATCAGTCCTGCTGGAACAACATGTTCTCCAGTCAAAATTCATCAAATTGAGGAATAAAAATTTGTTTATAATGCCCCACGCCATTATAAAAAAAAAAAACGCTCCTTCAGGGCAAACATTACACTATGCGATGACTTTGAGTGGATGCAATGGTACTTGTTGTATTAATTCGACGTAAAGCAGATATTCGACGCCATTTGTAAAATCTATGGCGCATTCCAATAGGGTCATAGATTTTGGCCCACCTGTACTATGGTGGTTGCTATAGGGAAAAGAAACAGTGCTTATTTGGATGCGGATTTTCCATATGTGACAGACTTAGGCAAGAAGTCCTGAGCTTCCAATACGTGAGCGAGTGCGTATTCTCTAAACATAAGTTTAATATGCGCCTATGTCCCTATGGTAGATAAGGACGATGACACCAAGGAATGTTTCTACGAACTCCTCGACAAGACATATGAGCAATGTCCGAAGTATGATGACGATTTTAACACCCGGATAGGAAAAAAGGACATCTTTGGTAGGACAGTTGGTAAGCATATTCTACACGACACAAGGGGACACGGCGGTCTTCGGATCATATAATAATAAATTAAATTCTTTACATTGCGATACACGTATAGTATGCGGTATGCCTCCAGTATTCTGTACGTCCGAACGATCCGGGCAGTCATCATGGACCCGGATCGTCACCTTTTTTCAGTCAAGGGAAGATGTAACGTAGAAAAGTTGCAATATTAAGAGACTACTAGAATCTTCACCATATCACGAAATCTCTCAACAACTCCAATGCCGCCAGAATCAAGTATCGAAGACCAGTAATAACGTGCCAACCACTCAACTACCACAAAATAATCCCTGATTAAAAGAAGAACGCCGGTAAACACATGCAGCTGACCAAGAAGCCTACTAAGTGGAGCTACGAGAGCCATTCGTGAGCTTTACGAGCAGAAGAGATGGGAAGGACATCGACTGTTGCAGAAGAAGAAAAAATAACACGGGAAGCGCGATCGAAGATTTTGAGATATTGTACTCTAGGGATGACGTACCAATAGGTAAAAAGAATGCGTCAAAGCAAGACGACCCATACTGAAGCCTGTAGAGATGTAAAAGAAAACTTTGTAGTAGAGTAACTGTTAGTGCTGATAATATGGCACAACTTTTTCTGCAGACTGTAAACGGCGACAAAGCCATTTCCACCCCAACCAAAATCGACTTGAAACAAAAAACATTTGATAAAATATCATGGAGGCTTAAAGTTGTAAAAAAGAAGAGAAGACAAAAAGAAATTTAAGAAAAAGGATTATGACATTAAAAAGGTAGGTTAAGAATAAGGAAAGTGGAAGAAAAACTCAAGTTATGCGTCGAAAAACCGAAAGAATTCGTTATTTTCATCTGACCCCACAAAATATGGTGTCCGTACGATACACTTCGTAGGCGCAGCACCCTAAGTTAAGTCAGAAAAAAAAATTGTATTGAGACATGATTTAATGAAAAACCTAAAAACTTACAACAAGGGACTTATTCTCACGGAAAATCGTATAGAATATTCATTGAAAAAGGAAAATTTATAAGAGAGTCTCGAATGTAAGAACATTCGATAAAACCCCACCAAAAACCAATGAAGACGGCAGTGGGGTGAGCATATCTCACGGTAAATCATTTTATTCCATTTATGAGTCTTTGGGAAAATAATGTATTGTGTCCATACATTAGAGATACAAAGGTACTTAATTATATTGCAGGTCGTTATTAACCGATACAGAAAATTTGACTGTCGTGTCTTAGACCAGCTGACGGGGTTAACGAAAGTTTAAAAATGCTTTAACCGAAGAACTCAATTCTTCAATTGCTCTCAACACTATCAGTATTCAGCTCTAGAGGAGAGAAAAAATAGTATGAATATATGTATGTAAAATCTTTGGTCACGTATATGGTTAACGGAATTTTGGACGATTCAAGAAAGAAAATCTATAAAAAGACCTCTACATGTTTTGGGTGTAACGAGTTTAAACAAAGTGTAAACGGCGGCCAGCATGAACAATGTTAATATAATTTCGTACTCAGATTCAGTAGTCAAAGTTCAACTTGGTTCAGCCATATGCATTACATACCCAGTTTATCCGACAGCTCAATTCGCGTTGAAGCAATCCGCATTGGTTTAATACCCGTAGAAATGCAAGCGTTTATATGAAATTATCGAAAATTGAGAGAAGTTTAGCAAACAGCTGGTTGAACTGACACTTCACACTAACACTGATACATTGTTCTTATTTCTTTGTCTATCCAAATATTTCTTTTGCTACTCCATAATTTAAATACACAACTGATACCTGCCCAATGATGAAAGAATGATGATAGCGCGAAAGTATAAAATGTTTCTATGCGATTTGAAAATGTTTGTACGATATTTCAAAGCGCTTACAAATTTTCAATGCGTTTTATAAGTAGGAATGAACGTATGAGTGTTGAATATTTCAATGCGGTTTGAAGTGGTGTTTATTCGAGCATATTGAACCAATGCGGATTGCTTCAACGCAAATTGAGTTGTCGGATAAACTGCGTAACAGCTAGGTACTTGAAGTGCCCTCACCTTTGCATGTGAAGGTACTCACGGTCCGACCGAGCAAATTCCATTTCGAGATCTGAGTATTTTAGCTACGTGAGTTTTAAGCTTTAAAGTTTTAATATAAGTTTAGTGAATAAAACGATCATCGCTTTACAACGATCACTTAAAAAACAACATTCTGGTTGCGAACGATTATTAGAGGTTTTCTTTGTTCGATTAGTTTTTAGGAATAGATAAAATACCGGTATTATGGATCTTGAATGTTGATATAATGCTAGTATGAGTCATATGACTCTTTATGATTACTGGTTATAGGATAAATATATTGTGCGTCATGTGACTTTATAAGTTATGGGATTAAACGAACAATGACTGTGGCTGTTGTTCGACGACAGTAGTCACAGTATTATCTTCCCCCTCGTGTCAATAACTAAGGATAAATCTGTATATATATTTTGAATCTGTTTAAATATTTGTTGCGTCAGCCTTTTTAAGCAAAAGTACATATATTTGTTGTGTTCATATTTGTGCCCCCTCAATGTATCAAGCCTAATAAATTTCCGCACTCCCCTATACATGGCAGATCATGTGGGACTAGGTTGTGTTGGGAACTATCGAATAAAAACAATAAAATTATTCGATAATTGCAAAATATTCATTTATTCGATAGTTATCCAAAAATCGTTCATATACTATTTTTCAGAAATCATTCGTTCAAACCAGTGAAATAAAAAAAAACATTCAAATGTTCGATTGCTTTTCATACTGGTTTTTTCATTGAAAAGGTTCTTTTTTCACTCATATGAAGAGTGTACTATCGGGTTGGTAGTAATGTTCCTTTGGCTTTCATAGCAATGAATGATTTTTTGAACTTTAGACTACCGGGGTTGGAAAAATAGTCGAAAGATTTTCATATATTGTAAATTAATGACCTTTTCATTGACCTTTGGTATGGACTTTGGACTATCGGGGTTGAATATGTTTGAAATTTAACCCCGCCCTCGAGCGTTTGACAAAATGTTGTTAGGATGCATGAATATGAAAGTATTCATTCTTTCGAAGAGAACGAAAATAATTAGGTCAGCCTTTGCGGAAATCAGAATTCAAACCAGCTGATCGGTGGGAATTAGAATCAGCCGACAAATAGTCAATGTCCCGGTACGAGGAAAAAAAAATCTCCACTGGCTCTGCCACGGCCAAAAAAAAAAAAAAAAAAACCCAAAGTACAAGAAAAAAACCTTGAAATAAATCCCCCACTACACCTACGCTTAAAGGTGATCCAACTGTGTGTAATAAGAACACCGGAGGCACAAAGTAAGCCTGGTGTGTGTAGTGAACTGCGGTTTTTGTATGCCGTTTAGTTGATAGTCCGAAAATTTATCCATAGCTACATCGACTGCAAGGGGTAATTCGTGCGACTTCCTCAGAAGAAAAAAAATATTTACATATATATATATATATATAAATATATATAGACATATATATTGACATGCCCATGTATATATACAATACAAGTATACATAATAGTTTTAGAAAGAACTTTTGAATTGGTAAACTAGTATAGAATATTCATTATAGGTTAGGATATACATACATATATTTTTTTTTTTTTTTTAATTCATTATGTAACTAATGTTTTTTATTTCGCGGAATCTGTGGTGATCACTTACTGCACTGACAATTTGTCACTCCCTTATACATATCTACTTTTTATGTTGCAAACTCAGCTATTTGACGTTCAGCGCGTGTAGTTGATAAAGACACGGGTGGGAACAGTTTTTTCTTGTGTCGACAAATTTATCTTTACACGTGCAGTAAATGTTCGTTGCACTTATCCGAGGTGCAAACGAAAGTAAACAGAAACAACGGCAAGAAAAAAAAAATTACAATTTTATAAAGAGAAAATTGATCCTCTTGGATATATTTTATTTGCTTACAAGCTCTGCGTTTACAAATTGATTAGCAAAAGGTAAATAATAATAATAAGGTATCATTTCACAAAATAAATTAATTTTAAATTAATTTTATAGGATAAGCAAAAGGAAATATTTTGATTTCTTAATATGAAACCTGGATTGTTCATTCATTCAATATAAAAGCTCTTAGCTTGAGTGGGTTGACACCATACTCGTACTTACAGATATTAAGCACAATGTTTTGGTCTTCGGCCATTATTATACTAGTTAAGTCCGACAAGTTGATAGAAAACAGAAAATAGTTCATCACTGCATTGAAAATAGGACATCTTTAATATACTCGATTGTATCATCGTCTTGTGTATTACAAATCGTATCACCATCCTATGACAATTCAAATATGTACCTAATTTGCGCCATGACTTTATGAACGAACGGTTTGAAAGTTGAATTCAAGTAGGCTATGTATGTAGGCTATGTATGTTTACTAAGCAAGAATCATAGTAGCAGCAAAATCTTCATCCACCAGGAATTTCTTCTGGCTTCAAGAGTGCTTATCATAAGATTCTTGCACACTTTCTGAGTTTTGCTGTTCCCATATTGTAGAAAAATTATTCATTAAGAGGGGCTTATTTTGTTGCCGAGTTTGGTCGTTGTGTGTTGTTATGGATTCTCGAAATTTCATTATAACACTGTTTTATCAGGCGATTATCGGAGATATTTAGAAGTATCGTCGAGAAATTTAAGGCTCTTTTCGCTATTTCGTATTCTAATGGAAGAATTCGAGTTTCCATACGAACTACATTGGTTTATGTGTTACTAGCTAGGCCAAGCAATCTCTTCAAAACTGTCGTTTGAATTACTTCAATTTTATCCCCATATTCCAGACCCCATATCTCGTCACAGTAAAGTGCAGTCGATTCAAACACTTTCATTCGCCATATAAGAACTCCTCATAGCCTTTTCAGTTATCTCTGCAAGGATTATTACGTGCTTTAGTTTTGTTCGACACTGTAAGTACGAGTATAAGAATGATGCATAGTAATGTTATGTCTGTAGTTTTTGTATTCGTTGCATATTTTCGGGTATTGCGTATTCACCTTGTTCTAGTATAATACGGGGGTATCCAATAAGAACCTAGTATTTTTTGTTAATGTAAACGCATCCTTAATATTTTTATGTGATCCGTCATTTGAGGTATAGTCCGTACCAATTCAGTTTGCCAACGGTCGATTGCGCAGAGAGAGGATTTAAGAGAACAAAAATGGTACGAAAGAATAAATGTTTTTGCCTGAAGTTTACAATGCCTAACCCAACATTACATGGCTATGAACTTTAATTTTTTTTATTATGAGGTTGATAAACTTCATATGTAATACTACCTATTATCTAGAGTGGGATTGGCAAAAAATTCACTGCATATGTATATTTGTTGAATTTGTATACACTAGTCCGATCGTAATTGATTAGGTTCTCAAAGTTTTTTTATGGTTTTATTATTTGTAGTTTAGGTACCTTATATGTATATGTGGCGTGTTTCCGTTTATTATATTGTGTTTGCTTCTACCTGCAGAACTTTAGTTCATAGGTTTTAGGATAGGATTTTAGGTCTTAGAAATAAAATTGTTTAAGTGTATTCTTTCCTTTTTTTGGTAATCACTTAATACATGTACCTAATTAGTAATAGTAATTCTTTAATTATTAATTACATGTAATTGTAATTAAGCTAGATCCAACGCATATAAATGATGGATTTGCTATTTGGAATCCAGTTTTACGAAAACAATAGCATTTCTCGAACAAAATACAAATACAGGAAATTGTCATGGATTCATTGTGAAAAGGAAAACCAATAGGAAGTCAGGCTCGTAATATCGTTGTTAACATGTGTAACAAAAAATTGGAAGAAGCTATGAGTTTATGTTTGGATAGTCCCATAACGTACTCAAATTCGCAAACTGAGGAGTTCACTGGAATTTCGACCCGATCAATACGAACGATTATCAAGGAATACGAGGAGAAAGGTGTTACTAAATCACCAAATAAAAAATACTACACAAAAAATTTAAAACTGCATTAGACGACTTTGACATCACCGCTATTCGGCGAATTATATACAACTTTCACCTTGCGGAAAAAATTATGATTTCCTTAAAAATGTTGAGACAACGGGTCCAGGAAGATTCGGAGCTTAACTTAAGCATTATGTCGCTACACAGGATTCTAAGAAGAAATAGATTGTCCTATATAAAAACGGAGAACAACCATAAACTTATGTGCAAAAAAAAAATTAAGTTAAACTTTTACGAGTGAAATATCTGAGGAAGGTGCGGGAATACAGATCAAAAGGATATGAGATCATTCATTTGGACGAGAGCTATATTCACAGTTCATACACAAGACCAAGGGCATAGATTGATGGTACCAGACTTGGATTAAAGGTGCTAATTTCAAAGGGTTAGATGTTGATAATGGCTCATGCTGGTCGCGAGAAAGGCTTCGTAAATAATGCCATGCTTTTATTTAAATCTGCAACTACGAGTAAAACAGGAGATTATGACTATGAGATGAATTTTGAAAATTCATCCAAATGGATGGCAGATCAAGTTTTGAATAACATAGAAGAACCTTCAATTATTGTAATGGACAACGCATCATATCACAACAAATGGGAAGACAAGCAAATCAGTTCTGGTTCCGGAAAATTTGAGATGTTACAATGGCTTACCGACTACAATATTCCACATAGTTCACAGATGTTCAAACTCAAACTTTATGAGCTTATAAAGGAACATCGAACTATACACCACCCAAAGCATAAGATTGACGCTATAATTCACAGCGCGGGACACGAAGTGGTACGATTGCCACCTTATCATCCAGATCTCAACCCTATTGAAAATATTTGGGAAACCGAAATACAACATTTAAATTATCGGATGTTCAGAAACTGGCTGAAGAAGAATTTTCAAAAATTGGCGATTGGCGCAAATTTTTTGCAAAAGTTATAAGGACAGAGGGGGAATACTTTTCTCATGAGCTAATATCGGATACAATAGTTATCAGTCCAGGAGATGATTCCTCAACAGATTATGAAACTGACAGTTCTTCAAATTGAATTCAATATATCTAGTCCTGCCATAAGTTCTGCTACAAATATAAAACGCTATAAAAAAAAACAGTGAACGTATTGTATTCAAAATTGTTTCATTTAATAGACCACAATATTGATTATTAAAAAAAATTGTATTGTATTGGTCAAGCGCTTTACAACACCCTTTAGCACATCTTCTTGGTAAACATTTGCACCAGTTATTACGCTTTTTTCACAGAAATTGAGCTTTGCCAGCAATAATGATCTACGAAATGAGCAAATAATCAAAAACGGTATAGCTACATAGAAACATTTATTCATTTTTATAATCGTCATCATACGCAAATCCCATACAGGAACAACAGATATACTCGTACAGAACTTTTTTTTATTATATTTTACCAGAATATAATTTTCTCGAAGTAAATTTGGCATATAAGGATTTACATTTCCTCTCCCACCAAGGATGTAATAATTTTTTGGAAAACTGGATATACACAATGATTATACCTCAGACAGAAAATGGCCGTCCCATCAGTGTGCTCTCAACTTCAGTTGGAAAATAAAAAAAACACTCTAGTCAGATCGCAACTGCGATCTTGAAAGCGCAGTGGGTTGTAGATCCTTTTTGTTTATGGCACCACCAATTTTCATGTTTCTTAGGTCATATTTGTCAATTTAAGAAATGATAAAAGAAATTTTAAGAGACCTGCGCAGTAGAATGGCAAAGTGAATTGGTACGGACCATAGTTTGCTTGTCAATGCCAACCATTTACCCATTTAAAAATTATTCGAATTCAAATTCAATTCACTTGCCACATAGCGAGCTAAAGAATCGAGCTATTGAAGTCAAAGTTTGGGGAGCGTATTATCTCAAGAAATGGACCATTCGATTGGCCACCTCACTCGTGTGATTTGAAACCTCTGGAGTTTTTTGTTAAGTCTACGTCAAGTCATTGGTCTATGCCAACAGCAGTTGTATGAAAGAGTATGTGTGAGTATGGTCCAAAATTGGCTGCAACGATGAATGAAGTCAAGTTCCATCCATAAAGATGTGTACTTTAATGGAAACGTTTTATCGATAGTTTATATTTTATTAAAAAAGAAAAATGTATAGTCCTTAATGGTTTGACTTTGATCGATTGGCATTTAACCTTGGAAGTAGGGTGATTTATTAGAATATAATATTTGTCTAGTTTATGCGAGTTAGGGGTTGGGAAAAATGAGTTGTGATTTTTCTTAAAGTGTTTTTTACCCAGTTTATCCGACAGCTCAATGTGCGTTGGAGCAATTCGCATTGGTTCAATAGCCGTAGAAATGCTGGTGTTTATATGAAATTATCCAAAATGAGCGAGAGAAAATTGAGAGAATTTTAACAAACAGCTAATTGAACTGACACTTGACACTAACACTGATACATTGTTCTTCTTTCTTTGTTTTTAAAAATATTTCGTTTGCAATCCCACATTTTAAATATACAACTAATACCTGCCCGATGATGAAAGAATGATGAGAGCGCGATAGAGTAAAATGTTTCAATGTGATTTGAAGATGTTTGTATGATATTTCAAAGCGGTTACAAATTTTCAATGCATTTTATAAGCAGGAATGAACATATGCATGCTGAATATTTCAATGCGGTTTGAAGTGGTATTTATATGAGCGTATTGAACTAATGCGGATCGCTTCAACGCGTCGGATAAACTGAGTATTTGCCTCTTACCCAGTTTATCCGACAGCTCAATGTGCCTTGAAGCAATCCCATTGGTTCAATACACTTGTATTCTTACGTTGCGTATTCTTGTTTTTTTCGTTTAAAGTTCTGTGCAATCGCTTCAGATTTCCAATTCCTGTTTTCCGATGTCTGATTTGTAGATCAGAATTTAATTGTTTTAACAAGTTTGAGAAGGAGATTCAGGTAAATGCTTTGTCTTTATCGGCTTTTATTAATTTAAATATATCAATGGTATTCAAGATTTTTAGTAAAGCTCGCTTTGTTTCTGACCACCGTTTATATATGGGCAAATTTGAAGCAATGTCTATGACGGACAAGTAAATTTTCTGGTTGAAATTCCAGAAGTCTTTGTCTGTTTTGGGACTGGTGGTGTTATTTTGTATGATAGTCAATTTGTTTTATTCTCTGGTTTGCAAATGTTTCATATTTGGCATTTATTTATATACGAAGTACGCTGATTTCACATACGAGTATGTCCAGGACTAGGAACGTCAATGATTTTCTTTAATTCGTTAATAATATTTTCTTTAACTCGATTTGTTTATTAGTTTGACTCCGTCTTCAATTGATTTGAGTTTTAATTGGCATCTAATAGTTTGTTGATTAAAAGTGGATGCACTTGATGAAACATCATGAAGTCTTCGTCATTTTCAATGTATAGGCCAACGTTAACCTGTCTATAAAATCGAATAGGTCTTCTTCATTCTAGTATTTTTTGTCACGACTTGTTTATATTTATTTCTCCGCGTTTGGATGCACCTTCCGTTAGATTAGTCATAATAACTTGTTGTCGAAACACATTAACAAGTCTTTCCGATATCGGGATTCAATTTTCAGCATCTTCGTTGGCTGAGTTTATTGTTGCGACACTCTTCGGAAGGAAGTCTAGAGAGTGCATCTGCTACCGCTTATTCTATTTATCCGATAAGTATTTGATTTTAAAATTGTATTAATGCAAACAGATTTCCTATCTTTGTATTTTCTGATTAGGTTCTTTAATGAATCTAGCCACTGTAATCGACTGTGATCTCTTTGGATTGTGAATTTTCGACCGAAGAGATATGGTCTGAATTGTTTTTTTGTATTCTGGTTGATTGCGAAGCAAATTGGATGTGCATTTTGGTTTAGTACTGCCCTAATAATGGCGTGATAGCTGTCTCTTGTCTAAGTAAATTTTTTTGTTTAGGTAGTCGAGATATACATATGTACAAGTACTGGGTCGTGTGAAATTAAGAATTTGATACCTTGTACTGCATTCAAGTATTCTCCGTCATTCGGATTTATTTTCACGTCTTTTTTCAAACATTTTGAATGATTTTGCCAATTGGGATAATCCAGCTAAGAATTCCCTATAGTATCATATAATAGCTTGTTAAAACATGGAATAATTGAATTTGTTTCTTAGTGTTCGGGACTGGAAATTCTGTGATAGCCGTGTTTTGTTTTTGGATTTGCTTTTGCACCATATTGACATATTACGTGTTCTAAGAATTCTACTTTTGTTTTTTCACATTCACAATCATTTTTTTCATTTCACAATCCACATTTGTCAAGTTCAATTTTTAAGTTTGCATTTTGCAAAGATGACAATGTCATCTAAGACGGATTTTACACAGCGCATGAGTTTGACGCGCATGTTTTGGTTATTTTCTTTTGAAATGTCCTTCTGTAATTGGCGCATTTTTACACGAAGCCTTTTTCCATTCTTTGGTTTTTCGTGTTATTTGACAACTCTCTTTCATTTCATCTTTGGCGCTCAGTGTTTCATAATTGAAAATGAGCCCGCTTGTTAATTCTTTGGTCCACTTAAGTTCATCCGCCATACTGAAATGTTGTGCTCGTAACAACAGCCAAGGAAATAATAAAGCAAATGGAAAAAGAAAGAAGAAGGAGAAAAAGAAATGTCAAAAAGATGCAATGAAAATCTTTCCCACATGCAGTGGGAATTTGGTTAATTGGGTATTTTTTGTTTCATTATCCCTCTCTTCTGCACTCATTTGAATATTTCAAAACATGCGCCGTGTAAAAGCGGTCTAAGTACACTGGGCAATAAGTTTGAGTCTATTAGTACATGTAGAACTTCGTTCACTAGTCTTTGGAACGTACCGGATGCGTTTTTCAAATCCAATGGCTTTCGAAAGTATAATAGTGACCAGTTCGGGTGGAGAAGCAGTTTCTGTCTTCTTTTGACATTTCAATTTGGTGAAAACCTTTCGCTACGTCAAGAGTTATGAAATATTTATATATATACAATAGAGTATTAGCGGAATTGGAAACTTATTATCTATCGTGCATTGTATGGTGATTTGGTCTTGCACCAGCATGTCTTTTGTTTGTTTATCTACTTTTTTATGTATAATAATTCGGGGTACCTGTACAATTTTGTGTATGGTAGATAGCGTTATCATATTTCGTTGTTATCTTGTGTTGCACTTGTAAGTGGTTTAGTTTTTTATATGCTACATATTTCGTTGAATTTGCTCAGAACTTTATGTAATTTAATTGTTTTCACTCAAATGATTAGTTTGTAGGTTGCTATCTGTGGTCAGGAAGTTATGACTTTCGCAGGCGTTCGCAGGCGTTCGCAAGTAAAAGTATTGTAAGTATTTTTTTATTGATTGTTGCTATGCCTATGTCTATTTCGATAACTGCCTTGAGTTTTCATATTTATATTTATGAGAGCATCGAATTTACTTATTCCGTTATATGCAAAGAATTTTAGGGTATGTTGTGTAGTAATTTTGTTAAATATTGAGTTTCCATAAATTGAAGTTTTGATGACCCGGTATCAACCAAATAGTTTAGTTGTCGTCCGAACAAGAACCATTTCGATTTCGTGACTTTTCCGATGATTGCAACTGAAAATTTCGATCAATTTCCATTTGTGAATTTTTATTTCGCCAGGAATTAGCATACCTTTGATTTTTTGACTGAGATGAGAAAGGTATGTCCTGTTTATAAAGGTTCTTCCACCGTGTCGACATACTTGTATCTGACTAATCATCCGATCCGTCAAATGGTGCCAAAATTTCAAAGTTTGCATTGTGCCATTTTATATTAGTTGTTCACTTTTTCACTATTCAGGAAGTGTTCTTTATATTATTGAATCTTAATTTATGAGGTATAGAACACAGTATCAAAATCAAACTACGTGAGTTTTCAGCTTAAAAGTCTTAATATAAGTTTATTGATTAAAAAGATCACTGCTTTACAATGGTCACTTAAAAACGAACATTCTGGCTGCGAACGATTACGAACGGTTTTTTTGTTTGAATAGTTTCTTGGAATTGATATAATGCTTGTATGAGTCATATGGGTGGCATACAGCATTTAATTGGGAGACTAAATTGTTTTCTAGTCAACTACTCATCTTACTTGATCTTAGTTGACTGAAAAAATGAATGTCTTTTGCGCGCTTGGGATTCGAAAACCGATCCTTCCGATTTGGAAGCCAGTTCACTACCACTAGAGCCACGGCCACCCACTTGATGCGAGGGTGAAGGTGATCTGCTTTTATACATGGACCTTATCCGGCCTATGCTTGTATGTGAATGTCCCGTGTGGTTCAACATGAGAGCAAGTTTATTGGAAAAGATTTCTAGAGTTTTCTAATAATTCGTTCGATCGATGTAGGTTTCCATTTACAGTGGTGTTCACCTAAATAGTTAAACAAAATTTGTTTATTCTAATGAAAAAAGATTTGAATTAATAAAAGAGAAATGTAATTCAATCCAAAATATAAATTAACGTTAAAAAGGAAAACTTCATAAACTTAAAAATTGTCTGTTCACATAAATAGCACAGTCAACGAATATTAACAAAAAAAAATAGAACTGAAATGTATTTAATATTTGGTAGGAAATCCTTTGCTCTTAATTACTTCCTGACAACGCTTTGGTAAACTCTCAACTATAGGCTTACATCTTCTCGAAGGGATAGTATCCCACGCTGGCTTTATGATATGCCAAAGTTTATTCAAATTCTTCGGATTTGAGTCCTTTACGATGAAATCCACATCATTCCAAAAGTTCTCGATTGGATTACAATCGGGACTTTGGGCTGGCCAATCAAGTACGGATATTTTGTTATCCAAGAGCCAGTTCTTTACTAGACGCGAAGAATGTTTTGGATCATTATCGTGCATAAAATTCCATAACAGAGGCATGAATTCATCGGCGTATGGTTCCATATGTCCCTCTAAGATGTTTTTATATTTGTGCTGATCCAGAATGCCAATCTTAACTATGGGCCCAACACCATGCCATGACATTGCAGCCCACACCATTATACTCCCACCACCATGCTTGACGGTTTTAATGGTGTACCTGGGATTGAATTCCTGATTTACAGGTCGCCTCACGTACTTCTTCTGACTCATCTGACCCAAGGCGATTAAACTTGCTTTCATCGCTCCACAAAATATTTTTCCAAAAGGACAAAGATTTGTCCTTGTGGGCATGTGCAAAAGCAAGTCTTCTCTTTCGGTTCTTCTGGGATACTAGAGGTTTCTTCCTGACAATTCTTCCGTTGAGCTGGAATTCCGTGAGGCGACGTAGCACAGTCACGGCCGATATTTGGATACCATGCTGTTCAACCAAAATGTTTTTTATTTCCCTGGAAGTTAAGAATGGGTCACTGCAGCTATTTCTGTGAATTATCCTGTCAGTCTTTTTCGACGTTTTCCTTTCCCTATTCTTTCTAACGGGGCTCGCTGTAGACTGGGTGTATCGTATTACCTTCGTGGCATTCTGGAAAGCTTTTTGGGATAGTCTAATGTTCTGGCTACCGCAGAAATAGTCTCCCCGCTATGTATCATTGAAACAATGTCTTCCTTCCTTTCTTCGGTGCAGTGTTTTCTCTTCCCATTTTAAATCTTGATAAATTGTATGAGCTATTAGAATAATTTTGATACTATTATCGAGAAAAATATATTCACCTCATAGAAATTGAAAAAAAAAAAAAACTACAAAAACAGAGAATATTTACACAATACCAAAGGAGTGCTATTTATAAGAACACTCACTCTGAAATGGCAATCTTCTTTAACGAGCGTAAAACTAAGAAATACCGTACGATTGTCTCTGTTTCATGTTTTGGCGTTCATAACGGTAGAATTATCCTCAAATAATATTAGTTTTATTGGAATCGAATCAGATCATTACAGTGTGTATTGCAAAAAAAGAGACATTTAAAATAGGGTGTGCTATTTAGGTGAACACCACTGTACATGCAGCGAGCCAATACATACAGACTCCAGTAAAGATGGCGTACGGGCAGTACACTCCAGTACAGCAGAAAAGTATAAAGCACCATCCTCTTTTCTTATTAGTTTTGAAGCGTCAAAAGCTTATCAAGGAGTTGCACAACCAGGAAGGAATCTTGATGCCATATACATATGACTAACAGGCGAAACCTTATTAGCTGCAGTTTATATTAAGCAAAGAAGATCAGAAAGGCTGAGTGTAATAATTTGAATTTTAAGATGAAAACGAACATATACCATAGTAGAGAGATAAGCTTGAAGGAAGGACAAATAATTTGTAAAACAAATTATTATAATATACATGGCACTATCAAGAAAAAAGTGTTAAGACAATGGAAAGAGGAAGGGAAGGGAAGAGAAGGAGTCGAGGAAGTTAAGTAAATTTGATGAGTTATACTCGTAAATTTATAAAGTGGGAACAAAATCAGGGCCTCGGTATCTTTTAATTTTACCCACTTGTAAAAGTATAAGCTTTTGAAGACGAAATACTCCAGCTGAATTAATGACAAATATTATGAACTACAAAAATTCTACTTTTATTAGAGTCCTGAATTTTCGATTGTTTTATCTTTTTCATTATAATACTCGTAAGACCTATAACATACATTTAGAAAAAAAAAATAATAAAATGTAACTTATTTCATGAGCATAATTTACGAATTATTTTTTGGCAGTTAATTACCTGGTGTAGTTAGTAGAGTTTGATTCAATTTTGCGTAACAGGGTGGACACATTATATTCTGGATTCGCCGCGTTTATTTTTTTTATTTCGCTTATGGAACTATTGCTTTCCATTGTTACTGGTGAAGTTGTTGCCGAAAGAACCGACATTGCTTGCATTTGGTTGTATTCATTTTGATATGTATTTGCGTCAAGTGGTCGAAGATTTAACTTATTATTATTAACGTCATCATAAACAGACATATCTAGTTTTGAGTAGTAATCATCTTCCAGCAAACCATTACTGCTAGGAATAGGTGTTTGAATTGTATTCAATGAACTTTCTCTCGATGTGATTGATTTCGCAGATGTATCATTTGATTGTAATATCTGCTTATTTTTTTGCCGTAGCCATTGGATACCCTGATTAAGTTTACTTGCGAATGAATCTGCTAATGATTCTGAAAGATTATAATAGCTTTTTGAATTCGAATTAAATTGTTGTAATTCAGGTACAGGGCTTAAGTCTAATTGATCGTCGTTAAAACTTATGCTATCTGAAGATATGTAGTAATCCTTCGAATTGCTTTCGATAAACGAGCTTGATTTCAAATGATCAAAACTGTTATCAGTCTCCATCATAAAATCTTCATCTTCTTCAGTTTCATCTTCATCTGAGGTAATAACCTGATTACTTCCATTAACACCGTTTGCAAGTTTAGCACTGAACGAGGCACCTTTCTGGTAAAGTACATCTTCCTCAGATTTTGTGGGATTTTCTGGCGAAGCTGTTGAATTGATGACTGAAATCAATAAGGGAAAAATTTTTAAAATTTTGAATTTCTCTATGATTAAATGAAAATAAAATAATAAGTGAATTTCGAGCAGAAGCAATAATCAAAACATATTAGGTATCGTATATGTACATTAGTGAAAATAGGCAGGCAACATTTTTGCTTAAAGAAGGGGGTGTTCGCACACTGTAAAATTATACAAAAAATAATGTAAAATAGTCCAAAATCTATTTATGTACTCAAATTTGTTATAGTTTTTTTTGCAGAAGAGGGTGAAATGAGGGAGCAATTCGTTTTACCTCTTTTAAGATTATACATATACAATATGCAATAAATAAACATGAAAAAAAAATCATATGTAATTTATTTTCATTTCTTAAAAGAAAATATCATAAAAACTGGTGGATGGCAATTTTGTTTTACAAAAAAAAAAGATTTGAATAGAAAATCAGTAAGCAACATTAAATTTAGTTTTCACTCGTTTTTGTAAATTTACATTCTGAAAGAGAATTTTTCCCTACTCCTCCAAATTTTAGAATTTTTATATATTTTGTGCAGAACGTATGTTGTTTCGATTGCTGGTCAAAAGTCGTAGATATCGCTAGGAACTAAGAATTTTAGCTGTGTATTTACACGAAAAATATTAAGAAATAAAAAGTAGTATTTTGACATTAGAATTATCGATTATGGAATTATCGTATGGAAACTGGGCGGCGTTATTAATTAACAAGTCAAAATAGTTTCAACTAGAAACTAATTATGTTACATACAAGTTTAGCAATCTGCATAAGTTCATCGACGTGTCATTGGTTTATGCTCCTAACATGGTCATATTAGTTCGTTTTCTGCAAGGAAAAAAGGTAAGCTTACACTTTTGTTACTTTTTAGAATCATTTCTCGAGAGCAGAAGAACAAACATAGTTCAACAATAGCAAGAAACAACAAAAGAATTGGGATTCACTATTTTCCGTCATGTAGAACAAAAGTTTGTCGACAACCCGCAACAAAATGAACGAGGGCTTAATTTGATGTTAAAATAGAATACTAAACAACAACCCATCCCCAAAATAGTAAAAGTATAAATAAAATATAATCCAAACTTCGAAATTCAAATCCATTTTGTGGTCCGTAGCGCGTATTAAGGAAGGATTTCCATTAAAATACAGACCAAAAAGAGTGTAGTGACTTATGACATACTCGTATATAATTTGGAGATCTTCGAACAAAATTATCTCCAGTGATATTCAAGTACCTATTTATTTATATGGCGGGTTGAATCTGAGCCTCTTAAGGATATTTCTATCTGCTTTCGCTAACGTCATGCTTCTGCGGCATAGAGGCGTATTAGAATGGTTCGGGCCTATAGATTCTCCTTAGAGATTCAATTGCCTTCTTAAGCCAAAGATTGAGGGATAATGAGTCACTAGCGGAGCAGAGTTAGATAATTCGCTTCGTCGCTGCTGTGCGTTTGATGATATTAATGTCGTCAGCGTACGCATGTAGAGCACAGAATTTTGGAAAACTGTGCTACTGATGCAGACTAACCAATTTTGGACAAGTCTCTCAAGCATGACGTTAAAAGACACATGAACGCGCTTAGACCCAAAGGTTATGGAGTAGCAAGCGTTTTCCATTGTCATGCTGACTAATCTGGCGGGACTGATAGGGCTACCAAAACATGACATGGTTCTGTTTAACTCGTATCTATTGTGCTATCATATGCAGCCTTGAAGTAAATAGGTGGCAAAACGATCCGGACTTCTTGGATTTCCTCTGAATGAAATCACCGTAGGGTGAATATTTCCATTGTAGACTCACAGAGTCTAGAAGCCTTACCAGTGTGGCCAGTCAGATTGCTTTAAAATGGTTTCAAGTGGTTACACAACACGGCAAACAAGAGCATACGGATATTTCAGTCGCTACATTAGCGATTTCTCCAGTAAGAAATGAAAGTGCATGTGAAGCGAGCAGTCTAGGAAATGAAGAAATTCCACTGAAGGATCAACATTAGGAAGACTTAAAAAAGGTAACAAGAAAATGTTAAGCCAAACGTTAACGAATCTTTTCTACAGGATCATAAAAAAACGCGAACCCGGAGGCTCCTCTAACCGTTCGACTTACAATCAATGAAACGAAACGAATCCCAATAATATGTTTATTATCCGACTGCTAATTATAAACTGACTTAAAAGTTAACTTAACATATCATCTAACCCTAAGCTGGCTCTTTCCAGGTAATATGCAGTTTCAAGGGCAGCTGTGTCAGAATTCTCTGAGTCTGGGAACATTTTCATGCTGAATCAAGTTGTTTCATGCGTCAAGCGGATGGAAGTCGTATTGCATATTTATTGCAGAGTTTTGTGTTAACTGCCCTCTTTTTGAAAATCTGCGTCTTGCAGGTCTCACGACTGGTTCGTAATGCTGAGAGGCGCCACAGATTGTACAAGCGGCAAATCTGATTTCTTCTTAATTTCCCTCCATATAGTGAAAGCTCCGACTATCAGAAAGATGGTCATGTCGTTAGTGTCTGTTGATGATCTCATTTCCTTGGTATATTTAATTCGCTAAGAGCCTGATATTTTTCGCGCTTACGTTGTGCACGTATACCACGTTGATCTTGTCTCCAACTGAAGTGATGTTTGAAAGAACCGGCGGTGCTAGGAGGGATGTGACCACGGAACTCGAAAATGCCCTATTATTCGGCTAGATCAGCGGAGTAGCTACCGGGGGTGTTACAGGTGGCAATCACAGGGGCCCCCAAACTAAGGGGGCCCCAAACTCGAGGGTAGTTTAATTCCCAAATCGACAATAAATCAATCCTCTTTTAAAATTAATTCAAAATTCAAGTGAAGGGTTGATTCTTGTCACAAGGATCTCGGTCGCAGGTCCTATCACCACAGTCCGGTGTGCATTATGGACCACGGAACTCGGAAGGATAATCGATTGTTATCAGCTCCTTCTCTTTGTACCGTGTGAAGCGGGTTTTCTTTGTTCCAGTCGCTACGAAGGATATTTTTCCTGCAACATGCCATAGGTCTGCTTTGATGTGTGGCTTATGCCAACCTGGATATTGCTTGTTTGCTGGGGATATGCGCGAGTTGTTGTTACTATACACATTCGACAAAAAGCAGTAGGCCCCGCTCATAAGTGTAAAAATTGTAAAAATTAAAAATGCCCTAAAATTAATTTACTTGAAGTACATTTAAAAGAACACTTTACAGCATTGGACATACGACGCATATTTTTAATAATTATACAGCATATGTACTCGTATTACTCGTAGCGTGCACCTTATTTTGAAACTTTTGAAATTATAATATCTTCTCCCAACTCGTTAATCGGTTCTTACCCATGGAAAAAATGTTGATCCAAATCGGATAACATTTAGGGGTTTCAAAATGCGCAAAATCAGTCAAAAGCTGTTTTTTTTTTAAATTTAAAATTTCAGCTGACATAAAATAATGCAACATCGAACTGGTTTGTGCACGTTTTAGAATGTGCATGTTTTAGCACGCTCTGTATGGTTTAATGCTTTGTTACAGAATTTAATTTGAGTCTGCTGAAGTGCTGCTACTGTGACCGGTCGTTTTTCAACAAGTTTGTATTAAATTACGGTTCTTTAACTTTTCTGTTTTTGTGAATAAAACTATGAATTGAATAGTTCTTACGTTGCCAATAGAAAAAAACCGAGATTTGGCTAAACAAATATCATGAAGTTTTAATGGATAAATGTTATCTTCGAAGAAGGAAGTTATTTCATTGTTCTTCCATTATATATATGTACGAGTAAGTGTTAAAACAAAACATTAAAGAAGCATGTCGTTCAACTGCTAAAAATGTAATAGAAATCTGGAACAATGCCCGTATTCCAACAAAACGGTATGATCATGTGTATAATACAGTGGAACTCATTTTCAGAGAATGGGAGAAATTAAAAAAAATAAAGACAACAAGGCGAAGCGTTCAGACGCACTACAAAAAAAAAGACGATGACTGGATGGAAGAACTAGGTAATCTATTCGATATTGCCCACGCTAACGCAATATCAAAATTGAAGAGGACAAGATGTTTCTAGTTACACAACGTGAAAAGGTGCGTCGTGGGAAAATGGGTAATATTGATACAACTCTGGCGAAAAAGGAATAAAAAAGGAAATTTAAAGAAAAGGAGGCAACTAGAAGAGAAAGAAATAAAGTCTTGCCAACAGAGGGTCATTTTTAGAGTCCGACCGAACATTCGGCTTAAATTTCCACCTTCAGCAAAACCTCCTTCGGCTTCGGCAAGAAAAGGCCGAAGATTTTGCCGAAGCCGAAACATTTTTCCGCAAAAATTAAACTACTCGTATCATACGCACCGTGTTTTGGAGGAGATTTCGAGCAAGTCATTTCATGTTTGTTTCGTTTCTGTAGCAAGCTACAAGGAATGCTGTTATATTTAATTATTGGGCCTCAAGTCCTTATACCTACTTGAAAGAAGTAGCTAACAAATATTTATCAGCTCCTCCTACTAGTGTAGCGAGTGAGCACTTATTCAGCGCTGCTGGACAAATTTATGCTGATCGGAGGGCTAATTTGCAGGGAGAAAATGTACAAAAACTTTTGTTTATTGCATATAATATTAAGTTATTTAATTTTGATTATTAATTCTACTTCATCGTTTGTTTTCTCATAATAACTTTGTTTGTTGTATTTACGTGTTATCGAATGTACCTAGGCTTTTAGATTTTTTTACTGGTTATTTTTTATTGTTATTTCTTTTCTAAGCATTCATTTTGATTGTTACGTTTATGTGTTATTTAAAAAAGTCTACTGCAATATTTTACTGGCTATTTTGCTGTTTGTGTCTTTGTAAAATAAATTAATAAAAAAGAAAATATCTACCGATCAATTTTATCAAACTGATCATTATATTTTAAGTTCTTTAGCATTGTGAAATACAATCTCCATTAGATTCGGCTTCGGCTCCGGCCAAAAAATTCACCTTCGGTCGGACTCTATTGATCAACCAGTTCAGTAGCCACCCGGATTGCCGCCTTCAAAGAGAGGCCGAAAGAAAATATTGGATGAAAACTTGGCGTCTGGTCTTGACGTTGCTAATAAAAGTGATCGGAATGCAGCATTGTTTCTAACTCCTGTGCTTTGACTTCTCGTACATAATCGAGCAGATAAAATGTAAGTTCAAACTCTATTCCACGTGAACGTGCGCAGCACCGTTTACAGATTGCTGAAAATTTAAAAGTCGAATTTACCCCAGAAGTTCCATTGAAAATTCACTGGGACGGTAAACTTCTGGAGGATATAGGTGGAAGTGACATTGTTGATCGAATTCCTACCTTAGTAAGTGGAAAAGGAGTAGATCAGCTTTTAGGAGCCCCAAAAATAAATTCTGGCACAGGTTAGGTTGCAGTGTATGAAGCAGCAGCAAAATGGGTCTGCGATAAAATAAAGTGTCTAGGATTTGACCCTACATCAGTGAATACGGGATGTAGAAATGGGGCGTGTATCCTTTTGAAACAAAAAATGGACAAAGACATGCTGTGGTTGGCATGCCGCCACCACATATACGAGATCATGTTGGAAGCAGTAGTTATGACAGAACTAGAGCCATCAACAGGTCCAGACAGACAGGTCTTATTTTTAAACGTTTTAAGAAATCCTGGTCCAACATCGATCGGAAAAACTACGAAACAGTCTTGTCCAATTCTCGGAAGAAATGATTGTCTTTTAAGAATCTCAGCTGCAAGAGTTCCAACCTCGAGATAACTACAAAGAATTTCTAGAACTGATAGCAATATTCTTAGGAGGAGTTCCTCCGAAAGCAGTATCATTTAAAGCTCCGGTAGACTACACCGTGCTAGATGGATTTCCAAAGCTATCTACTCCCCTAAAATACGGATGTTCCGTAGTCAGTTCAAGCTAACAAAGAGAGAAGAACATGGAATTCTTGACATTTGCCTCTTTGTTCTTAGACTGTATGTCAGGGTCTGGATGACTGCCCTCGATTCTACCTCAGCTCCACGAAATGATTTTGAGCTGATCCAAAACCTTGACAACTACAAAAAAATAAATGATGTTATTTCAAGAATTACTCTTCAAAAGTTCCTTGGACACCTCTGGTACTTGTCAGAAGAACTTGTGGCTTCTGGGTTTCTTGATGATAGAGTGAAATAAAAAGCAGATGGTTTGCGCCTTCGAAATTGAGGGAGTAGAGAACTTCTTAAAGCGAATAACTGTTGACATCGCCAATATTAAATCAAAAGGTTTGGAGGATTTCGTGAGTTCAACTACCCGCCGATACTTCAATATCACAGGATTTTAGTCAGAGTGCTTTACTAAGGATGTGGATGAGTGGCCCAAGGACAAGGTATATAATGAAGTGAAACATGGAGTCACAACATGAGAGCATTGACTACTCATAGCTGACCGAGGAGTAAAGCTTGTGGATGAGTACAACAAGCTATACGCTAATAACGAAGAACAGAAGCAGTTTCTATTATTGGCAGTTAAAGACTATAGAAAGAAGTATCCTGACAGGAAGAAATCAACATTGCTAAAGTGAAGTAATAATTTTAATTTATATTTATCCATTAATTTATTACTTGTATTTATGTCTTTTCAATAAATAAAATCTAATTTATAAATCAAATTTTAATTGTAAATTTTTATAATTATATCCATTAACCCATTATTTACTTGAGCACCCTGCAAAGTTTGGTTGGCGGTAGCAACCCCTAAATATTATCCGATTTGTATAAAATAGAAGATTTGTATAAAAAGAAGAACAAAATGGAAGGTTTGGACGGTCAAAATTCGACAAAAAAATTTTTTGGATCAAATACGACGCACTCTAATATGTATATGCAAATCTCTTTTGAGTTGGGTAAGGGGGCCCCGAAAAAAATTGTCCACTTGGGCCCCACAAGGTGAAGCTACGCCATTGGGGTGGATAGTTTCGTTGTGGATTCGGTTTAGGAAAGTACCAGATATATTATTTGATGTATCACGCGTAGCAGCAGGCTATTGAAATTTGTAACGAAAATGGTATCTTCATTGATGAATTCAATAATTTCTTCATCATTTAAATGGAATGTGCAGGCCACGTCTGTTCCTTTCAACAAGCGGATAATGGCAGTGACGCTCTTTTAATTTTTCTAGGGACCTTTCTTCGCATACCGTTATATTTCCCAAGAGTCTGTTGATTTTCTCCCGGTCGAGAAGGTTGGTGTTGACAATACCGCTTGTAGCTAGAATAATGTCGTTGACTTCGTCCTTTATAATCACATCGATTATGTCTTGCTCGAACCTAGATTTGTTGGAGGATGCTATCTGATTGCTAATACTGTCAATTACCCAGTTTATCTTCCGAACGATGTCATAGGTAATTTTGAGGACTCTGTCGTTGGTTTTATACTGGTGGTTATTGTTTTCGAAAATGTCGTGCTCACTCTGGAAAATCACATCCAAGTCCGCCGCGTCTGGGCTACCCATTTTCGAGCTGACCCAATCCAGTTGGTCGATCTGGATCACCTGTGAACCGTACTTTTCAGTGAGTCGATTCGCTTGTCAATTTTCGATAGAAGATGTTGCGCCTAGCTTCTCCTATCTCGGTCTGTAACTTATTTTCTCTCTCATTTTTTCCAGCAGAGACTCAAGTTTCTGTAGGTCGATGAAATGCACCAGTTTAAAGTATCCATTAACGACCCATCCCTTGACTTCCTTGATTGTGACGATTGGTGATTGATGATATTCGATGATGGCATACCCTTCCATGGCGATTGCTGATATTACTAGGCGCCTAAATAGTTTAGTGTACATAATAGCTTAGTTCGAGGTAAATACAGTACGTTAGGAATTTAAAATATACAATATTTCCAACATTTCTATAGATTAGATTAAATCGATGTACATATGATTAATTGAAAAAATAAGTACATTGGTTCAGCTTAAGTTCAAAGAATATAGAATGTTATTAAAAATATACAATATGTAAGTATAAACTGAAGGCTTATTATGAAAAAGGGTCTTAACCGAGTGAAATCTAAAGCGTGCCGAAATGAAAGTGGCTTGTGCCGTTATACCTTTTTAATTTTTTTATGTATTTTTATTATTATTCTTTTTTTTGTTTTGTTTTAGTTTATCTCTGAGCTACAGAATTTTACCCCCTAACTTATGCTCCTTATGTGAGTTTTATGCGCTTTTCCACCTGTCGTACCCACGACAGTTACACGGTTATTTTTCGCCATTATTTATCTTTGAAAAAGAGGCTTATTTTTGAATTTGATTCCTTTTGATGCTGTATAAATGACTTCGCCTTTCTGATATGCTCTCGGTTTTATCCAATACTTGTTTCGAACCATTGTTTTTCCTCCTGCTTTCGTTTAATTTCGTGCTAAATCTCTGCGATCTGTCTAAGAATATATCATTTGGCGTTTGCTTGGCAACGGAGTTAATGCTGTTATTGTATCTATCCACTGCGATGTTCAAAATTTCCTTGAGAGGCAGATCATTGTGTTCGACTTTATGACATCGATATAACTCAAGAATTGTCGAATGAAATGGTTCAACCTGACCGTTCACTCCTGAGCTTCGCACTGGTGTTTATGCCTAGCATATTAAAAAAGTTTATTACTATTGCAATAATAAAGCTGCATTAATTTTCGGTAACTATCAATTTAAGGGCGTAGTCTCACGTCCGATGTTAAATTTTGAAGGTTTTTAAGGATTTTTTTTTGCGGAAAATGAAATACTATTTTCATATGAGAATTATATGTTATTATTTAGCTATTGAATAATACAAAAAAAATTTATTAAATACAAAAAAAATATTTTAACGCCACTTTGGTGAGGTAAAGTAGGTCTCCTGAGAAAAAAGTAAGTGGCTGGTCCCCCTGATTGCTCCTTTTATAATCATCTGAAATCAAAATTTCAAAAAGATTATTACTCAGTAGGGTTGAATTTCTGTCCCGTAACAGATTTAAAATATTTGAGTGAAAAATAACAAAATGGCGGCCTTGTAATTTATTTTTCAAAAATCGAGAGTTTTTTTCGGTTTAAAATCGAGATAAAAAAAAAGTTGATACAAGAATCTAATTCTGGAACCGGACAGAACCATTCATGTTTAAAATATTGTGTTAAAATTTCAGCCGAATCGGTCCAGATTTTGAAGATCGAACGAACATGAGACTACCCCCTTAAACTTCGGTTCCTCATTTTTCATGTCCTCAACTATTCTCCACGTTATTCTTATATTGTATTTAGTGAAGGATTCAAGGATGACCTCTTGAAGAGTGCCGGGGTATTGCTCTGGAATTTTCACTCCATTTATCACGTTCGGGTTGAGTTTTTCCTTACGAACTTAAGTGAGGCTTTGCTTAGTTTAATCGGCGAAAGGAACGTAATGTCGTTGATAACCTGGATGATGTTCTTCGTGGATTTCCAGGCCCTTACCGACTTTAATTAAAATTTGAAATCTTTGGTAATATGAGGTGAGGCCAAGGAATGATTTCAGTTCCTTTAAATTCTCGGGAGGCTTAATGTTCTAAACAGTATTGACTTTCTTAACGACAGGACTAATGCCATCAAGTGTAATTATGTAGCCCGGGAACTCCATCTCAGTTTTCATGAAATGGGTCTTTCCTAAATTAACTTTCAGATTTACTGCGTTCAATCTCGCCCATACGGTGTCCAGGTTCTTCAAATGATCTTTCTTTCTACTGATAAAAACGATTATGTCGCCAATATAAACATAACATAACAAAGGGGTGGCCGTGGTGTAGTGGTACTAGCAATCGCTTCTCACTCGGAGGGTCCAGGTTCGAGTCCTGGAAATGGCAAGTCAGTTTTTCATTTGTAATTGGAACTCAGACAGAAAAATTCTGCGTGTGAAGGCATAACACTGACACGTAGATTTGGCTGTTGTAGAGTTTCAAGCACAGAAAAAATTGCTGTGAATTATACCTCGAATCACTCTGAGTGAAGCAAAAACTCTCCGTCCTATTCGGACTCCCACCCCTGGAGAGCGAATATCGAAACCAAACACACCTGAGTTTCAAACCACTACAAAACAATTTTCCTTTCTCTTCCTTCTACCTTTCCGCCCGCGCCCTGGCAACAGTAAAAGGGTATCTAACCCTTGGCAATATAGTGTTTCAGAACATCATCTATCATCCGCTGGTATATCGCAGGGGCGCTATTAGCTGTTTTCGGAATAGCAGAGAGTTTCATTGGCATTTGGTGAAACCCCAAGGTCGGTTCGAGAGTCGAGAAACATTTGGTTTTGCCAAGGCTTGCAAGTGTTGGATTAATGTCAGAGATAGGATACGTATCTGGGATCGTTACATTGTTTAATATCTTATAGTCGATCACCATTCCGTATTGTTTCCATTGGGTTTTGAATTTTTAAAAACTACTCCAATTGGCAAGTTGTAAGAGCTCTTGATTGACCTGATTCGAATTGTCTGGTTGAACTTGGGAAGTTATAAGAGAATCTCTGAGATGGCTGGCTGTAAATTTGCACATTGCTAAATATCTGATTAATGGAGACAGTGACTGTATTCTTCCCAATTGCTGTGTGAAGGGAGTTGCTCCTGAAATTCAGTTTCTGGATTTCGAGACCAGGTGAGTATGACTCGGGAAGAGTCTTAGGTCTCTGGATGATTAGCATCCTCGAGAGTTCGCCGTTAAGGCCGCGAACAAAAATATCTAGATAGAACTCCATTAAGACTTTAACAGTTTCTTCGTTGTATGTCTCTATCTTAAGCTTATTAAACATCAACTATAGCTGGTGGTTAACGACAGTGTAGAGTTCACCATGCTTATCATCGTAATGTAGCGACATACAATATTTAATTTCCTTCCAACTAAAGTCAGAAATGTAGGAAACGAGTGCAACTTTCCGGAACTACTGGAAAACTGATTGGCCAAAATACAGGGGAATACTATCAGATACGCTATCCTCTGAACTATCAAGTCCCCCGCGTGACACCAATGAGGAATTTACTCTGGCTCTCAATCAGGCTATGGCCGCTTCCTGGCCTTATATTCAACCAAGAAGCAAGAAAAAGCCACACTGGTGGACATCAGCACTGGGACTGCTCAGAAAGTCTTGTAGGAAACTTTTCAACGTAGCAAAAAGTACAAGAAAAGTGACTGACTGGGAATTATACAAAGAATTCCTCAAATTATACAAAAAAGAACTGAAGAAGGCAAAGCGACAAGGTCAAGGACCTGGAGATCATTCTGTGACAAAATCACAGAAACCTCTGAGGCATCGCGGCTAAGAAAAATCGTATGATACCTAGCTGTTTGAAAAAAACCGATGGCTCTTGGATAACCTCAAGTGATGAATCACTCAACCTGCTTCTGGACACCCACTTTCCAGGCCCAACTCGCAGCCAGTAGCCCAAACCATACAAGTCTGCTGGACCGGACGGTTTAATACCTGCCGAGCTACAGAGGTCCTCAGATATTATTCTACCAGTGTGAGAAAATATTATGAGGAGCTGTGTAGAACTTATCCACATTCCACTGTTATGGAGAGAAGTCAATGTTCTCATATTCTCCCAAAGGGCCTAAATCTATCATCTTTCCTTCTAAAAACTCTAGAACGACTGATTGATATCACTATTCGAGCTAAAGTTGATCCAAGACTTCTGTCAACGACTCAACATACCTACTGTAAGGGAAAGTGGGTGGAAACGGTTTGCACACTCTGACTAGCCACATCGAACGATCCCTACAATATAAAAAGTACACAGTGGTTGCTTTCCTATTCAAAGAGGGCGCCTTTAACAAAGTTAACGCATCCGCAATCACAACTGCGCTGTCAACTCTGCAGGTAGACGACTCACTTGGGGATTTGATCTGTCTAATACTAAAAAGCAGGATAATCAACTAAACACTGGGTGAGACTTTTGCGAAAAGATGTGTCAGCAGAAGTACGCCGCAAGGCGGTGTCCTCTTTCCCTTTCTCTGGAACTTAGTAGTTAACGAAATACTGATATACCTCGAAGCGGGTGGTAGCAGAGTGATTGCCTATGCAGATGACGTTGCCATATCCGTCTCAGGAAAGCATCTCAATACCATTAAAGAACTCCTTCAAGTAAATCTCAATAGATTAACCCGCTGGGCAGATCGCTGTGGATTGGGAATACACCCCTATAAAACTGATCTTGTCCTCTTTTCTAGGAAATATAAAATTCCAATCATAGACCCTCCTTCAATAAACGGTACCAGTTTAGTTTTCTCCGATACAGCAAAATATCTGGGTCTCATTTTTGACAGGAAACTAAACTGGAAACCTAACATTCAAGAAAGAGTCAATAAAGCTACAATAACTTTATTCTCTTGCAAAAAAGCCATTGGGAATAAATGGGGCCTTCAAACTCCCATAACCCACTGGCTATACATCTCGGTCGTAAGACCGATATATATTTACGGGGTGGTTGTCTGGTGGACGGCCTTGGAAAATGCAGTCAACTGCATAAAACTAAGCAGAGTCCAAAAAACAGTATGTCTATGCACAAGCGGTCTACCCCCTCTGCGGCATTAGCTATTCTGCTTCACTTGACACCCCTCGACATTTTTAGCAGGCAAGTAGCTGCGACTACAGCTAAACTTAAACTTAAAGCGACTAAACAGTGGAAAAATAATTCATTTGGTCACGCCAACATTCTGAATATATTACATACCTAATTACACCATACCTGAACTTTGGTTTGACAAAAACTTCCATGTAAGCTTACCCTCTAGATCATTCTAGGAGGAAGATGCTTTCATGGAGAACAAGTCAATCCATCTCTACACAGATGGATCTAAAACCGATAGCGGAGTTGGTGGCGGTGTTTTCCCAGATAAGCTAAATCTAAGCCTCTCTTTCCGTCTTCCAAATCGCTGTAGCGTGTTCTAGGCGGAAATTTTGGCGATTAAAGAAGCTCTGCCCTGGCTGAAGAAAAACGTGATATCTGCAAAGGATATCCGCATATTTTCGGATAGTCAGGCCGCCATCAAGTCCCTGGGCTCGGTCTAATTATAATCTAAAACCGCCGTTGAATGTGGATCATCTCTCATGGAGATGACAAAGCAGTTCAACATTCACCTTTGTTGGGTGCCGCGCAATAGAGGCATTCCAGGGAACTGCAGAGCCGGTGAATTCGCCAAAATTGGAACCACTCTACCAATTCTACCGGAAAAGGGTAGTATAGGTATCCCAATAGCTACGTGCAAACTAACATTAAAGCTGGATGCCAATAAAAGAACAGACCTTAGGTGGACTTTTGGGCAAACATGTCTAGCGACCAAAGAGTTCTGGCCAAAGCTGGATCTAAATCGCTCTAAGTGTCTCATTCTTTTAAATAGGAAACTTCTCAACGCCATAATGGGTGTCATCACTAGACACTGCCTCATAGGTTAAGGATAATGCCCATGCTTAAGCATAACGTTGAATGATTTTTTTGTACATTCTGTCATTTTTGTTTAATCCTTTTTCTGAAAAGATAGCAAAGAAAAACACCGGAAACTAGTAAGCCTGCGTCGCGACCTAAAGCTGACCCGAGAATATTTCAAAGGAAACCGGTCTTGGAAGATTTGCGTTAGTCCCTTTTAGTGTTGCAAGCTTTGAATATTGTAAGCAACCTACTCATGGCACGAATAACTTCACAGTAAATCCACTTATCTATTTGATCTCCGCGCATGTTCTCAAGGATATTCCGGAAGGTCAGAGTAATTACAGTGTTCTCATGGGTACTGCTATTTACATTCCAGTTGACCGTACTGCCCGTGCCCTAAAGAAAGGACTTCACTGCCAATGAAAAAGTTGGATTGACTTGGCCGGTCCCTGTTCGGGCGCCAGTTAACGAATCCTTTCTACAGGATCGTAAAAAAAACTAGAACCAGGAGTCTGAACCTCCTCTAACCGTTCAACTCACAATCAATGAAACGAAACGAATCCCGATTATTTCCGACTGATAATTACAAACTGACTTAAAAACTAACTTAACATATCATCTAACCCTAAGCTGGCTCTTGCTAGGTAATGTGAAGGTTCAAGGGCAGCTATGTCAACATTCTCTGAGTCTGGGTACGTTTTTATGTATGCTGAATCAGGTTGTTTCATGCGTCAAACGCATGGAAGGTGTCTATTGCATGCACGCGCAGTTTGGAATTGCAAAGTTGTAATTCCCCTCTTCTATGGTATATAGAGTAAATGCAAATACAAACATGGACTTAAAAAAATACATATTCTTAATCTATAAACATTTATATATACATATCGAACTCCATAGTTTTAGAAATTATTTTAAGATTAGCAAACATTTTTGAATTGGGGACGAATTTTGTAAACAAATTTATAAATGTTTATTTTTAATTCTATAGTATTTTTTCTTACCTTGACAACTATAGCCATTCTTGTTTAGCTCATAGCCTTCTATACAATCACATTCATACATCCCATCATGGATTTCATAGCAAAGCTGCTCGCAAGGACTTGTGTGACCACAGTGACCTGAAGAAAAATATTTTTTTTTTAATTGATTTTTGATTGATATGAGTGCAATAAGTATTGATTTTTATAAGATTTGTATAACTATAAAATATCTATAAACAATCCACTATTTATGATTTAAAATAATAAAAAAGTAGTAAATGTGGGTTCGACTGTCCAGAGGGGAACAAGGCATAGTCCCACTCACTGAGATACAACGCGGTCTCTGAATAACGGGAGAGTGAGACACTTTCTATAGGCAGTAGATTTCACTTTCAGAAGCCTGCGATTGGTTACCACACAAGTATAAATTCCAAAGGTAGAATGTTCAAAACAAGTTAAAACATAATAGCGAAAAACTTTGTTTAAAATCACTGTATTTCAAAGTGGATACTGTTTAACTTGCCATAAAACTTACAACAAATGTATGATTTCATGGTACTGTTACACCATTTCTTGACGCAGAGGTCAATTGTTTCATAGTGTAAAACGGTTGTACATGGCCTCTATTTATGCGCCTGGAGTTACTCAATGCACCTTCTTTATTTCTGAGCTCGAGACACTTTTTCGATTCCTAAGGCTGAAATCGACGGCGAATTATTTCATAATTGGCAGAGATTTTAACGTTAAAGACATAGATTGGGGAAATAATATAGCAAATATTACAGGAAACTTATTACTCAATTGGTGGGGTCAGCACGGTGTTATATACCGACTCGGTCTTAAAACTATCTGGATCAGCTACTGTTCGACACACGTATTCAACTAATAGGCACAACTCAACATACAATAAACTGCCTACGAACGTTAGGGTATGACAGTGACCATTGAGTTTTTTCAAAGATATTCCTTCAATTAGAGTACTAGTGTACTCCTCGAACCCACTCCACACGCCGTAATACAGGAATCTGCTAAACGATGATGTTGACAGGTACCTTAAAAAAATGGACGAAACTATTAAAAGAACAATGGACAACACGGTACCTCGGTATCGACAAACTAACAACGAGGACTGCCGTTAAACAGGAATCTGCTAAACGAGGATGTTGACAGGTACCTTAAAAAAATGGACGAAACTATTAAACGAACAATGGACAACACGGTACCTCGGTATCGACAAACTAACAACGAGGACTTATTCCGTAATATAACCATTGACACACTCCATCGAAACAAAAGTAAACTGCTGTCGAGACTAAAAACCTTCTACAGGCAATTTACTGACAGACATAACCCGGAGATCATGACACTGAAGTGGTCGATCAAAAACCTCCAAACATTAATAAAAGAAAATTACAACAGTTCTAAAAGTTTGTATTGGAACAATAAAATCTGAGCTGGAAATACCAGCAACCTGAATATGTTCCCGCAAATAAATAAACATTTTCGGAGGAAAGTACAAAATGACATTCTTTGTCTAAAGATCGACCGAACGAATTAAGTAGGAAACAATGCACGGGTTGATTGATACCTGCTTGATTGACTTGCAAAAGTCCTTTGATTAACTTTCAGAAGTCGGAAGCCATTCTTTGTCTGGGTCTTCTGCGGATACCAGAAAGAATTGGCGAAATTTTTCGATAGCGTGGCAAGACACTTGCTTGTCGAAATATAGTCATGCCCTTACAAAGAGACTGTTTTATAGCAATCAACTCAATGTGGGGGTGAAGGTTATCTGCTACATGACCCTTATCCGGCCTATGCTCTCATTTGGATGTCCCGTGTGGTTCAACGTGAGAACTATGTTAATGGAAAATATTAGGGTTTGTCTTAGGACTTGCCTGCGCTTGTACAGAACACGAGAGTCCGAGTACATATAATGTTAACCTAATGAGGTCTTATAAAACAGGGCGACTCTAATATGAGTGGAAAATTTCGTAATTAAACTGATTCGATGGCACATTGCTAGAGCAATGGTCACGAAGAACCATCTGATCTCCGGGGTGTGTTACCCTAATTATCCACATCACGAGAGTGTGCGCTCTGACGGCTTCGTACCTCGTGGGTCATTCCTCTATTTTGATAAGATAGGGCTGCTCCAGGACAAAATAGCGGTGCCGCTAATCTTCCACGTCGTTTGAACAGCTGCGGACAAGCGAATGAACTACGACAGAGACGTCGCACGTGGCAGTGCGGAGCGTCTCCGCTTCAGTAGGGCGGTAGGGAGTCGCGACATGAGGGATGTTGCTCAGCAGCACCAACAATTTTGGTGGCTTAAAGAAGGAGAGTAGGATTCATCGTCGAATTGCTCCAGTACAACTTAACTTTACTAGGAAGCAAAGCCGGTCAGCTTAGTTTCTTAGCAGTGGCCGGCTTAAATAGTTTTATGTAGGTTATGGATAATTTTAAGATAAAAAAAAATTTAAAATTACAAAAAGAATAAATAAAAATAAAAACAAAAAAAAATATATTATACATAAGAACAAAAGCAAAACAAAAAAATGTTGATATATACAATAAATTAGCTTACACAGGTTATGTAGCTTAAGATCTATTTTTAGGTACTTTGTAAGTTTTAGTTTTAAGTTTTTATATTATAGTAAATGTATTACGTTTTTCTTGACAAAATTTGTTTTCTTAGTTTTATTCTTAAGTAAATAAATTGTTGATATAATGTACCATTAGCGACGTCGAAAGATTTGTAGCTTAAGATTTATTTTTAGGTACTTTGTAAGTTTTAGTTTTATGTTTTTATATTATAGTAAATGTACTACGTTTTTCTTGACAAAAATTGTTTTCTTAGTTTTATTCTTAAGTGAATAAATTGTTGATATAATGTACCATTAGTGACGTCGAAAGATATAATGTAAATATTAAGTTTAACTTAGAGTGCTCCATGGCGCCAGCAAGTTAGAATAAGTTAGTTTAAGTTATTTAAGCGCATTTTGTTTTGTATAGCATGTAAGGATTATAAATTGTCCTAATAAAAAGGCATTAAAAAGTTAATTACTTGAAAATTAATTCTGATCTGTCCAAGCTTTTCGAAAAAATCGACAATGAAAATTCTGCAGTTCATATCATACGGATTCATATGGATTCACATGACACATTTGTTCATCCATAAACTGCACACCACAACCCGACCTATGTATTTGTAGCATATTACGTGAAATGAATGGTACAACAAAAGACTAAACTATTATAATAAATTTTAATTCGCTCTTCCAAGCGCACTACTTGCTAAATTCAATTCATATCTACTAAAAACTTCGTAAAAACGTATTTGTTAACGATGTTCGATTACTATAACATATAATAGCTGAATCAGTCTGAGTGGCATATTCACATTAAGCAATCACATAATTCTTCAAATAGCTCTCCAACTAAAGCGGAAGAAACAACTTTTGAACTTTTTTATAATACATTGAATAGAAAAGTAAACATTAGTAGAATGATAGATAGAATGGCAGAAAAAAAACGCATGTCATCAATTCAATAAAAAACTTGGATACTTTTATTGAACTATGATTAGATCTGGATTCACTTTTAATATTGAAAATCATAAGTATACCATGTTCAATGACTAAAAAAGTTATTATTGCTTGAAATTTTCCAATTTCTTATCTTTTTATTTATTATTATCTTTTTAAATATATTTTAAGCCAGATATTTGAATGTTACCCCCAACTTTTCTCTGCCATGTTTTCTTTGTTTTGCCGGGATGGGCTATGGTTGTAATTCATTTATTTTCTTGACGATAACTATATACTACTAATAGTTTCACAGGAGACGACCTAATGTTAAAAACGGTGCAATGACTACAATGTAAGTCATATATGTATGTAAATGCGCCTGTATCTTAAGATCGATGAATTAAGAATTAAGAAAGTGCTTTAGTTCCAAAATATCAGCTAATGCTGATATTTTATGTTGACTGGTATTAAATTGTTTCATGTCGATGCATGTTTGATAAGTGAGGTATCTGCTGCTTATATCTGCAACCATACAAAATAAGATACTGTTTCAAGCCAGATATCACTCCATCTCTATTCTATTTAGTATAAATATTAATGAGGTAAATAAATGCTTGTAAGATGTGTATTACCGGCTTACCAAATGCGTTGATATGACACCTCTTTCGGAAAACTCTCCTCAGCATACGCTGATGTCATTATGTTAGCGATTTCAACTGTAATTTATTATGTAGTGGGTATTCGGTCAAGTGGCAAAGAACACAAAATGACATACGCACGTTATCAGTTATTCGCACTTATTTTATTACTTAGATAGCCAGATGTTTACAATTACGCGCTCAAAGATGGTTGAGATTCCCTTTCATATCTGCATGCCGTCTAAGGCGAGGTCTACTTACATTTCGTCACTCTTTTGAGTAGGAATCGAAGACTTTTAGGGCCGTATCATATTTATAATATTTGTTCACTTTACTTGTCCTAGATACTTGTCCTAGGCGACTGATGTGTACTTTTCTGATTATGTCGATGTTGTTGTATGACTCATACAAATCGTAGAGTTCGCTATTATACGAGTATCTCTTTCTACTAAGTCGGTAAACGCAAAAGTGAACAACGATCGTTCAGGGATTCTCTCGGATGAACGATGCCAAGGTTCCATTTATAAGGCGTACTTTCTTCCAACCAAATCATGAACGGAGTTAATGTGTGCCCTTTAACCGCTGCCCTAAATAACTTAGCAATAGTTATTCGGACCGACAGATTCGCCTATTCTACTTACTAGTTACCTTTGAAATGCATTGCATTTATCCTAACTGTTATTTCTTCTATTTTTTAAACATGATTTAGTATTTGCCTCAAAGTTTCCCCATTTCGTACATAATTAGAATTGACCTGGGTCAATTATATAAGGTAGATTGACAGAAAGTATGCTTTATGACCTCATGTGGTAAACTTGTCATCCAAAATAGGATAGTACACGAGTAGTTCATTTCTTTTATGAATTCAAAAGCCCTGCATAATGCTAGCAAAACTTGGTTTTGGTTTACTTGGTTTACTTGGCTGTCATAACACATTTAAAATGCTCCGTTATATTAGACAAGCGAGACGCATGTTATACTCGACAAAATCTAATATTCCAAACATTATTGCAAAGTACTTTTGAGTTTAGTGTTGGTCGGGAGAATGGAGTAATGTTCAAAAAACCTTTATATTATTATTATTATTTTATTAATCTTACATAAATGTACAAATTAATAATCTTAGATTACAGCGTTAGCTTACATGGCTTTCTGCTGCGATTGAATATAATTTAGGTTAATTAATATTATTATAAAATACTAAGGGAGTTCTGGGACGGTCGGGAGTGTACAAAGCAAGAAACCTTTATATTTATCTTATGTTTACGTGGAATTTGCAAAAGTCCATTGTACCCCACAAAATTGTACTCTATCTAATGATAGCACAACTTTTCTTAATAATGATTTCAATGAAGCCTTTCAGTTTTAAAAGAAACAGATGTGGTAAGAGCTATAGTCTACATCAGAACCAGGGCTACGAGCCTCGATGAAGTTCACCCACTCTTTATCAAAATAACTTTATACTCGTATTATCAACTTTTATGAGTTTTTTAAATACCACTATTTTGATAAGCAATATTTCTAGGTCTTGGAATGCTACTATTCTTGCAAAACCATGTTACCCATTCGTTGGCACCCGAATACAGAAGGACTTTCAAAGTTCGTTACTCAGGCGTTTGCTCTTTAGGATATAATCCAAGAATATTTTAGGATACAGTCTTTACTCCAACCTCAAATAATAAACGCCAACACTACTAACATGTTAATGTAACATTACCAAAAATGTTAAAGATAGTTATATTAAAATTAATGAAATGAAATAAAAAGATACGCACGTGAACAGATCATTCATTGCATGCATACGATCACAAGAAGTTCAGAAAGCCTTATTAAATGACGCAAGCTTGATTCTTCAACTCTCCGAAAAGTTCAGTAATTACAGTTATATTGAAGAGTGCTAAATTATTCTTTATTCCAGATTTGTCCTTTATTGATGAGCTTCGGACAAGATAAGACCTACAAAATGCAAATTGGAAACGATACCGTCCAATTATTAGAAGAAGAGTTCAAGAAAACTATGCGAACGTTGAAAATATATCTACTAAAGAAGAAGTAGATGCTTTTTTAACTGAGTTCAATGATTTAATCCTTGAAGCCGTAGCTGACTCTATACCAAAAGTAAAAATAAATAAATTTTACAAAAAGCTTTCCCCTCATTTAGCAAAATTAATTAAACTGAGAAATATGCAAAGAAGAAATTAGCAAAGATATCGGCACATGTTTTATCGAGATAATTAATGTGCAGCACCTAAACCAGTTGATCTCAAAACATTTAGCTCAACAACGCCGAATGGAATGGAATGGACGAGGAATGGAATAAAAAACTTGGTTCTCTAGATAAGAACGCTAAACCATTTTGGAATGTAGTTAGAATAATTAAAAATAAAAACAAACAACTACCTGGACTTCAAAATGGATCTCATTTCTATTACACAGATGATGAAAAAGCAGACGCACTTGCGATTACTTTTTTAAGAAATCACTGTGTTTCAGCAAGCCTAGGGGATCCAGCAACAAATGCATTGGTTAGTGAAACAATCCAGGATTTCAACACTCTAATTTCTGTCACCCCTTTAAATGCACTTCTTACAGGAGACGACGTAAAAGATCATGTCGATAATTTAAATATAAGAAAGTCCGGCGGGTTTGATCTTATAACAAATTTGTATCTCAAGAATTTGCCCAAAGCTGGAGTGAAATTTTTAACAGACGTTCTAAATGCATGTCTGAAAATCAATATGCAATAAATGCAACAAGGAAAATCAACCGGTATGATGCTTTTGGACATCGAAAAGCATTCGATTCCGTTTGGCATGATGGACTTTTATATAAAATGATTATGTACAACTTTCCTCCGTTTCTGTGTAAGATAGTCCAAAGTTTTTTGTCAGGTCGTTTTTTTAAAGTTGATATGTTTGAGTCAGGTGTTCCGCAAGGTTTTGTTTTTGGTCAAATTTTGTACAATTTGTTTACGTCTGATTTTTCCAATTTAACCAACTGTGAAGTTGCAATGTTTGCAGATGATACTGCATTACTATCATCAGACGAATTTTGCTCTCACTATTGAGACTAATTTTTGCAATGCGATGGTAGTAACAGAACACAATTACAATAGGCGGAAAATTAGGCTGAATGGTGAAAAAATGCAAGCTATCTTTTTTACCCGAAAACGAAAACTTGCTATCTTCCGAACAGTCAACTGCAATTGCATGGATCGACCATAATCTGGTCCAATTGTATAAAATACTTAGGTATATATCTTGACAGCAAACTAACATTTCATGAGAATATTTCAAGAACTCTACAAAAGGTCAATATAGCAATAAGGATATTATATCCAATATTATAAACAGAAAATCAGCTCTGTCTAAGTAAAACAAAGTGATCAAACACAAAGTAATTTTCCAGTCGATACCGGGTCTCCGGTGTGGGGAAGTTGTGCGCAGTGCCACATTAAAAAACTGCAAGTGGCACAAAATAAGCTACTCAAGGTGATGCTTAACCTTCCATGGCACCATTCTACTTCAAAGCTCCATAGAAGATCAAATGTTGAATTGGTCTCCAAATAGTATATGTTGCAGGAAGATCTGATTAATATTTACTTGGAAAATCATTCACTATACATATCGTATATGATATTTTTCTCGACCACCAAGCGTCAAATTCTGGAAAAACAAACTCCTAAAGTAGCAGCATCTCCTCTACCACGGTGAGACATTGTACTGGCAATGTTTGATTCTTAGGTAAAATATCGTAAGGAACCATAAATGGCAAATGCTGACGCAATCCCTAGACTTGCTATTTGAAGAAGGAATAATTTGTCTACTGGAAATATTTGCTTTTGTTTTTAAAATGTGTTATTATTTCAGATTTTTTACATTTAGTTGTCTTAAAGCAAATGCATAGCATCAACCATGCTGGATTCTTAAGCAGTCCTTACACGATCAATCGATTGACCTCAATCACTTACACGGATTTGCGAAAATAGATCTGTGTGCGTTACAAACATTTGATGATGATGAAAAAAATCAAAGAAGGTTTAATTTTACATGATGAACGTCATGCTGATTGTTGTGTGTAAGAGTTGGATTGACCTAATTAATACTCGTACTTCATTGTGTTTTGTGTCACGGAAGAGGAAACAGGTCTGGTGCAAGGGCAATGTATGAAATACAATCATCCGTATCACTCATCGCACATCCGTACTCCACGAAAACTCACAAGAACTAGAAATTTGCTGTCAATCGATTAAACTGTGTAAGGGGTAGCGTCAATCCACACGTGATGAATACATGATGCCAGTAGATTGACCGTGTAAAGGCCGCTTTAACATGAATTCTTTAACAAAAAAACTACATATATGTTAGTGGAACAACTTGGGCAAGGACATTGAGCAAGATAACGCCCTAGTGAAAATTTTCAAATGTAATAGGTTAAACACCTTTGTCAAAGCCTTCGTTTTAGCTTATATTTAAATTTTCATATTTTTTTAAAGTTTACCATTTTAATTTTAATAGATTCCTATTCTAAGTATCTATATTATTATAGTGCTTATCAAAAATACGAACGCCTCGCGTGTTATTCATGATCTTTGTATTATAATTTATTTCGGTCTATGGTTAGCCTATGGCAGACGAACCGCCATTTGGTTCTTCAGAGTTCTTAAATATTTATGAACAATAGGGTATTATGAATAAAAGTATATCCTATACATCATTGCATACGTGGAACAAATTAATCGGACCCGGACTTTGAGAACAATTTAATCGGATTTGATTGGAAAGTTTTACAAACTTATTCAACGGAACTAGCCCCTTCACATTTTTTTTGTTTTTTTATTTATTATTCGCTGAATGAAACATTTAGGAGCAATTTCTGTAGTTATGACAGAAATATATTAGCTGATGTAAGTGCTCTTATTGACGGAGGTAAATTGTTAAATAACCGATTCCATATAAAATTCCAAAACGTACTGGCCTGAAAGTAGAAATAGACACCGGATACAAAGAATTACCACTAATTTTATAATTGTCAAAAACTCAAAAATGTAGATTGTTAGATTTATAAAAAAATAAGGCTTTAATACTGTGGGCAATCAGCAACACTCTCACGGAGGAATGTGAGAGACAGGATATAAAAAGGACGCACTCGAAGGATGAGGGCAGTTGTTTTCCAGCTTCTCATCGTGGCCATAGACTAACTATACCTAGATATCAAACTTTCCAGATATTGGAAAATCAAAACCGGTTTTCTACTGATCGTCACTATCCGTGAGACTTTGTCCGTGAATACGTGTGAATTGTGATCAATGGCAATTTATCTTCTTTTTTATACAAACCACGCCCATTTGAACCAAAAAAACGTCATCCACATTACACACACTCGTGCAAATCGCTCTCATTCTAGCAATTTTACTTGTAAATTGCTCTCATTCTAGCAAATTTTGACAAAGTTATAGAGATGCAAAAGTGTTGGAATTCACTTACAGTGTGTCTGTGCGAAAGTTAAGGGTTTGCAAAAGTATTAGTAGAGTTTGACATCTAGTTTAGTTTATCTATGATCGTGGCTGTTCTTGCAACAAACAAATTCTTACACTCATATTTTATCAGTTATTTTAAGTAAATGCAAATATATAATTTTAACCCATAGAAAATAAAAGTGTTTTGTGTTACCTAAGTAAACAATATTACAAATTTGGGGACTCAACCAGAATATTGAAATAGTGTTTTTATTTTTTTTTTAATAATACGAAATGACGTGCTTGGAAGACATAAATGAAATAAAAAGGTTTCTAAAATACGGCAAAAAAAAACATTGTGATGACTCTACACAAATATGTATTTGAAGACGAAGGCGACAGATCCAACAGAAGAAGACTCAGATTGTTTCCAGGTTTCGACTTCGTTAATAACGACGAGAGGTATAAACAGAAGCAAAAGTACGTCGATGAACATCTGTGTGCAGCTGACCTGATTACGATTTGGAACTCGTTATTGATCAATTACGACGTAAAGGATGTGAACCAAAACATATTTGATAACTTAAGAAAAGGTTGTTTACTTAGTTCATGCAATGCCGATGACGACGACGAAGATGACGACGACGACGATCTTGACGACGATAATGATAAAAGGAGCAAAAAGGAATGCAAGCAGCTGTTAAAAGTGATATACCGCCGATTTCCAGATTTGCGATCAACTTCAGGGACATAGAGGACTCTATAAAACCATTCGATCGAAACGGGAAAACATCCGTGTAAATGTGGGTAAGTGAATTTGAAGAAATCGCTTCAATTATGTATTGGGATGACTTCCAAAAATTTGTGTTTGCGAAAAAATCATTAAGAGGGTCAGCAAAACTCTTTATATCAAGCGAAAGGGGTATAACATCATACGAAAAATTGAAATATGCTCTATTCGACGAATTTAGAAAAACAGCAAATAGCGCGCAACTGCATAAATTGCTTCGCGAAAGAAAAAAGCAAAAAGATGAAAGTGTCCAAGAGTATTTCCTGCATATGAAAATTATGGCCCCTCAGAGAAATGTCGAAGAAGATGCTCTTATAAAGTACGTTATTGACGGAATAACAGATTCGAATATAAATAAAGTTATTTTGTAACCTTTAGGCCATTTTGAACAAGAAGTCGAAAATGATTCCGAAAACTTTAATTTAATATTGCATGTCATACCATCCGACTGTTTAGATGTTGAAATAGTTATTGACATTAACATTGGAGAAATAAATAATAATAAAATATCAGATACCGCAAAACATTAAACAGTTAAAAAGCTTCCTTGGTCTTGCAGGATATTTCCGAAAATGTATACCCAAACTTGATGAAAAAGTACGAAGGCTCATTGCTAACTGTATACCATGCATCATAATAAACAGAAAGCAAGGCAAACAAGAAGGAGAACTACATCCAATACGTAAAGAAGAAGAGCCACTCCACACATACCACGTCGATCATCTTGGTCCCTTGGAATCAACAAGCAAAATGTATCGCCATATCATTGTCGTTATCGACTCCTTCACGAAGTTCTGTTAGTTGTATCCCAGGAAGTCTACATCAGCCAAAGAAGTAATAGCAAAATTACGGACGCAAAGCATGACATTTGACAATCCGGTTCAAATCATTTCAGATCGAGGATCCGCTTTTACTTCGGATGATTTTCGAGAATACTGTAAACTGGAGAACATTAAACACATCAAAATCACTACCGGTTTACCACGCGCAATTGGGCAGGTCGAACGCCTCAATAGCGTCATCATATCCGTGTTGTCTAAGCTGAGTATCGAGGATCCAACTAAGTGGTACAAGTTTGTCGAATCCGTTCAGAAAACCATCAACTCAACCTTTAACCTCATATTTTATCAGTTATTTTAAGTAAATGTAAATATATAATTTTAACCCATAGAAAATAAAAGTGTTTTATGTTACCTAAGTGAACAATCTTACAATAATTTAAACCAGTAAAGATGACGAGCCGGAAGAATTTTCAATTCACTGAATAATAGAAAACTTTGATGAATACGAGGTTAACGGCATATTTTACTCATATTAAATTGAACAACGTTTCCCCCAAAACTGATAGCATATTGTAATTTAAACTCAAATATCCCATAGTAAATCTCCCAACAGTTCCTATGCCAGCAACATCAAGTACTTTTTTTTTTTTTTTTTTTTTTGGTTGCGCCAATGGATGTGGTAATCTTCATAGATGCGGTAGCCCGAATGTTCGATGCCAGGAGTGCGTCTACGTACTAATCCACACCCTTACGACCTTCAACCACTCTCCCCGCGGGACTGCCGTTAGGAATTACTTCGCGGGGCTGGTTAGCAATTATGCTCTATTCTACGAGGCCGCCTCTTGAGCTCTTCTTAGGGCTTCTGCTCTACGCAGCGCGTACTGTACGCGCACTATAAATGAGCAGATCTCCATCCACTTGTCCTCTGACTGCGTCATGTGACTAATGAGATTTTCTGGACTTGGCAGATTTACCCTTTCTTCTGTAAAGCGTCTGCAGTAGAACACTGTATGCAACGCATCCTCTTCCTCATTTTGGCATTCTGGGCACTGCGGCGAACTATCGTGTCCAAATCTGTGGAGGTATTTCCGGTAACCGCCGTGCCCAGACAGGAACTGTGTGATATGGTAGTTACAGTTCCCCCATGATCTCTTTGTCCATGTTTCTATGATGGGAATAAGCTTGTACGTCCACCTGCCTTTTGTGGAACGGTCCCACCTGGTTTGCCACAGCATTGCGGATGCTGCCTTTTCTTCTTCCTTGACCCTCTTTGCCTCTTGCCGGTTCGATGATCGCCTAAGATACACCCTCTTCATCTCATCCGCGAGGATGTCTATTGGGATCATTCCAGCTAAAACACAGGCTGCATCATAGGAGATTGTACAGAATCCGCTGATCACTCTGATTGCACAGAGCCTGTGAGCTGATACTAACTCTCTCCTACACTCGTTTGTCACCAGTGCACCCGCCCATATAGGAGCAGCGTATAGAAGTACTGAGTTGACCACTCGGGTCAGCAAGATCCTTCGGGCGTATCCAGGTCCGCCGATGTTCGGTAGCATTCGGGCGAGTGCCGCCTGCATCAGCGATGCTTTCTTAGTAGCGTACTCGACGTGGGGTTTAAAGCGCAGCCGATTGTCGATCATGACTCCAAGGTACCTTAAGGATTCTTTGGATTTAATTGTCTGGTTTCCGACGCGGAAGTTCGCGTATTCCGCCGCCTTGCGACTGGTTATTAGTACAGCTTCAGTCTTGTGTGCAGCTACTTCCAGACCCGTAGACTCCAGCCATTCTTTTATCTTTACAACTGCCCCGTCTGTGGCAGAGTCCACCTCGTGAATGTGCTTGGCTACTGAAACCATTGCTATGTCGTTGGCGAAGCCAATAACTTTAACTCCCTCAGGTAGGGCTAGTCGCAGAACTCCGTCGTACATAATGTTCCATAGGAGAGGTCCAAAGACCGAACCTTGCGGGACTCCCGCGGAAACACTGTAGTGCTTAGCACCATCGTCCGTATGATAGCTTAACCTCCTATTACTGAAGTAGTCCGTGACTATCCTCAGGAGATAGTATGGTGTATCCATACTGGCCAAGGATCTCCTAATAAACGACCAGCTCGCCGAGTAGAACGCGCTTTTAACGTTGAGCGTTACTACTGCGCAGTATCTTTTTGTCCCCCATTTCCATCTTTTCCCTTGTATTGCTTCAGTTGCTGTATCTACTACCGCCTTTATTGCATCGATGGTAGAACGAGATTTTCTGACAGCGCTCCGTTTTCCTCTGCCACCGCCAGCAGTCTGTTGTATATAATACGCTCTAGGATTTTACCTAGAGTATCAAGCAGACATATTGGGCGATACGATGATGGTTCTCCGGGTGGCTTATTGCCCTTTTGAAGCAGCACTAGGTGTTGTAGCTTCCATGGCGTAGGGAATATCCCCTCCTCTAGACACCTTTGCATCGTCGCTAAGAAGATGTCTGGTCTCGTCTTGATGGCCATCTTTAATGCCTTATTCGGTATGCCATCTGGTCCAGGTGCTTTGGTGTCTCCAATTTTTTTGCAAGCAGCAAAAAGTTCTTCCGACGTGATGGCCGGGATATCTTCCATATTGGTCTCCCTTGTGATGGTGACCATAGTAGTTGGTCTATGCGGGAATAGGTGCTCTACTATAGTCCTTAGCATTGCAGGGCAGGTTAGTTGTGGGGACCTGTTGCCTTTGAGCTTCTTCATCACCACCCTATACGCTAAGCCCCATGGGTCTAGGTTAGCCTCGTCGCAGAGCTGTCTAAAACTCCTTGACTTACTCTTTTTAATGGCACTTTCCAGTTCCCGTCTCGCCAGTTTAAAGTTGGTTAGTCGTTCTTGGAAATCTTCTCTTCCTCTGGATCTCTGAGATCTTCGTCGTGCTTGTAGACACTTCGTTCTGAGCTGTTTAATCTCGTCGGTCCACCAGTAGCAAGGCTCGCCTCTTTTACTGACAGATCTTCTGGGCATTGATGCGTCGCACGCTGCGGTGATGGTCTGGATTAGGGGCACAGTCTGCGTTTCTCTTTGCCGACATTGAATAAGATAGCCTGGTGATCGCTATGGGTATATTCTTCACTGACTCGCCATTTGGTTTTCCGCAGGAGTGAGTTGCTCATGTATGTGATGTCGATGATTGACCCTCTGCCTGCCTTTCGGAACGTTTCAGCTGCGCCATTGTTGGCCAGAGTTATATCCAGTCTTGCGAAGGATTCGAGGAGAACTCTCCCTCTTACGTCTGTGGTTTTACTTCCCCAATCGGTAGCCCAGGCGTTGAAATCCCCAGCAATAATAACTGGATGTTTTCCTCGTGCGTCAGCTACAATGTCGTCCAACAGCTTCATATAATCCGCCAACACATCAAGTACTGAAGACCAGTTGCAACGCTACCAACGTCCCATCAGAAATGCCGCACATGATGTGCTGGACTTCACCCGACCACCACCAAGAAATCCCTGATTTGATGAAGAATGCCGACAAGCAGTTAAACAAGAATCGTACAAAGCGGCACGAGAGTCACTCGTGACTTCTACGTACAGAAGAAACAATAGGAACATCGGCTTCTCCAGAAGAAGAAAAAAGATCACGAGAAGCCCGCGATCAAAGATATTGACAGATTGTACTCCACGAATAAAGTACGGAAGTTTTATCAATAGGTAAAAATAACATGTCAAGGAAAGAATACCCGTTCAGAGCCATGTAGAGATGAAGAAGGTAACCTTGTACTAGAGTCACGGTCGGTGCTGAGAATATGAAAAAAACTTTTTCTTCAGAAAACCTTCGTCATTAACCTGATTACCCCTTGCCGGCAGATCCAGCAAAAACTCAAGATGTCCAAATCGATACACACCATGTTTTCATAGATTTTAAGGCTGCATGTTATAGCATTTATAGAGACGAATAAATGATGAATGAAAGATTGACGATTGGAAACGCTCGCTGCTCCATGAAGGTCGGTAACAACTTAGCCGAAACCTCTGCTATCAAAAAAGTTGTCGACAACGTGACGCGCTGTGTCGTGACTGCTTTAATATCATACTTGAAACAATTATGCAGAGCTCGCACAAAACATTGCAGGCATAATCTTCCAAAATTATGTGCAACTAGTAGCGTACGGAGGTGATATCGCCATTATTGGTGAAACACAGACGCTGTCACTGGGGTGTTCGCTAATATTGAAACAGAAACTGTGGTAAATGAGGGAAAAATCAAGTATATCCTTTCAGCAAGAAGGCACAGACAATATCGACGAATTGGACAGAATGTCACTGTCGACAGCTACAATTTTGAGGTATGATAGTAAGAGATTTTGTATACCTTGGTTCTGCTATTAATTCGGCCAATAAGAGCTCACCAGAAATAAGGCGAAGAATCATTCTTGCCAATTGCTGTTTGTTTGTGCTAAGAAGGCGATTGAGTAAGGTTATATTCCAAAAAACCAATGTTGCTTCAGGCAACTACTTGTCGGGTCGCAAGATTCAAATTTTTAGCGCACGGAAAAGTATAAAAAAATTATGTTTAATAATTTTTCAATCTTATTTCGTACACTTTAAAATTCTTTTTTTTCCTTTTTTCATCCCGCGTTTTTGACACCTATCACTTGACATCTGCATTGGGTGAAATCATGACAGAGGTCAACACTCTCCCAACACTCTCCCCCGGTATGAGGGCCTTCCGCTCTATCAACTCTGACATCCAGGACTGCTAATTTCACGGTTGGTCCCTCATAGATGCCTGTCGTTGTCTGTACTACTGCTCGCCTTATTTGGCCATCCTTGCTGGCGATAGTGTTTAGAATCTTACCCTTGGGCCAATAGTTTCGGGAAAGATTTGGATCGGCGATGATGACAATACCTCCCTTCTTAATGGGCTTACTAAGTTGAAACCATTTCGACCGTCTGGTGAGAGTTGACAAATACTCTTGGACCCAACGTCTCCAAAAGGTGTTTGCGAACTGTTGCGCCGTACTCCAGTTTTTTCGGAGCAAAATGGGTTTATCGGATAAGTTACCCAATGGTTTTGCACCGCTCGATGAGCCGATCAGAAAGTGATTCGGCGTCAAAGCTTCATCCTCTTCGTCACTAACCGGCACGTAGGTCAACGGACGGGAGTTTAACGTCGCTTCTACTTCTAGCAGCGCGCTGTACAGTTGCTTATCGGTTGCATTTCTGGTTGGCATGATACAGTCCAATATATTTATAACAGATCTAATGAAGTGTTCTCAACTTCCTCCCATGTAGGGTGATGCAAGTGGAATGAAATTTCACATAGTCGACGCAGTGGTAAAGTTTTCCGCTATTGTGGTTAATTTGTGCACACGCCTCCAGAAGTTCTCGATGGGCTCCGTGAAGGTTAGTCCCGTTGTCGCCATATATCTCCACCGGAGTTCCTCTTCTAACTATGAACTTACGGATATACTAAATGCAGGAGTCCGTCGGTAAAGTCGAAGCAACCTCGATATGAACTGCCCTAACTGTGAGGCATGTTATGAGATCACCTGTCCTTCGCCCGATCTTCAGTTGTATGGGCCAGAAATAGTCAATTCCAATGAATGAGAATGGACGGGAAAATGAAGCCAATCTTGCCACTGGAAGTGCGGCCATCCTGGAGGATTTGGGGATGCATCACGGTTTTTACATCGTTGACACTAACTTCTTACTTTTTTAACGCAACCCTAGGACATGGTATGGAGTATAATCTCATTCACGACTATCTCTTGGATCTGATGGTGATATTTGTTGTGATGCCGTAGTTTGATAAGTCTGGTTATATGATGTTTTCTGAGCAGAATGATGGGTCTCTTAGTGCTGAGCGGTATTCCAACCGCAGAATCGCTGCGTCCACGTACTAGTCCATCGACGTCTAGGTAAGGAATCCGTTTGTAGAGATCGCTTTTTTGTTTAGAGGCCTTCTATTCTCAATGGCTTGTTATTTGTTGTGCTGAAGAACGGCTATTTCTTCGGCATATCTTTCAAGCTGAACTTGACGGTAGAGATCATTTTGCGCTTCGGCGTATTCGTCGCTGCTTAGGCTGTCCCCTGCTTTCTGCTCAACTCTGATCTGACTTTTTAGGTTGTGAATGAATCGAAGAACGAAAGCTTGAGTCCAGAGAAGCTTGTACCAGTTTGAGAAGCGTTTTATGTCTAAATTGGAAAAGCTCTTGTGTGGAGAATTGGGAATCGTAATTCTTCACCCGTTACGGGAAGTTTCGAGATATTATTCGGCCATTGATTTTCTGACAGATATAAGAACTTCGGTCCCTGGTACCACTTGATTTTACAGGCAAAGTCTGGATACTTTTGCCACTTGGTAGCTTCGTCCGCCACATTGCGCTTTGTTGGCACCCAATGCTATTCGGATAAGTTCGTGAAAGTCCACAAACTGCGGATACTTTCGCTGCTCAGAATTGAGCCAAGAAAGAACAGTCTTACAATCGCACCAAAAAAATCGCGAACCCATCCTGATGGTATGACCGCTCTGAATGTTTGTTGCTAAACGGGTTCCGAGGAGCGCTGCTTCTAGTTCAATTCGTGGAACAGACAAGCACTTTAAAGGTGCCACTCGAGTTTTCGCCGCTATCAGGCTGCATTCGATGGATTCATTGGTGGTAACGCAAAGATAAGCAACCAAGGCATATGCGTTCTCGCTCGCGTCTACAAATATGTGCAGCTGGCATTCCGTGTTTTCTGTGAATGAGCCTGTATTTATGTAACACAGGGGTATCCTTATATTTCCCACTTTAGGTAAAGCACGTATCCATTTTTGCCACTTTGCAACTGCTCGCCCTCTATGCTGTCATCCCAATCAACAGATGATCTCCATATGTCTTGTAGGTGGATCTTGACATAAATCAGGAAATTTTCCAGTAGGCCTAAGGGGTCGTAGATACTCATCAAAATGAGTAGGACTTCTCGTTTGGAGGTGGGTCGTAGACCACTAAGTACGTCCTTATTCTTTCCAGTAGAGAATATGGAATACATAAATGTATCGGACTTAGTGCACCACCACATACCTAATACTTTCTCCACGCCTTCTTCTGAGGATTCTAGACTTCGTGTGAATGTCGATGAGTTGGATATCCAGTTCCAGATTTCGAATCCCTTCAATGTGAATATATTGCACATCACGAGCTAACTGGACAGTTTCCGCTTCTGTGTTTACGCTGTCTAAAAGGTCATATACGTAGTGGTTTTCAGTAATTGCTCTTACTGCCCTGGGAAACTTTGTAGTAAAAAGCATTATATTTTTATTTTTAACGAATTGAGCGCAGATAGGTGAGCAACTGGTTCCGAAGGTCATTACCCTCATGATGCAAGTATCGCGCTCTGATTTAATGCTGTCAGCTCGTCACAGGAATCTTTGGGCATGCTGGTCTTGGTCTCTGATAAGCAGTTGGTGGAACATCTCCTTGATATATCCACCAATAGCTTGCGTCTTTCCCTAAATCGATATAGAATCGAAATCAATGATGCTAGCTTGTCTGGACCTTTTAGCAGCATGCAATTGAGTGAGATGTGCTTGACTTTTGTGGTAGCATCCCACAGAATTCGAAACTTTCCTGGTTTGTTGGGATTCGTAACCGGAAATATAGGAAGATACCAAGTATTTGGCTGTGACTGCTTCAACTCCTCATCTGTTAATCTTCTAACATAACCGTTGTTTATGTTATCTGTAATGCATCTGTAGATTGTTGTTCAATTCTGGGCCCCGAGCTATTCTCTTTTCCAAACACAATAGATGTCTTTTGGCCATGGTATAGGTACCGGGAAGTACTGTCCGGTCATATTTCCACAATAAGCCCGTTTCGTAGCGATCTCCTCTTTGATATATTGTTGAAATAAGGATAGCGAGGACTCTTTGATCCTCATTAGATGGCGTTTTTGGCTTAGATACACACATAATTTCAATAGCGAAGTAACCTTTGACAATTTGATGGAGATTTCTATCTGCTTCTCGTTCGCATTCACATATATTGAAACTAACGTGTTCTTTTGAGCTTTCCCTTGTAGTTTCTTCGCAAAGCACTTACACTGTCCATCCTAAACGAGTTTTGGATGCGATTGTCTGGTCTTTTGTTACCCTCTCTCGATTTCAGTGATAGCCCCAGGGCCCAGTTGTCAAGACCTATTAGGATTCGGGAAGTGGCATGGCTGTACGACTTGAATGGAACTATTTTTAGATAGGCGAATCGTTGAATAAGACTGCCCGAATGAAGAGATTGCTGGGGAAGGCTTAGGCTCCGCACGGTGTGGACATTGGAAAAAGAGAAAATAGTTTTCATATTATCTACACTGGATATGTGAAGCGTTACCTTTTTTGATTCATTTTCCATCCTATGGGTATTACCCGTCCATTTTAAACAGAGGGGTTGAGTCATCCCTTGGAGCCCCAATTATTCTGCGATCTGGCTCTCTATCAGGGTAAGAGATGAGCCATCATCCAAGAACGCAAATGTGTGGATTTGGATGTTATTATTTCTTATGATGACAGGAACAATTCGAAAGAGAACAGAGATGTTGTTCCTCAAAACAACTATGCTGATTAACGATCGAAGTTATTTCGCCAGGAATACTACTGTGTTCGTTTTTTAGCTTGTAGTTGTGCAGTGGGGATGATGTCTGAATGTGCAATTATTTATACCACATTTGCGGTTTAATTTGCATGCTGTTCGGCCGTGTGAACCTAGACAAGTCCAACAGAGCCTTTTGTCCTTTACGGCTTGCCATCTCTGCGAATGTTAGAACTCCTTAAACCAGGAGCACACCTGTTCATTAGCGCTCTCTTCTGGACTTGACAATTCACCCTCATGTAAGTTAACATAGGCTCTACCCCTTTGCTGGCGTCTTTCAGGTTTGGTAGGAAACGACTCATTAGGGCTAATTGGAAACGTAACTTTGCTACCAGCTTGAGCGATTTGGTAGATTTAGGCACTGAAAGTGGAAATTGTGACAACTGGGAGGGCCTGCTTGTGCATAGCCCAGTTTAGCTTTATTTGAGCAGGAAGCTTGTCCACTAGTTCCTGCAGCAAGGTCGGATTACTGAGATGAGCGAGTAATCCGCAATACTCCATCGTTGAAGATATGTTTTGCACAGCTAGAGCAAAGTGAATTATTGTCTTAAGCTTGTCCGCCTTCGGTCATGCTTCCTGTCTCAGTTGCTGTATCAGAGAGTTAATTATTAGTTCTGGTCGGCCATAGAGCATTCTGAGTGTATCGATTATTCTGATGGCTGCTGATTACTCCCGATGGCTGCAGCAACCGAAATCTTACAGCATCCAACGCAGCCCCTCTCAAACACTTCCGAAGTCGTATCAGATTTTCGTTACCACAAGTTGCACTTATCACACTGGACCGTGTCGTCGCTGTCGGGTTGATGGCATTGCTGACAATGCGGTGGTGTACGGGGGGTATGCGACGACGTAGCAAATATATTATTTCTTAAGCTTTATCAGATACATTTCAAGCAGAAATATATGTATTAAAAGACTACTTGTCGTGTCGCAAGATTCAAATTTTTAGCGCACGGAAAAATATAAAAAATAAACCTTTGTTTATTTTGCTTTATTTATTTTTCAATCTAATTTCTTGCACTTTAAAATTCTTCTTTTCCCTATTTTCTTCCCGCGTTTTTTAGTAGTTTTTGACCAGAAATCTCTTTTAACACCTGTCACTGGACATCTGCATTGGGCGAAATCATGACAGAGTTGCCAACAACTAAGGAGACTCTATATAAGACCTTAGTCAGCCCATTCCTACCTTATGGCGCTGAAGCATGGACTCTATCGAAAGCGGAAAACAGAAACATAATGAAATCCTATATCGTCGTTAGCTCTCGCTTGCAGTTGAGTCGAAATATACAATTTATGTAAATTATGAATACGATTGGTCCTAAATCCGAACTCTGCGGGACTCCCATTTCAATAAAATTATTCTCGCTCCTGGTTTCACACATTTTTGCCCTTTGAGATTTGAACCACTCAAATATAAAGCCCCTAAAACCTGTTTTATGAAGCTTTGGTTGTGGTTGACCATATTCAGTTTTTAATTATGTCCACAAATAAGCTTGCAGTATTTTTTTTCTTGTCAGTAGATTTGTCTCTTTGAAATCCAAATTGAAGTTTTATTCCAGAACATAAAAACCCCATTTTTGATAGCTTACTCCAAGATTTTTGACGCTAAAGGAAGAAGTGAAATAGACTGTTAGTTCTGAACGAGGTAAAATTCGCCGTTTTTGAATAGTGGTGCTACATCCGCATACTTAAGTGCATCACGAAAGCCTCCAGTAAGAATGCTATTGTTAGAAATAAAAGCTAGTACGTCAACTCCACCTGTTTCGTTCAATGTAAAATCTGCTGAATGAATTATCCTCTCCCAATGAACGGGCTTAATATAAGCGTTTGCATCCAAAAAAAATCTCAAGTAAAATACGCCTAGACTCTCATTACATCATACATAGATAACACAGGTCAACAAAATAAAAAATTGTTTTAAAGTTTTTATTTCAATGATTATTTTCTAATTCTTTATACTGAATAATTTTACTTTTTGTACCTTTTACAATGAATGAGTATAAAAAGAGAAACGTATTGTATTAAGTAAAATCGGGAAGGAGCAGTGGAAGAAGATTTGGCATTTTACACACGTGGTTAATTAGTGAGTATGCGAATGCACTTTGCAGTGATCTAACGTATTTTGTGTAACAGTAGCTTCAACAATAACCTCAAGACCTAAAAGATATCGTATTATCGCAATCCCAAACTATTGTACTAGTAATGAGAGCGATGACTTCATGATCAAATCAGGAAGTTCTAAACCACACTAAATCCAACGAACTAAACGACTGAATTAGAGATCTGAACCTCCCCAAAAGTTCAGAAATTTTAGCTTCTCGGTTGAAACAGTGGAATTAGCTTGAAACAAATATTAGAATAAGTGATCAAAGAAAGATTCAAAGACAGACTTTGAAATTTTAATGATATCAAGGGCTTTTTTGAAGAAATGTTCCCTGCGTTCATTCTGACTGACGTCTTTCATAAACAGTTCCACAAAATGTTTAAAAACTGTTCTTCTCCAAATAGGAAATAAATTTCCATCTATACTTTTGATGAAAAAGAAAATTACGAAAGTATGAAAATGGTGCTTGAGAGTTTAAAGTATCATATAAAATCCGCTATTACTCAATATACGTACACCTGGAGAGTGATGGCGGATTTTATTTTGGTTGACTTTCTTTTGGGCATACAAAGCATTATTATCTCTGCAATATAGAGCAGACAATTCGTATTACCAGCAGGCACTCACGGCCTAAGCGAACCGAGTTCGAGATAGGAAAAATACTAATAAAATAAATACATATGTATGTATTGATGCCTTCAGTGAATATAAAATTAGGCCTTATGAAGCAATTCGTCAAGATTCTGAAACTTTTCAATATCTAAAACAAATATTTCCGATACCTATATTTCTTTTCTCCCTAATTTTTAAACACCCGCATTGGTTGCAAACGTTTTAAGGGTGTTCATAATACCCTGTCCGTGAGTCAATTATATAAAATGAAATAACGGTCATAACTTCACATAAAAGCGCATCTATTATATGGAACTCGTACACACATACATATGTATGTATTACACATATTTTGTTAAATGTGTTTGAGTAATAATCTTGACGGATTGACTACTTGGCTTTTGACTAGACTGTGAATAGGGTGTATGGAAGGGTATTTTCTCGATTTCGTCAGAAACCAATTTCCGGTACGTTTGCCTCTTCCTGTGTTTAAATGTGTTTTTATATTTATGACAAATAAACAGAGATGTTTACCGTTTTCGTCTGTCTGGTGTACAAAAACTTATATCAACCACTTATTAATATATTATTAATAGAAATTCAAGCTTTTTTTTATTTTTAGGTTTGAGTGCGTATATAATTAGTTAAACAGCGAAATGTGGACATTTTAAACAAAAGTAACGGTTTCGGTTTCTAAAACAGACGAATCTTGCAATTACTGACATACGTTATATGGTAAACTTTTTCTACAGTGTGTTCATTTTTCTGGCTATTGACAGATTTTTTATTTTTTTTTATAATAAGCGCCCATTTAAGCGATTTGTGTACCCTTAAAATGTTTGTACATTTAGGGAGGAAGAAAGATTGTTTTTAAATGTTTTCAAGTTATAACGACCATAAGCAAGTTGTACGGCTTAGGAACGAACCACGATATTTTAGAGTACGTCTCAAAATGGGCTTGAGGTTATACTGATAAGCATTCATAGCGGAATGCTACTGGTGATTTCAATGGAACACTGGTGGTGGAAATAGCGATAAAACAAGGTGAGACAGGAAACATTACGTGGGTGTTCGAGGGTGTCAATTGACTGACTGACAGCTAAAAACTTAATCTAAAATTGTTTCTTTTGATAATTTGATTCAATTTACTACTAATTTTGTATTTACCTTACTACAGGTAATGTTATATTCCTATGGTCACCCCACCCAAAATACTGTAAAATTGAATTGAATTTGACTATTGTAGTGGTATTCAATTCTACGAGTATTTTTTCTTATATTTTTATATCTTAATATACCGAATCTCATTTATTTTTCTTTACTTTTAGAAATTTAATGAATTCTTGAAATATTTCTTTGTATATCTTTAAACCAAATGAGAAGAAATAATAATCTAAACGAAACTAAACTAAACTAATTAGTATCACCTATGAGTTTTATAGCGCGGTTTTGAACTGTATCTGGCAGGTGCGGAGAAGTTTTAGGAGCACCTAACCCGATGTGGGCATTGTACTCCAATTTTGGGCGGACGAATGCCTTATATATTGAGGCCTGATCAGAGGGGGTGAAATATATCTTATACGCTTGAGGAAACCTAGAATTTCGCAACATTTTTGACGACATCGAATATGTGGTCATTCTAACGTAAGTTGTCACTAACATACATACCGAGAATGGAAAGTTTTTCGGTTTCGACTATGTAAGTGGCATTCATGGATAATTTCCCTTTAATGACAGCAGACAGCATTTAGTTATGGAAGCAACAAATTCCACTCCATTGATAGTTCCTCAATTGCTTATGCTGTTAATATCGGAATTTAGTGAGTTTAACATACGCTGGCTGCCGTTCCCGTTATAAAGCCGAAGAGCAGGGACGTCAGTCCGGGAACGAATATGAAAAGCAGAGAGTGCTGTCATTAGCAAAGGAATACATATATTTGATTAGAAGTAGCAGACAAGAGATAATTAAGGAAAATTAAAAAGAGTGTTGGAGACAGAACGGAGGCGAAAGGCCATTAAAGAAGAGAGTTATCGATCCCAAAAGCACGCATTTTCGACAAAAGAGCCTGATGCCAAACTCTATGAAATGTCTTACAAATATCAAAAACAATTATTTTGCTTACATTTTGGTTCCACTTTTCCGTGAGACATGCCATTAAATCACCAGTGGACCTGTTGCTACGAAATCCGTACTACCGATCATTGAGAAGTTTTCGCGTGTCGAGATATTTCATGAGCTGACGGTTTATCAGCATTTCCATGAACTTGAAAAGAAGGGACGTAAGTGCAATGGGTCCGTTCGAAGAGAGCGAAGAAGCTCCGCCTTTTTCTAGTGACGGGCTGGACAAATACTGTTTTCCAGCTGCTCGGAAAGAGCCCTAAGAAGTAGGATTGATGAAAAAGCTTACGCAGTGGTTTATACAGCGAGGAAGAACACCTCTTCAGAAGAAGATAGATATACCATTTGGACCAGCAGATGAGGCAGAATTTTTAATGTTTTTGACGAACGACCAAACATTTTTACGGCCTATGGGACATTGCAGTACTATATCTTTTGCCTCAGTTTTTGGTCATGTTGGAGTTCCATACGCTTAAGAAAGGCATTGCAGTCATTTCTTTCTCGTTTGGACGTTTTTCGTTTTTCCTCTATCGGGTTGGTCTTGTCGGATTAAAAAAAAAAACATTTCTCTAACCCTGTCAGCCTCTTTATAGCTCGAGACGTAACACGCCTTTTCTTGTGGTTTGATACTCTTCATGAGGGATAAAGCATATCATTTCGAAGAGAATAATTTCTGTGATCATATCAGTAGTGGCGTCCACGTCGTTATCAAGAAAACATAACCACCAGTTAAAATTCCTAAAGAAGCTGTTACGTCGGCTCCAATTGGCTGCGAAGTGAAACTTCTGACGTTGGTTTACCGAATCAAACTGTTGTAGACGTTATGCTTTTACAATAATATGAAACAGTGCAACAACAAAATTTTCACTCACAACCCGCTATTCATCAGTTGTTACATACTCTCATTCATTGCCCATACCGTATGATAAATACAGTAACGGCACTGACCGAGTTCAAGAAACAATACTTCGATCAGGAGCGGGAAAAGTGGGATACCCGCACTGTGTAATATTTTTTATTTTATATATAATTTTTCCCTGCAATGCACTATTTTTTTTCACACGCTGCACTGTTTTTTTGTTTTATTTTTCTTTGTGCAGCACACAGGAATTTATGAGTGCACTGGTTGACGCGTGCACTCGTCTATGGTTGACTCTGTATGGCTTTTTGCATCACAGTCTTGTTGAAACCACATCCATGCAATTAGATGCACAGAAAATCAGTTAGCATAGCATGATGAAACCTGCCATTGGCTGTAGGTAACTCAGCAGCATTGTCTTTCAAAAAACAAATAATGATCAGACCATTAAATCATTTAAATACGTCATGAGTGAATTGTTTTCGTCATGATTATTTTCAATCGAGGTAATCCTAGAAAAATGCATTACCAGTGAAGTATCAGCCGCTTCGTTGTGCTGTATTAATATTGTTAAAATAATGCTTACAAAACTTGTGGGGACAACCTAAACAACCGTATTCATAGTTTTTTGTATTCTAGAAATATTTGTGTGTAAATAAATTGTAAAAGCAGTGTGTCAATCAATAGCGAATTGGCTCTAAATTGATATTAGAGCATTTCTAATCTTAACCAACTGGAAACGCTTTGAATAGGACATCATTTGACTCATCACCTCTATAAATGCCATGAGCCGCATATCGATAGAATTATAATTTCAGCCGCCTCACAGTGGCCGATTTCATACATCAATAGCTAGACAAAAGACAAAAATGAATATATATTTTTTTTAATTTTTTACCGTTTAATTTAGAGAGCAATATACAAATAACTAGTTCAAAACAACAAAAGAGGCTAGCACTCAAATTTGCAACTGTACTTATACCGCAATGATGCAGTTTGAGATCACTTTGATATTATGTGTTCCATAAAATTTGCATTGCCACTGTAACTACAAGTTTTTATCGACTAAAGAACAATAACCAAAAAAAATATGTCGCAAAATGAGTTTCGTATATATACGAGTATAATAAAAATTAAAGTGTGAAAGTGGTGTGTATATACAGTAATTTAATGATTTCTAAATTAATAATTTTTTTTGTATAAAGAACAATTAAAAAAAAGTCCGACATATTCTGATCACAAAAGTAATTTTAATATTAAGTTTCAATGTTTCACTTTAATTAATAATAAATATAATACGCCAAAAACCGCCATAAAACGTAGTTTTTCCTTTATAAAGGGTAGCAATGCTCTTCCAACAGAGAGGCCGTCACTTATAAGAAATGAAATATTTTTATTTATGCGCGAAAACGACTTTTCAAATCGTCTGTTTCTGATTGTGCGGATGAAGTGGTAAAGTTTGTTTATTCAAAGCTTTCCATATTGGACGTAAATGAGGACCAGCATAAAAAATGTTTCAGTTACGCCAAAAAGTGTGTGTAACTAATTTTTCAAAAGTGGGTTTGCAAAGAAACGTACGCTTCAAGTGTTCTTAAGTTCAGAAGAGAGTTGGCTATTCAAGGAATTTCAAAAGCATATAGAAATAGAAGAAAATAAGCAAAAATCTCAACTTGGAAGGCCAGGGAAAACATTACAAGAAAGTGTATTAAAGTCTAAAAAAAGAAAAATTCGAGAACTCATGAATAAGTCTGTCCGTAGCAACGGAAGCGAAGCTAAGACAAGAAGGTAAACGTTCTATGGCCGAGGTCTTAAAAAAAGCTGTTGGCAGCTCACTCAAAAGTCTGAAGAAAATTTAAGTACTTCAAATAATGAAATCAGCAATCCCGTATACACCTGAAGAAGCCTTAGCTCTAATGACTGAATTAAAATTAACGGAGCATCAGTATAAAAGTCTTCAAAAAAATTCTAAAAAAAGATATGCGAACATAACATATACCCCACCTATGACTCTATACTGGAAGAAAAAAGAAAGATGATAGCCACCTATTACACCAATTACGATTATAGAAACCTTATCTGAAATCAAGCTACAGTCCTTACTGGAATTTACTGTGCAGCGTCTTCCAGAAGCACAGCGTGAAGTATTTGATTTTGGCTGTGAAAATGGCGATACTTGGAAGTGGGGAGTTGACGGTAGTGGGGGACACTCCCGCTATAAGTAAAAGTTTTTAGTTAATCCTGCCGCAAGTGATTCAGACATATTGTTAGCATGCATTGTGCCTTTAGAAATCAAGAAGAAATCTGAAAATGGATGTACAAAATTATGGATAAATTCAAGAACTTCATCACCAAGATGCTGTCGACCAGTAAGGTTTGAATTTGTTCAATCGAATGGAATCTGAAATAAATATGCCGCAACCCACTAGTTAAATGGAAAAACCATGAACATACTATATATCACGTGCTGTTGAAGACAATGATTGACGGTAAAACTTGCAACGCAATTTTCAAAAATAAAGCTAGTGCAGTTTCCTACATATGCAAAGCATCTCCAAAGGATATGAATGACTTGGAAAAATGTTTAAACAGACCCAAATAGTTCCTAACGCATTCGGACATTGTTTACAAACTCTTCACGCACACATTAGGGTACTACCCTCGTTCATTTCGAATGAAGAGAATCGATCTTCGAATCACTTAGAAGTAAGAAATCAGTGGGAACTGATGAAATACCGAACATTGTGCTTCGACATCTCCCTCTAGAAGCGGTGAACATTTATACCACCCTGTTTAATAATGCAATGAATAATGCACATTATCCAGCGCATTGGACGACTGCGGTGGTACATCCCATCCCCAAAAGGGATAAAGATACTTCCAATCCGGCGAATCTCTGCTCGATCAGTCTTCTTCCAAACATCAGTAAGGTTTTCAAGAAGGTGATCAATAGAGTCCTGACTAAGTGGGTTGAGGACAAAAATATAGTTCCGGATAATCAATTCGGTTTCAAGGCGGGGCATGATATCATTCATGCTGCGTCTAAACTGGTTTCTGATATCCAATGGAACAAAAGCAAGAACCAGTGCACTGGTGCCTGCCTGATTGACTTGGAGAAAGCCTTCGATACCGTATGGATAGAACGACTTCAAGCTGGTCAGGTTGGGCATTAGTAAACCACTGCTGTATATTCCTTTTGATATGCTTTGCAGTAGACAGTTCATCGTGAAGAATGGCGATGTGACTTCGGCTGGAACATTTAACATTAAAAACGGTCTGCAACAGCGTGCGGTGAATTCGCCGATCCTGTTCAACATTTACACGAGTGATCTTATAGGTTCACTTCACCATGCCATAGCGTACGCAGACGACATAATCGCGTACAAATCAGGTCCAAAGATTGAGGTCAATAATATACTTTTGCAGCGTGACTTCGACAAAATTAAGCGATATTGCGATGACTGGAAGTTGAAAATCAACTTTCAGAAGTCGGAAACCATTCAGTTTAGGACGCCTTTCTCTGGGGCAGTCACTTGCTTGTCGAAATGTAGTCAGATACCTTGGGATCTGGCTAGTTCAATTTTTGTATTTTAACAAACATATTGATGCTACTATGGCCAGAGCCAACGGTGCTTTTGCCCTTACAAAGAGACTGTTTTATAACAGCCAACTCAATGCGAGGGTGAAGGTAATCTGCTACATGGCCCTTATCAGGCACATGCTTGTATTTGGATGTCCCGTGTGGTTCAACGTGAGACCAAGTTTATTGGAAAAGATTAGGGTGTTTGAGAGGGCTTGTCTTAGGACTTGTCTTCGCTTATACAGAACACCAGAGTCTCAGTACATAAAATTCTATCCCAATGAGGTCTTATACAATAGGGCGAACCTAATAAGAGTGGACAATTTCGTCATTAAGTTGACTCGAAGGCACGTTGCAAGAGCAATGACCTCATCAAACAACCTGATCGCCGGGGCTTACTACCCCAATTATATGTATCACGTGAGAGTTCGCTTTGGCTTCTTTATTCCTCCAGAAGCGTTCGCCTATCTAGATAGCAAAGGTTTGATCCAGGACAGATTGGAGGTGCCGCTAATTTTCCACGTCGCTCGAACAGCTGCGGACAGGACAACTACGACAGAGACGTCGCACATGCCAGTGCGGAGCGTCTCCGGTTCAGTAGGGCGGTAGATAGTCGCGACATGAGAGATGTTGCTCGGCAGCACCAACACTTTTGGTGGCTTGTTGAAGGGGAGGATGCTTCGTCGTCGAACTCCTCCAGTGATAGTTAGCTTCATGTGAAGCAAGGTGGGCCAGCTTAATTTTTTTGTTTTTAACCATGGCCGGCTTACATAGTTTTAGGTAGGTTTAAGTTAGATTTTAAGGAAAAAAAATATATAAAAAAAAAATATAAATAAAAATATAAAATAAAAAAAAAAAAAAATATATATATATATATGAAGTCTATATATATTATGTATATATATATATATATGTAAGTAGGTTAAGTGGATTAAGATTTAGTTTTAGGTAGTATGTAGGCTTTTAGTTTTAAGTGTCAAGTCACTAAGCTATAAAACCCGTCATAAACGTCGAAAGACATAATTTTTAAGTATTATGTTTAACTTAGAGTGACCGCATGGGGCCAGTAAGTTAGTATAAGATAATTTTAAGTTATTTAAGCTAATTTTTAAGCGTTTTTTGTCTAGCATGTAAGAGTAAATTAAGTAATATAAATAAAAATGCATATAAACTGAAAAAAAAACTTCACGCGCACATACGATTCATGGAATCATTGTTGCATTTGTCGAACAAACTTGACAATAAATGTTGGCAGGCAAGAGGAGAGTAGGCGAACAAACTGGTGCAAGATAAAAAAACCTCCATCTTCAAAACCAGCTCAGGAATGAGTTGGTAATATTAGTAAATTTTCCGAAACAAGGACGGGGTAACGCGAATGATGGTAACACTGCCCGTACATTTTTCAAGGACCCAGCAAAAACAGAATTCATTATGAGCTCGTGCAACGTTTTGCAAGAGTACTGGTTACTTTTTCATCTGTGAGCGTCCATAAAATACTTATTCATGGTGCTGACGTTATTGAGAACTTCGCTATTCCTATGGACCGACTATAGGAAGACATTTTAAAAGCACGCCAAACAAACTACAAGCTGTACCGTGAAAGCTTCTCAAGAAAGATGTCACGGGTTATAGCCAATGAGGATGTTCAATCCTATTATAAGTGATATAAGGCACCTTCAAAAAAAAAATCGTTTCCTTCTGAAGCATTAGATACGTTAATAGAATCATAAAATTCTGCATTTCATTTAATATTAAAGTCCAGCTAGCGAATAGTGTGCTTTAAGAGCCATTGTAAGAACTACTATGCGATGTTTTCATCCAAAAATGAGCTCAGTTGCAAGGCATATTTTGAAAAGTTAAGTGTAAAAAATGTTATAAAAAACTAGTTCAAGAGCTGTTCTACTATCTCAAAACCGAATTTTCTATATCAAACAGAACAAGAACTTGGTGGAAGTGCTGTAAATAACTCAAATTATCAATTGTACAACCTTATCAGGAACCTAAAACCCATCCACAATACAACTAAGCAAACCAGTGTGCACATCCGATCTGCAACATTGAAAGCATACGTAAACTGAACGTGTCGTGATATGTTTTAACATATTCTATTTTAGCGTTTCTTATCCTTATATAAAGTGTCTGAAAATTAACATATTTTATTTTGTTACTAAGACGTGGGGGTGTAAAGGTGTAATTTTTTTTCTTTCTTACTTGGTTGCTAAAATTAGGCATGTATATTGTAGTTTATGAGTATACTATTATACCTACATACTCAGAATACCTTTAAGGCAGTATCAAATGCAACAAGGAACAAGGAACGTAAAGAGAGAAATATACGTAATTTTTTTTTATAGTTAGCGCCCACTCAAGGGGTATCTTACAAATGCTTGCACACATAAATTTATGTATAATATGATATATGTAAAATAAAGGCCAGGTTACTTTCGTCGCGGAGCTTATCAAAGATGTAGAAAGTGACATTAATTTGGACATGATTATAGAGCGTTCTTTATTCTATTTAATAATGGTCTTGAGTCTAGCAGTAATGAGTCTATGAACAATCTGTTACAAAACTTCTATTGACCATATTTTAGGAAGAATAAACCATTGTAGTAACGTATCCCTTATCAATTGCATATTTTATTTTAACGTTTCTAATGACTACATGGCTGGCTTAGATTTTGCATGTGACAAAACATGCAAAATTAATACATTCGTTCTAAAGCAGATGACTGCCAATAAACCATTTTTTGCCAATAAAAATTGTTTACTCTAAAAATTCTTATTTTCTCTAAATGCTCCATCTTCAATATTGGGAAATAATAAAATCTTCAAATCTGGAACCCCTACAGGTGATGCTGTGTTGATTTCCGTGCATCCATTTACAATACAAACATTTAAATAACAAAAATAGAATTGCAGCTCTATTTACAAATATAACGAATGCATCTTTCGAAATTAGAAAATGCATAGGATATGCACTGAATTGATTCGTATCCCATCTAAGTGGCAGAAAAGAATGACTTAAGATAGGCGCTCATTATAGAGATACAGGTAAATCTGAGTTGGTGTTTAGCGTCCCATGTTTAATCTTATATTGTTATTTACTTATATCAATTCCAAATTTAATTTGAAGTTGAAGAGTGTTCCTATCGGGCTTGCAGATGATATAACATTTTGCTATTTTTCTTCAAATACCTTAGATATATCATGCTTTAAAAGTCTTATGACATTAATTAAATACTCACAGCAGCTAAGTAAAATTGGTTTTGTTCATTCCAGCTTGGTAAGAGCAACTTCCTTATACCATATACATGTTAGCTGTAGTGTGCCCTTAAAACATTTGACAAACTACTCAGCGAAATGCTTTAATAATGAATATAATAACAAAATGAATCGGAGCGCCCACTCTTCACTTCTTGAAAAGTATCTAGCGGAAGCAAAAATCATTTTTGATACAATCTATATGTGCAATGTTTTGTTGAGGATGTACACATAAGTATAAAATGATTGTAACTCAAAATCTTAATGACTATATGGAGGAAACAACTTCGAAAATATTTCAACTTTTTAAACTCCACATGTTGCCATTGAAGCGCCTTCAGTTCTAGAAAGTTTTCAAAACATTATCATCCAAAAAACATGAGATATGTCCAAAATCGTAACCGAATCACCGTTCATAAATATTTATAAATAGATTAGATGCATTAGACCCTAGTTCTGATCTATTAAATTTATTATATCACATATGTTCTTCAAAAATAATGTGTTACATATGTAAATATATCTTTCGCTAGAAAAGATTAGTTATTATACGCATATAATTGTTTTTTATATATTTGATGTCATAAACCATATTAATTAAATGTTAGGATGAAGAATAAAAATAAATGTAATCGACTGATGCGGATCCGGCGGTATTGCTAGCCCTTCAACAGTTGATAAACGCATGATCTCTTTGTGAGTTATGCTAGTACGTAGAAAGAAACGGGAGTTCTGAAAGCTCCAAGGGTGAGCATAGAAAATCAGTTGAGAAAAACTAATCTAGTGTATAGTATCTAAACTAAAGGAAAGCAATTATTTATTTTACATACGTTTATTGCAACATGAATTTCAGTGAAAACCTTCACCTACATATATTTATCCTCAATCGGCTGAAAGGGTGTACTACTACACACATTCGACCCGATTGTGCATATGGCGGAATAAAGGAAACTAGTGAACTGCAAATATAAAACATATATACAGTAGTACAAATATAAAACTTTGTATTTAATTGTAAAGCTTGTGCGCAAAACAAGGCGCCTAATTGGATTCTACAATCCCTAATGGAAAAAGTCAAGAACATCATTTCATTCCAGAAATTAGGTATTGATTTTAGGTGTTCTTATTAATGGACAAATCTGGAAAAGTTTGTATTCGAGGCGCTTCACACTCCCCATAAATCAATGCCTACTAATGATAAAGACATCAAAATGTCGTAAGCATACAACTATGCTGTCTTAAGGCTAATTTCACCTTTTCCCAAAATGCTTATAGTAATATCATAATCTACAAAGTCTTTATGTTCATATACAGGAACTAAGCTCTCATGTAATAAGTGTATTGGGGACTTTTCTTAGGAAAAGTACTACAGGGTTGTGTTTTAAACGCCCCTGATCTGAAGCATGAACAAATTAAAGCTCGCGTTGCAGTTCCAAATTGAAATACCTACATACATATGTCCGCATACGATCTAAAGTATGAACAAATTAAAGCTCGAGTTGCAGTTCCAAATTGAAATACTTACATACATATGTCCGCATATATACGAAGAAACACTCGAGACTTACTTTATATTTGTCTTCTATTTCAACGCTTATTTCGATGTTGTAAAATTTATCAGTGGAGTGATTGTTCTTTAGACTGGAAAATTTGTTAAAGCATAACAAATCGTTCTCCCTAAAACATCGTTAACGAAAAAATTAACAAATTGAAGACTTCATTTTAACCCAGAGGATAGACAAGTTCGCATTACCTGAACTATTTTTAACCTAAAAACATATACAACTGACAATTTTACTTTTATCATAAGCTATCTACGCGTATAAAGGGATATCAATAAATTTGATTTATAAAACGAGATTTCGTAGGTGGATGATATCGTTTATTCATACATATGGTTATACATATTTATTGCAGTTTTTCCTTTAATGTTATTATATTACCATTATATTGTAAAATGTTTGTGTGGGTACGAATGATAGAACTTATTCTTATCAATACAAATCGCTTTATATATACAATACAGTTACAATTCACAATTTAATTTCTTATCTCAATACAATCCAATTTCTCAACCGCTTATACTTTTCTTATCTCTTACTTAAACGACTTAATCACTTCTCCTAATTAACACTTCAAATTCAACAGATCAACTAACTTGCATACCTTGAGGATGCTGGTATTTATATTCGAATGCCATACTTTGAGAGCAATCCTCGCCATCCAGCGTCACATATAATTTCCATTTTGCTAGAAAATTCGATTCCACTCTCCATTCACCAATGGTTGAGTGTTTGCTATTCAAGTATCGAAATCTTCTGTTATGTAAACCTAGATGACGCTGCTCATATTTATTATTATTATTTATTAAAAAAAAACTTAAATGTACAGGTTAATCTTAAAACTAACAGCACTAGCTCCAAGGCGTACGGCTGGGATCTAAAACTGATGTGTCTTTCAAAGTGATGTTCTAAATAATACGATAATAATGTACGAGTACGTAGGTTTTTTTTTTGGCTAAATGTGTGTGGGGGAGTGTTCGGGGTGGCAGGAATGTGCGCTCCAAGGCACTCACCTCTGCAATCCGCGAGCGCTCCACCGTATAAAGAGTTAAATGGCGAGTTTAAATACATTTGTCTAGTTTGAGGTCTTGCAATACTTTATATACATTTTTTGATTTGAAAGTAGGTTAGTAAAAGATTTATTGTATAGTTTCTCAAAAAGTTGTTTAATTTTGCTGCATTCGGAAGTTAGGTCTTTGATGGAAATGGTAGTGTTCGTCTGGCAGATGTGACAGGTAGCGGGCGGTTCATTCTTTAATGAGTGGCTATTAGTTATCCAGGTATGTCCAAGTCTCAAACGTAGGAAGCACCTGTTCATTATGGGTGTTGTATTTGTGGGATAATATGGTGGGATCCCTTCTAGATTGATTGAGGCATAAAAGTGGATATAGGTAGTCCAGTTTTCTTTTTCTTTTTGACTGCAGAATAAGTTCATGATTTTATCTACGTCTTTTTTGAGAGGACGATGTATACTTATTGTATTGGGACATATGGAAATGGATTTGGCTTCTCGATCAGCTGATTCGTTGCCTTTAATCCCAACATGTCCTGGAATCCAGATCAATTGTAATTTTGCTCCTTGTGAAATCAAGTTATCTCGAATTTTGTTGATGTACGAGTAACATAAGGTGTTCGATTTTTAACATTTTTTATAGCGTTTAGTGTGCAAAGACTATCAGTGAAGATTACGGTTTGCCTTTTCGTTGTTAACGCTATGTTTGTTGCTTCGAGTATAGCTAAAGCTTCTGTAGAGAAGATGGATAAGTGTGATGGGAGTTTCACAGCAGAAAAAAGTTGATCGTTTATGTCGGCAATTGCGAAACCGGTTCCTTCACGGCTTTTGGAGCAGTCGGTGTAAAGGATGTTCCAGAGGTTTTTGGGATACCTGCTCAGAAGATCCAGGGATAGTTGGGTGTATTTTTGCTTGGGTGTCGTATCTTTGGGATATTTTGATAAATTGATGTTTATGGATTTTTGAGGAAGTGCCCAAGGAGGATGTTTTTCCACAGGTACTCTTTTTACAGTAGGGTCGATACCGGTAACTTCCCATAGGATAGAGCCAGGTATAGTGTTGATGGTTGTTTAGGAATCTTCTTGCGTCTTAAAATATTGGCTGCATCTTTATGGATTGGAGAACAGTAGGATTCTCAAATTTTTGGAAGATGTCAGAAATTCAGATCTATTTTCAATTGAGTAATATCCGCCTTCAGTCATCATATTTTTGATTGGAGTAGTTCGAAACGCTTTTAGGCTTGCCCTTATTGCTGTGTGGTAAGTCGGGTGTAAGGTTTTTAAGTTTTATTTGGCACTTTTGCGTAGATGGTTAGTCCATAATCAATTTTGGAGCAGATAATCATTTTTGTTATGTTAATTAATGCTAACTGTTTGTGATGATAGATATTTTATAACGTTTAGTCTATCGCATAGTAGAAACCAGATTCTTTTTTAATTCCATATAGTGTGTCTTAAAATTAAATTTATTATCAAATATTATTCCTAAAATGCTTAAATTATTTACACTTGGTATATGAATATTACTAACATTGATGTCTAAATTAGAACAATTTACTTTTCGGCAAATATGAACAGAACATGTTTGTTTTTATTTAAGGATAATATACCTCCTGACTGTATACACCAGTAAATTATGCAATTAACAACTTCTTTAAATAAATTAACTGTTCGTAATTTGTCATTACATTTAGATAATAGTACAGATCGTCTGCATATAATGAATGATCAATGTTTTTAGTTTTTTTTTTGGTTGGAGGGTGGGTGGGAATATGTGTTTCTCGGAGGGAGATTATATGGGGACTAAATTCTTTTATTAGGAGCTCTAGTTCTTGATAGTTATTGAGTTATCCATTAAGGTTTCACTGGAGAACCCTAAGGATTGATTTTGTAGTTGCATAGGACCTTTGTGCAGTATAAGAGGGAATATACTGTGAAAAGTCTTTAGTGTTTGAAGTGTTTTGGTTACCAGTTTTACTCTGTCGCTCCGAGGCTGAACCACTCAAATTCCTGGTGGAGTTTGAGTGCAACGTCCGAACAACAGAGTCATTGTTTTGGGATCCGATATTATTGTTAGATGTCGCCATCAACATGATCTTCATTATCTGGCACTTTTTCGTAATACTTATTAGTGTGGTCGATCGACATTGGTGAAGTTGATACAGATTTTAGGATAGAATTAGTTATTGAGTCTTGATTTGAAGTATTGTTATTGAATGTAATTGAATCTGATGAGTAGATTTGAGAAGAAGAGTTTGAGTGGGTATTCGAGTTAATAAAGTGTGGAGTGGTAATTGTTGTGTTTGATGCTACATTACTTGTTTTAGGGAAATTTGAGGAATTATATGTGTATGTGTGAGAGTTTGAGGAGAATGTTTCAGTCGTTTTGGAAGAGCTTTGTGTGCCTGATAAGCGAGAAATGTCTGTTGATAGTGAGTTCGATGATCTTGCAGCCAACGAAGCAGAGGATGGTAGACTTGGAGTGTTTTTATTTGAAATGGTTGAGATTGGGAGATGTGTAGCAGAGTAGGATAAGGATGGTGGGGGAATTAAATTATTCTGTTCGCTGTAAAGTTTTTTGGCTTCGACCATGCTACACTTTCTTATCGTTTTTATTTTAAGAATTTCTGTGGTTTGGTACGGCATTGTTTCGAAGATGCTGGATGGTTGTCAGCACAGTTAGTACATAAAGTGCCTGTACAGATTGTAGAGGGGTGGTGGGGGGGGGGGGGAGATTGCATGTAACACATGTTTCGCTACGAGTACACCTTATTATCGTATGTCCGAGAAGTTGGCATTTTTTGCAGCGCATCGGATTTATTCTTCCAACTTGAGCTTGTACCAACCTACATTTATAGATGTAGAAGGGCGGAAGAAATCAAAGGTGAATAGCACAAGACCAGAGGGAACTTCTACGTCTTTTTGTACGTCTGCGACATCACTTTTTATAATTTTTTTAAATTTAAAAACGTCTGTGACGCCTTGGTCACGCAACTCCTCAATAATTTCTTTTTCGGGTAGATTATTTAGAACTGGTGCATAAACGGTAACTTTAGAGGAGTTAAGTTGACTATGAAGCGATATTGAAACCGGGCAAAGTTGGGATAGGGTATTTTTCGAAAGGAAAAGGTTAGCAACTTGTTGAGATTTTACGAGAATTAGCAGGTTGCCATCGCAAAGCTGCGAAATACTTTCATAAGATGTGCTAATGGTCTCGATGGCTTTTTTTAAGAGGAAAACACTGACGGAAGTTAGAGGTTGTTTGGGGTAAGTTGGTGATATAATTATAAATTTAGGGTTTTTGGAATTGGATTGCGATGGGATGTTAAAATTAAATGTCACTGGAGGGTTAATATTCTTTTTTTGTCTTCTATTAGGCGGGACGGTAGGCTGTTCTTTAATCAGCTAACCAATTCCCCGAGAGCACTTTTGGCCCTGAGGCCATATTGTATCACTTACTCACACTATAGGTTAGTTTGTCAATCACTTGTACAATGGAGAGGGAAACGAAGCGAAACGAATGGAAGAGGAAAAGCGCGGGAGAGAAGTAAGCTACCAACTTTGAGAGAGCAGAAAAAACATAATCCAAATCTATGTTGACGGCTCGAAGTTCAGTCGGTCACTGTGCTCATATTTAAATGGTTATCACAATATGTATCGTACATAAGTTTCTAGTCTTGCTCACAGTTGAATTATTTACCAGTTCCACGAAAAGAAAAGGACATTATAGCTTTCGGTGGTCATTTTAATTTAAGGTGGCGGCATTTGCTGTTTTGGGAAGTAAGAGTCTCTTCAAGTAAGCTCGCATCTTCTTCATCAGGTTTGCGTAATGTATTTCTTAACTCAGTCTTCTAGAATACACCTGGGTCAAGTTGCTTTCTCCCAGACTTTATGCAATGAATTCTCGTTTTCTTTAATTAATTCTTATTTTATTTATGCAGAACTTAGCTACGGTTTATTGCGAGCAAATCACGCCCCAAATATCCTTAACTCCCTTTTGTTGTCTGTTTCACCCTTCTGCCCTCCTGCCTCTTCTCTTGTTGTCCACGTTCTTTTTTTCTCGTCATGCTCTGAATGCCACGGTACAGGTGGAATTTACTGCATTCTTGGAATCCAGTTCAGCATCCTTTACTACCAGTCCAGAGATAACCATATAGGTACCCAGGAAAGAGCCAGCCATATTGCCTCTAGCAGATGGACAATCTGTCCCCAACTTGATGTCATGATGATGCCCCCAGATTTTAGCACCCCCAGCTATAGCCGAAAGCCCACCCTACCCCTGACATCGTTTGCTTTCATCGATCAAGATTTGAAAAACCTCTAAAATACATCATTTCATTATAATAATTGTGAAAGAAATCCCATGATTCTCCACGATCTTCACCCCTTATTTTTGTCTGCAAGGAGACTTACAAGCCCCTTAAAATAATTCTTCGAAAAGGTTTCCTCTCTACTTCGAGGTCACTATTTGAGCTAATAATTGTCCCCCAAAAGTGTCCCGGGTCGGTATGGACCCAAGCAGTCACTCAACAGACAGAACGATCATGACGAATATGGCGAACACGACAAAACTTCAACTGGTGTGATTGGGTGTGACATTTAAGCTGTCAGAGCTCTGCAAGTGAGTCCCTTTGTTCTGGCACCTGAATTAGTGGAACCGCGTATGAATGTGTGTGCGGGTGGCAACTAGCCGAAATGCATGTCTAGTTCAATTATTAATTAACTGTCCCAAGCGAAAAGTACCACAGCGCCACAGTAAAAAAAAGTACAATAAAGGCAAAACCAAGCGAAACAAAAAATAAATAGAAAAATAACAGAACGAACAACCAAGGAAAGAATCACAACTAACGAACAAAATAAAAACAGTAAAGGAAAATAACCCCAAATAAAACGAACGAAAAACACCCGGAGGACAACATAGTGAGGACCAGTGAAACTAAAAACGCGAGAAAACCAGAAAAAGAAGCGAAACAACAACACCCCCAAAGACAATTAACGAAACTATAGCAACCCTATTGACTATGGCGGGAAGAATAGCCCCCTCACCAACCCCGACGTACAGACAGAAGCGGCCCCAACTAGGAAGGAAAAACGAGATAAATACCCTTTGCCTTTTTATATTTTTGTGATCCTCCCCTAGTTGGGATATTATATTTGTGATTCACGCGATCCCGTAAGTATCCTTACCGTTTTCTGGATAAACCCCGTAACCCTCTTGCGGTTACGGTTAAAACTTTCGTGACCCCGTTAGCCCCAAGTAAGTCATGTATAAAGAACTGTAGTTCTTTGTGATTGTACGGAATCGTGGGTTTTCTGTTGATCGTTATAGTAAGCGTTCTTTTTGTGTAAATCTTAAGGTGGGCAACCCCTTTGGTGCTATCCGAATTGTAGAATATATACGATACTTGGTTCTTTTTCTTATACTTACACGGCCTTTGTCAACTCCCCCAGTACGATTAGACATAAACCATAAAAAATATATACAAATCAAACTCCCCGTCAGGGAAAAATCAATCTATTGTACTTTGTTTTGATCTTGTTCACCTTTAAAATTGGGTGGCGTCCACTTTGCTTCGTATTCACAATTTTTACTATAATATTGTATGTGGCTTACTCTCCCTGAGAAAGTAATATGTATGTATGCATGTATATATGCAGAGGTAACCTTCGATTTCTGAGAGATGATATAGAAAAATCACTTTGCTTAAAAGAGAGGAATGACGATGTACAACATACAGAAGAGAAATCGTTGTGGTAGATAGTCTAAATAGATCTCTATCAAAGTAAATAACTCCAACTCATCAAGCGCCAAAAAGAATAAGACGCGCCGGTTCCCCTGATATAAACACCATCCTAATTCCCAACAATAACAACAACAGAACATTAACTGGCTAGATGAAATGAAGACACTGCAGAGCGAATCACTGCCATTACTCGTAAATCTAGTTTACGATTATGATTAGCGTTTTTACTAATACCACCTTGATCAATACTTTCCCGGAATTAAAAATACAAGTAAATATATTCATCTAAATCTATATCGTCCCCTTCAAAGTAATCCCCATCAACTGCAAGACACTTATGCCAGCGCTTGATCTAATCCTCGAAACATTTTCTATATTCGGTTTTCGATATGTGCATCAGTGCTTCCTGCGGTTTTTCCATTATTTCCGCTGTTGAAACGCGTTCCCGTAGAAGTCACAGGGAGCCAAATCAGGTGAATTCGGTGGCTGTTGGATGGTATTTGTTGCAATTTTCGTCAAAAAATTACAAATAATGATGGCACTGTGAGACCATGAGACCATGTGATCATGGTGCAATATCCACGAGTTTTCTGCCCACAATTCTGGTTTCTTTCGGCGAATTGCTTCACGCAAACGGTTCATAACGCCCAAATAATACTCTTTGTTTACTGTCTGGCCTTATGGCAAATTCATGATGCACTATACCGTTGTAATCCATGAAAACCGTGAGCATTGCCTTCATTTTGACTGAAAACGACGTGGTTTTTTTTTGGTCTCGGCTCATTTGGTGAACGCCATTCTCTTACCTGATGTCTGGATTACGTGTCGTACTCATAAACCCACGTTTCGTCTCCAGTAATGATCCTTTTGATGAATGTGGGATCGGATTCAGCCTCGCAAATCATCTCTTTTGCGACGTCAACACGGCCTCCTTTTTGCATGAAATTAAGGTCTTTTGGCTGCTACACGACAGAAACCCAAATCATTAACCAAAATGTCTTGGACGGATTCATAGGCAATGTTCAAGTCCTCTGCTATCTCTCTAATGGTTAATTTGCAGTTATTTACCAACATTTCTTTTACTCCATCAATGTTTTCGTCGGTTTTCGATGTCGATGTTCTGCCACTGCGTTCATCATTTTCAATTGATTCACGACTACTTTTAAACCGCTCGTGCCACTGATAAACGACCGTTTTCTTTAGAGAATCATTGCCGAAAAACTTTTCCAACATTTCCAACCTTCGCGCACCATTAAATCTGTTTTTTACGTAAAATTTAATACAAGTTCGTTGTTGGAAATTTAAATTCATTTCTAAAATTGTAAAAAATAGCTAACACACACAGAGATAGATGTACTCTTGGCTACGTAACTTTTGTAAATGTCAAGCTATGACGCTAAGAGGGAATGTCAACAACAGATTTACCAACTTAAAAAAGAAAACAGAACTCAAATTGTAACAATGGAAGCGCCACACTGTGGTTATGTATATGCAATATGCAATATGCAATAAGTCTAGTATTACAACTAAAATGAAAAGATTGGCTCAACAACACGGGCCTCACTTATTTCTATTAAGTTTTTTTTTGTAATTCATGGAACTATGCATATGTAAACTTAATCTAATAAATGTTGTGTTATACATTTTTTTTTTTATAATTTACACGCGCCTAAGGGGTTAGATACCCTTTTACTGTTGCCAGGACGCGGGCGGAAAGGTAGAAGGAGGAGAAAGGGAAATTGTGTTGTAGTGGTTTGAAACTCATGTGTGTTTGGTTTCGATATTCCCTCTCCAGGGGTGGGAGTCCGAATAGGACGGAGAGTTTTTTCTTCACTCAGAGTGATTCGAGGTATAATTCACAGTATTTTTTTCTGTGCTTGAAACTCTACAACAGCCAAATCTACGTGTCAGTGTTATGCCTTCACACGCAGAATTTTTCTGTCTGAGTTCACAAATGAAAAACTGACTTACCATGGGCAGGATTCGAACCTGTACCCTCCGAGTGAGAAGCGATTGCTAGTACCACTACACCACGGCCACCCCCTACATATTTGTTACAAATAATTATAATAATGATGTTTTTAAAAGCTACATATTTGAGGGAATTAAAGAACTCAAAGAAAACAATATCAGAAAAGATTAACAAATCATGTCTATTGTACATGTCTATGGAACAGTAACTTCAAAAAAATATTGAAATAAAGAATATACCGCCAACTATTAACGAGAATCTGAGAGAAATTATACAAGTCATTGGAATGGAAAAACGATCAGCAATTATTGTTCCGTTTAGAAGTTACGCATGCAAAGCTAATCTTATAAAAAATGCAAAACTCTGTTCCAAAGTTGAACTGAGTGAGATAACAGAGATCGCCACAAACAGCAACAGTAGATGTGAAATGCCAGAGCTGCCAAATTATCCGAATGTTAAGGTCAATAGCCGTTTATTGAGCACTGAAAATGAATCGCTCAAAAACACTTAGTATAAACGAAGAAACAGAAAACAGTGCAATCATCTTTATTAACAACTGCCTCACTCGAACTTATAAATACTTGATATGGTATCAAGGTAAAAGAAAACCAAAGAGTATAATTGGATATTTGCTGAGAAAGTTTAGGGAAAATTCTTTCGAGAAAGACAAGGAACGGCGAATCGATCCACATACTCGTAAGTTCTGTTAGCGATGTGAATAAAATAACTATATAAAAGATATCTTAAATCAAATATTATTATATGCACAAGAAACAGAAAACGAAATGATAAAAACAATGGAGAAAACATACATATAGTGAGTCGGATGTTGGAGTTGAGAGTAAACATAACTTTACTAGGATTAAAAAAAAAATCCCAAAATTTAGATTTTTGTTGGTTTAATATTCCATCGATGAAATTGAAAATATGAAACTGCTTTAAATGCAAATATCTAATATAAAACGTGAAGAAAATAATTTTCCAATATAAATAAATTTAATACGGAATTCTTTAACAGAAAAGTCTCCAAAGGTGGAGGAATACCAATATTTTTAATAAATACTATTTAATATGACAGAATATATGTTAATACTGTTCTTTTTATGAGAGTTTGGTATTGATATACCTACATTTGGAGATATTAAGTTCTAGGAAGTTTTTGAGGCACCAGATTGAAAACCGATCAAGGTCTTCTTGAAGAAGGGCAAAGTTACGGAGAGAAGCAATAAATAGTTTTAGAAAAAATTGTGTCGTCAGCGTAAAGAGAGAGTAATAATGAAGAGAAAAGGACTAAGAAAACTGCCTTGTGGAACTCCAGATAAACCGTTCTATAATAAGGAATTCAGGAAAGAAGAAATCCATTTTAACAAAAGAGGCTCAAAACCAAGAGCAGAGAATTTGAAGAGGATCAATTGATGAGATATCTTATCAAACGTTTTAGTGAAAGCGGTTGCGATGACATCGACTTCTAAGGCAATGACGAGAGCAAATGACACGAATTCAACTGGGTTTGTGGTAGTTGATCTGCCTTTTAGAAAACCATGTTGTCGGAGGGAAATAAAATGCGTTTGAAGCTTAAGGCTTCGTATAAAATGCTTTCAAAGAGTTTGGGTATATGAGATAGTTTAACAATGGGACGATAATTGGTAACTTCATGATTAGAACCCTTTTTGTGTATCGGGATTATAAAAGAGGTATTCCAAGTCTGGGGAAATTCTCCTTGTGTAAGGGATAGATGGAAGAGCATTTTTTAATAAAAACGGCAAGGAATCCATCTGGGCCAGGTATAAATTCATCTTTAAAATTTTGTAGATTTTCTTCAATAACTGCAGGATCGAAATTTTAAGTGAGAAAGGGACCAATGGAGAAATTTGGTTGGTTATTAAAGTAAGAGGGATCTGATACAAAGGAGTTGTTGGCAAATAATTGTTTGAAAAATATAGCAAAAAAGTTGGCGTTCGTAGGAGGATTACTTGAAGATTTGTTTTCAAGAGCGAGGGAGGAAGGATAACCACCAGTCTTACTTTTGAAGTTGACAAATTAAAAAGAGGACTTGGGGTCATTTATAAGATTATGTTTTTGCCCATATCTGACCTTGATGCAGTGGAAGTGCAGTGCATCTTGCCTTGTATTAAGTCCCGCGTCAGGCAAAATACATTTTTATACTTTCCCAAGTGTAGGCATAAAATTATTGTCTGGCCGGAAACCGATTCCGGGAATTATATTTGCTTTGGGAGCTGACGTTGTGTTCGCTGTATTGACGGTCGGTGACTCCGACACAACTCGCTACATTTTCTATTGTTTTAGCAAAATTTCGTCAAACTTTGGATTTCTGTAGAATGCAATAAATTTTTTCTTCAAACATTTCTTTTTTTATACTAAAGATTTGATTTACAAAACTTATTGTATAGTAGTTTATGATTATTAAAATTAAGTAAATAATTTCCGTTTACTTTTATTTTTCTTTCATCACATGTACTTGATATCTCAAAATTTTTATAATTTTTTTATAATAATAATCCTTCTATAAGTTGGTCTTTGTTATTTTTGATTTTAATACAAATTTTAAAGTAGATACAGAAATTTGGTCTTTTTCAAGTTTTCAAAGCCAGTATTTTCGTTAATTTTTACAATTTCTTCGTTTTGTGTTATTAGTTCATTATACTCGCTATCTGTCATGGGAGTGACGAAATATTTTGTGTTTTCTTTCATTTCTTTAGGTACTTTAATAGCGAAGATAATTCTATCATTGTTATATTTTGCTGTTCCTATTTTAATTCGATATCATATTTCACTATGTATTTCTGTTTTAATAAGTATACTACTACTTGAAGCTTTGTTGGTTTGAATGTTTTTTACATTATCTTTTATATTTCCTATCTTTAATAAAATTTCGAAGAACATAAGTTTACTATAATAGATAGTCTACTAATTCTGCCATCTGTCGTATTATATTTAGTCAAAATTCTTTCTCTGTTTTCTTCAATTGCTTGTTTGAGCGTTAAGAATGTTATATTAAAGGGGTCATTGATTATAATTTGATTGTATTGTTGCGTAATGATGTTATGACTGTTTTTGTCAGTAGTCTTTAAGTGTTTCTCAATGTTTCGTCTGTTGTCGATGTCGTTTGTACATTGTACCATATGGCCATTTCATTCCCGTGCCTATAACGTTTATAAGACCTCTTCTGTGCTTATGGGGAATAATTGTGCATATTTTGTGTTTCAGTGATTTCGTCCATAAGTCTTTTCCGTTTTCGATTATTCGATAGGTTTTCTATTGGATACATTATTTTATTTTATATGATTTTGTTATTTGAACGTTGCCTAGTTTTATTTCCGAAAATCCATTATTTGCGTTAATTTGTATGACTATCAGTGTTGCCTGGGTCATTGTTAATGTCAGAAGTAGAGTCAATATTATTTTTTTCCATTTGGCCTGAAAATTTGTAAGGACTTTTTATACAATATTAGACGAGTGTACATTAGAAAGTTCGAGTTTTCGATATCTAGGTTGTTCTTTGTGTCTAAGTGCTTTATAGTTTTTACGTAGCCTACTACCCTTGTTTCTTCACAATCCTCCCTATTTTCGTTTCCTAATATTTCCCTTTTTGGTCTGCACATTTTCCCTAATAATTTCTTTGTCTATTCTACCTTTTTGTATTTGCCATATTTTACATTTAGTTGTAAAGTGAATAGAGTTGTTATACAGTTCTACACATTTATACATTTTCTCAAAGACTAATCAACCGGGATTTTTCTATTGAAAGTATTCTCATTTTGTCGCCTATAGTACTATGGAATCCCTCAATATCTGAGTTTCCAGTGTGGTTGTTCGGTTTTGTAAAGTGTATTTCAACATATGTACTCTTTTCTCAAAAAATCTTTTATGTTATTACTGTTAAATTCATTGTCAAAAATTATTAAATATGGTTTATCTTTGATCGAGAAATATAATCTAAATTTTTTCATAATTGTAACCCTGTTTTTAAATGAAATATAATTGCGTGATTGGAAAACTTGTCAATAAATGTGGTAGAGTTATTTTTGCTATTAGTATAAATATTATCTAAATGTATAGTTTAGTTAGTGTCAGTTGGTGCATATGTGCTTTTAAATTTTGGTTTATAGGTTTCCTATCATATTTGGTCCTAGTGCAAGTTTCGAAGTTATTTAAGTTCTTTAAGGTTGTTAAAATATAAGCTTTTTAGGGCCTTCGCAATATTTTACTATACCTGCATGACCTGTCCCGCTTTTATAGTATCTTGCTATCTGCTTGAAAACTTCGTCTTAATTTTCTAAGTTTCTTGTTTGATATGCGCATTTGTAAAATTGAATGTTTCTGTTAGCACTGAATAGTTAAATGAGCTTTTGCTGTACTATGTTTTATTCGTCTTCCGCAAGGTCTGAAAAAAATCCTATTTTTCCTCTATTGTTAATGAATCTTCTAAAAATATCGTCAAGATTATTTTGATCAATACCGCTAGAGTTGACATTAATTTTCCTTTTGTTATTAATTATCTCGATTTCTCTGGATTTACTATTTTAAATAATTATTTGTGTATAATTATTTGTGTCGGGAATAATTATTAATTAATTTAATTAATATTAATATTAATATTAATATATTAATATTAATTAATATTAATATTAATTAATATTAATTTAATTAATTAATTTTGTTCTTCTATTTATGGGTGAATGGTACATTATCCTCTTCTTCAAGAGGTAGAACATTTTCTTCTAAATTTTGTACGGGTGATTCAATAACATTAATTTCACCAGTATCTGCTTAATTCGACTCATAAAGTCAGCTGGTATATTTTCTTTAACTTTTATATAACATAGCGTGACAAAGTTTTGGTAACATGAGTGATGATATGTGTAACTGTTTCTCTACAGTACTTAAAATAATAATGGAAAGCAAAACTGTCCCATCACTTGAACTTCTAGTGTTATTGACGCATTTACGAAAGCTACCTTCATGTGTTAAGTGCACCAATAATTTAATTTAGTTGTCTTGCTCGGTCGGAATAATTTAAAAAAGTGATTTAAGCTGTGTTGACATAGTTTTAAGTGAAAGTACAATACAATCTATAAACTAAATATAAATATGGAATAAATCGATAGTCGCACTTGCGAAAATTGCCCCGATAAATTCTTTTTATGTGTGTGGCCAATATATTTTAAGGGTCAAAGGGTTGTAACTGAAAAAGTAAAGCAGTCTTATCAACTTTATTTCAATCGTTCTAAATATAAAACTAGAAAAAAGTGGATGCCGAAATTGTTTTGTATCTTGTATTATGTTACACTTAAATGGGAAAAAGAAGCCGATGCAGTTTGTTATTATAATGATTTGGCGTGAACAAGTGAATCATTATTATGACTGTTGTTGTACCCTAAAGAAGCCTCTGTGTCCATGCCAATACCTCATAGTGAAGAATTTCCTGTGCCCAAGCCAAGAAGACAAGAACTGTGTGCAAAGTCAAGTAATGAGTATGACCGTGAAGAAAATTATGCGCTAGAGAAGGAAATATCCGAATATGTACTTCCTAGAAGTTCATTGAAAGAACCACACATGATTCAGCAGCAAGAGTTGAATGATTTGTTCCGTAATTTAAATTTACCATTCAGACAGTCTGAAATTCTCGGTGCTAGACTACAAAAATGGAATCTGTTATCACCACACACCAAGATATCTTATCCTTGGCAAGAAAAAGGAACAAACATTTAGCTACCTTCTTCACATAGAACGAATCCATATGCTACTGTAACGACATTAACGTATTGATGAATTAATTACGAATCACTTACAGAGCAAATGAATGGCGTCTCTTTATTGATGGATCTAAAACGAGTCTAAAAGCAGTTCTCCTAAATAATGGTAGCGAATATGCGTCCATACCTGTAGCATATTCAATCAATTTAAAAGAAATATACGATACTATGCAATTTATATTAAACTTAATAAAGTTCTGAGACTCAAGTTGGAAAGTTTGTGCTGACTTAAAAGTGATAGCCTTGTTATTAGTATTACAGGGTGGCTTTACAAAATATTGCTGCATTTTGTATATATGTATGTGGGACAGTCGAGCTCAAGAATAATACTACTTGGTTAAAGATTGGCCGATGAGATCGAAATTTGTTGCTGGACAATCAAATGTCAAATATTCACTTCTGATTGAGCTAAAAAATGTTCTTCTTCCACCTTTATTCTTCCCTATTCCCTAAATTAAGTGATGCCAAACTTAAAGAATGTATATTTGTTGGACCGCAAGCACGAAAACTTATGAACGATGTAAATTTTGAAATAAAAACAAAGGAACTGGCAGCTTGGACATCAATGAAAGCCGTAATAAATGGTTTTTTTAAGAAATCATCGTTGTTAAAAACTTATAAGGATGTAGGTTACAGAAAGTCATTGAAAATACATTTCTTGTATTCACATTTTGATTTTTTTTCCAAAAAACCTTGGTGCGGTGAGCGGTAAACAAGGAGAACACTTTTACCAGGACATAAAGAAGATCGAAGAACGTTATCAAGGTCGGTGGGATGCAGTCATGTTAGGGGATTACAGTAGGTCTTTAATGTGAGAAGATTCCACAAGTCACAAACGTAAAAGTTGAACCATAGAACACATGTTTTATAAAAAATAAGAATTACAAATATTTATGTTTTAAAATGAATTAAATGAGTTTACCATTTTGAATTTTTAAATTTCAATGACAATAAACGTTTTGTGACCTCTAATTTTGTATGTATTTTGATATTAATTCTCGTATCCATAACACGCAAACGGTACGTGTTACAAGATAATCATTGCTATATCCTTAAATAGAATTCTCAGTTGATAAAGGAATACCTTATTTTACTAATGTTATACAAAAAAAATTTAAACTTGTCACGCAGTGTAATCAATATTGATGTTGTACTCTCCTAGTTTAAGTAGCCACCTTTGTAGTCTGGGGTTGATGTCTTTGCCTTTATGTTTGGCTTGCATTTGAGAGGTTGGTGATCCGCCATGAGATCAAAAGGTCTAGGAGTTCCTTTTCGTAGCAGAATAATTTTTTTTCGTGTTCGTTTAGAGATCTACTGAAGTAGCAAATTGGGTGCCCATCTTGTGTTAAGACTGCTCCAATTGCTAAATCGCTAGCATCTGTAATTAGCTTACATTTTTATTCGAAGTCTGGATATTTTGAGACTTATAGTTTTTCAAATGCATTAATATAAAGAGTATTTTGTTAAAGTGCAAGACACTTATGCCAGCGCTTGATCTAATCCTCGAAACATTTTCTATATTCGGTTTTCGATATGTGCATCAGTGCTTCCTGCGGTTTTTCCATTATTTCCGCTGTTGAAACGCGTTCCCGTAGAAGTCACAGGGAGCCAAATCAGGTGAATTCGGTGGCTGTTGGATGGTATTTGTTGCAATTTTCGTCAAAAAATTACAAATAATGATGGCACTGTGAGACCATGAGACCATGTGATCATGGTGCAATATCCACGAGTTTTCTGCCCACAATTCTGGTTTCTTTCGGCGAATTGCTTCACGCAAACGGTTCATAACGCCCAAATAATACTCTTTGTTTACTGTCTGGCCTTATGGCAAATTCATGATGCACTATACCGTTGTAATCCATGAAAACCGTGAGCATTGCCTTCATTTTGACTGAAAACGACGTGGTTTTTTTTTGGTCTCGGCTCATTTGGTGAACGCCATTCTCTTACCTGATGTCTGGATTACGTGTCGTACTCATAAACCCACGTTTCGTCTCCAGTAATGATCCTTTTGATGAATGTGGGATCGGATTCAGCCTCGCAAATCATCTCTTTTGCGACGTCAACACGGCCTCCTTTTTGCATGAAATTAAGGTCTTTTGGCTGCTACACGACAGAAACCCAAATCATTAACCAAAATGTCTTGGACGGATTCATAGGCAATGTTCAAGTCCTCTGCTATCTCTCTAATGGTTAATTTGCAGTTATTTACCAACATTTCTTTTACTCCATCAATGTTTTCGTCGGTTTTCGATGTCGATGTTCTGCCACTGCGTTCATCATTTTCAATTGATTCACGACTACTTTTAAACCGCTCGTGCCACTGATAAACGACCGTTTTCTTTAGAGAATCATTGCCGAAAAACTTTTCCAACATTTCCAACCTTCGCGCACCATTAAATCTGTTTTTTACGTAAAATTTAATACAAGTTCGTTGTTGGAAATTTAAATTCATTTCTAAAATTGTAAAAAATAGCTAACACACACAGAGATAGATGTACTCTTGGCTACGTAACTTTTGTAAATGTCAAGCTATGACGCTAAGAGGGAATGTCAACAACAGATTTACCAACTTAAAAAAGAAAACAGAACTCAAATTGTAACAATGGAAGCGCCACACTGTGGTTATGTATATGCAATATGCAATATGCAATAAGTCTAGTATTACAACTAAAATGAAAAGATTGGCTCAACAACACGGGCCTCACTTATTTCTATTAAGTTTTTTTTTGTAATTCATGGAACTATGCATATGTAAACTTAATCTAATAAATGTTGTGTTATACATTTTTTTTTTTATAATTTACACGCGCCTAAGGGGTTAGATACCCTTTTACTGTTGCCAGGACGCGGGCGGAAAGGTAGAAGGAGGAGAAAGGGAAATTGTGTTGTAGTGGTTTGAAACTCATGTGTGTTTGGTTTCGATATTCCCTCTCCAGGGGTGGGAGTCCGAATAGGACGGAGAGTTTTTTCTTCACTCAGAGTGATTCGAGGTATAATTCACAGTATTTTTTTCTGTGCTTGAAACTCTACAACAGCCAAATCTACGTGTCAGTGTTATGCCTTCACACGCAGAATTTTTCTGTCTGAGTTCACAAATGAAAAACTGACTTACCATGGGCAGGATTCGAACCTGTACCCTCCGAGTGAGAAGCGATTGCTAGTACCACTACACCACGGCCACCCCCTACATATTTGTTACAAATAATTATAATAATGATGTTTTTAAAAGCTACATATTTGAGGGAATTAAAGAACTCAAAGAAAACAATATCAGAAAAGATTAACAAATCATGTCTATTGTACATGTCTATGGAACAGTAACTTCAAAAAAATATTGAAATAAAGAATATACCGCCAACTATTAACGAGAATCTGAGAGAAATTATACAAGTCATTGGAATGGAAAAACGATCAGCAATTATTGTTCCGTTTAGAAGTTACGCATGCAAAGCTAATCTTATAAAAAATGCAAAACTCTGTTCCAAAGTTGAACTGAGTGAGATAACAGAGATCGCCACAAACAGCAACAGTAGATGTGAAATGCCAGAGCTGCCAAATTATCCGAATGTTAAGGTCAATAGCCGTTTATTGAGCACTGAAAATGAATCGCTCAAAAACACTTAGTATAAACGAAGAAACAGAAAACAGTGCAATCATCTTTATTAACAACTGCCTCACTCGAACTTATAAATACTTGATATGGTATCAAGGTAAAAGAAAACCAAAGAGTATAATTGGATATTTGCTGAGAAAGTTTAGGGAAAATTCTTTCGAGAAAGACAAGGAACGGCGAATCGATCCACATACTCGTAAGTTCTGTTAGCGATGTGAATAAAATAACTATATAAAAGATATCTTAAATCAAATATTATTATATGCACAAGAAACAGAAAACGAAATGATAAAAACAATGGAGAAAACATACATATAGTGAGTCGGATGTTGGAGTTGAGAGTAAACATAACTTTACTAGGATTAAAAAAAAAATCCCAAAATTTAGATTTTTGTTGGTTTAATATTCCATCGATGAAATTGAAAATATGAAACTGCTTTAAATGCAAATATCTAATATAAAACGTGAAGAAAATAATTTTCCAATATAAATAAATTTAATACGGAATTCTTTAACAGAAAAGTCTCCAAAGGTGGAGGAATACCAATATTTTTAATAAATACTATTTAATATGACAGAATATATGTTAATACTGTTCTTTTTATGAGAGTTTGGTATTGATATACCTACATTTGGAGATATTAAGTTCTAGGAAGTTTTTGAGGCACCAGATTGAAAACCGATCAAGGTCTTCTTGAAGAAGGGCAAAGTTACGGAGAGAAGCAATAAATAGTTTTAGAAAAAATTGTGTCGTCAGCGTAAAGAGAGAGTAATAATGAAGAGAAAAGGACTAAGAAAACTGCCTTGTGGAACTCCAGATAAACCGTTCTATAATAAGGAATTCAGGAAAGAAGAAATCCATTTTAACAAAAGAGGCTCAAAACCAAGAGCAGAGAATTTGAAGAGGATCAATTGATGAGATATCTTATCAAACGTTTTAGTGAAAGCGGTTGCGATGACATCGACTTCTAAGGCAATGACGAGAGCAAATGACACGAATTCAACTGGGTTTGTGGTAGTTGATCTGCCTTTTAGAAAACCATGTTGTCGGAGGGAAATAAAATGCGTTTGAAGCTTAAGGCTTCGTATAAAATGCTTTCAAAGAGTTTGGGTATATGAGATAGTTTAACAATGGGACGATAATTGGTAACTTCATGATTAGAACCCTTTTTGTGTATCGGGATTATAAAAGAGGTATTCCAAGTCTGGGGAAATTCTCCTTGTGTAAGGGATAGATGGAAGAGCATTTTTTAATAAAAACGGCAAGGAATCCATCTGGGCCAGGTATAAATTCATCTTTAAAATTTTGTAGATTTTCTTCAATAACTGCAGGATCGAAATTTTAAGTGAGAAAGGGACCAATGGAGAAATTTGGTTGGTTATTAAAGTAAGAGGGATCTGATACAAAGGAGTTGTTGGCAAATAATTGTTTGAAAAATGTAGCAAAAAAGTTGGCGTTCGTAGGAGGATTACTTGAAGATTTGTTTTCAAGAGCGAGGAGGAAGGATAACCACCAGTCTTACTTTTGAAGTTGACAAATTAAAAAGAGGACTTGGGGTCATTTATAAGATTATGTTTTTGCCCATATCTGACCTTGGTGCAGTGGAAGTGCAGTGCATCTCGCCTTGTATTAAGTCCCGCGTCAGGCAAAATACATTTTTATACTTTCCCAAGTGTAGGCATAAAATTATTGTCTGGCCGGAAACCGATTCCGGGAATTATATTTGCTTTGGGAGCTGACGTTGTGTTCGCTGTATTGACGGTCGGTGACTCCGACACAACTCGCTACATTTTCTATTGTTTTAGCAAAATTTCGTCAAACTTTGGCTTTCTGTAGAATGCAATAAATTTTTTCTTCAAACACTTCTTTTTCTATACTAAAGATTTGATTTACAAAACTTATTGTATAGTAGTTTATGATTATTAAAATTAAGTAAATAATTTCCGTTTACTTTTATTTTTCTTTCATCACATGTACTTGATATCTCAAAATTTTTATAATTTTTTTATAATAATAATCCCTCTATAAGTTGGTCTTTGTTATTTTTGATTTTAATACAAATTTTAAAGTAGATACAGAAATTTGGTCTTTTTCAAGTTTTCAAAGCCAGTATTTTCGTTAATTTTTACAATTTCTTCGTTTTGTGTTACGTATTAATTCATTATAGTCGCTATCTGTCATGGGAGTGACGAAATATTTTGTGTTTTCTTTCATTTCTTTAGGTACTTTAATAGCGAAGATAATTCTATCATTGTTATATTTTGCTGTTCCTATTTTAATTCGATATCATATTTCACTATGTAGTTCTTTTTTAATAAGTATACTACTACTTGAAGCTTTGTTGGTTTGAATGTTTTTTACATTAGCTTTTATATTTCCTATCTTTAATAAAATTTCGAAGAACATAAGTTTACTATAATAGATAGTCTACTAATTCTGCCATCTGTCGTATTAAATTTAGTCAAAATTCTTTCTCTGTTTTCTTCAATTGCTTGTTTGAGCGTTAAGAATGTTATATTAAAGGGGTCATTGATTATAATTTGATTGTATTGTTGCGTAATGATGTTATGACTGTTTTTGTCAGTAGTCTTTAAGTGTTTCTCAATGTTTCGTCTGTTGTCGATGTCGTTTGTACATTGTACCATATGGCCATTTCATTCCCGTGCCTATAACGTTTATAAGACCTCTTCTGTGCTTATGGGGAATAATTGTGCATATTTTGTGTTTCAGTGATTTCGTCCATAAGTCTTTTCCGTTTTCGATTATTCGATAGGTTTTCTATTGGATACATTATTTTATTTTATATGATTTTGTTATTTGAACGTTGCCTAGTTTTATTTCCGAAAATCCATTATTTGCGTTAATTTGTATGACTATCAGTGTTGTTAATGTCAGAAGTAGAGTCAATATTATTTTTTTCCATTTGGCCTGAAAATTTGTAAGGACTTTTTATACAATATTAGACGAGTGTACATTAGAAAGTTCGAGTTTTCGATATCTAGGTTGTTCTTTGTGTCTAAGTGCTTTATAGTTTTTACATAGCCTACTACCCTTGTTTCTTCATTATCCTCCTTATTTTCGTTTCCTAATATTTCCCTTTTTGGTCTGCACATTTTCCCTAATAATTTCTTTTTCTATTCTACCTTTTTGTATTTGCCATATTTTACATTTAGTTGTAAAGTGAATAGAGTTGTTATACAGTTCTACACATTTATACATTTTCTCAAAGACTAATCAACCGGGATTCTTCTATTGAAAGTATTCTCATTTTGTCGCCTATAGTGCTATGGAATCCCTCAATATCTGAGTTTCCAGTGTGGTTGTTCGGTTTTGTAAAGTGTATTTCAACATATGTACTCTTTTCTCAGAAAATCTTTTATGTTGTTACTGTTAAATTCATTGTCAAAAATTATTAAATATGGTTTATCTTTGATCGAGAAATATAATCTAAATTTTTTCCTAATTGTAACCCTGTTTTTAAATGAAATATAATTGCGTGATTGGAAAACTTGTCAATAAATGTGGTAGAGTTATTTTTGCTATTAGTATAAATATTATCTAAATGTATAGTTTAGTTAGTGTCAGTTGGTGCATATGTGCTTTTAAATTTTGGTTTATAGGTTTCCTATCATATTTGGTCCTAGTGCAAGTTTCGAAGTTATTTAAGTTCTTTAATGTTGTTAAAATATAAGCTTTTTAGGGCATTCGCAATATTTTACTATACCTGCATGACCTGTCCCGCTTTTATAGTATCTTGCTATCTGCTTGAAAACTTCGTCTTAATTTTCTAAGTTTCTTGCTTGATATGCGCATTTGTAAAATTGAATGTTTCTGTAAGCACTGAATAGTTCAATGAGCTTTTGCTGTACTATGTTGTATTCGTCTTCCGCAAGGTCTGAAAAAAATCCTATTTTTCCTCTATTGTTAATGAATCTTCTAAAAATATCATCAAGATTATTTTGATCAATATCACTAGAGTTGACATTAATTTTCCTTTTGTTATTAATTATCTCGATTTCTTTGGATTTACTATTTTAAATAATTATTTGTGTCAGGAATTACAAAATGTTAATTTTGTTCTTCTATTTATGGGTGAATGGTACATTATCCTTTTCTTCAAGAGGTAGAACATTTTCTTCTAAATTTTGTACGGGTGATTCAATAACATTAATTTCGCCAGTATCTGCGTTAATTCGACTCAAAAAGTCAGCTGGTATATTTTCTTTAACTTTTATATAACATAGCGTGACAAAGTTTTGGTAACATGAGTGATGATATGTGTAACTGTTTCTCTACAGTACTTAAAATAATAATGGAAAGCAAAACTGTCCCATCACTTGAACTTCTCGTGTTATTGATGCATTTACGAAAGCTACCTTCATGTGTTAAGTGCACCAATAATTAAATTTAGTTGTCTTGCTCGATCGGAATAATTTAAAAAAGTGATTTAAGCTGTGTTGACATAGTTTTAAGTGAAAGTACAATACAATCTATAAACTAAATATAAATATGGAAAAAATCGATAGTCGCACTTGCGAAAATTGCCCCGATAAATTCTTTTTATGTGTGTGGCCAATATATTTTAAGGGTCAAAGGGTTGTAACTGAAAAAGTAAAGCAGGCTTATAAACTTTATTTTAATCGTTCTAAATATAAAAAAGAAAGAAAAAAGTGGATGCCGAAATTGTTTTGTATCTCGTATTATGTTACACTTATCGAATGCTTAAATGGGAAAAAGAAGCCGATGCAGTTTGTTATTCCAATGATTTGGCGTGAACAAGTGAATCATTATTATGACTGTTGTTGTACCCTAAAGAAGCCTCTGTGTCCATGCCAATACCTCATAGTGAAGAATTTCCTGTGCCCCAGCCAAGAAGACAAGAACTGTGTGCAAAGTCAAGTAATGAGTATGAGCGTGAAGAAAATTATGCGCTAGAGAAGGAAATATCCGAATATGTACTTCCTAGAAGTTCATTGAAAGAACCACATGATTCAGCAACAAGAGTTGAATGATTTGTTCCGTAATTTAAATTTACCATTCAGACAGTCTGAAATTCTCGGTGCTAGACTATAAAAATGGAATCTGTTATCACCAAACACCAAGATATCTTTGGCAAGGAAAAGGAACAAACATTTAGCTACCTTCTTCACATAGAACGAATCCATATGCTACTGTAACGACATTAACGTATTGATGAATTAATTACGAATCACTTACAGAGCAAATGAATGGTGTCTCTTTATTGATGGATCTAAAACGAGTCTAAAAGCAGTTCTCCTAAATAATGGTAGCGAATATGCCTCCATACCTGTAGCATATTCAATCAATTTAAAAGAAATATACGATACTATGCAATTTATATTAAACTTAATAAAGTACTGAGACTCAAGTTGGAAAGTTTGTGCTGACTTAAAAGTGATAGCCTTGTTATTAGTATTACAGGGTGGCTTTACAAAATATTGCTGCATTTTGTATATATGTATGTGGGACAGTCGAGCTCAAGAATAATACTACTTGGTTAAAGATTGGCCGATGAGATCGAAATTTGTTGCTGGACAATCCAATGTCAAATATTCACTTCTGGTTGAGCTAAATAATGTTCTTCTTCCACCTTTATTCTTCCCTATTCCCTAAATTAAGTGATGCCAAACTTAAAGAATGTATATTTGTTGGACCGCAAGCACGAAAACTTATGAACGATGTAAATTTTGAAATAAAAACAAAGGAACTGGCAGCTTGGGCATCAATGAAAGCCGTAATAAATGTTTTTTTTTAAGAAATCATCGTTGTTAAAAACTTATAAGGATGTAGGTTACAGAAAGTCATTGAAAATACATTTCTTGTATTCACATTTTGATTTTTTTTCTAAAAAACCTTGGAGCGGTGAGCGGCGAACAAGGAGAACACTTTCACCAGGACATAAAGAATATCGAAGAACGTTATCGAGGTCGGTGGGATGCAGGCATGTTAGGGGATTACTGTAGGTCTTTAATGTGAGAAGATTCCACAAGTCACAAACGTAAACGTTGAACCATAGAACACATGTTTTATAAAAAATAATAAATATTTATGTTTTAAAATGAATTAAATGAGTTTACCATTTTGAATTTTTAAATTTCAATGACAATAAACGTTTTGTGATCTCTAATTTTGTATGTATTTTGATATTAATTCTCCTATCTGGTGAATAAGGCGGAAGGTCAAGCAGTTCAAACCGTAATTCATGGATTTCCGTGTGAAACGGCGCGAATTCTTGGTGAAATAGGATTTTCTTTTTTTGCCTTCAGCTTGGCAAGTAATGATGCGTTGTATGCTCCTGTAATGGTTTTTCCTTCTTGAAGATAATCGATTAGGATAACTCCTTTACTATCCCAAAAAACAGTCGCCATCACTTTCCCAGCCGAAAAAACTGTTTTTGCTTTTTTTGGAGACGACTCGCCCTTTGCAGTCCACTGTTTTGAGTGAATTTTTGTTTCGGGCGTATAATGGTATATCCAAGTTTCATCTACAGCAATTAATCAGCTCCAAAACTCGGATTTATTGCGCCTAAACTGCGCCAACAGAGCGTTGGAAATGTTCATTCGAACACGTTTTTGGTCTAACGTAAGAAAACGCAGCACCCAACGCGCGGACAGCTTTCTCATGCCTAAATCTTGATTTAATATGTAACAAACACGTTCTTTGGGCATTTTCATAACCACTACTATCTCTCTCACTTTAATTAAGCGGTCGTCTAACACCATTTGGTGAACTTTAGCAATGTTATCGTCGGTGGTTGCAGTTTTTGTCCAACTCATTTTTGATTTGCGTAGGCGTATTGCCTTTCAAAAACAAGAATTTAATAAAAGCTCGATACTCAATTCAATTTCCAATTTCACAAAAACCACTCAAACGACTGTCAATTAAAAACTGCATGTCCAAAATGAAAAACTTCTGTAAGTAACTGTCAAAAGATGCACAACTAGCATTCACTAGCCTCTATAGACGAGTGCCGCTATCTTTACATTCCGATCGGAAACTTTTTCAGATAACCCTCGTATATTAGTATAGACCTTTGTATATATTAATATATCTATATATTTCTTAAATGCTAACCTAAACCTATGCAAGCTGGCCATCGCTATTTACAGAACAAATATATTGGTCAGCTCGGCCTCATTAGTGATCAATCAACCACCAGAAATGGTGGTGCTGCAGAACGACATCCCTCTTATCGCGATTCCCCACAGCCCTGCTGAACCTTAGACGATCCACAGTGACGTGTGCGACGGCTCTCTGTAGTTGAGTCGCCTGTCCCCAGCTGTCCAAGCGACACGGAGGATTATTGGGACCGCTAAACTATCCTGGATCAACACTATCTGATCTAGGTAGAGGAATGCTTCCGGTGGAAGGAAGCCGTCAGAGCGCCGCACACTCTCGTGGTAAAGGTAATTGGGGTAGTAATCCAAAGATATCAGGTTATTCGTCGAGGCCATTGTTCTTACAATGTGCCTTAGGTTCGCCCTGTTGTATAAATTGTTTGTACTCCACCTTTGGTATTCTGTACAAGCGAAGGCAAGCCCTGTCAAACACCCGAATCTTTTCCATTAAGCTTGCTCGTACATTGAACCACACGGGACACCCAAATACCAGCATGGGCTTGATAAGGGCCATGTAGCAGATTACTTTTAGCCTCGCATCGAGTTGGTTGCTATAAAACAGTCTCTTTGTAAAGACAAAAGCGCCTTTAGCTCTAGCCAGAGCCGCATCTTTGTCAAAATACAGAAACTGATCTAGCCCAATCCCAAGGTATCTGACTACATTTCGACAGGCAAGAGGCTGTCCGTGTTGTCCAATCATCGAGAATTTTTGCCAATTTTTTCTGGTATCCCTAGCGGCTACAGACAACAGCGTCCTAAAGAGAATGGTTTCCGACATTTGAAAGTTGATTTTCAACTTAAAGTCATCGCAAAATCGTCTTATCTTATCGAAATCACTCTGCAAGAGAGTATTAATAACCTCGTTTTTGGGACCTGTTCTGTACGCTACCAAATCGTCTGCCTACGCAATAGTATGGGGAAGTGAACCTATCAAGTCGCTTGTGTAAATGTTAAATAGGATCGGCAAATTGACCACGCCTTGCTTAATTTATATTTATATATTAAATTTATATAGTTTTTATAATATTATATTTTATTTAAATAAATATTTATTTTATATAAAATAAATAAAAATGTAGGTTTTATATTTTATTTAAATTTATATAAAATACATAGGGGTATACATTTTATATTTTATTTAAATAAATTTATAAAAAAATTGCATTTTTAATTTGAAATATTCCAACAGAAGTCACATCACCATTTTTCACGATGAACTGTCTGTTGGTTAGCATATTATAAAGAATGTACAAGAGTGGTTTACTGATCCCCAGCCTAGTCAGCTTATAGAAACGACCCTCTAACCATATGGTGTCGATGGCCTTCTCCAAGTCAACAAGGCAGGCACCAGTGCATTGTTTTTTGCCTTTATTCCGTTGGATATCGGACACCAGTTTAGAAGCGGCATGTGAGATATCATGTCCCGCTTTAAAACCGAATTGGTTATCCGGAACTATATGTTTGTCCTCAACCCACCTAGACAGAGCTCTATTGATTACTTTTTCAAAAACCTTACTGATATTCGGAAGAAGACTTATCGGCCCAGATGGCCTCGCTGCCATATTTCTTAAAAAATGTTCTTCCTCTCTTTCCCTTGCCCTTTCTAATGTCTTCCGTCTATCCCTTTCACAAGGAGAATTTCCTCAGGCTTGGAAATCCTCTTTCATAACCCCGATCCACAAGAAAGGATCAAAGAATGAAATAACCAACTATCGTCCCATCGCTAAACTCTCCCATATACCCAAACTCTTCGAAAGTATTTTGTATGAAGCTCTAAGCTTCCAATGCAAATCACTTATTTCTCCTAGACAACATGGCTTCCTAAAGGGTAGGTCAACCACCACAAATCTCGTTGAATACGTATCCTTTGCCCTCTCTGCCCTAGAAAATGGCAATGAAGTCGATGTAGTTGCAACCGATTTTAGCAAAGCCTTCGATAAAATCTCTCATCGGTTAATCATCTTTAAATTGTCTGCCCTCGGCTTTGAACCCATACTGTTGAAATGGATATCCTCTTACCTCAAAAACCGTTTTTACAGTGTTCGTTTTAGGTCAGCCCACTCCGCTCCATTTTTGGCCACCTCCGGAGTTCCACAAGGCAGCCATATCGGTCCCCTTCTTTTTATATTAACCATAAATGATCTCGATATGATCATCAAACACTCGTCTGTCTCCCTTTACGCCGACGATACCAAATTTTTCAAAACCATTTCCTCTCCCCATGACTCTTTCCTCCTTCAACAAGATCTTGATAGTTTTTCGATCTGGTGACTCAAAAATTCTTTTGAACTTAACATCGCCAAATGCCAATCCATCACCTTCTCACATAAACGGAACCAATCTCCTCCCCTACTCTATCTTCTCCATAACCAACCTATCTCCTCCGTACAATCTCTTCGTGACCTCGGCATTTTGTGTGATAGCGAGCTCAACTTCCGTTTACATATGGATGAGATAATCCTCAAAGCCAACTCTGCACTAGGTTTTGTAAAACGGTGGTCCAAAGAATTCACCAACCCATACGTGACCAGGTCCCTCTATATTACCTTTGTTCGCCCCCTCCTAGAGTACGCCAGTGTATGTATGGTCCCCATATCATCGTGTTCATATCTCGAGAATTGAAGGCATTCAGCGCCGTTTTCTTCGATTTGCTCTTCGAGGTATGCCCTGGGACGATCCTTTTAATCTGCCCCCCCTATCAAAACCGTCTCAACCTTATCAACTTAAACACCCTTGAAGATCGCAGAGATTCAGCAGACTTTCTCTTCATTCATCGACTCCTTTCAGGTCACGTTGAATGCGCGTCCCTTCACAACTCCATTTTCCTCAACACTAACCCTCGTAATCTACGTATCCCTCGACTCTTCTATCTACCAACCCACCACACCTCCTACGGCGCGAACGAACAAATCTCCCGTATGCTACGTCAAATCAACTCAAACCCTACCGTCTTTGACTTCCACCGCACCACTCCCTACCTCAAATCCGTTCTCCTTCACCACTCTAACCAACCTTAGTTTTAAGTTTTAGTTTAAGTTTAATTTGTAAGCTATAGCTAGCTTGTATTAAGCCGAATAAATGGGGGCGTTCGCCTCCTCCAAAATTAAAATTAAATTAAAACTACTGCTGCCGAGCCACTTTTGCTTTTTTAATGTCGGCGAACTTAGGACAACCTCGATAGTTTGCGGTGTGTCCCTATCTGCGTCCTATCGTATATCAATAACCAGAGCACACTCCTCGGAACTGTGGTTCTTTGCGCACTTCACGCATCGAGACTGCATTTGGCAGTTCGACGCGGCGTGCCCGAACCTCTGGCAACAAACACATTGTATGATGCCTTCGCTCCTTTTTAATTGTTCCCAGTTACCTGGTAGTCTAGGACATTGATACTCCTCAGACTATCCAGATGGCTTTCGGGACTGAGCTGCACCAGGAAGAACTGCCGACTCCGTTTCTCTCTCCTGCCTCTAGCTGTGGTAAATGGCTTTACCTCCACAAACTTGAGTCCTTCGCACTCCTTCTCTTTGAGCAGTGCTAGGATCTTCTTCAGCAGCATCGATTATCGCTTTTCACACTTCGGTGTTTATGAGTAGTGCTCCGTCCTCGTTTCTTTTTGCAGCTCTTTCACTTTCGCGTAGCCCTCCGCTTTATTACTGTGGATGACCTAGCGATCGTTCCCCAATTTCTTAATATTCAAATTATTATCAATGACCAACTTACACAGGTCGTTGATTGCATTTACCTCTAGTTTATAGGTGTTGATAGGAGGCACCTTCTCCTTCTACTTCTGCTGCTGTTATTGTTGTTGTTGTTGCTGCTGTTTTTTCAGCTGCTGTGGTTTCAGCTGTTGTTGTTCTTGCAGCTGTTGCTTTTGCTGTTGTTTCCGTTGCTGCTGTTTTGTTTGCTGCATTTGTTGCTTCTGCTGTTGTCGGTTTTGTTGTTGCTGCAGTTGTTGTTTCTGCTCTTCTTGTTTTTGTTGTTGTTGCTCCCTCTGCCTGAGTGCAGTTTGTTTTTGCTTAATAGCAAGCACTTTTTCATTCAGCTTTTTTATGCTGCTGTTAAGATCCTTTATTTGTTCATCCTCATCTTCCGACTCACATGCCGCTAGAGAGGACAAGCCTTCAATCCTGCCTATCAGATTCTGAAGCGCACTCTAGCAGGAAGCAACAGCACGTTTAATAGCCTCATTCGTCACGACAACCGATGAGATATAGCAGCTTCAGCGTGTTGTATTGTTCAGCTCACTACCAGCTTCGTTGATAGGAGCTAATTGGGAGCGGGTTGAATTTGTTTCATTCTCCATTTTTTGCGTAGCTTATGTCGGCAGCAACTAGATCTTGGTTACAAAATTGCACAAGTTTAGATGATGCAAGTGAGTTCGGCACATAAAGACAAGCTTTCGGCCTTGCCGATCACTCATCATTAAGTGGTTTGGAACATACAAAGCCAAACAGGTGTTTGTTCCACACCCATGGTTCCTGTATGGATATTATATGTTATTATTTTATTATGTATGGATATTATATGTTATTATTTTGTTATTATTATTATTATTATTATTATTATTATTATTATTATTATTATTATTATTATTATTATTGAGTTTTCCACATCTCAGTTTCTTAACGCCGGAGATTACATATCCCGGGTATCTCATACCAAAGGGATTATGCTCTGGTGGGGCGTAGTCCAGGTTCTTTGCCCTTGCGGATCTATTGCTAGGAACTTTCTGACGATATTGCACGTATCCAACAGCGTTGCCCTTTGTATTATAGCCATCAGCTTTTCTACATTGTGTTTTCTTAGATTGGCGGTGAGGTGTTTCGGCACCAATCCAGTAGATGAGATGACAATTTTTGTAATTCCTACCTTCGGGGCTCGGTACATAATTCCCATTTCAATTGCCAGTGCAGTATATTTTGCAATTTTTGTCGAGTACGTACTGTGAACGTTTCGATTTAGTGTTACGGCGACATCAAACATTTCATTTTTTTTGTTGGCTTTATTAAACATAATTATGTCCGACCTATTCGCTGGAATGTGCTGGTCGGTGGCTATAGCGCTATCCCAGTATAGCTTCGTGGTGACGTTTTCAAGTACAGGTTGTGGGTGGTACTTATAATATGGTGTATGCTGCTGGATGAGACCATAGTTCAGCGCTAGTTGTTGATGAATTATTTTAGCGACGTTGTTGTGTCTATAGTCACACGAAGCAAGTGCACTGCATCCTGATATAACGTGGTCAATTGTTTCACCACAGTCTCCACATCGCCGTCATCTGTTTTCAACTGTTTCCGTTAAAATTAACTTGCGATGATTTTTCGTGGCGATGACTTTATCCTGTATAGCCATTATAAATCCTTCAGTCTCAGGGAATAGCTTGCCCTGCAAAAGTTTGAGGCTCGTTTATCAATATGGTCCACATGTCCTCCGTGTATGACTTTAGATGCAAAGGAGTAAAAGCGTCATCAACTAGCATAATCGCTTTAAGTAGTGGCGACAAGCTGCTTTGGAAGTACTCGTACCTTCGAAGATTAAGATTCTGCTGGTGGTGTATTTGGTTGATGCCGACTATTCCCCTGCCACCAGCAGTGCGGGGAGCGTTGTTCTTTCTATTGCACTCCGTGGATGTTGGCTGTTGAATCTTGTTAGCGACGTGCGCATCAGCATTTCGAGATTCCCTATGTCAGTTGGTGACCACTTAATTACTCCAAATGAATAGGTTAATAGAGGTATGGCCCAGCTATTGATAACCTTACATTTGTTTCCTCCAGAAGTGCTTACGGAGATGGAATTTAACCACACGAAATTGAATTCCGGATTAGAACAGGGACTACATTTTGGTGAAGTTTGGTAAGCTCCATCACCCACGGAAACGGCGAGACAGCATGGAGAGAAGAATAATTGCACTAGTTCGTAGTCAGGTAGCTTCAGATCATAGTGATCTGAGAGGTGTGGAAGCGAATCTACCTGTGTTTCACTAAGTGCCAAAATAGCTGGTCTGTGTTTACAGTCGTGGACGTACGCAGAAAAGTGGTCGCTTCTAAGCCGGCGAATATTTTCTATATCCACTCTAAATTATAAAAAAAAGTCAAACACAAACACCGACGATACTAAGCGCAGCTGTGAAGTAAAAATTCAGAATTGGTTTACCGAATTAAATTGTTGTAGGTGTTATGCTCTTACAACAATAGGAAACAGTTCTCCAACAAAATTCTCACTTACAACCTGCTATCCTTCAGTTAGTGGGTATTGGTTCTATTGTTTTATATGTGCTGTGGCTCATTTGTCACACTTGATCCTGGTACCAAATCGAGTGCGCGGGACTTAAAATGCGATCCCGAGGTCCGCAGGTTATTCGTTTAGGTTCAACGAAAATGCCGCTTATAACATATAGAACATTATTATTATTATTAAATTTTTAAATTTCTCCTTAATGGGTTCAAAAAATACATTTCGGAAGCCTTAGTCTAAAACAAAATGTATTGCACTTAATTTAAATATATGTGTTATGTTTAGTTCATAACATTTCTGGTAATATCACAGGTATCGATGATAACTGACTTCTGCATGGTATCGATGAGGTTCTGCCGGAGTCCAAGGACGTTCGTATTTGTACAGAGATGTTTGTCAATCACACCTTCAGCGCTTATTATTATTAGGATGATCTTGATTTCCGTAAGTTTCCAGTTTCGTTTAGTTTCAACTGCTAGCTCAGCATATCTGCTAATTTTCTCTGTGTATGTACGGTCCATATTTCTAGTAGCCGGAACAGCGACATCAATGAATAAGCTCTTACGTTGTTTTTTCTCAAGGATCGTGATATCAGGGCGGTTATGGAGTCTCGTCTGGTCTGAGTATATTGTTCGATCGTAGCAGACTTTCACGTCTTCATTTTTCATAACTGGTTGTGGATTATATTTGTAGTAGGGTAGATCATCGGCTTCAAGCTTATATTTGCTGAGCAATTTTTTGTAGAGAATCTTTACGACGTTATTATATCTTCGTGTGTACTCAGTTTGGGCTAGACTCGTACATCCTGATATTATGTGGTCAATTGTTTCAGTTTGACTCATACATCTTCTGTATCATTGGTGGCATTGGGGTCTTTCATGACAGTCTTCCTGTAGTTTTTCGTTGGAATTACTTGGTCTTGTATAGCAATCATAAATGCCTCGGTCTCAGCATACAAGTTTCCGTTCAATAGCCATTTGTTTGACATTAATTTATCAACATTATCAGCGTTAATGGACCTGTAGTATCGACCGTGAATAGGTTTTATTGACCACTTTTGTTCCCTTGAAGTTGTGTCTTCTGTTTGTCGGTGGAAGCTTCCACTCAGGTTTAGAGGTGTAAGATTTTTATCTGCTTCAGTTATTGTTTTTATTAGTGAAAGTACCGACGAAGAGACTCTATTTGATTATCATGGAGTGTTTGGAGATCGACTAGCGTTACCATCCTTTCACAGCATGATTTAGGATGATGAAATTTATAATCTGTCAGCATTGTCCTAATTTGTCGTTGTAATGACTGGATTTCAGTTACTGTCCATTTGATAATGCCGAAACTGTACAAAAGAACTGGTACTGCATATGTATTTATGGCTTTGATTAAGTTTTTGCCATTAAGATTTGCTTTAGCTATTTTGTGTATACGTGATTTAAACTCTCTCGTTAAATTGCTTTTGACTGTTTTCTTGTCGATCCGATTATTTTGGGCCATGCCTAAGTATTTATAAACGTCTTTTTCTTCCATTTGTTCAATGTTTTGCTATTTTGCCCTTCACTTTTGCACTTTTCTAGGCCGAATTTCATGGTTATGTCCTTACTAAACATCGATACGATTTGTATTAAATAGTCTAAGCTTGGTCCCGTTGAAGCGTATATTTTCAGGTCATCCATGTACCAAAGGTGACTCAGTACTTGGGTAGA